>CAWUFW010003974.1:0-600000 GCA_963921515.1 Calotriton arnoldi
CAGGATGTCAGTCAGTGGTGTCCTGCTGTTTGTTGGTGCACAGTTGCCAGCAGGGCCTTGTGCTCCTCACAGCAGTAGCCAGTGTCAGCCATCTTGTGAGTCCTTCTCCACTCCCTGTGATGTGCGCATGGTTCATGGTGGTGTTGATGGGACAGTTGTGGGGGGGCAATATGTGTGACTGCGACTCCCATGATGCTATTGGCTACACTGACTTGGCCAGCATACACAGAATTCCTTCCTTTGAGTGGTCTTCACTGTGTGTTGGTGTTGTTGTGGTGGCTACATGTGTGGATGTGTGTGTTAGTTCTATTTGTGCCACTGCCTAGCTGTAGTTGTGGTTGTGTTTGTACATGTGTTGGCACAGTTGGATGTGACTTTTTTGATGGCATGTGTTGTGTTTATCTGACTGACATACACATTTTGGGATGATTCTGTTCTAGTTGCTGTGTAATTGCTATGTGTGCATGGTTTGACTCTCCCCTTGACAGTGATGTGTGTGTTTTGTGGCAGTTTATTGTGTACATTTGTTGTGTACTCACCAGGCTCTGGGATGTTCTCTAGTCCATATACGCTCACTGGCGGAAGGATGGCCCGCACCTTCTCCTCCCAGGGCCTGAGGTATATTGGCTTGGCAGGAGGGCCACTGCCGGTATGTTGGCTGTTGATGTAGTCTATCTTCAGCAGGTCCCGTACCCTCCTGCGCACGTCATACCACCTGTTCTGGATGTCCGTCTTTGTGCGCCGACATGATGATTGGGCGTTCACCCTGTTGATGATCCTCTCCCACATCTTGGTTTTCTGCGACATGGGGGTCTGTTGGACCAGAGTGCCAAACAGCTGTGGCTCCACCCTGAGGATCTCGTCTACCAGGACTTCCAATTCACAATCTAGGAACTTGGGATTCTTCTTGGGGGGCATGGTGATGGGTGGTGATGGTGAGTGATGTGTGTGTTGGTGTGCAGGTGAGGGTGTGTGAGTGTGTGTTTTGCTGGGTGTATGTGAGGTAGGTATTTGTTGGTGTGCTGATGGTGTGTGGCTTGTGTGAGGGATGAGCTGTGGGTGTGTGGTTGCTTTCTCTTGGGTGCTGGCAGTGAAATGGCATTTGCAAAGGCTCATGGTAGTGATTTGTGTCCTTTATATAGGGTGGAGTTGTGGGTGTGTCTTTGTTCTCTGTCCCCACCCCCCCAGTATTTATTGGCTTGGTAATTGCTTGTTTGGCCTTTTTTTGGTTGATTTGTCCTTTGTGCTGTTTGTGTATGTTGGAAACGTTCTTGTGACCGAGTCGGACCCTGAATTGGTCTCGTACGGTGTTTTCCGTTTCGTTCACGCTGTGTTTGTGCAGTTTTGTATGCTGCGTACGCGTCGGTCGCGGTGTATTGTGTTGCTTCGGCTCGGTTTTGTATGCGTGTCGGTCGTACGGCTTGTCCTCCGTCCGACTCGGTCGTGTTTTTCGCGCCTTGCATCGTACTTTGCGGGTTGGAGTTGGCGGGTACGATTCGGTCGGATTTGTTCCGGGTGCGTGTCGGTCGGTTGGATTCGCGTGTTTTTCCGGCCGGATTGCTATTTTCCGAGCGGCTCGGTCGGTCGGCTTGGTTTCCTGACGTGTCGGTCGGATTTATCGCGGCTTGCATCGTACTTGGCGTGTCGGGCGCCACTGGTACGTGTCGGTCGGTATTTTTTCCGGATCCGAGTCGGTCGGTGCTTTTTCCGGCCCGAATCGGAATCGACCCCCTAGTGTCTTGAATGTTACGCAGTTCCAAAGGAAGGGAATTCCAGGCTTCTGCTGCCTTGAAGGATAGGGAGATGCCCCCATTTGAGTAAGGCGGAAGCGGGGGACCACTGCCAGACTCTGCACAGCGGAACGCAGACGTCTTATACACCAACTGACAGACTGATACAGACATTCACACAGTTTAGTCACTAACCCATGCATTCAGTAAGACACGTTTAATCACTCACTTATACAGTCAGTCACGCACCTACTAAATCATCCATTCAGACACTCATACACGCACTCATTCTTCAATAGACCTTGGCCTATATATATATAAAACATATTTAAACTTTACAGAAACATACAGTCACTGGATGATGTCATCAGTGATGTCATCAGTGATGTCATTTGAGATGTCATCAGTGATGGCATCAGTGATGTCAGTGACCATGTCATGAGTGATGTAATATGTGATGTCATCAGCAGTGCATTGCGCTGGCACGAGTTATACTTAGCTCAACTAACTATGGCCGAATTTCTCTGGTCTTGTACAAGGGAAATGTCCAACTAACTATAACGCCCCTGAAACCTGTGGTTTTTTTCAGTGAATTTCTATGGTTTTTTAAATGCTAATTACTACCTATAACGTCCCTGAAACCTATGGTTTTTTCACAAAATTTTAAAGGTTTTTTAAATGCTAATTACCAACTATAACGTCCCTGAAACCTATGGTTGTTTCAGTGAATTTCAAAGGTTTGTTAAATGCTAATTTCTAACTATAACATCCCTGAAACCTATGGTTTTTTCAGTGAATTTCAAATATTTTTAAATGTTAATTTCTATTTGTAATGTCCCAAAAATGCTTTTTCTAAATTTTTAAACTTTAATAAAAATATTTTGATGTTTTCTCTTTTTTAAAATATGAATTAAAAAAAAAAATTTTAAGTGGATTCGCGTACCCATCATGTTCCAGTCACGGTGGGTGCATGAATCCAAGAATTTTTGCAGCCATATTGGTTAAGTCATGTAGGGTGCACGTTTGGTATGCGACGGGTGCGCCGATCTTGGCCCTGCGTAACATTACGTACATATTTCCGGGGGTCGCGCCGGGTGTGCGAATCCATCGCAAATCTTTAAATTTTAAAAGTATATGTAAATAACTTTAATATGTATATTATACCAAGATATTCTTTAACATAATTGTAAATATTGTATTTTTGTAACTGGAATAAATATCTATTATTGTTAAATATATTTTTCGGAAATCACGTCGGGTGTGCGCTGGTTGCGTGCCGGGTGCGCGAATCTCATGTGACTTCAAAAGAAAGTATTTCATTGGTTAAGAAGCTTTCTATTCTAGTACTTGCAGGACCCCACCCAATTTTTTCATTCTTCCAGCACAGCTCCTGTGTTTTTTGCTCCTATTTATTTAATTTTTGGGGTGTTTTTTTTATTAACTAAGAAAACGGCTTCTGCTAATCCACCACAGAACATTCCTGCAGAAGAAGAGGAAGTGGAAGAAACTGTGAAGCGACGGAAGGAGAGTGTTGTTTGGGATTTCTTTTCTATACCACCTGGAGAGAAGAAGGTCAATGCACGAAAGGTGACCTGCACTATTTGTGGAAACATCCTATCTCGGGGATCCAAGAAAAAATATTCATGCAGAACTTCATCAATGATGAAGCACCTACAGACCACACACTCGAATCGTCTTGCGCGAGAACAACATTGTTGCCAACTCCAACAAAGTCAGCAAGATGATCGGATTGCAGGCCCTTACACTTCGGCAGGTTCTTCTGCATCCACCCACACTAGACAAATTATTCCAGAGTTCGCTGGACTTGAGCAGCCCTGCATAAGGTGCAAAAAACTACTTTGTGCTGGAGAGCAATCTGTTGAAGCTGTTGTGGTTGCTGCAAAGAACCACCGCTGTTAATTTTTCTTTTTGTTTTTGCAATGGCTCTATAATTGCAAAATGCTTTGAAAAGTTTTTTCAGTTCATCCTGTTGATTTGTTTGTTAAAAAAACAACAAAAACAAATAAAAGAGTTAAAAAAACACGAAAAAATTTAAAAACAAAAAAATGGTTCTTTTTAGAACCGCCTATTTGGTTACAAATAGACAAACTTGTATGTGTTGTATGAATTGCTGCAAGTGTAATATGTGAATCATTGTATGAGTGCATGAGTACTGCCTGAGTGAATGAATGAGTACAGCAGTAATGTGTGGGTCATTGGATGAATGCATGTATAGTGTCTGAGTGAATGGATAAATGCATGGGTAGTGCCTGGCAGATCGCATGAGTGCAAAAGTAGTGTTAGAGTGCAAAAAGACTGCCTGAGTGATTGGATGATTCCAGGCATAGTGCCTGGGTAATTGGAGGAGTGCATGGGTAATACCTGACTGCATGCATGAGTGCATGGGAAGTATCTGCGTGATTGGAGGAGTGCATGGGTAGTGCCTGAGTGATTGGATGAGTGCATGGGTAGTGTTTGAGAGAATGGATGAGTGCATGGCTAGTGTCTGAGGGAATGGATGAGTGCAATAGTAGTGCCTGAGTGATTGGAGGACTGCATGAGTAGAACTTGAGTGATTGCATGAGTGCATGGGTAGTGTTTAAAAGAATAGATGTGTGCAATAGTAGTGCCTGAGTGATTTGATTAGTGCATGGGTAGAGCCTAACTGCATGGATGAGTGCATGAGTAGTGTTTGGGTGATTGCCTGAGTGCATGGGTAGTGTCTGAGTGATTGGATGAGTGCATGGGTAGAGCTAGACTGCATGAATGAGTGCATGAGTAGTGGCTGTGTGATTTGAGGAGTGCATAGGTAGTGCCTAGGTGATTGCATGAGTGCAGGGGTAATGTCTGGGTCATTGGAGGAATGCATTGGGTAACGCCTAAGTGATTGCATGAGTGCAGGGGTAATGTGTAGGTGATTGGAGGAGTGCTTGCGTACTGGCTAAGGGATTGAAGGAGTCCATGGGTAATGCCTGGGTGATTGCATGAGTGCATGGACACTGACTGGGTGATTGGAGGAATACATTGATAGTGCATGGGTGAATGGAGGAGTGCAAGGGTAGTGTCTGAATGATTGGAGTAGTGCATACCTAATGCATTGCTGATTGCATGAGTGCAGGGGTAGTGTCTGGGGGATTGGAGGAGTGCATAGGTAATGCCTGGGTAATTGCACGAGTGTAGGGGTAGTGCCTGGGTGATTTTATAAGTGCATGGGTATTGCCTGGGTAATTGTGCGAGTAGAGGGGTAGTGCCTGGGTTATTGGAGGAGTGCAAGGGTAGTGCCTGGGTGATTGAAGGAGTACATGGATAGTGCATGGCTCATTGGAGCAGTACATGGGTAATGCCTATGTGCATCGAGGAGTGCATCAGTCGTGCCTGGGTTAATGCATGAGTGAATAGGTAGTGCCTGGATGATTTTATAAGTGCATGGGTACTGCCTGAGTGATTAAAGGACTACATGGGTAATACCTAGGTGATTGCATGAGTGCAGGGGTAATGTCTGGGTTATTGGAGGAGTGCATGGGTAATGCCTAAGTGATTGCATGAGTGCAGCGGTAATATGTAGGTGATTGGAAGAGTGCTTGGGTACTGGTTAAGTGATTGAAGGAGTGCATGGGTAATGCCTGGGTGATTGCATGAGTGCATGGGTACTGACTGGGTGATTGGAGAAATACATTGATAGTGGATGGGTGATTGCAGCAGTGCAAGAGTAGTGCCTGGGTTATTCTATGAGTGCATAGCTAGTGCCTGGGTGATTGCATGAGTGCTAGAAATAGTGCCTGGGTGAGTTTATAAGTACATGGGTATTGCCTGTGTAATTGTATAAGTACAGGGGTAGTGCCTTGATTATTGGAGGAGTGCAAGAGTAGTGCCTGGGTGATTGAAGGAGTACATGGATAGTGCCTAGCTGATTGGAGGAGTGCATGGGTAATGCCTAGGTCCATCGAGGAGTGCATCAGTAGTACCTGTGTGATTGCATGTGTGCATAGGTAGTGTCTGGATGATTTCATGAGTGCATGGGTACTGTCTGAGTGATTGAAGGACTGCATGGGTAATAGCTAGGTGATTGCATGAGTGCAGGGGTAATGCCAGTGTCATTGGAGGAGTGCATGTGTAATGCCTAAGTGATTGCATGAGTGCAGGGGTAATGTGCAGGTAATTGGAGGAGTGCATGAGTGATGTCTGGCTGATTGCAAGAGTGCAGCAGTAATGTCTGGGTCGTTGCATGACTGTAGTGGTAGTACCTGTGTGATAGGAAAAGTGTATAAGTAGTGCCTGGGTGATTATTTTAAGTGCATGGGTACAGAGGTAAGGTCTGAGTGATTGAAGGAGTGCATGGGTACTGCCTGGGTGATTGAAGGAGTGCATGGGTAATGCCTGGGTGATTTCATGAGTGTAGGAGTAATGCCTGGGTGATTGCATAAGTGCATGGGTAGTGCCTGGGTGATTGGAGGAGTGCATGGTACTGCCTGAGTCATTGAAGAAGTGCATTAGTAGTGCCTAAGTTATTGCATGAGTGCACAGGTAATGTCTGGGTGATTGGAGGAGTGCATGGGTACTGTCTAACTGATTAAAGGAGTGCATAGGTAATGCCTGGGTGATTGCATAAGTGCATGGGTAGTGCCTGGGTGATTGAAGGAGTGCATGGGAACTGGCTGAGTGATTGAAGGAGTGCATGTATAATGCCTGAGTGATTGCATGAGTGCAGGTGTAATGTCTGGATGATTGGAAGAGTGCATGGGTACTGCCTGAGTGATTGAAAAAGTGCATGGGTAGTGCCTGGGTAATTGCATAAGTGCAGGGCTAATGTCTGGGTGATTGGAGGAGTACATGGGTAATGCCTCAGTGATTGAAGAAGTGCATGGGTAATGCCTGGGTGATTGCAAGACTGCATGGGTAGTGCCTGGGTGATTGGAGAAGTGCATGGGTACTGCCTGAGTGATTGAAGAAGTACATGGCTAGTGCCTGCATGATTGCATGAGTGCAGGGGTAATGTCTGGGTGATTGGAGGAGTGCATGGGTACTGCCTAAGTGATTGAAGGAGTGCATGGGTAATGCCTGGGTGATTCCATAGGTGCATGCGTATTGACTGGGTAATTGGGAAAGTGCATGGGTACTGCCTGGGTGATTGCATGAGTGCATAGATAGTGCCCGGGTGATTCCATGAGTGTAGGAGTAATGTCTGGATGATTGGAGGAGTGCATGGGTACTGCCTGAGTGATTGAAAGAGTGCATAGGTAATGCCTGGGTGATTGCATAAGTGCATGGGTAGTGCCTGGGTGATTGGAGGAGTGCATGGATACTGCCTGAGTGATTGAAGGAGTACATGGGTAATGCCTGGGTGATTGCAAGAGTGCAGGTGTAATGTCTGGGTGATTCGAGGAGTGCATGGGTACTGCCTGAGTGATTGAAAGAGTACATGGGTAATGGCTGGGTGATTGCATGAGTGCAGGGGTAATGTCTGGGTGATTGGAGGAGTTCATAGGTACTGCCTGAGTGATTGAAGAAGTGCATGGGTAATGCCTGGGTGATTCCATGAATGCAGGAGTAATGTATGGGTGGTTGGAGGAGTGCATAGGTACTGCCTGAGTGATTGAAGGAGTGCATGCGTAGTGCCTGGGTGATTGGAGGAGTGCACAGTACTGCCTGAGCCATTGAAGAAGTGCATGGGTAGTGCCTAAGTGATTGCATAACTGCACAGGTAATGCCTGGGTGATTGGAGGAGTGCATGGGTACTGTCTAACTGATTAAAGTAGTGTATAGGTAATGCCTGGGTGATTGCATAGGTGCATGGGTAGTGCATGGGTGATTGGAAGAGTGCATGAGTAATGTCTGTGTGATTGCATGACTGCAGGGGTAATGTCTGAGTGATTGCATGAGTGTAGGGGTACTGTCTAGAGGATTTGAGAAGTATATAGGTAATACCTGGGTGATTGGAAGAGTGTATCAGTAATGTCTAGCTGATTGCATGAGTGTACAAATTGTGCCTGGGTTATTGAAGGAGTACATAGGTAGTGTCTGGGTGATATTATAAGTGTATGGGTACTGGCTACATGATTGCAGAAGTGTATAGATAGTGCATGGGTGATTGGAGGAGTGTGGGAACAGTGCCTAACTGTATAGATGACTGCATGAGTAGTGTTTGAAAAAATGGATGAGTGCAGTAAAAGTCACTGTAAACATTAGTTCATATTATCATGCTTATTACATTATTTCATCTCACCTTTTTTATTAAAGAAGATACAAAACTCAGTGGAACTATTTGACAGTAGTTTTGTTGTAAACTGATTTTAAAAGCTTTTCAAACTTTAGTATTACCTTCTGTAAAAAAAAGAAGAAAAAGTGTTATTGCATATAATATTATAGTTTTAAGAACACAACATAATTTTAGAATTACATAACATATTCAGTTTCCCTTTTTGTTGCTCTCAGATTCTACTGAATTTCACCTTACACAGTGATTTCAAAGTAGATCATCATACAACAGCGGGGAAAAAAATTCAATCAATGAGATTGTAAAAAGAAAACCAAATCTGCATTGAAAATATTTACAACAAGTGCAACTATCTGTTTACCTATCTACAGTTTGTAAATTTCATTCTTCAACTAAATTAAATCTTTTACTTCTCTCAAGTACATTTTGTAAGCTATACACTCTCATTTACATCGCATATAATAAAAAGATCAAATGTATAAACTACTTCTTTCAAGCACAATTTTGCAAATACAATAAGAATTAGCACAAACAATAATCCAAACAGTAATTGTTCATATCTTACCAATAGGCCGAATAATGTTTCCAAAACCATTTGCATTAAAAATATCCAAAATAAACTCGTTAATTTGTGTTCACATCTTCCCAATAGGCCAAACGATGTTTTCAAAACTTTGCCATCAAAAATATCAGATATGAATTTGGTAATTCGTAAGGCAACCGACATTTGAATTCCAAATGGGCATCATTGCAATGTGTCCATCCTTTATTTCACTTTAAATACACAGTATAGTGTCCAGATGTTTTAATAGGTCCATCATGAAAAATATTAGCCACTGCTTTAAAAGTTCTTACTGAAATTGATACTTGACTTGCCATAACATTTTTAATTTTGGTTTCCAATTTTCTTCCATCTGCTCTACAACGTTGTAGCATTAAAATGACATATTGTCCAAATCTGTCTATAAATAATGATAACAACACTTCTGATTTGCAAAGAGAACATTTCATATCTTGATTAGCTGTTTTTACTAATTTGTTAAAAGACACTGTTTTGCAATCTGGTATTGTCAAATATATGAATCGTTCAGTGTCTATTTCAGTGGTAGAAGAAAATGAACACTCTTCACATTTATGATCCCATCTGTAACTTAGTCCAAACAAATTTTCAATTTCTATTCCTTCATCTTCCAATACTGCAAGCATAAACATAAGAAATTCTTGTGCATCTTGTTCTACATTAAGTGTAAATTGCAATGAACCAGTACATATATCCAAAAGATGCAGTATGCCAGAAGCAGTATGGATTTTAGTTCTATCAGTTACCAACGTTTGAAAAATATAATGTAATAAAGAACAGAATCTTTTTTCTTGATTTTCCATAATTTGATGATGAAGATCTCCTAGATAAAACACAACATTCACAATTACGTTAGCATAGCAGTTGATACCTGAACTATTTTTTAACTGGTATCCTACATTATCATCAACAGTGTCCATTTTCATTTTCTTTGCAGCTTCATCATTCTCTTGAATTGTTTTCTTTTTTTCAACCTCACTAGAATGTTTGTCATATTTTCGTTTTGGACATACTACACGTTTTTCATATATGGGATATTTGCCTAAGTTAGGAGCATACAGTCTTCTTAACCGATTATACTCTCTTACACAATTTGCATCAGCACTAACCTTTTTCTCATCAAAATCATTCAAATACAAACCAGATAATGTTCTTACTCGAGACAATGCAACGTATGCCATGCCTTCTTTAAACACTGTACTTCCAATATTTACCAAACCACTGTCTACACTCAAACCTTGAGATTTATGAATGGTTACTGCATATGCTAAAGAAAGAGGAAACTGTTTTCTACGAACATACACGTCTTTTACAAGCAAAAAACGTACAGCACAAAGTCCAATCTGTTTTACCTCTTCAATCTGATCAAATTTAATCTTCAAAAATTCAATTCCATCTCTGTTCTGATAATTTACAAAATCAACAACTTTTCCCATTGCTCCATTTACTAAACCTTTTTCTACATCCAAATTACGCAGTAAAATTACCCGCCAGTTTACATTTACTTATAAAGTCCTTTCTAAAAGAGCAGTTTTAGATACAGACTTCTCCAAAGAATCCAATTTTGACTGTAATTTCTCTGAGAGAAGAATAGTAAATCCTTTGTGTTCCATTTTATCAATGACTTCCATTTTCACTATTGGTTGTTATTCCAGTTTCAAAAGTTCTTGATTGAATGTAGAACACTCTTGCAGTGTTGGCATTAAGCAAACTATAGACTTCTTTTCTCCATTTTTTTTTTTGTAAATTAGTTCAGGTGCAATGTTTTCATTTGGAAACAATTTCATTAGTAGCCGACTTTGTAAAGCTTCTTTACCATGTTTTGTCAAAACACAAATTCTTATATCTTGAAGAATATTTCCATAATGTTCATCACTTGCTTGTCACATATTTTTTATAAGTTCTTTATATTCAAAATGAGACCAAATGTTCACATTTCCAATACTTCCCAAAGATTTCCTAGTGTCTTCATGGACAAGTGTTTTAAAAACTGGTTGTCCTTTCACAGGAGTAAGTTGTAGTAGATTGCCGAATACAATTACATGTTTTCCTCCAAATAAAACATCATAATCTGTTTTTAAAATCTGTTGCATTCTTAAATGTACAAAGGCAAGCATTAAGTTTGAGACCATGCTCACCACATCAATGATTAGAAGTTTCAATTTTTTCAGTACTCTTGAGACTTCATAACAAGCTTCTACAGATAGCTTGTGACATTCAAACTTATTTTCATGTTCAACTGGTAGCATGAGTAATCGATGTAATGTAATCCCTTCAATGTTGTGTGCTGCAAACACAGTTGGAGCGGTTACAACACAAGATAAATGTGATTCAGTGGTTTTGCGTAGATAACTGGTCAAAACTTTAATGAAGAAAATATTTCCTGTTCCAGCTTGCCCACTGATGTACATTCGAATAGGATTAAATTATGTGCATTGGCATTCTTTTTTTTCATGCAGTAAACCATGCTGTATCTGTTGTGTCACTCGTAGATATATTTCTTTCTGTTCAATATTTAGTTGTTCTTCTAACTTTTCCAACTCAATAATATCCTGTTGTGCTTGTTGCATTGCCGTTTCCACCTCACTCACGGCTATTGCTGCTTCATTTTCAAGAATTGGTTGTCCTAGTGGATCATGACTTAGTGGAGCAGAACTTTGACTATCTTGAGAACTGTCTCTAGCTAGTTCAGCTACAATAGTAGTTTCTTGTTCAATCTGTTCATTCAACATTTGTGGATAATTTGGAAACATTCTACATTCAATGCTATCTTTACATACATTAAAAGAATCTTCATAACAGTCAAAATGTCCAAGTAATTCCATTTCAGTACGCCAAGGCTTGAAGAGTTGCAGAAGTTCTAAATAGAAAAATTCACTTTTATCTGGAGTATCACAACTGAGTTTCCTGTGATTAATAAGATTTACTTTGGCATGTTTTACCAAACATCCATCACATCCAATTACGGCATATTTTTCTTCATTTATATTTTCTGTAACATTTCGCTTAAAACTATAATGTTGCAGTACGTCATAGAGACATATGTTTTCCAGATGTGGACTCCTTTTGGGATAGTAGGTATCCAACATATTTGTTTTAACAATATCTGAACTTTCCAGCTCATTCAAAGCTAAGTATTAAATTTCTTGTAGAGATTTCAAAACTCGGTTTGGTGTTGCAGCAAGACCTACACTTACCCAAATGATTCCTCTTGACTTTGAATATAAACTTGCAGATGTCAACTGATTCGAACATTCGTAGGATTCAATCTCTTGATGGGAAAGCATCTTCAAACTAAAGCTGTACAATTTATTACTAAGAGTCTTCTCTTGTGAAATTTGTTCCCAAATTTCGTTCAACTCCGTCTTTTCAGATTTAGTTATATATGATGTAACATACCGAGCAACAGCAATTGAATTATCTGCAACATACTGGATATCCATGTTTGCATTCCACATTGTCAAAATCACTGGATTGTAGTCATTAATATACTTTGAATGTTCACTTCTTTTATGTTGTAAGTATTCTTCTGAGATTTTTGAGTTATAGTATGTCTTACTGCTGACATGAAACTGTTGACTCTTCCTTTTGAAATTACTGTTTGTGGGAATCCAAAACGACATTTTGTGTAAAATGTTCCCTTTGATCTGTATTTCCGTCGACAATACTTTCCACATCGATAACTTTGAAACCGTAAAACTTGCTGTCTTAAGCTGTTTTCTCCTCCTTTTTTTGGAATGGCACAGGTAACATAGTCTTCAATGAAAGACAAAACAGTTTCATCAGAAACGGTTCCAAATTTAGGTGCATTCTTGATCCATAATAACATGTGTATATGAGGAGCACCTCTGGCTTGGTACTCCTCTCTCCAAAAGAAATCAGTTACTTCTCCAAGAGGTGGATTTTTTTATTGCAGATAAAAGACATCATAGCTTGAAACCTATGATTAAAATATCTGCACACATTTACAGGATCCAACCAACACAGTCTTAAAATGAATGTTTTTTACATTTGAATTTGCTTCTCCTAGAAATTCAAGTTAATCGTCCCATCCGTATTCAGCACAGCTAAGCGTAACAAACCATGTAGGAGTTCCTAAGTTTCTTAACATACATTTAAGTTCTCCATGACGACGATACCAATACTCATTGGTACCACGTTGACACGCCATCAAATTAATGAACTGAGATTCTAAATGATCATCTCTTTGTTGAACTTTGTCCAAGAATTCCTTTGCAGAAACATGTGTAAGATGAACTCCTGTTTTTAATATGTGATTCACTGCATATGAAAGTCCAGACAAGTCACTTTCAAAAAGAAGATGAAATAAATATGGAACATACTGTCGAAATCTTGGATCTTTTGAGTACAATCTTCTCGTACGATATTCTGAAGCTGGAATCTGTACTGGTCGTTCATCATATCATCCACCTTTTCCAGTGGGGAAGAGCAGTGGAAAACAAAGAGCTTCTGAATTTTTTTCTCAATCACTCATGGGAGTTCCATTCGCTTCCTTCATTTGGAATAATTTAATAGTGTTTCCAATCACTTCTTTTGAATGTACAGGATGTATACTGTAATGTTCGTAAATTTCTTCACTTCTGGAGTTGTCCACTTTTTCAATTTGGCCAGTTGAAATTTCTCTATCATCTTCTAAAGATATTTCTTGTTCTTCCACATATACATTTTTATAATAAATATTGTTTTGTATAAGATATAAAATTGCCTTTTGAAGTTTGGTGACATCTACTAACTCTTGCCATATTTCCTGACTCTTTGTTGGTACACCATTAACTAGAATAACTACAGGTTCACTTTCCTTTCTCTCTACACCAACAGTTTCAATATTTTTCTTAAAATCTAAAGGTAAATACACAACTCTTCCTTTTAAACCTCTTTGTAAAGCTGTTGGAGGCAGCTTACCTGTTTTAGGCTCCATACGAACTATAGCCTGAAACGGGTGCACAGATTGAATAAGAATGGACTCATACGTATTTAAATCTACCAGTTCCGGAGGAATAGCTACCAACTCTAGGTTATTATGTATAGCTCTAGCTGGCATTTTGTTCTGTTCTAATTTGTTGTAACAATATTTACAAATACGTTGATCACTACCCAACTCAAAACGACCTTCCAACAACAAATAAGCACCAAATTGCTCCACCTTATCATTGTTTTCCTTTTCACTTTTTAAATACACATCAACATTCCTAGTTTGACTTCTATAGTGAGTACGTCGACAACAAATACAAACATATTTTGGTTTTTCACAAGAAACTACCTTAAACTTTGTAATTTCTTCTGCAAACTTCTCAGTAGTACTATCTTCCACCTCTTCTTCAACACCTACACTTATGAAACTCTCACTTTCTCTACAATCCTCTTGAGGACCAAAGAAACGAAACTGTATATCATCAGAAACTTTTTTTAAATCCAATACTGAACCATGCAAAAAAGCTCTGTTTATTTCACTTAAAGATAATGCAGGACTTTTCACATAGTACAATCTTCTTACTAGCTTCCGCATTTCTAAATGATGTACTGCTAACATTCTTAAATGATGAAAAGTACTTTGGCACATTTTTCTAGAAAGACAAGCCAGAGAATGACCCTGCAAGTTAGTGTATTTTCTCACTTTACAAGGATCTAGTCCTTGCAATATCTTAATCTTCTATTTAACACTTTTATTACCATAATCTCATAAGAATTCTCATAAAATATCAATAGATTCCTGTTGTATACTACAAATACTACTACAATCCCACTTATACACTGGAGCGTGTGTACGTCTCCCTTGAACTTCTTCAGCTATTACTTCTTCCACATTTCTTAGAACCATCTTTTCTTTTTCAATTGGACAACCGTTTTTAACTTCATAACAACGACCACTGGTATCAACTGCATGAACTAATGTATTTTGTTGAAAATAGCTTTCTTCATTAAAAAAAGGCTCAGTACTAGAAGTGTGCTTCCATTCGCCCAAAATAAATTTGCGAAAGTTAGTTCTATTCACCAGTCTTTTTCTTTTACTTTTGTCCTTCATAAAGTGCATTGTTTTATTCAATGTTTTCATTCTCTTCAATACTAATATAAACAATCTTCTTTTCAATTCAAAAACCTTTTCGACTACACTTTCAATCTGTTGTTTTTTCTTGTAAAATGTTGATTTTCTTTTATAATTTTTGCAATCTTTCAATACATTTTGTAGTCCTCTACTTTTATACCTTCTCTTTTTAATATCTTTATATTGTTTCATCCTTCTTTCAACATAGATTTTTTTCCCATAACCTGATTTTTCATTAATATGTCCTTTTTTCGTTTCCTTATGAATGGTTGTACTACTTTTCTTTTTCTTTTCCCCATTTTGAAAATTCATTACATTCTTTATGTCTTTTAACAAATTCTTTAGTTCTCTTACCAGAAGTATTTTTCTTCAATGTCACATGTTGTACTTCATCTAATTTCTTATTTTCTCTTTCCTTTAAATAGTACTGTTTTTTCTCTTTTCTTTTGTTTTGATCTTTTCTTGCCATACTCAATCTTTATCACTAATAATGGTGAATGTCTGAAAACAAAGAAAAGTTTAAAAACTTTCGTTAAATAATTTAATATTATTAAAATAATTATATACAAATATTCTCATGAATATACACTGAATGCATCACCCAGGCAGTATCCTTGCACTCCTCCAATTGCACACCTCCAATTGTAGGAATTGTGTAGTGTCAGACACTCAAGAAAGAAAACCTCTGAACTGACCTATATTGCTTTTCTATGCGACCTCGATAGGTTCAAGCTATGCAACCAGCTTCAAAGAAAATTAACTGAGAAAGATTTATATGCAAATAATGCATGTATCTTTATTAATTTTTTGTCTTAAAACGTAAGTTAATCATAAAATTACATCTCATATGCAGTTGTCCTAATATTCAGATTAGACAATGATACATTCATGTACTTAAATATCTACCACTGTTAGAATAAGATGGTAGCATTTGAACAATCAATACATATTACAAAGACAGCTATAAAATGCAATATATCACATTATAATCAGATCTTCGTCTGTGGCTGTGTGGCCTGAAAAAGGACAACAAAAAAATCTAAAAAACAACAATTATTTACAATCAAAAAATGTATACAGTAGAAGCACCCCACGCTACACTTCACTCCTGCATTCACTCCTCACATAAACCCAAACACCCTAGCACTCATACACATACACGGAACACTCTCACATGGAGATCCTGGAAAACTTAACAAGGACAGATGTGAACGAATAATATTCCACACTCAAAATAATAATTGTATCCGTCTCTGAAGGGACTCTCCATGCAAACAGTGATGGTCTACGCGCATTTCGGTAGAATTCGCAGTGGCACCACCTTCCTCCCACGGAAATAACCAGCGGCGGAATAGGTTGCTTTTCTGACTGGTACAAAGGAGGACCGAAGGCCACTTTAATTACAATAAGAAGATTATTACAAAGGATCAATATTTCAAAATACATGTGCTGGTATTCTGGGTTTCCTATTGGACATATAACAGCTGGATAGAATTCTGGAAAGGATAGTATACAATTGTTCGACGGCATGGATGTTGGATGCTTTCACGCCACATTGCCCCTCTGATCGCTGTTTTTTGTCTGTTTTTGCTGATACCCCCCGCTCATTCCATATGGGATGTTTTTGAGTATGTTTTGGTCCTGAGGAAGGTGGTGCCATTGCGAATTCCACCGAAACGCGCGTAGACCATCACTGTTTGCATGGAGAGTCCCTTCAGAGACGGATACAATTATTATTTTGAGTGTGGAATATTATTCGTTCACATCTGTCCTTGTTAAGTTTTCCAGGATCTCCATGTGAGAGTGTTCCGTGTTTGTGTATGAGTGCTAGGGTGTTTGGGTTTATGTGAGGAGTGAATGCAGGAGTGAAGTGTAGCATGGGGTGCTTCTACTGTATACATTTTTTGATTGTAAATAATTGTTGTTTTTTAGATTTTTTTGTTGTCCTTTTTCAGGCCACACAGCCACAGACGAAGATCTGATTATAATGTAATATATTGCATTTTATAGCTGTCTTTGTAATATGTATTGATTGTTCAAATGCTACCATCTTATTCTAACAGTGGTAGATATTTAAGTACATGAATGTATCATTGTCTAATCTGATTATTAGGACAACTGCATATGAGATGTAATTTTATGATTAACTTACGTTTTAAGACAAAAAATTAATAAAGATACATGCATTATTTGCATATAAATCATTCTAAGTGAATTTTCTTTGAAGCTGGTTGCATAGCTTGAACCTATCGAGGTCGCATAGAAAAGCAATATAGGTCAGTTCAGAGGTTTTCTTTCTTGATTGTCATATTCCCCCTCCTCTTGGACCTAGAAGTATTTGGGGGTACCCTTTCTCCTATGTAGTGTCAGACACTACACAATTTCTACAATTAGAAGACATCACAACCTATACAACACAATCACAGAGCACAACTAAAGGATTTCTCTTCTGCTACCCAAATCAAATCTAAAGTGCAGTCTGTAGTGCCTGGGTGATTGCATGAGACCAAAGGTACTGCCTGGGTGATTGGAGGAGTACTAGAGTAGTGCCTGGGTAATTGCATAAGTGCATAGGTAGTACCTGAGTGTTTTTATAAGTGCATGGGTACTCCCTAAGTGATTGGAGGAGTGCATAGATCCTGACAACGGGATTGGGGGAGTGCAAGGATAGTGCCTCAGTGATTTAATGAGTGTATAGCTAAAGCATTAGTGATTGCATGAGTGCAGTGGTAATGTCTAGGGGATTACAGAAGTACATAGGAAGCGCCTGGTTGATTGCATGAGTTCAGGGATAATATCTGGGGGACTACAGGAGTAGATAGAAAGTACCTCAGTGATTTTATAAGTGCATCACTACTGTCTAGGTGATTACAGTAGTATTGTGGTAGAGCCTCAGTGATTGGAGGAATGTAAAGGTAGTGCCTGGGTGATTTTATAACTGCATGGGTACTGGCAAAGTGATTGGAGGAGTGCATAGATCCTTATACAGTGATTGGAGGAGTGCAAGGGTAGTGCCTATGTGACTGAACTAGTGTATAGATAATGCATTGGTGATTGCATGAGTGCAGAGGTAAAGTCTAGATGATTAGAGGAGTACATAGGAAATACCTTTGTGATTGCATGAGTTGAGCGGTAATATCTGGGGGATTTAAGGAGTACATAGGAACTGCCTGGGTGATTTTATAAGTGCATGGGTACTGCCTAAGTGATTGGAGGAGTGTATAGATCCTGACATGGTGATTGAAAGAGTGCAAGGATAGTGCCTGACTGATTGAATCAGTGTATAGCTAAAGCATTAGTGATTGCATGTATGCAATGGTAATGTCTGGGGGATTACAAAAGTACATAGAAAGTGCCTGGATGATTGCATGAGTTCAGGGGTAATATCTGGGGAACTACAGGAGTACATAGAAAGTGCCTCAGTGATTTTATAAGTACATCACTACTGCCTAGGTGATTACAGAAGTAGTGTGGTAGTGCCTCAGTGATTGGAGGAGTGTAAAGGTAGGGCCTGGGTGATTTTATAACTGCAAGAGTACTGGTAAAGTGATTAGAGGAGAGCATACATCTTAAAACGGTCATTGAAGGAGTGCAAGGGTAATCCTTGGATGATAAAACCAGTGTATAGCTAATGCATTGGTGTTTGCATGAGTGCAAAGGTAATCTTCAATAACAAGATGCTGCTTACGTTTGAACAAATTTTTTCTCAATTTATTTGGGCCTACTCACAGCCAAGAAGGGCTTTTAAATTCCTTACACTACCCAGAGATAGAGGAGGGTGGGCTCTGCCCAACATAAAACTATATTACTGGGCAGCTGTCCTTCAATATAGTTCCGAGCTACTGCATGACCTTCCTGTCGAGAACTCTTCTGGATTGCCATCTCCCTATATTTCTTTACTCGGGGAAAGCGTCAGGCGTTGTCTCTGGCGTCAGCTCGAACTTTCCTATTACAAACGGGTTAGATTTAAGACTTTGATTAATGTTTATAAGATATTCTCGAAAGTACGCAAATTATTTGGACTGGTAAAAGCTAAATTATTATACCCCCACCAGGAATAATAGCAACCTGCCACTTATTTTCCAAGAAACATACTTGCAACAGTGGTACCAAGCCGGTATTACAGAAATGGGAGACTTGATTACTCCCAACGGTATTTGGACTTTTAACACTCTTAAAACCCGTTATAACCTTGGTAACAATCAGCTATTTCAATATAATGCGATCACAGGCTATCTAATTAATAAAACTGGCGGGCCTGTTGGGTTCGCTAAAATCAATATTATAGATAGAATCCTCGGGCCCAGCATATTACGGATTGGAAATATCTATTCAATGCTAAATCAACAAAGGCCTGACGACGTAAATATAATAGATGAAAAGTGGCAGGTGAGGTTGAATGCCCCTCCTAACACCTTTTGTTACGCCCTAAGTTTGGCACAGTCCTATTTACTATCATCTAAATTACAAGCTCAATTTTATAAAACTGGATATTTTCTATACATAACCCCCAGTAGAATTGCCAAATGGGGTACTGGCAGTGGCACCCTGTGTCCGAGATGTGCTGAGTACAGTGCAGACTCTGTACACATGTTTGCCACGTGCCCCAAATTAGATCCATTACTTGAAGGGGTGCAGCAGTTTATTGGTAGGGTTTTATCACGTAACTTTCAATTGGTACCAACTACTATAATGCTTGGACTGCATGACACGATCGACCTGAGAAATGGGGGAGCCTTACTATTTGTGGCCATGACTATTCTTAGGATATGTATCGCTTCACACATTGAAGGATCGGAGTCCTCCCACTTTTGCTCAATGGCAGGCTCGGCTGCTCGCCACCTATCAATTAGAGAAAACCATATACGCCAACAAAGGCAAGCGTGGGAAAAAAAGGGGGTTAGAGATTTGGGACCCCCTATCCAGGTGGCTTAATACATTGAATGCCCCAGACTGACCGTGAGGCCGCATATCCTATGCCTCCCCTGGCCTTCTCCCCCCTACCTCTCTCCCTCAGGGGGCACCCTCCCCCCCTCCCCCTCCCCTTTCTCTCTATGTTCTCCTTTTTTTCCCCCCAACTTGCTAACTCTTCCATTGTGGGTCTTTCTTTGATATTTATTTTTTATTTTTTTTCTGTCGTAGGTTTTTACATCAACGTTAAAAATTGTTAAAACTGTTCCTTTGCTAATGTCTCACACTGCTTGCCATGTTTTTTTTGTTTGTTCTTCTCGTCGGACATGGGGAGGGGGTGGGGGGGTCTGGATCAGTGAGGGATGTACTTTGTTTTGTAATGCACCGAAAGTAAAAAAAAAAAATTAAAAAAAAAAAAAAAAAAGGAACTGCCTGACTGATTTTATTGCATGGGTACTGCCAAAGTGATTGTAGGAGTGTATAGATCCTAACAGAGTGATTGGAGGAGTGCAAGGATAGTGCCTGGGTGATTGAATCAGTGTATTGCTAAAGCATTAATGATCGCACGAGTGCAGGGTTAATGTCTGGGGGATTAGAGGAAAACATAGGTAATCCCTGAGTGATTGCATGAGTTCAGGGGTAATATCTGGGGGATTACAGGAGTACATAGAAACTGCCTCATTGATTTTATAAGTGCATCGCTACTGCCTACGTGATAAGAGTAGTATTGTGGTAGTGCCTCAGTGATTGGAGGAGTGTAAAGGTAGTGCCTGGGTGATTTTATAACTGCATGGGTACTGGCAAAGTGATTGGAGGAGTGCATAGATCCTGACACAGTCATTGGAGGAGTGCAAGGGTAGTGCTTGGGTGATTGAACTAGTGTATAGCTAATGCATTAATGATTGCATGAGTGCAGAAGTAATGTCTGGGTGAGTAGACCACTACATAGGTTATGTCTGGATGATTGCATGAGTTCAGTTGTAATATCTTGGGGATTACAGGAGTACATAGGAACTGCCTGGGTGATTTTATAAGTACATGGGTACTGCATAAGTGATTTGAGGAGTGTATAGATCATGACAGGGTGATTGGAGGAGTTCAAGGATAGTGCCTGAGTGATTGAATTAGTGTATAGCTAAAGCATTAGTGATTGCATGAGTGCAGGGGTAATGTCTGGGGGATTACAGAAGTACATAGGAAGTATCTGGGTGATTGCATGAGCTCAGGGTAATATCTGGGGGACTACAGGAGTACGTAGAAACTGCCTCAGTGATTTTATAAGTGCATCACTACTGCTTAGTTGATTACAGTAGTATTGTGGTAGTGCCTCAGTGATTGGAGGAGTGTAAAGATAGTGCCTGAGTGATTGCAGTAGTACTGTGGTAGTGCCTGAGTGATTGGAGGAGTACAACATCCTGAGTAGTAGCAGAATACTGAAATTACAGCACAAAAGTGAGGTCTATGACATGGTGTACACATTTGTACTGCAGTTTCACAATTCTGTAACTACTCAGGGTGTTGGGCTTACCGAAAATTAAGCATCAAACCTACACATGAGTCTGTTATAAATCTCACCATATTCCTGAAACCATACATGCATATATGTCTACCTTTTGAAATTATCATCATATATAAAAGAAATAAACAAATGGACTGACCTTTACATTTGAAAGACACACCTACAATCCTGCAGTGTATTTCAAGTTTACCTTTCTCCAGACTAATAGAAAATACCCTAATCACTAATTCCTCTGGCAACATGTTTTAAACCTTAGTTTTGAGCTGCAGCTTCACCATTCTGCAACTACTTATAATGTTACACCTAACCAAATACAAGCAGGAACCCTTCACCTATCTCTGCTAAAAGTCTCACAATATTCCTAAAAGCATACATGCATATGTCTCTACCACAACACTATCCACACCTCAAAAATTTAGACAACAAACTTACAATTTCAAACAAACACCAAAAATTATGTGGCATATTTCAACTGTACCTCTCTAGAGACAAAAAAAAGCCTAATCACTAATACCTTATGTCAACATCTTTTAAACCACACTTTTATGCTACAACTTTACCATTCTACTACTACTCACAGTCTTGAGCCTACCACATAAGAAGCAACAACACCTCTTTGTTATACATCATGCACCTTCAAATATATAAGACATATGAAGATGCTTACAGTATGGATTGTTGGGCACAGCTATATTTTCTGGTGCAAAAGGTATTCTGAATGCAGAGGTTTTGACAAAGTGCTAGCTTTGCAAAATGTGGATATTAAATGGATTGCACAGAGAGGATTAAAGTGGCACCAATTGATGCCTTTGGTTAAAACCTTTTTGCATCTCCAACCCCCTGACCACATGATTGTGCACTGTGGTAGCAATGCCCTAGGCACATAGATTGGGGTAGGACTGGAAATGCTCATGAAAGATACCTTGGCACAATTGATGTTGCTTTTCCCCCAAACTGTCTTTGTATATTCTAATATATGCCAAAGACAGAAATGGAAGTGGTCAAATCAATTCTGCCCACAGATTGAAAAAGCTAGGTAGAATGTCAATAAAGCTGTTTCTGCTTACCTCAGAGACCATAGGATGGGCTCCATATACAACAACAATCTACGTTTTGATATGGATGACATCTACAGAAGTGATGGAGTACACTTCACAGATAATGGGAACAGAGTCTTTCTCAACAACCTAAAGCTGTGCATCCGCACTTACATGTAGCTACAACAAACTCATAATGAAAACAAGGGAGAGCCACCCTATAACACAATAGTGAATCTTATTCTTATTTAAACATACATACTTTTTTTTTACATTTTGCAGGATTCGCTAATCCGTTGCGAATCTGCAAAAGCATGAATTCAATGTACACCACACACTTTTCAAGTTTAACTATTAATTTTTAATTTTATATATTTTTAACAACTCTATCAATTGTAATCTTGTCATTAACTTCAATCACAGTACCTCTTTAAAACAACTTCACAAATACAACGCTACCTTCTAAATGATATACTACTAAATTATTTATTTGAGGTGAATTTGCGAATCCAACGCAACGTTACACGGGGGGCCGCAACGAGAGCCACGTTGGAGTCGCGACTCCAAAATAGAAAGGAAAAAAAAAACACTTCCATTATTTGGTTCTCGCCCCGGGGACCCCATCCCCCGGGGCCTGCCAAATTTTTTATTAAAAAAAAATGATGGGGGAGGGCCACGTGCCCCCCCTCCTAAGGCCACTTCTGGCCCCGGGGCCCCCATCCCCGGGGCCTGGCTAGCCTGGATTTTCTTTTTTTGGGGAGGGGGGCGTGTGGCCCCCCTCCTAAGGCCACTTCTGACCCCGGGGACCCCATCCCCCGGGGCATGGCCAATGCTTTTTATTTTTAACTTTTTTCGGGAGGAGGGCCGCATGGCCCCCCTTCCCTGGGCCACTTCTCGCCCCGGGTACCCTATCCCCCAGGGCCTGCCCTCAGTGTTGGGAACCATGGGGGGAGCCCCAATGCCCCCACGGTCCCTGCCAGCTCCCCGCCTCCTGCGGGAGCCAGCATTGCTTTTGGGCAAGGGGAGCTGCTGACATGCAGCTCCCCTTGCTCAAAAGCAATTCTGCTTTGCTTCTTGGAAGCGAGAGCAGGTTCCCTGCTCTCGCTTCCAAGAAGCAAAGCAGTGTTTGCAATGGCAGGGCGGGAGTCGTGCTCCCGCCCTGCCATAGCAAACAGCAATGTCCCGGGGTGGGCACCCCGGGACATTGCAGGAGACAGCTCTGGGGGGTGGCAGGCCCCAGGGCCAAGGAGGGCTCCAGGAGGGGGGCCGCGCAGCCCCCCTCCCAACATTTCCATAGTCCCGGGGAGGTAGTGGTCCCCAGGGCCGGGGGTCCACAACGGACCCCCGTATTCTAATTTATGTTGCCCTGGGGAGGTGGCAGTCCCCGGGGCTTGGGGGGGCCCGCGAGGCTCCCACACACAAAATGTAAAAATGCCACGGGGAGGTGGTGGTCCCCGGGGCAGCGTGGGGGGCAGGAGCCCTGCCACGCTATTTTTATTATTTTAGCCCCAGGGAGGTGGCAGTCCCTGGGGCTGCGGGGGCCCCCGTTGGCCCCCGCTTTATAATTGCACATTGCCCCCGGGACCTGGCCCACCCGGGGGCTTATAGAAAATGAAGCGCTGGAGCTCGCACTTCGTTTTTTTAAAATGTTCTCAGCCGGATTCGCGCACCCAGCGTGAATTCGACAGATTTGTTTTTTACAATATTTCTTTTTTAGCCCTGGGGGTCCTTGTGGGACCCCCTGAGACGGCCTAGGGGGTCAGAGTGTTTCTACCCTGGCCCCTTTTCTTGTTTTTTTAACCTTTATTTTACTGTTTTCTTGTGACTCGGTTACCAAGTCACAAGATGGCTGCCAACACATTCTGGTTTGGAGTGTTGGCAGCCAATCAGAATTAAGCTCGTGCTCGGGAGGGTACTCGAGTCCTCCTTGGTGCTCAGATATCAATATTTTGACTTTTTTAATTTCTCAGCAACTACTGAATTGATTTACACCATTTAAAAAAAGCACGCTTTGTAGACCAAAACCTACCTTTTTGCCAAATTTGGTGTAATTCCGTTCAGCAGTTCGGGCTGTAGCTTCGTCTAAAGTTTCCTATAGAAATTAACATGGAGAAAACGCGTTTCGGGACCCCGCTTTTTTCTGGGCCCTTGCTTAACGAATCACCCCCAAACTTTCAAGGCAGGAGCTGACCTGAGCTGGTCATTAGTTTGGAAAATTTCCCGAAGATTCGTCAAACGGCGCCAAGGATATTGACAAAAGAAAAAACGCTTTTTGAATAGAAACGAGGTCCTAACTATAACGACCTACTGGCGACCGCCAGTAGGTAATATATATATATGGGACCCACTTGCCCTCTCACGACCTAACTAAGGAAATGCTAATGAAGCGAACTGTGAGAATGCATGGAAGGGATTCTGGAAGGAGGACATCCTTTCAGATCGTGCTGAAGACGGGTGTTTTACATGGCACCTGTAAATAATTGAGCACTTTGCGAGAACTATGGATATACATAACCAGTTGCATCTTTATTTCCATACTTACATTGTGCAGGTAAAACGTGAAATGGATTTTCTAGCCTGTATTCAAAACTGACCTGAACCTGCATTATGGGAAATGTATTTCTAATTAACTGGTCATGTGACTCAATGATTTTAAAGCACGCACGCATGCACTTTGTTTTTTGGGCATTGCTTCCACCTGTGAGCAAGGCGGCATTGACCGCGTAAGGAAAAGGAAGCCTTTACGTGCTGCTGTGCCATGAATAAATGCATTTTCTCCAGTATTGGGCCTCGGGTTGCTGCTTCGTGTTGATGGAATTGGTGGGCTGCTCCGTGCCCACTGTTTAAGAGGCCGCCCTGAAGGGTCGGGGGCTGCTGTACTCGGAGGAGTTTTGGTGATATATATATATATATATATATATATTCATCTGTGGTCTGTATATAAATAAACCAAAGCTGAGCCCAATTCCTTTTTGGAGTGAATGCTTATTTAATTGAAAACAGCAAAAAACAGCAAAAAATGCCTGACGCGTTTCGGAGCAGCCGCTCCTTGATCAAGGAATTGGGCTCAGCTTTGGTTTATTATATACAGACCACGGATGAATACAAGGAGGTACCCAACCTCGCTGTGAGCCCGCCGCTGCTTAGAGGCAGGAGACTCGCGAAATCATTTGTTTAATATATATATATATATATATATATATGTATATATATATATGTATATATATATATATACTCACAGAAAAAAAACAAAGGTTACAGGGACATTATAGTAAGGAATTAGAATTTAAAAAACCTTAGAAATTCACTGAAAAAACTATCTGAGCCTAAACTATGATCTCCCTGTAACCTTTGGTTTTTTCAGTGAATTTCTAAGATTTTTTTAAATGTTAATTCCTAACTATAACATCCCTGTAACCTTTGCCTTTTTTCAGTGAATTTCTATGGTTTTTTAAGTAGTAGTCGCGTTCGCAGCGTGGTGAAGAAAGGGGCTAGGGCTCTGACCAGCTCTCAGGAATCCCGCTATGTGAGACTTACAGGAGGTACCAGGAGGGCTTCTAGGCCCTCAAGGTCCCTCAGGAGTAAAGTGGGCTTCATCCCCCAGCCAGTAGTGTGCCAGGAGAAGCGTTTGCAGAGTTGTGGAGAAAGGAGGCATGGCCTCCGAAGACCTCTTCGCCATACAGCTGTGTGGGACTTACTGGAGGTAACAGGAGGAGTAGTTGGCCCCCAATTATATATAATTAAAGATATGGATATATTTAATTATTTTAACGTTCATTTATTTTACTATTATTTTATTACAGGGTTCTATTTTAAGTCCCTGCCTCAATTACTTTTGACTAGAGGGTGTTTGCAGAAACCAGTGGATGGTCATGTGCAGTGCACAATTTACTCCAGGTCATTTTCTGGCTGTAGTAACTTTACACTCTTAAATGTAGCTCCACCTCCTGCTTCAGGTGGTAGAGGCACGTAAGTCTGCACTTTGCAGTACATGTACGCTCGGAATTGGTGAATAGCCAAAAGCAGTAATTTACTGCAAATTGTTAGAGTAAATGTACATGTGTAGATTTATTCATGTGTAAAATTACACTTTTGAATAGGCCCTTTTGTAGTAAATTTACATTCGGAAATTGTGAATACTCAAAGTAGTAAACTTACACATGTAGATTTCCTTACATGCAAATTTACCTTTGTGAATAGGCCCATTTGCCTTACTTGGAGGCCACTGTGAAACTTAACGAAGCTTCACATCCCTTTATTGCATTGCAGTAAACATGACTTTGGGTAAAAAATAACACCTAACAAAAATAAATACGCATTAATTAATAATGCTACGACATACCTCCCTTTGAAATCAGTTACCTTTTTTAGCCTAAGACACCGTCCGTGACTTTGACTGGGGGAAAGAGATATCTTGTTTATGATACATTTCCTGAGTTCCTAGGAACAATACCGAAAGTTTTAATTTTAATTGATATGTTAGAACTGGGGTTTATGTCACACATGGCTTGCCATGGCACCCATGAGACAGGGTTGAAAGGCTACTTGTGTGGGGGACATAATCAGTGCTGCAGGCCCACTAGCTGCATTTAGATTACATGCCCTGGGTATATGGTATACCACTTTAAAAGGGGCTTATAAATAAACTAAATATGCCAATCAGGTATATACTAATGTCACCATGTTTAGGGGAAAAGCACGTGCACTTTAGCATGGGTTAGCAGTGGTAAAGTGTTCAGAATCCTAAGTCCAACAAAAAGATATAGAAAAAAGTGGAGGTAAGCAGGCAAAAAGTTGGGGGATGACCACCCTAAGGATGACAAGTCTAACATGAAAGATTTGAAGAACATAGACTCTAGTAAATATAATGTGTTACTTTTAATTTAGGGGCAGATTTACAAGCCCCTTGAGCCCCCGGTGCGTCACTTTTTGTGACGCACCGAAAGTGCATTATTGCTGCCCATATCTACAAGGGCAGAAAAAGCCATCCTGCGTGACTTTTTCTGTCCTTGTAAATACGGCCCCTTTACACGCAGCACTTGCGTGAAAGGGGCGTTCCATGGGTGCTGCTGTGGGTGTCCCCACGCAACACACATGGAACCTGACACAATTCCAGATTTACAAGAAATCGTAAATCTGGAAATGCGTCTGAATGCTACGCCTCCCAAGGGGAGGCATAGGGAGGCACACCGAGGAGAAATGTATGAATGTCTCCTCGTTTTTTTCCTCTGGTGATTGTTTATGTAGATGAAGATTTCCCTTCCTCCACATAAACAATCATTAAAACAATGACGTTTTGCAAGTTCTATGTGTGCTAATGCAGCACACATAGAAGTTGTAAAACGCCATTTCTGATTGTTTATGTGCAGGAAGGGAACCCTTCCTGCACATAAACAATCTCCCAACGACGCAGGCATCCTTGCACCATGGGGCAAGGGTGCCTGTGCTGGCGCATGGCAGCAGTTTGTGCGCCAGTGAAGGGCGAAGCACAGAGATGCAACATATTGTTGTAAATATGTTGCATCCCTATGCTTAGGAACTAACGCAGCACGGCGCAGCAAAATGACTTGCTGCACCGCGCAGCGTTAGTTTATTACAAATCTGCCCCTTACAGTTGCTTTTCAAATTTAACAAGTTGCATTTCGATTGATAATATGCAAAGTCAAATCTTTGCCTTAGCAAATATGGAAAACACTTGGATGAAAAATTAAATATAAACAATTGATCCTCTAAACCATCAAATATTTCAGGATAGCAGATATGAATTTTCAAATAAATAATTATTTATGTATATGTTTATCAACACCAGTCATAGTAAACCTAAATATCACTTTTATGCTTGCACTGTTTTTCCGTACATGATAGGCTCATATCTTACCTGAGGGAATCTGGTGACCCCAAGTATTCTTGCCATAGGAAGAGCTTCTGATGATGGCCCTGCTCCGATGAAGCCAACCAGCTTGGGGCTTGAAGGGCGACTGTAGTTGGGTACTGTCTCTTTGCCCCCCGAGAGCAGCTGCAGGGTCCCCTGAATAGCCCCCAACTCAGAGAAGCAAGAGTCATAAATTTGAAATCCCAAAGTAGTGTTAGGTAGAAGATCTGGGCTACTATTAATTTCACTGATGGCAAAGACCATGGCTAGGACGCATTGATAGAATTCGAATAAATCCTGGACATAACGAAACAACATGAAACCAGACATTTTTTTCATTAAAGCAGTGGTGCATATCATCAAATTAGAATCAAATGGCATTTATATCAATTAAAAGCCATAAAGTTAGCAAAACATCCGGTCACACATGTAATTAAATTAACTTAATTTTTTTTTACATAATATTTATTTAATTTTATTTTTGTTTCTCTTTATTTTCTTTAAATTCATTATACCTTATTTAGTGGAGGTATTTATAAAGTTTGTTTTAGAGTATTATATCGCACACAGAATTATAAGCCTCAGTGCACACAAGACATTTCTGGAGTCATTGCATTTTTGAATTGATGAAAGGAGGGGGCAGACATTTTCAGAGAGATTTTAGTTTAGTGTCCTTAAACACAGTTTGAAAAGTCTTGCCTTCCTGCCTTTTCCTGTTGCCTTTTCTGGACATCTAATGTTGACTGGAAAATGCTCTTTGGAGTGTCAAACTGGACCAAAGTAGAGAGTTTCTCTACAAGGAAATTAGGCTTGTAGTGATGTCCTTGAAGATGATGCTGAATCCTACACTGGAAGGGAAATCCATTAGGATTCTCAATGTAGTGGTGGTCATAACTGAGGGAAAGATAACCTTCAGGG
Organism: Calotriton arnoldi; assembly: GCA_963921515.1. NCBI lineage: Eukaryota > Metazoa > Chordata > Amphibia > Caudata > Salamandridae > Calotriton > Calotriton arnoldi. Next base: position 28,846 of record CAWUFW010003974.1, read on the forward strand.
ATGCCAAAATTGTGTTTAGGAAGCCAAAGAGCACAATATTCATAACATGGGTTTGCATTGTAATGCATTTTATTTGCATTTTTATTGGACTTCATACCACTAACAAGGTGCTGAAGGGCATTTGTGGACTCATATAAGGCTGCTTAGTGACAGTGCTTGGATGAATGAATGGCCAGTGTTTCAATGTGTGTGAAGACCAGAATTGCACTCTTATTTTGTTTTCGTTGATACATCTTGGTGAGAATTGAAGAAAAAAGGAGTGAAAGATAGGATGCTTCCTCACTAGCTAGTGTATGGATGGATAAACAGTGCATGGGTGTTGGGCCTCCCATGTTGGAAGTGTTTTGGTGATGTCCATTTTGTCAGAATCGGCACATACGATGTTGCTGTGAACACTTAGCTGGACACAAGCATGAGTTTAGGAGAAAAGTGTCTGACAGAGTAATGTATGTGGATACCTACTATGTCTGTAGTCATCTTTATCAAAAGAAAAAAATGTCCAGAAGTGAAAGATTCTAATCTTCCATGGATCCATCTTTGTGGTCTCCGCTCCTAGGAATGTGCAGTATACAACTAGCAGTAGAACATTCTCTGACAGTTTTAGTCATGTGTGGCAAGGAACAAACCATAGGAATGGACATTATAAAACCAGCATCCACCCAAATCGAACAGAGGACCATCTGTTGGGAGGATATGGCTTTGATATTTAAGTAATTTAATATCTCAGGATTCCTCCCAGTATGATGGAAGTGCCTTCCCTAATACATATCTGGGGTACCCAGTCTTAAATGGTGTCAACTAGAAGGAAAGCACTGCTGATTGAAAAACAAAGGCTTTGAGGAGGAGAGTTGCAGGTTAATACAGCCACCAGGACCTAAGGCCAAGATGAAGTGAGGCTGATGGCTAATCCAGGGAAGAATGTTGTTAAATTAAGACACTGAAAAAGATTGGCAGAGAGGTGGATCCAGGAGGAAATCATACTCAGATCCTATCAGGCTGTAACATGCCCAAATAAGGGAGTCACCATGTGGAAATCACCCTTGACCTCTCTGTCCCTTTCATAGGTATCTGGGATGAACACCCAGCAAGAAGCAGTTCAACTGAACATTCTAATGGTGGGAGAGCAACCTAGTCACTTGCGTCAGAGTCCTCAAATAGTCCAGTTCAGTGGTACTCAAAGTACACCCCATGGGCCGCTTTTGCGGCCCTCCTGACCTTCACATGCGCCCCATTGGTGAACAGCAACAGTTAACTTTCGGAACACATTCATTTTTAAGACATCTTACAACAAAGACGTTTAAAAATGACAAAGTCTCTTCAAAATTCAAAAAGGTTTTTCATTAACATGCAGAAGCGTTTCACCTTAGTACATAAGATTGTATCAGTGCATTTTGAAGCATTTTTTTAAAGTGATAGTTTAAAAAAATTAATATAGAAACAGTCATGCCCCCTCCCACCCTAACAATAATGCCAACAGTGAACTAAGAGGCAAGTCAGTTGTTCTGTCGAACCCTCTGGGTGGCTACTATACATGGATAACATTGCAGTTTATTAAGTCAAACACGTTAGAAGGTTTTGTACCGTGCATATCCTGAACACGAATATTTCAAGGCGCTCTTACATGTGAAAACAAGAAAAAGGACGCAAAGTGAAATAAAAATAATTGCCTAAGATCACACAATTTGGTCAAGTGGGGAAGCTGAGATTGATCATAGGTGTTTTGGTTTCTTATTGTGCAATTCTATTTCATTCCAATTCAATAGGAAGTTACTTTTTTTTACACTTGACTTTCCTGAGCCAGTGATAGCAAGTAGAGAAGACTGGTAAAGGGATAGCGATTCAGATACTGCTTATCACAGTACTGTCAAATCTATAACTCTTCTAGAGGTTAGGGGATTATTTAGAAGGCTGTATGGACTGAAACCCTCAAAATAACTCCATGACTCACAGACCACACTATGTACATTCTTCGCTTCCCGAACGCCAACCTTAATCCCAGCCTGCAAAGCTCCACTCCCATCCCGCTGGCATCAATGCGGCCCTCGGGTACACCACAGACCATATCTTTTGGCCCCTGGGAAAATGTTTGTGAGTACCCATGGTCTAGTTGAAACTGGGTATCAAAGTGCGGCACCAAGAAAGGCACTGGCTTCAAGAGACCTTGATTAATGATTACAAACAATGTAATTAAAATTTTAATAGGCAAGAAAACCTGGTAACCCTTCAGCCCACTCAGCCATCCACTTGGCAACTAAACAACCCAGTACATGAGACTTTCAGGCAAGTGTCAGTGCTGATGTGGGCCACTGATGGTGAGCATGAAAAGGGGTACAGAACTTAACTCACACAGCCCTCCTGTGCCCGTTTCCCAGTTTAGTTTGAAGAGCTGGAATGTTCAGAAGACTGCAGAGTCAAGATCATACTGAATCATCTTGAGGATATCTCTGCACAATTCTTCACAGCCTACTCTGTCATCTACTTCCCAGCCTGAATTTGTAGAGGACATTTACATTGCACAATATAGCCATTAGTTGTTGCTGTGGGTGCCCACTCTTGAGCAATGTGTAAGGCATGCCAAACTTTGTACAACCCCTTGACCTGATGTCACCTATACAGCTAACAAGTCAACTAATATTTTCCAAAGTAATTACAAGTAACAAACATGTTCATACTCCACCTGCAATAAATCCAGAATTCATGCTTGAAGCAATTATGAGAGATATCACTGCTATGGGAGACTCTGTTGGGTCAATGGAAGGAAAATATCTGAAATGATCTCTGAAATAATTGGATTTGCTTGGACATTGCCTCCATCCAAAATCATCTTGAACAAGATGAACAAGACACCTGATTAGGAACAAGTTGTGTTATTTGAACTATAAGTTATACATAAAAATGAGTCAATGTCTGTCTTTTTTGATGTGCTGGAAAAATCTGAGAAAAGCAGCATGATTGTATTCCTGATTAAACTCATTCTGCATCTATTGTGCAACTGAATCAGACCACACAATCCAACTAAGTCAATACAGCCTGCTTTCAGTGACTGCAGCTGGCTAAACAGATGATCAAAAAGAACAGTCCAAATTCTTACAATAGCCACAGATTTTTCATTTGACATTAACCTCAGGACAAAATATTTGCTATTGCTTTATCCTAGACTCAGAAAATTTGGAAATTAAATGAAGCCTCCATGATCTAGCACTGATGCTCATTAAATTGGGCAACAAATTGACTAAATAAATTGAGCTGGACAACCTGGATAGTATTCTCTGTATCTTGACTGCACTGACATGGAAATATCGTCCGGGACACATTATTAATTGCAAGGGCTGGTCTCCGTTAACAGTGCAACAAATGGGACCACTCTTTAAACAACAAAGCACTGTATCATTTTATAGACAAAAAGAGCATTTGTCAAAAATAAGGAGAAGTAAAGGTCTCCAAAAAATGCAAGGATATATTTCTGCCAGCCTCCCATCTGATTCAATGACCTGCCAGGGTGGTGGAGGCTATTGTGGCTGCCACCCTGCTAGAGGAACATCTTCTCTATTGATTGGTCCATGGCTCTCCAATGTGGATTTCTTTGCTTTGACGTGTGTGACTCTCTTGACTTACTGAGTGGACACCATGTTTAAAGTGCCCACTTCGCAAACCTTTTTGTGTTGAGAAAATAAACTCAAAAGAAAGTTCTATTTTTCAATGCAAAAAAACAAATAGCCCATGATGAGAAGGGAGGTTTCGCCACACGCATGGCCATTCTACATTTTCCCTGCATGTGTTGACATTCTGTGTATGGTGAACACTGACAGGGAAAATGAGCAGCTGTCACCCAATCCTCAATAGTTCCAAATGTGGGTCACTATGAGAAAGTGCCCATTTAGCTGAAGGGTAGTTGGGCCAGACGCTTAGACTGATAGATCCCATATAGGCACAGAACGCCGCCGCGAGACTGGTCCTCAACCTGCCAAGACATTGCCATATCTCCCAGCACCTGCGCACACTCCACTGGCTCCCCATCGAGGCTAGAATCACCTTCAAGATTCTCACCCACGCACACAAAGCCCTCCACAACACCGGACCAGCATACCTGAACAGCCAACTCAAATTCCACGCACCCCAAAGGACCCTACGATCAGCCCAGCTCTCCTATGCCGTGGTCCCCCGCGCCAGAAAGACCAGATCGGGAGGCCGCTCCTTCTCCTTCCTCGCAGCAAGAGCCTGGAACGCCCTACTGCTCCACCTCAGACAGACAACATCACTCCCCATCTTCACAAGAAACCTCAAAACTTGGCTCTTCGACAGACCCCCTCCTTGATGGACTGGAACCTGCACCCCCTCCCACACAGCGCCTTGAGACCCTCACGGGTGAGTAGTCGCGCTTAACAAACGCATGTTTGTTTGATTGTTTGAGTCTGTGTAAACCTGGTTCTCTCATTGACTCTAAATTGTGCAGTAAAACTGTGATTTTGGCAGAAAGGACAGCTGCTATTTTTCATGCCTAGTCATGACCACTATGCAGTCTGATGTGGATGCTCATGATCTGCAGATCTTCAGACTCCCATTTGATGGGAGTTAATAGAACAACCAACTGATTATTTCTTCTGTCCTCAGGTGACTGCTCTTGCATACTGTCTTTCATCCCTAGTTCTATCTATGTAGTTTACTCCTGTTTGCCCACTTGTGTTGTGACATCACCTTTTACAGGTGACTCACAGAATGATAAGTCAGGAGGCAAAGGTCCATTATACTCCACCAGTAGCTCATGTGCATCCACAGTAGACTACATTGTGGCCATGACTAGGCCCAGCACTGGAAGCAAGTTAGCAACCAGTGATCTGTTACTCAGATATGAATTTACCTTAAAGAAATGAAAAGACAAGACAAGAGGTGTTTGACAGAACAGGAACACGTTGGTTTAATTAAATGCAGTGGCCAGGAGATTCTCGACAGAATGCGTCTGATGAAAGTCCCTCGGTGTTCTAAGTTTTGGCTGATATTATATTCATCTTGAGTGGCACAATAAACTAATTCCTGCAAAAGCATCTCAGTGACAAATTAACAAGTTTGGGCATCTGATAAGGACACAGATGGCTCTCGACCTTGGGAAGCACTAATGTGGGCCAGTGTGTATGTGTCCAGATGTCCGGCATGAGGCGCGCATGATCACTAGGTGTGGAGTGCATGTCGTGTTCTGATTGGCTGAGTGTTCCTATCTACATGTGGTATCTAGCTTTGTGGTATTTTTGGGGAACTTGAGCCTTTGGCCAAACATGTTTTATTGGAGCCAATTTCCTCTGACCTGTTTGTGGAGCACCTATCTATCTGTAGGATTGATCAGGGGTTTCCATGGGCGTGTGTTTGTCTTTGGGCTAAACGAGACCCCACCTGTGACCTGTAATTTTATAGGTGTGGGTTGCAGGACCTGCCTGACCACGTATCTCTGATTTGGTGTTGATGGGGAGGCAACCATGGGTAAATCTGACAGCAATGATACGAGTTCATTGGAATGCCTGAAAATAATATGGCAGTCACTGGTGTCATTTATATCGACATTCTCAACATTGTGCGTACAGTTGTCATAGCGTACATCGACATTGGTTTTACTGATATTGACATTGTGCTGGCCCAGGTCATGGCATATGTTGACATTGCATTTATTGATACTGCTGTAGTCAGGCATGCACATATCAGGGTATTATTGACATCGTATTTACCCATTCCATCAGATCCATCCAAGGTTGAGCCCAGCAAGTAAGCAAACACTGACCTCTCCAAAGCAGGTGCAACCACTGACACATGAGTCACAACCACAACTGATAAGACAGTTGCACAGATGGTACCACACCTGGCTCTACAACTTCTCTCTTGGTCCAATGTACCACAGTTATGATGATGACTACAATAACTGATCTGATTTCATAGCTACTACACTAATTACTGCAGCAAAGGCCATTGTTGCTGCAGTGACAATCAGTGTGATATCTCCACAGAGACAAACACACCCATCTGTATTACAAGCATGATATCCAGCTCTATCAAAACCATGGTGCTAGTTGCATCAGTCACTACTACTGACATCACTGCCCCAACCATGATTATGTGCACTGCCATGACAGGTGCTAATAATGAGCCCTGTGCAACAACAATTTTGTGCCATTCAGATACCTGAAAAAGTGTCACATCCTGTCTGATGATATCTCCTCATTCTGACCAGAGAACATGAAGGAAGTTGGTATGTTGGGAGAGAGTAGGAAGCCAATCAGCCTATCAGATAGCCACGGTTAATTGAACTCACAATGACTATCAACAGAACAGAATATAGATGCCTCCTTCCGTGATGAATTAAAGAATCAAGCTATTCCTGGCTGATGAGCCCATAACAAGGGAAAAACTGGCCTTGGGTTGCTTGTGTTAAGGTTCAGTGAGGACCTGGCATGGCAGTTTGGGCTGGACTGTTTTTGGAGCAGGGTCAAGACTGATTTGCATATCGCTGGGTCCAAACTGAAGTAACATGGTGTGCAAAGTAATGATGGATTGGGATGCGGCCCGTGTAATTACCAGTGGCTGAGTTTAATTAAGGCATGCATCCATCACTTTTTTTATATACTTTAGTTTTTTCCCCTAATTAGGCCGAGTATTCCTAGACCTGGACCCAGTGTACACTGTGTCATTGGATCTAAGTTATACCAACTAATGAGTCCATAACTAAGGTGAAACCAGTCCTGGGTTTCTTGTGTTCCGGTTCAGGGCATACCTTGCTTTGCAGTTCGGGCTGGATTGATCTGATTGGAGGAGAGTCAAGACTGATTTGCCTAAAGCTGCGCCCAAACTCAGGTGATATGGAGTGCAAAATAACAATGGATTGGGATGGGGCCCCTCAGTAATTACCAGTGGCTGAGATTAATTCAATCAAGTGGTCTGTAAAGCATGACTACTCATCTGTAAGGGTCTCAAGGTGCTGGGGGGGCGGGACTGCAGATCTGTAGCAAAGCACTGTGGTTCAGTCAAAAAGCCAGGTCTTGAGGTCCTTCCTGAATTGGGGCAGTGACGGTGATTGCCTTAGGGGGAGAGGTAGGGTGTTCCAGGTCTCTGCTGCGAGGTAGGAGAAGGATCTTCCCCTGGCTGTGGTGTTGCGGATACGTGGGATGGCGGCCAGGGCCAGTTGGGTGGAGCGGAGGTCTCTGGTGGGTGCATGGAACAAGAGGCGGTGGTTGATGTATGCGGGTACTGTGTCATATAGGGCTTTGTAGGTGTGTGTGAGGAACTTGAAGGTGATTCTTTTGTTGACTGGGAGCCAGTGGTGGTCTCTCAGGTGGCTGGTGATATCGCTGCAGCGGGAGATGTTGAGGATGAGTCTGTCGAAGGCATTCTGGATGCTTTGAAATTTCTTGAGGAGTCTGCTGCTGATGAGTGCATGGGTGACCGTCTTTCTGGACTGGGTGGGGATCCACTTGAAGATCTTTGGGAGCAGGCATAGCGTGTAGAAGCAGGATGATCAGACGGCGTTATCTGGCAGTCATTGTGAGCGAGGAGTCCAAGATGTAGCCGAGATTGCGGATGTGGTCTGTGAGTTTGGGGGGAGGTCCAAGATCTGCGGGCCACCAGGAATCATCCCAAGCGGAGGGGTTGGAACCCAGGATGAGGACTTCAGTCTTCTCCGTGTTTAGCTTGATGCAGCTGTCCTTCATCCAGGTGGCGGCAGCCTTCATCCCGTTGTGGAAGTTGCTCTTGGTGACTGCGGGTTCGTTGGTGAGAGAGAGGATCAGTTGGGTGTCGTCAGCATAGGAGACAATGTTGAGTCTGTGCTTCCTGTTGATGGCTGCGAATGGGGCCATGTAGATGTTGAAGAGAGTGGGGCTCAAGGAAGAGCCCTGAGGTATTCCACAGTTGATTTCTGTGGGTTCTGAGTGGAACAGTGGTAGCCTGATTCTGCGTTTGGCTGGTGAGGAAGGATCGCCTCCATTCCAGGGCAATTTTGTGGATGCTGGCGTCATGGAGTCTTGTGCATAGGGTGCGGTGGGAGATTGTGTCAAAGGTGGCCAAGAGGTCCAGGAGGATGAGGGCTGCAGTTTCTCCTCGGTCGACGAGGGTGCGAACTTCATCTGTGGTGGCGAGGAGGGTGGCCTCCGTACTGTGATTGCTTCGGAAGCCGGATTAAGAGCGGTCCAGGATGTGGTTCACCTCGATGAACTCAGAAAGTTGGGCGTTAATTGCCTTCTCGATGACCTTGACTGGAAAGAGGAGCAAAGAGATGGGTCTGAAGTTCTTGAGGTCCTTCCGGTCAGCAGAGGATTTCTTCAGCAAGGGGTTAATCTCTGCATGTTTCCAGTCTTCCTGGGAATGTGGTAGAGTGGATGGAGCAGTTGATGGTGCAGCAGAGTTCGGGGGCGATGGAGGTCTTGGCTCTGTTGAAGATGTGGTGCGAGCAGGGGTCCGAGGGTGATCCTGAGTGGATACTCTTCATGATCTTGAGGGTGTCGTCAGTGGTGAGGGGAGTCCAACTGATCAGGGTCTGCTGGGGTCTGGTGTCATTGGGTGCAGTGTTTGCAAGTGGGGTGAGAGGGTATTGGGTATTGAGGCCATTGAAGCTGTCATAGATTCCTTAATCTTGCAGTAGAAGAAGGCACTGAGGTTGTTGCAGAGGTTTTAGGAGGGTGGGATGTCTGCTGTCCCTGTGCTGGGTTTGGCGAATTCTTTGATCACGGCGAAAATTTCCTTGCTATTGTGCTGTCATCAGGATTGGTATGGATTTAAACCCTGGGTTCCTGTATTAATGGGAGATGCAACCCCATTCCAGTCATGTTCCTTCTCCAGGATAGGTCTGTATATATATCCCCCTTTCAGAGTTAGTTTTAGTTATCCCAATACGTTCATGTACAGGTATATCCTGGGCCCCAAGGCTTATCTTGGCCCATGAGGATATTACCATTTTCATTACTCCATCTCTTGGGGGACAGGTGCATTTATTCCCACATAATTCATAGAGATCCAAACCTAAATGTCTGATTTCATCCAACAACTTAAGACATCCTTGGCAATAAATCTTGAGTAAAATTCAATAACTGCACTTGGTCACTGCGATAAACCTTCTTGTTTATAGCAAAGAGTCACTAAAGCACAGCAATATCTATTAAAGAACAGCACTAAAAATGGAAAGTATTTTTGAGTGATTTAAAAATGGATTTGTATCACAATCGACAAATACATCCTCCAGGAGTAGCCTCAATCCAAGTTCTGATTCTTTCGGATCGACATACTGCATTGTAGGCTTATGTTAGCAATCAGGTTCTTGCAGACAATCGACTCTTGACTGCTCCCAATTGTGATCCCATTGCAGCTCTTTGTGTTTGAATATTTGAGAGACACTTTGGGCTTCTGCAGCGTCCCTATGGCTTGCCTGATTCTTATTAGTTTTACACTTTGGGGGGCATATTCTCAAGAACATGTGATAACTACCGCAAAATTACCTTAACGCAACCCTTCACATCGCAGTCTATTGTGGGAAAACAACTTCGTGTTAACGTGGTATTCACAACACGGCGGCCCCATGCGATAGTCCCACGATAACGCGTCAAATGAACGTGTTAAAATCAATGCGACGCCGAAAAAACGCGAAACGCGAAAATAGTAGCGATGATGCCAATCGCAATACAAAAATCAGCGATAACCAGCGATAGGCCTGCAATTCCCACGCGTCATGTGGGAAAATGCACCATAAAAGCAGAGTAAAAAAACGGTGAGATGACAATGTACGAGCACAACCACACATACGTGACGTAGAACAAATGACCATTGTCCCGCATCAAATAGGCATCTCCTCACAGTCACAATGTACATTGACATGCAGTCTGCATGTAAACCACGCCAATGCTGAAACATGCATGGAACACACATTGAAACCGCATCTCCCCTTCACATTGCAGAGGGACAAGCAACCCCTCCTGCACACAGACGTGTCATGACCATGATCAATCCACCATGAAAGCGTGGACGAATGTAGGGGCAGTGACTCCCGCTTATGTACATGTTGCCCATGTTGTGGTACTTGAGCCACAGGGGGCATTCCTGCATCATGGTGGTACATATCTGACCCCAAAAGGAGCCCTGTTGTCACCTGTAGGACACAAATGGCAGCCAAAATGGAATGATTTTGGACACATGTGAAACGCCGAAGAGTGGGATTCCCTACTAACTGCGACACACAGAACTGGCAGTCCGAATACGTGACACCCTAAACAGCCCCTCTGCACAGAGGTGACACACCCACCATCCATGAACAAATCATAAAATTGTCAGCAATACATGTCGCACTAACACTTGTCTGAGTGATGTGCCTGTACAGATGAGTGACATGCAATCAGGGAATGTGTATTTTGAATGCATTTATTAGCACATGCTGTGCCTGTGGTCATTTTGTACTGTCCCATGATTGCCAAGGACTGTCACAATGTGACGTGCTCATGTGAAGAAATTGTCAATGATGGTGTTCCTACGGGCAATTCCTGCTGCGGCTGCAGTGGGGTGTGGTCCACCTGCCTCATCCTCATCATCATCGTCTGGTGCATCTGGCACTTGTATCCATGGGGCCTTGCTGCGTACACATATGTTGTCCAACACACAACATGCAACGATCATCTTGCACACGATGTCTGGGCTGTACAGGAGCCTCCCACCTGTGACGTCCAGGCACCTGAAACGTGACTTCAACATGCCAAATGTGCGTTCCACGATGCCCCTGGTGCGTTTGTGGGCCGCATTGTACTGCCTCTGGGCCTGTGTGTTCGGGGCTCGGAGGGGTGTCATCGTCCAAGCGCAGAGTGCATATCCTTGGTCACCTGTGACAGTGCAGAGAGACTTGAGTCAATAGTTGGTTCTGCATTATGTGTTGGCAGGCTCAGTGGTTCATTGGTGTGTGATATGTGTGACTTTGTGATTCCTGTATTACATGTACTGCTTGTTGCAAATGAGCGGCATCAATGTGTATTATGTAGAGTCACTGCTGCTCCTCCCTCCCCCGAGCCCATTCACTAGTGTGCGCAGCGTGGTTGCATCACTTGCACCCCTACGGCACACTATTGTCATGCCTGTCTGCGCATGTCCACAAGCCTGACAACGACACAGTGATGTCGTGCGCTGAAGGTGGACGGACACGTGTGTGTAGGCCTATGGTAAGGACAGGGCGGACACAGATGTAGAGTTCATGCCTGGCTGAACTCGCCATGTGGTTGAGGGTAGACCTTTGGCTTATGCTGCGGAAATAGTGACACACACAACAGTTGGCATGTCTGATCCCTGACCCTGAGCGGGCTTGCGCACCCTCATCTACCCCTCGGCCGAGCCCGTACTCTGGGGGCATGCTACATAGCAACATTGTATATTACGTGACGGGCGGCGCCGACACTACACCTGAGACACACGCATTAGTTACTTCACTGGCAAGGCCTAAACTTAACCATGCCCAGAGCCACGTTTTGAATGACCACACCCCTATGCCGTACTGCTGTATGCCGGTCCACTCCCTCACGCTCACAGGGGGGTCCGACACAGCTACATGTCCCAGGTCCACCCCACTGCCTGAGGTGACAAGGTTGCGCACGCTGTACACAGCACAATGTAATGTGGTATGGCCCGGGGCCCACATGCATACAGAATGACCACACAGACACACTGAGATAATTTGTGGAACTGGCTACGGGCACGTGCGCCCGGCACCTTTTCTTGCCAGGGTCACACGTCCAGTGACGCCTGTGCTGGATGTGTGTTGGGTAGTGTAAGCCACCCCTCAGGGGTTGGTTGGTGCTGGCAACAACTACAACAGTGATCATACAATCAGGAGTTCAAAGTACAAACAGCAAGGGTCCATGACTTGAGCTGCACAGAGTCAGTGGCCCCGGATGCTCAGCGGCCGGCACAGGCACACCGCCATGGGACGGTGACTTACGATGCACTGAGGTAGGGCCACGAGAGCTGAGCGGGTCCTCGTTGATGTCCAAGGAGAATGTCGCGGAGTGTTATGGGGGACAGTGGAAGGTGTCCATCCAGGGCATGATGCAGAGGGCAGAAGCAAGCAGAAACAGGCAATATGGAGGAGCTGAATGCTACTGTCTCCTTTTTCCCACAATGTCAGTATCAGCTACATGATGATGAAGACAACCCCCAGGCAATAGACTCAGATGCCACCAACGTTCAACCAGAGAGTGTCCATGACTCCCGTGGCACAGAGTCAGTGGCCCCAGAGCTGGAAGGGGATGCAGTCTGCGATGAGGCCTGTACAATGATATAAACTCTGCAATGAACAAATCAAGACTCAGTTCCAATTGTGTGTCCTACTTGACCGCAGTGTGTGCCGGAGGCAGCGGTCAGCGCGGGGTAACCGCTGTGCAGCCAGCTCCTCCTGGATCTCTAACACACGGCGTTGAAATGGCATGTGGAGAAGATTCATGGTTGACAGAGGTGGAGGCACCAGAGCTGAGTGGGTGTGCACCCTGCAACGATGCTGTGTCCTGCCTGTTATGGACTGTATTGGATTCGTGTGAGGCCTGCTGGACCGCTGTGTAGGCCGAAGGCAGAAGTCCGCAAGGGCCCACAGACACGTGTGGTCGGAATGCTATGCACAGAGTTGGTGGCACCACATTGAAGGGAGTATAGGGATTTAAACGATGCCATAAATATGTACTCTGCCATTGTGTAATCAAGACTCAGTTCCAAATGTGTGACCTACTTGACCACTGTGTATGCCGGTGGAGTACGTCAACGTGAAAGGAGTACTACGGGCCTTGCTTGCGGAGGCCGTGATGGTCTGAGGAGGCTGCCAAGGTCGCGGGCCTCTGGCTTGGAGTTAGCACTGGCACGTGGTGGGCCCTCTTGGAGACACGCCGGTGTCGGCAGGTGAGCAGTGAGGCCTGGATGCGCAGGGGTGGACGAGACTGGTTCGGGGACCAGCGGCCCGGGCTGCGGCAGGTGCACAGGATCGCAGGCACCGCTGCACACAGCATCGGCCTCGTGGCAGGGTGAGAGGCGCTGCCCTGGCAGCCACTTTGGCCATTCCGGAAGAGAACCACGCCCAGGGCTACGTGCTTTTTATTCACACCCCTACGCTAGCCTGGCATACGCAGGGCAAGCCCACTCCGAACACACTTACAAGGGGGGACGTAACAAGCTACATTTCTGAGATCTTCCACACTTGCTGGGGTGACATGGTTGCGCCCACTGTCCACAACACTACCACCACCAGCAGTATATGTCGACATGGATATGTCTGTGGTCTGCATACTGCAGTCTGTCCAGCACTTCCACGCCATACATGGCATTGTGTGCATTCGCATTCATGGATCACTTGCCTCCTTCGCACATGCCTGGTTCCCACCTCTCCCCACATACTGCTATTGTGTGGCTGAGGTGCCATGCCGTTGATGGCTCATGTACATGGCTAGCCCAGGTTACCGCAGTACGTTGTGCTGTCGTGTATGGTGGGTGGGCATGTTGTATGTGAGTTTGTAACGTGTGTATTCCCAGAGTTGTGAGTTGCATGATTGTGGAGTTGAGGTGTGTGGTGTGTTCATTTGGTACTTAGCAACGAGCACTGCATTTCCGTAGGTGCCATCCTGGAAGCGCAGGTTGATGATGGACTGTCGGAAGATGTATGAATCATGCCCACTGCCTGGGTAGTTGGCGACGACATTGGTGAAGAGTCCCCGGTGGTCCACTATTGCCTGCACATTGATGGAATGCGTGTGCTTCCTGTTGCGGTAATTGTGTGCAGTGTCATCAGGGGGCACAAGTAGGACATGTGTGCAGTCAATTGCCCCCAACACGTGTGGGAAGCCAGCTATGGCGTAGAAGCCTTGCTTGGTCTCCAGCTGTTCCTGCGCAGTGTGGGGGAAGTATAGGTACTGGGGTACCAAGCTGATGATGGCATCCAGGACAGGTTTGAGGAACTTGGATAGGGCTGGCTGTGAGACTCCTCCGACTCTGGCGGTTGTTGGTTGGAATGTCCCAGAGGCCAACAGGTACAGCACAGCCAGCAGCTTTGTCTGAGGTGGGATGTTGGTTGTCCGCTGTGTTGGTACCGTCAGCCTGTGGGCAATGATGTTCAGGATGCGGAGGATGGTTGGCCTTTTGAGTCTGTAATGGGCAATGACATTCTCTGGGGTTAAGTCTGTGAGGCTGGTGCGTTTCCTGAAGGTCCGCTGTCTTTGTCTGCACTGCCTCTGTGGTGGTCCGGGGGGGGCAGAAAGGTCCGGGGGGGTGGCGGGCCTGGGGGTGGTGGCAGTGGGTGTTGTGGCCCTGTTGGGGCTCCGAGCTGCATGATGAGTAGCTCCATGGCATCTGTTGTTCTTCAGGTGTGGCTGTGGGCCGGGCTCCCTTTTCTGGTGCAGGTTGTCGTCCGACTTTGCACCAGGTCAGAGCAGGTGTTAATTTCCTGCAGCTAACGCGCCGTATTGCCTGTTTTGTGTTCTTATCGCCGATCTGGCTGGTCGTTGAGAATGTTGCGTTGTGGTGTTGTCGCGGCTTTTTGCTTGGGAACGCCTACTCTGCATCTCATTAGCGATAGTTGCCGGGCTCATCTGTGGCGATGTTTTTTGCGGCTGCTATCGCGAGTAAACTGGTGATATCGGCTGTTTGCACCAGCTTGTGAATGGGGCGATAATTTTATCGCGACTTTGGCTGAGATAAAGTGCTGTTAACTCGGCGATAGTTCCTTGAGAATATGCCCCAAACCCCTTGTAGGCAATTTTTCACATAGATTTTTATGAACCATTATTCCTTTTCTTTTAGTAGCCTTAGTTCTGGGAGAGGACAATGTATTTGTTTGTTGAGGGTTGTCTACATTAGGGCTGTTTGTATTGGCAAACCAAAGCAATCTTGGGCCCTTTTTTCAAAATTCTCCTCTCCCATTTTCATTTTGATTTATTTGGAACTTATTAAATTTGTCTCTTTTTTTAAAACAATTGTGAACCTCTCTCATTTGTTTGCTGTTGTCTTATAAATCAATGGTCCTAAAGGTACACCATCATCTACTATTACAATTTCTATTTCCTCATTTTCCGTCACTACAAGATTGTGTGAAATATTTCTTGCATATTCTCCTCCTGCAGGCTACGTTTAGACCATCTTATGATTTTTGATAATCCCTCACTGCATGGCCCAGGTTCTAATTTGGGAGCATCTTCGCAGTTAGATTTATCTTTTGCTTTTCCTTATTTTCATTAGATTCGCTAGAATTCAGATCCTATAAGTGTTGTAAAATTGATATCTGTATTGTGGTCCATATCATTCACTAGTTCAGACAGAGTCATAATAGATTCAAGCATCTTTCTAATTAATGTGACCAATAAGGCACCCTCCACTACATCAGCGCCCCAAACTGGAATAGATGTCCTCCATCTATTCCCTCATGTACTCCTCACACCATTAGATGATATTGGTTCATCTGAGAAGGGGTTTCCATTCCCTAAAATAGAGTCAGTCATGAGAGGTAAGGAAAATCTTTTTTACCTTGCGAGTACCATTTTATCTATCCCTTGTTTTTTATTGGAACTGTTTTTGTTTTTGGGATAGAGGTGTTTGAATCAGCACCCTGTTCCAATTCACCTGATAACATTGAACAAAGAGTTACATGAGTACAGTACCTCACTCTAAAGAGTTTCCAAAATGGAGTTATCACATATTCGGGGGTTGATTCCGATGTCGTTCGGGAGGGCTCCAAACGGGAATCGGAAGAAACAAATCTGATTCGGAGCGTATGTTTCTGACTGAATCGTCTCCTGTTTCGAATGACCAAGTGCAATGCGAGGAAGCCGTCTGCGCCGACCGAATTGGTTTCAAACCTGAATCAGTCAGTCTGACTCATTCGGAGCCGATTCATTCAGCTCAATGGGGCCGGCTTTCCGAACGAGTGAGTACGATGCCCGATTCTGACAGCTGTACCGTACCGACTTGGTTTTAACGAGACATAACGGCTGTGGGAATTGGACTTTGGGGGGCCGTAGCAGGCCCCCCTTTACCCCGGGACCTCCGAATCGTTCGCAGGGGGTACCCATGGGTCCCCCCTTTCCATGCATGCACAGTGTGGCGGGCACCGTGTGTTGCCCACCACAGGGTGCATGCTTTTCCCCACCCACCCCTTTTTGCAATGGGTGCCTGTGTACCCGTTCAGTACACAGGCTTCCATTGAGTTCAATGGCAATGGGAGTCCGACCGAACAGAGTCCGTCACTATACGGGCTCATCGAAATCAGTTGTTCGGACTCACTGAGCGCGATTCGTTCGGGAAGCTCTCCGGGACCGAGTCGTTCGGGCGGCTTTCCTAACAAGATCGGAATTGACCCCTATGTTGGAATCAGTGTAGTGTCTAGAGAACCCTGGGCTCTATGCATCTCTTATGCTGTCATCCACCCTGCTGTGAAAATGTTTCAAAGTTGGCTTCTTTTTCTATGGCTTTTTGTGTCACATACTGCCCATTGGGACCTATCTCGCCTTGCACCAGAGCTTCATTGGCGGAAGAGCAATTGTCTTTAAAGAAGGCACAGCTGTTGCTTGAAATGTGACTGATGGTTTATTTATGGTAGAGCTACTTATGGTGTTTGGGTCCTCTCTCGGCTTCCCTTCTAATGTATCCATTACATTTTTATCAGTTCCTATTGCATGCAGAAGCTGTTCATTTGACTTAACATGCCTCTCATATGCCATCTGAGGTAAGGGTATAACCAGTATCTGTTTGGGAGGATCTTCCTCTAAGAGGACCTGCTTTAAATGTTTCTGTAAATTAAACTCAGAAACTTGTGCATATAACTCTTTAGCTGGTGCAGCTACCTCAAGTACTTTAACAATCGGTTTCATATAGTCTCTTATGGTTGACTTTCTACCATCACTTTTTGCCTCAGTGGCATACTTACCCCAAGTGAGGGTACTCTCCGTTGTTTGATTTGCCATAATTTTGGTAGGATTTAGTTATGCCTCATACACCAAGGATGTGAATCCTCATTTCATTTCCTCTCTGGGTTCATGGTGACCTTCCTTATGGCTGAAGTTAATTGATTAAAATGTAACCCTGGGCAGAGTTCGCGTAGTCGCGATATGCGGAATTTTGCAAAGTTGCAGAAAAACTCCACGAGCTTTGCGGAGTTCCGCAAGCACGCGGAATTGCTTGTTACGCCCATTCGTGATGCGTTTTTCCTGTTCGGGAACGCGTATTGTGTGTTAGGGGACGCTTTTTGCGTGCTTAGGGTGAAATATCGCGCAAACTTCACCACGCGGTCACCAATGGGAGCGGCCATCTTGTTTTCCACTTTTTGCTATGGTTCTGGGCCTGTTTTTCTATCCTCCCTATATCTTTTCAATCCTTTGTCTCTAGAAATTTTTTTTTAATCTTTTTTATTTATTATCTATCCCTCTCTAGTCCTGATTGTATATTTTGCATTTTTTCCTACTTTTTGTGTTTTTTATTGCTTTTTTCACTCTTTTTCTATTACTTGCTTTTTTAATTTCTTTTACTTACTTTCTTACTTCCTACCTTTTCTTTTCCGCCCCCCCCCTACCAAGAACCATGGCAAAGAGCCTTAAGAAAACCAAGGGCCAGGGGAAGAGGAGTGAGAGCCGCGACCACCTTCCTTGCGGAAGGCGGCGCCCACAAGGGGTGCAGCCAGGGGAATTATTCAGTGGGGCTGAGGTAGCCGCACTGGTTTTTTTTGTCCAGCGCCACCTCCCCTTAACCCTGGCAGCAGGCGGCAGGCCTGGGTCTGGGTACGGGCCCCGGGAGCATGACCGGCAGTGGGAGAGGGTGCGCCGGGCAGTGTTTCGCTGCTCTAGGGTCCGGCGCACCCATAACCAATTGACGCACTGGTGGTCCGACATCCTGGACGGGAAGCAGAACCTGCTGGACCTGCTAAGGGTTGAGGTCCCGGGGCTTGGTGAGTAGCTAATTATATTACTATTGTGTTGTTCTGTTCTGTGTTATTGCGAATATTATTTTTTTCGCAAATAGCTAACATGCTGCTACTGCTTACATCCATGTAACTTATGTTTAAAAATCTTATGTGATTGTTACTTCCAGACAGGTGCTCGATGCTAATAACTAATTGCACTTGTTTGCAAGTTTGCACTATCTTGGGCTCGTTATGTAAGAGAGGTTAGAGCATTTAAGTAAGTATAGTGAGTAAATAGAATAGCAACCAACCAATGGTGTATGCAATATGCATGCATCCATCTAAGCATTAAGAAGATTAAAAATGCAGGCTTAGTAATAGTAATTGGCCCATCAAAGGGGGTTTGAGTTGGAGACTAAGAGATGATTGGGAATGAGATCGTAACTTAGTAGAACCAAAATAATTTTTTTGCAATTCATTACCGAGTCTGGAATAGGCGGGCTAGGTATGTTTAGGATTCAGGAATCAGAATTGAACTGTGGAATTATAATAATGATCGGATGGTACTCGACTGCGATACATACTAGTCGACTACTACTAGCTGAATAAGTCGATCTTTAGGTTAATGGTATTGCAATTGCCGTTTCCTCTCTAAAAATATTTTTAGAGCAATTATATTTATTTATTTAACACAAATTATTTTTTGTCTTTTTAATTATTTCTTACATGATCAGCATCCAGGGGCAAGAAGAAGACTGGGTCAGCTGGCAGTGTGGCGGGTGTGGGAGCTGGTGGAGCCTCCCAGGAGCAGCAGGAAGCGGCCTCAGGGCAGATGGCTCTGTTGCTGGCCCCAGTAAGTCCTCCTGGTGTTGTTATATATTTTAATATTTCCCTTACTTTTACCGCTCTATTATTTCCATTTCCTAATTTAAATTTTTCCAAAATCCTCTTCAATCTATCTGTTTCTAAATTCCTGTTTTTGCTACATTACCTACTACTAAGTAGTAGTACTAACATTGTTTCAAGTGTCTGTTTTTGTTCTAACATCTAATCAAACTGCATCTGACTAACCTCTGCTATGACTCTGTATTAGTCTGTCGTAGCTTGCTTTCTTCTGGGTTTCACTCAGCTTTCCCTCTCCCCTTATATGTGGATTGCCTAATAGTGGTACTGTAAGACTCAGAGTACCCATTGGCCCTAGGTTACTACTAGTACTAGTACTAGTAAGGACTCCTTACTAGTACTAGTAGCACTAATCTGCTGTGCAGATTGCATGCCAAAGTAAGGTATTCTCCGCAGGTTTGTGAGATAAGAAGGCTTTAGTTTCTTTTACTGTCTCATCATGCTCAATCAGTAATGGTGGTCACTCACGTTGGACAGGACACCTCAAAGCGGTGTATTTTACTTTTTCTACTCCAGGCCTAGTACTTTTTTAGTAGCATCAGTTGATGGTGAACACTGAACAACTGATTACCGTGCACCATGGCTGGAAGGAAGTATGAGGAGTAGGAGAACTGCACCATTATTTTCCAACTAAGAGAGACCTCATGTCCGCCCAGTTGGCCACTCTTTCTTCTCTTCAAAAAATGAGATGCACCAATAGCTCTAGTCACTGAGTCCAGTCCTTTGGGTTGTCCTCTTCTTGAGAGGCTTTTCAAAAATTGCCAACCGGATATTGTTATTTGATAGGACATCCTGTCTACTCTACTCTAGTATCCGAATTGTAGATAGTGATGTGTGTGGTGTATGTATTATTAATAATGTATTTTCAATCTTGCTAATGAAAAACATAAATAGGGGAGGCGTATATGGCATCTAAAAAAATTTGAAATGTTTTTTTCCAGGTGTACCGCCCACCAGTGCCAGGGCCAGCGGTGAGGGCCATGCCATTCTGGATGGAGCGGAGGATGCGGCTGCTACAGAGGGTGAGCCAGCAGCAGTGGCGGGCGGTGGTAAGTCATATTCCTTACTTATTGAGAATGATGAGTACACTCGCTGCGAGGGTGTACACTGAGTACTACTACACTGTACTTCTGCTGAGACTAAGGGGCCGATTCCGATCTCGGCCGGTAGGGCTCCGAATCGGATTCGGCTTAACCGGATCCGATTCGGAGCCCTATTTCCCGACCGATTCGTACGCGCGTCCGGGCGAGCGAGTACGATGCGTATTCGCCGACCGACTCGTCCGGGCGTCCCGACCGCTCCGACCGACTCGATCCCGGGTCGAACCGCACCGACCGACTCGCACGGACATGACTCGCACCGCGCAATGGAGACGTTCTCCGGCCGGGTAAGTACGATGCGCGCCGCGAGCAGTCCGACCGAGCCGCGCACTCCGGCTCGAAAGAGCTGTCGGAGCCGTACTTTGGGGGTCCGTGTCGGACCCCCCTGTACGCGTAGCCGCGCGAGTCACACACAGGGGGGACCCATGGGTCCCCCCTACCTGTGCGTGTACGGCGCGAATCGCTTCGCCGCGTACACGCTGTAGGGGGCGCACTTGTCCGCATCGCACCCATTGAGTCAATGGGAGCCCGCGTACGCGTTGTACGACAGGCTCCCATTGACTTCAATGGGAGTCCGACCGACTCGAGTCCGATGGCATACGTGCGCATCGTACTCGTTCGGTCGGACTGCACGGGTCCGATTCGGTCGGAAATCTCTCCGGGTCCGGCTCGGTCGGAGAGATTTCCGGCCCGAATCGGAATCGGCCCCTTAGTTGTTGTGAACACCGAACAGTTGTAGAAGACACCCTTTACTTAACATTAGGGGGGTTGAGTAACTAATGGCCTATTCTATTCTAGCTTCAACTCAGCAGAAACCGTTTTATGACGAAGACAAAGAGTCAGATGACATGTATGACTGGCAGAGAAGGATGCGTGGGTGAAGGAAGGGGCCCCGGGATGCATATAGGTGGCGGATGAAGATTAGATGATAGGATGCATGGGTAGTTGAAGGATGGGTGAAAGGTGAAAGAGAAAGCAGAAAGGATGCCTGTCTGGGTGGGTGAAACTGTATGGGTGAAAGGAATCCTCCGGGGGATTTGAGGGGTCAAACTCTAAGGCTAGCAAGGATGCATGGGTGGTGGTTGGTTATATCCATGACAAATGTATGTTGTCGGTGAAAGCCGGTTTATGATAGCCATGTTTGGATGGATGGATGCCTGGATGGCATCATAGATAGTAGGTGAAAACAGAGTCATACTGGATGAAGAGAATGTAAAAGAAAATTAAACCGTGCCAGAGTACCAAAGCCAAGGGTGAAGATTAAGAATAAAATAATAATAATGCTAAAAAAGCAATGCATTGATAAATGAAAAAAGCCCTGGGAAGAACAAGGACTGTTTTTTGCAAGGTTTTTGATTCAAAGGTTTGAGGTTGTACTTGTATTTCAGAATGGAATACTCCCTTGACACACAGTAGTTTGAAAGCACAAAATATATATTGTGCATGACTATTATTTACCCTACCCACCCATCATTAATAGCCTCCCTCCGACTCTGAGGCCCACTTCCGCTGCAGTCCCTACCCATGTCATTTTTGACTGTGTCAGCCATGGGTGGCCTATTGGCTGCCTGGTAACTAGTACTTACAAATCACTCAGTATGTCATCATCATCATCACGTGAGTGACATGATGTTGTGCCGCCGTATATCATCATTCATAAGCATGTCATCATTAACCATCATCATGGTTTGGCCAAAATGGCCGATCGGGCAGGAGCGCTCTATACGAGCTCCTGAGGGCTGGGATCCCTATCAGTGTATATCCCTTGCTTGCCCTTGCCATCCGCCCACCACAAACTAAGGATCTGAACTGTAATACTGTTGTGCATCGGAATTTCAAAACACACAAGATGATGGACGGAATGTTGCACAATGGCAAACATTCACCCCCAGTCACAAATCTGGGTTTAATCCATCGTTATTTTGCTTCACCACGCCACCCCAGTTCAGACATGGCCATATGCAAATCAGTCTTGACCCTGTGCCTCATGGGAACAGTCCAGACCGAACTGCCAAGCCATGTCTTCCCTGGACCGGAATCAAGCATCCTAGGACCGGTTTCGGGCATTCAGCCCTCATCAGCCAGGATAGCCTGACTCCAGTGGCGCAGTGAGCACGGGACCCACGTCTGGGCATACCCTTCCCACTTGGGGCGAATTGCAAAACACACAAGATGATGGACGGAATGTTGCACAATGGCAAACATTCACCCCCAGTCACAGATCTGGGTTTAATCCATCGTTATTTTGCTTCACCACGCCACCCCAGTTCAGACATGGCCATATGCAAATCAGTCTTGACCCTGTGCCTCATGGGAACAGTCCAGACCGAACTGCCAAGCCATGTCTTCCCTGGACCGGAATCAAGCATCCTAGGACCGGTTTCGGGCATTCAGCCCTCATCAGCCAGGATAGCCTGACTCCAGTGGCGCAGTGAGCACGGGACCCACGTCTGGGCATACCCTTCCCACTTGGGGCGAATTGCAAAACACACAAGATGATGGACGGAATGTTGCACAATGGCAAACATTCACCCCCAGTCACAGATCTGGGTTTAATCCATCGTTATTTTGCTTCACCACGCCACCCCAGTTCAGACATGGCCATATGCAAATCAGTCTTGACCCTGTGCCTCATGGGAACAGTCCAGACCGAACTGCCAAGCCATGTCTTCCCTGGACCAGAATCAAGCATCCTAGGACCGGTTTCGGGCATTCAGCCCTCATCAGCCAGGATAGCCTGACTCCAGTGGCGCAGTGAGCACGGGACCCACGTCTGGGCATACCCTTCCCACTTGGGGCGAATTGCAAAACACACAAGATGATGGACGGAATGTTGCACAATGGCAAACATTCACCCCCAGTCACAGATCTGGGTTTAATCCATCGTTATTTTCCTTCACCACGCCACCCCAGTTCAGACATGGCCATATGCAAATCAGTCTTGACCCTGTGCCTCATGGGAACAGTCCAGACCGAACTGCCAAGCCATGTCTTCCCTGGACCGGAATCAAGCATCCTAGGACCGGTTTCGGGCATTCAGCCCTCATCAGCCAGGATAGCCTGACTCCAGTGGCGCAGTGAGCACGGGACCCACGTCTGGGCATACATCAGCTTTGCCTTTGAAGCCCACCACCCGGCTGGTCTTACCGTGCTGGAACCGTGAGTCTGCATACCGCCAGCATCAGAGCTGCGGATCCCTCCTCCTCGCGGAACGTGCCTGGCAAGTGGAGTCGGAGGGTCCGCACGCGCTGGGGCTGGCTGAGTGCTCCTATCACGGTGGCTGGTCTCCTGGCTACATTCTACTGTCCGAACGGGACGGCCCGCCGACTACCGCTGCCCGGAGGTGGGTTGCCGCGTTGTGCTTGCTGGGGCAGTGCGGGTTCCTACACGCAGCCTCTGGATCGACTCTTTGGGACTGCTGCTGCTGCTTATTAGGGTGGTGAACGCCCCCTGGAGTTGCGGATCCCTCCTCCTCGTGGAGCGTGTCTGGCGAGTGGAGTCGGAGGGCCCGCGCGCACTGGGGCTGTCGGAATGCTCCGATCTCGGCAGCTGATCTACTGGCTGCAGTCTACTGTCTTGGGGGACCGCCCACAGTCTCCTGATGCCTGGAGGGGGGTTGCCGCATTGTGAGGGTTGGAATTGGTGCTGGTGCAGTCTGCGTGCTCCGATCACAGCATTTTGAAAGAAACGCCGCCCTTCCATGCACCGGCGCTGTTCACTCACCAGGGATGTTCCTCCGCTGACTATTTTGCTGGTGCCAGCGGACTGGTGTTGAACTGCAGGATCATACGGTGGATTGCTGTGGGAGTCTGGCGCTGCTCCCTCTCGCTATGGTGGTGGGCGTGCTGATCGGTATCACAAGTGCGTCTACATCTTTCATGTTGCCAGCAATTTCTACGCTGTTCCCGCCCACGGTGAGCACCGCGGTTACATGGGGCTGATTGGAACCACTACAGCGCCAAGGAGGTAACCCCCTAATTGCTCTCTCGGGTTTTCTCCTCTTTGGCTTGGCATCCATTTTGAGTCTCACAGTTTCTGGCCCCCATTTTGCGCTTCCACTACTTCTACTATTGAAAATAGAAGAGGTACATTCTCATCGCAAGGATCCTTGCACCGATGTCTATGGAAAGTGAAAGAGGCATGGTCTATCCTCAATCTTTGGCGGCCATCTTGGATAGGTCAGCTTTAGTCATTCCTACAATCTAGGGCGGCCATCTTGGATAGGTAAACTCACTTCTTTCCTACATACTAGAATAATGGGATCTCCTCTAACGACATTCTTACACTGACTTCTGGACGCACCTAAAAACATCAGAGGCTGCTTCTCCCCTACCGCTCATGTGGGCACCTCAACTTAATGGAATCTTCTTGCTTGCCTGTCCTAGAAACTAAAATAGGGTGGTCTCTCGGCCATCAAGCCCTTCTAGGGATATAAGGGCAGCCTTCTTGCAGCGCTGTAACAGCTAAAGAGTGCACCTCGACCAGCCCATCTTTTTGCGGGAGGTCGTCAGACTTACTCCTATTTCTAGGGTTTGGCAGGGCTCCTATGCCTGCTCTTGAACTATCGCTACATTGATATCTTTCTCCTAACCTCAGCATGCCACAACGCACCGCTAGCGCCTCTGACCTCCGGACTCAGTTAGGCCTGAATGCTTGTAGGATCATCTACCCTCCCAGCTTATCGTTGAAATCGTAAAAGACCTACAAACACAATCTCCTCAAATGCTGGCCGGAAACACTTATATCGGACTCATATACTACCTCTAAGGGCACTGTGGTGTTGGACCTTATTTTCTACACGAACAGAAGAGCCCAGTGGAGAAAGACTCTAAGCTCTACACTGAGTACCAAGCTATTGGCCAAAACTCTGCACGGTTTCCGCTTAACCACGTCACCCTCCACTGCCCTTAAGGCTGAGTTGACCATCTCCATATATAATAACGGGAAAATCCTCATCCAAGCCATGGAGAGAAATCTCAAACGCTTTGACAATATCTTTATGAGGATTAAAAACACGCTTAATAACGTGACTGCTACCTCTACTCAGGACAATAACCTTACCTCTATACCTTCACCCGCTGCATCGTACACCGCTACTTCTTGCAATTCTATATCCCAAGCACAACCTATGGGCTTACCCTCTGGAATGGCACTGGCTGTACCTTACGCCTCATCTGCCTGCTCGGTTGAGCGCACACTTCTACGTGTGTACTGATCTGAGGGCTCCATCAACTCAGCGGACACGCCTAGCACGCACACCACTATCACTAACATTCAGGTTATTCCCCCACTTGGCTTTAGGAACACCGCTCCGAGTCCCGTCCACACAGGGGTTGCTCCTAGGAATTCTCCTTTTCTCCCCCACCTGACGTCTAATGGTGAGTCACCGGCACTTCACACTGTTTGACCCATTAGCTCTGACAAGATAATGGTTGTGCAGCACACCAACTACACTTCTAACCATGATAACACTATTTCTCTTCCCCCAGTTTCAGGCACAACCACCTCCAGGGCGCTAGACATAGCTGATGAGTCATCTCCATGTTACCCCCTGACACCGGTTTCTGCCTCCTGTGCTTCTCCTATTGCCTGCTTTGAAACCAACATGCCGGCTACCAAGCTCTACCCTGGTTCGGCGCAGCTCTCTCTTGCATCATCTCTTGCTGATAGCCTAGCCTTGGTTGATGACAAATCCACGCTCGAGCGGAACCCCTGCCCCCCTTTTTACTGCGGTAAGGGTCTTAATATTGCTTCCATTTCCCTACAAACTTCGGGTTCCCACCCTTCCTCTTTTAAGGGGGCTGCAGAGGAGTGCCTTAATGGGCATTACCTGGAGGAGAAGTTCGCTGACCTCAAGCAGGAGATCCTGAGTGTCAAAGAGATCATGCAGTCCTTTCTTCTAATCTCCACGAAGATGGAGAGGATATGGAATCTACACACGCCACTTGTGAAGGTAAATTGCAACACACCCGAAGTCTGCGGTGGTGGGGACGAAGAACCCTTTGCCAGATCCCCAATTAGTTACAGGTGGATCTCCAGGTCTCTGCCTAACCATCACTAAAGACCTCGTAGGTTTCAGTCCCAGATGTCGGCGGAAGACATCCGCGCTCTGGTATTCTCGTATAGTAGTCCGGGGTCTTTCACCTCCTCTAACTCTATTAGTAACATCCCCGCTATTTGCCCAGACCCTGACAGGGAACCCAAGGTTAATTCCAGATGGGCTATTAAGGAAAACCTACTCCAAATAACTACTTCTCACAGTGAAGAGACTAATACCTCCCCGCACATTAATTCTATGCTGCTCAATTGCAGATCGGCTGTGAAACATGCTGCAGACATTTTCTGCACTCATCTTAGCGCAAGATTTGGACCTACTGATTCTCACGGAAACATGGCTCAATGATGCCTCCGCCGCGTTCTCGACATTTTAGTACCGCCTGACTATGTCATTATCCGATGTGATCGGCCAGGGAAAATGGGAGGTGGCATTTCCTGCATTCATCGCGCCAGCCTAACCATAAAGCAATCTGCCTTCCACATACTGAAAAAGACCACTAGCAGAAAGGGTCAACCTCTTAAAGCCAAACAATGGTCTCGCAACATGAGAGACATCAACATCAATGCTCTTACTGCCATCACCATGAATAGACTTCAGCCGCCCACTAACATGACTAACCTGGATGATCTTTCTGACCTTTACACTAGCACTGTGACTAATATCTTTGACACCTTTGCACCGAAACAATTTAAAAGGATTCCTCTCAAACATTCTAAACCTTGGTTTAATGGTGTCCTAAATGACGAACGCCGCGAACTTAGGCTTTTAGAGAGGTCCTGGAGAAACGAGCCATCCACCGCCAGCCTCTATCAGCTAAGGAAAATGAGAAGCGCTTACAATAAAAAAAATCTGCATTGCTAAAACTGACCATATCAGGGCGCAACTGGACGCCACCAAAAACAGACCCAAGATGCTATTTGAAATCCTAAAACAACAAGCAAACCTCTCTTCCAACTCCAACCAGTCCTCCGTGAATCCACTTCCTAGTGGGGAGGACTTCACAATGCACTTCTCTGAAAAAGCTAGGAAAATTGAACTGGAGCTCCAACCTGTCACTCCTGTGGTGCCGCCTCTAAACCTCACCACATCTCCAGAGGAGCTGGTGGTTCCTTCAGCTGTCTCCTTTTGCCTCGGCTACTCTCCCAAAAATGACGCCTCTTGGAATTCCTTTATACTGCCAGATTACACAGAATTACTCCACGAGATGGCAACTCTAAAACCGGCTA
This sequence comes from Calotriton arnoldi, assembly GCA_963921515.1. Lineage (NCBI taxonomy): Eukaryota > Metazoa > Chordata > Amphibia > Caudata > Salamandridae > Calotriton > Calotriton arnoldi. The sequence continues at coordinate 55,999 of CAWUFW010003974.1, forward strand.
ATCACTTCAATGATCCACTTCCTGCTAAATTTTTTAAAGACCTCAACTTGGCCATTCTACCTCTTTGGTCGCGGATTATTCATGAATCTCTACTACAGGGGAACATCCCTGATTGCCTCAAAATCGGGCAAGTGACTCCCATCCCTAAGAAGCCTAACGCGGATTTATCTGATCCCAACAATTTCAGACCTATCACAAACCTCATGACATTAGCCAAACTTCTCGAGAAATGCGTCCACAAGCAGCTCTGCAACCATATAGAGAAATTTCAATTACTGGTCCTCTATCAATCCAGTTTCAGAGCAGGGCATACTACCGAAACTGCACTTACGCACATTGTGGATGACGCTCTAAAATCCCTTGATCAAAATGTCCCTTGACTTCTGATCCTTCTGGACCTGTCTTCTGCTTTCGACACCATCAAACATGACACCTTGATTAATTTTCTACAAAGGAGGATGGGTTTAACGGGACCGGTCCTAAAGTGGTTTACCTCTTTCTTACACAACCGCACTCAAAGGGTTAAACTCAACCAGTCCCTTGCTCCCGGTACCCAAGTCAGGATTGGAGTTCCACAAGGATCCGCACTCTCACCCACGCTCTTCAACCTTTTTATGGAGCCACTCACTGTCATTCTAAACCAGTCTAACATTCATTACCACATGTATGCGGATGACACGCAACTTTACTTAAAGATCTCCTCTCTAGATGACATTAAAACTTTAAATGAGGCTCTTTCGCAAACTCAACAATGGTTAGCCCAGAATCATCTTTTATTGAATACCCTCAAAACTGAATTCCTGCTTATTGCCCCCCACAATCACTCTGCACCTACCCTGGACTGGCTAAAGCAACTCACAGCACTTAACTGCACCCCACACATGGTTGACTCCGCTAAATCGCTAGGCATTACCTTGGACAAACTACTTAAAATGTTCTAGTTCACATCAGTGCCACTATAAGGGGTGCCAACTTTCATCTTAACACCCTCAAGAAAATCAAACCTTTCCTTCCAACCGAAGACATACAACCGGCAGTACAATCCCTGGTGATCTCATGTCTCGAATATGGGCTGGTGACCCTTGGGGGGCTGCCTAAAGCGAGCTTGGCCACCCTCAGAGCCACTCTCAACGCATCGGCCAGGCTCCTCACAGGCTCCAAAAAAACACGATCACATTACACCGGACCTTGTGCAGCTTAACTGGCTGTCTATTGAAGCAAGGATTCGTTTTGAAATAACTTGCCTCACGCATAAAGCCTTGCATTATAACACTCCGGCCTATCTGGCGAACAAGCTCGTTCTCTCTGGCTCGACTCGGAACTTAAGAAGTACATCCTCACTTCTCTTGAAACCTCCGAAATTTAAGAAGAAAAGTGCATACAAACGTGCTTTCTCTGGCATTGCACCTAGAATTTGGAAGGCTCTTCCTACTGAGATTAGAACAAATCCTTCCACTGCCTATTTCAAGAAACAGGCCAAATTGATTTTTCTGAATGATCATTAACTGCATCATCGTTTCTCTTTTGCATGTAACCTTGTTTACAGTCCTGACATTTTTCCCAACTTAGCGTTCTCTATTTATTTCATGTTTGAAGGTTAATTGTTATTTTACCCGAGGGTCCTCACCCTACAGTGTTGCCAATTATTTTACTATGTTGTGTCAAGGGCACTCTTGCTTGTTTTGCTGAATGTTACAGGAAATATTTTACACCCGAGGAGAAATGGATCTAGGGTGGCCCACTACCTGGTCCCTGATCTTGATTGTATACTCCTTGTGGTGTCACTATGCTGACCTCTATTGTACGGAGTTTATTCATGCTTGCGCCGTGTGTACAGCGCTCTGATACCCGCAAGGGTCATGTTCGCACTTTATAAAACTTTCTAATAAATAAATAAATAAATCATGTGCCTTATTGCAGTAGTCAAGGTGAAAGTGAAATTGTCTGAGCATTTGCCATTGATTTAACAGAGTATGGCCGTAATGGAAATATATAATTGTGTAGTACGGCTGCCCCACATGCAGACAGTAGTAAAGTAACATGAGTCTGCGACACCAGTATGTCTGTCTAGGGCACAAGCTGACTGAGATGGCATGCCTACAAGATTAATTGTTCTAAACAAGAGAGAGAAAAAGAATACTTCTACTCTACTCCATAGTGCCTGAAAGTATAATCATCACATCCAAATCTTAGGGGCAGAGGAAGTGAAGTGAGGAGGAGAGGATACCACAACTGCTAGTGCTACTACTGTGCCACTATAATTTTTATGTGTATAATTTAATTTTGTGTTACTGTTTTGCTAAGAGTATTGGTTACAATTGTCTTTTTTTTCCTTTCTTGATATAGCTACTCCTTTCCAACCCACTAGGCAGTACTTGGCGGCCAGGGCCCGTCAAAGGAAGCTGGAGGCCATCCGGGATGAATATCGCAGGCTGGTTGCCCTGGCGGAGGAGGAGGAGGAGGCGGCGGAAACTGCAGCTTCTTCCTCCAATGCCCCGGGGCCCAGCCAGCCCCCCGTGCCTCTGGTGGTACGGCGCCCTGCATGAACATTTGGCGCCGCATGCTCCTCAGGATGGCACGCCTGGAGGCCAAGCTGGAGGAGGTCCTGGAGCGAACTAGCCGGCACCCCCGCCGCTAGACGTCACCGCTCAGTCTATGACTCTTGCCCCTTTTTTAATCTTTTTTTTGGTGGGTGGGATGTTGGGACAAGTTGGGGAACCTTGGGGTTTACTTTTTCTTCAACTTCGACATGCACAGACATTTATTTATTACTGGACATTGGTTGGGGTTAGGGAGAGGGGTGGGTCAGGTGTTGTGGGTTTTTCTTCTAGTTTATATTTGTTAGGGTAATACATTTATAGTTTTCCAATACATATGATGCAAATCTTTGGGGAGGGTTACTCTTTTACGTCACCTTGTTTGTTGCCTCCTATTGCTGCAGGGCCGCAGCCAGTTTTTGAAATCTGCCAATAGTGTAACACACCGACAGATAGATGCAGTACCCTCACTTGTCCTACTACTGTCTGTCTCTCCTCCTAGTCTATGCATTCTGCAATTTAAACCCCTTTGTAGTATGTACTCGGAAGGATGTGGGTGTGTGAATTAATTAATTTCCATAGTATATACATATTGACTCCCCCACACTTCTTCTCTTACCTGTGATTGATGTTTAGGCAAAGCAATGGCTGCATGGTGATGGTTTGGTTTCCTAAGGTGCCATGGTTTGGTTTCCTAAGGTGCCATGGTGGGTGGTGGTAGCAGTAGTAGACAGTTGCATTTGGAAAAAAAGAAAATGAGACAATCAGTCCCCTGAGGGAGACTAGGGAACGAGTAGTAGAAGTACAGTAAGTAGTAAGTACACAAGAAGAAGACTGCCAAACAAGAAGAAAGTGATGATGAATGATATTGATCAGCAATGCTAAAGTAAAATAAAACATAATGGTGGCAGGGATAGCCTAGTACAAGATACAACAAATTGAAGTAGTTGAGTCGACCTTGAAGTGGACAAGCGTAACCTTTAGTGCTGGAAGGATGATAAATCGATGCCGGCAATTAATTAATAATGGGTTAATAATTATGTTCCTCTGGAAAAAAAAGAGAAAAGTGAATACTACTGAGCAATTTATGGGTGGGCACTAGGCAATCTAATCTGTTTCCAGTGTGGCAGATATATATATATATTTATTCACTGAAAAAACCATAGGTTTCAAGGACATTATAGTTAGAAATTAGCATTTAAAAAACCTTAGAAATTCACTGAAAAAACCATAGGTTTCAGGATGTCATCAGTGATGTCATCAGTGATGTCACTGATCATGTCATGAATGATGTAATATGTGACGTCATCAGCAGTGCATTGCGGGTGCGCGAGTTATAGTTAGCTGAACTAACTATAACGGGGGAATTTCTAAGGTTTTGTACGAGAGAAATGTCCAACTAACTATAACGTCCCTGAAACCTATGTTTTTTTTCAGTGAATTTGTAAGGTTTTTTAAATGCTAATTTCTAACTATAACGTGCCTGAAACCTATGGTTTTTTCAGTGAATTTCAATGGTTTTTTAAATGCTAATTTCTAACTATAACATCCCTGAAACCTATGGGTTTTTCAGTGAATTTCAAAGGTTTTTTAAATGCTAATTTCTAACTATAACATAGCAGTCGCGTTTGTTGAGTGGTGTAGAAAGGTGACCGTGGCCTTCAAACACCTCTTAGCTGAACTAACTATAACGGGTGAATTTCTATGGTTTTGTACGAGTGAAATGTCCAACTAACTATAACTGTCCCTAAAACCTATGGCTTTTTCAGTGAATTTCAAAGGTTTTTTAAATGCTAATTTCTAACTATAACGTGCCTGAAACCTATGGTTTTTTAAGTGAATATATATATATATATATATATATATACATATATATATATATATATATATACTTAGAGCCGAAGAAGATCCTCGCCCTGCCTTGAGTTAGTGTTGCTTTCAGCACATCCGCCCCAGCAAGTGTGTGATCAATTATTGGTGTACATTTAATTTAGTCACACCTCAAAATAGATCACACAGCCCGGGGGAAGAGGGTTAGGGTTTGATGAATGGTTGGGAAGGGGTGTTTGAGGGAAAGGTTTGGCAAAGACAAACACTACTCATGGACAACACACAATCTTGGCAGACGACCATCATAAATCTGTTAAGGGAGAAAAAGGAAATGCATGCATAATGATGACTTTATGGTTAATGATAAGTAGTACTAGACTATTAGTACAGGGCAGCAGTATATATTAATTATTATTATTATGCAATTGCCTTGCCTGTCTGCCCTCAGAGAGACCCAAATTACATACATTTTATGTTCCGGTTGCACCGGGCTTCCTTTTAAAGCTAGCAAAGAAAATTAAAAAATAGCTGTAGGGATCAATTATAAGCAAAGAGCAAACATAATAAACAACAACACACACAGTCGTAATGATTGAAGAGAAAAAATTAATCAAATTAATTAAAAGATGATGAATGATACTAAGTTACTATGTATGTTATGGTCAATTTGAGGAGTTGCATCTCGGCATTCCTCTTGGTCCTCCCTTCCATGGACGCTCCGTCCGTCAATCTTGGGTGCCATTGCCTGCCTGGCGGATGCGGATTGGTAAGGTAAGTGTGAGTTGTTTTTCGCAGTATAGCACAAGGTAAAGGCCGGCCTGTAAGTGTAGATGGAAAAACAAAAGGGATATTGAAAAATCAAGGAGAAAAGACATGCATAAATTACGGAGGAGTGCAACAAGAACACTTTCAGATGTGGCATGGCTAAATCATGTCTACTCTGTTTTGAGCATTAACCTACAACAACAACAGGACAGAGCGGGCCCACGGCGCCCACCCAACCACCACTTAGCTTCGATTTTGAGCCAGACAGAGCACACATATACAGCAACATAGCATTTTCCAAATTAAGTAGCTAAATCAATGCACCGCTGTCAGTCATACCACTGCACTTGCCTCCACCACTACACAGACATGTAGGTCTGCTGTGGTTGTTGTTGACTTGTTTACCTTTTAGGCCACTTCATGAAACGCCCCAAGTTATTCCATCAATCATCTCCGATCCTACTGACTGACTGCGATGAGTATAGTATGGTCATCATCATCATGGTGTCCAATTCTGTAGTGTACCGAGTGAGTCCAGAATAGTTTCCATATTCAAAAATGCAATGGATCAGCCTGCAGTAGAAGTACAATTTTGTTATTAAACAACAAGAAGAAAAACATTGACTTGAGTCACTTTTTTGTGTGTAGATTAAATACTAGTACACTTCATGCACAACAACACAAACACCAATCACTCAAAGTCAGCGTCCAATGCATCCCATCCATTATTACCTGTTGCTCTTAAGGGGCAGTCCCTCTCGGCTCGGAAAGGAGGATAGCTATAGTCATGTTCTGTGGAGGGACTCGACGAGGCAGGCACACCTTTCTTGTACTATTCTCCATCCAATATCTGGCTTGAGGGAAATGGATTTAGAGCAAGTCAGGATGGAGCAGGACTCGGAGGAGTGGACTTACTTCTTTAATAAATGCACACAGTTGCAACTCCAATACAGCAGTAAAAAGAGTAAGACGTGGTGATAGATTTGTTGTGATTCGAACCAGAAAGACAGAGACACACACAAATAATAAAAGTAAATAAGGAAGAAAGTAACAAGTTGAAAGCCTAGTTGTCAGGGAAGTAGAGCTTGTCCTCAAAATCTGGTGGTTCACCCAGAAGTATGTCATCTAACACATTACTTCCATGACCTAAGTCGCCGTCATCATCTTCCTGCTGTGCTACTTCAGGTATGGTGTAATCTGGTGGTATAAAGTGCTGATTTATTTTGATCATGGTTAACCTCTCCACGTTTTGGGGTGAGAGACTGGTCCTTTTCACTGTTACAACGGCACCAGCAGCACTGAAAACATGCTCAGAAGAGACACTTGCAATAGGGCAAGCCAGATATTTTATTGCCAGTATGCTGAGCACTGGCCATTGGCGCCTTTTCCCATACCAATACAGCAATGGGTTTTAATCAATGTAGACCTCTGTTGGGTCATCCAGATAGGCCTGGGCCATCCGCTCAATGCTCAGGGGTGCTCCGCTTTCCTCAGCCTCTTTTGCCTTAGCTTCAGCACTGGACCTAACCAGCCCTTGCTGTAGAAACCATTCCTGTGCCGATTTTGGTGGGGCTGATGCTCCTGTTCTTGTTGATGTTGTTCTTGGTGTTGTTGGTGGTTTTGGCTGCTGTGAGCCAACTGCACTGCCCACAGGCCTCGAAGTTGAACTTAACGCCAGCTGCCCTGCAGTACTGTTCCTTTAGCATGTGCAACAATGGGATAGCTTGGCCCATAGTACAGTCCTCCTTTCTGACTTCACGTGTGAAGAGCTCAAAAGGAAGTAGCATTTCTGTCAGGCAGTTAACTAGGCCCCATTGGTCCATCTCAATGGTCATGCCTTTCACAGTAGCATCCCCTCTTTGCATGACATATTCATTAATTGGTCTGTACTGTTCAAACAGACGTTCAAGCATGTAATAAGTTGAGTTCCAACGTGTTGGCACGTCCCGGATGAGTGCTTTAACTGGCACTCTATGCTCACGTTGAATGATCCTCAGCTGCTTCCGGGCTTTAAAAGAATGGCTGAAATGTGTGCAGATTCTTCTGCAGGTGGTCAGTAAGTTGCTGACTCGGTCTTTATTTTTCAGAAAGTTTTGAACAATAATGTTAATGCAGTGCGCCAAACACAGGACCCTGAAATAGCCACCATCGTACATGGCCCTAACTATATTACTGCCATTGTCCGTGGCAACAAAACCAATGTTAAGCCCTCTTGGGTGTAGCCATTCAAAGACCTTGTCGTTAAACTCTTCCAAAATGTTTGCAGCAGTATGAGATTTCTCCATGGCGAACATGGCTACAGTTGCATGTTTCCGAGTGGCATTAAAAATCTCAGCAGTGTCAACACCTGCAGATATCTTTTCTCTAACCCCCACAAAAGAGATCCAGTGTGCAGTGATGCACATGTAATCAGTGGCTTGGCAACTGGTCCACATGTTTGTTGTCAGGTGGATACTGTGAACAGCACTCTGCTGCAAAGCTTGTCCAAGCAATTCCAGCACGTCGTGATGTAGTGCTGGAACAGCAACTCTGGCAAAATAGGACTGGCTCGGAACCTTCCATTTTGGGCAGATGGCTGTCACAAATTCAAGAAAACCCACCACTTCCACAAAAGAAAAAGATAGGAGGTCCAGCGCTAACATTTTAGCCAGCTTCGTATTGTACAAACGTGCCGTTGGGTGGTTGCGTTCATACTGCCCCTCCGACCTAAACATGCTGAGAATGGTAGCCTGGATTTTTTTCTTTTCTGGTGCCACTGATGCAGGTGACATCTTCTTGACGCCAGATGTTGTTAGGCTCAACACACGTTTCGTTGTGGTACTCTCTTGCCTGGTACCCCTTGGTGTCTCAGCCTGACTCTTACTCTTGTACCACTGCGATGTTGCTGATGCGGATCTGGCCGGTCCCACTGCACTGCTGGGGCAGGGCTACTTTGTGTACCAGACAAAATGTCTCCCTCTTGTTCACCTTGCACCGTGATCAGATCTTCTACTCCTTCATCCCCGCCAACAACAATGAGTGCAGTTTTTTGGCCGCTAAGGTGCGCCTCCCACTGGATCAAGTGGTGTTTTTTCAGATGGGTTGTTTGGCCTCCGGTACCATAGTTTGTACCAAGCTTACCCCGACTAACACCTTGTCCACAAATGGAGCATATTGCAAAGTTCACCTCCTTCCTGCTAACCGAAAAGAAGTCCCAAACTGGGGAGGTCAACTTTCTGGCACTGCTGGTGCCACTTTCAATGCCGGATGAACTGGTAGGTGGGCGTGGAGTTTGACTCTCTGCAGAACCCACTTCTACTGCGGTGGTTGTGCTGGATGTAGCAGGTCGCTGCCGGGCCTTTGCAAATGCAAATATGGAAGCTGGAGGTAGTGTTGATATTATCTGTGTTGGTGGTATCCGTGCCACATCCCTCACAGCAATTTGAGATGGGGTGATGTCAGTCTCCACTGGGGCGGGACTAATATCCATGATGACTGGCTCGTCATCATCCTCCTCTTCTACATCTATCTCCATAACTCTAAGGCTTTCTGGAACCTTCCTTTTCCCTAGCCTTCTCTCGTGGCATGTCTCACTCTCAGACTGCGGTGGTGGCTTCCAAGTGGTGTCTCGATCATCAGAAGGGGGACTTGCAGAAGAACTCGATGGACTAACCCTCCTTTTCCTTGCTGGAGATCTGGAAGACAATGGATCGTCTGAAAGAGTGGCTTACTCTTCTTCCTCTGCAGGAAGCTCGATTTCCTGAACTGCCCCTACTTCGGGAGGAACAACAGCTATTGTGGGCGGTGGTTGAGGCTGTTGGTGCGGCTGTTGTTGTCCACTTATCTGAGTTTCCTGCGTTGATTGGGTACTACTTTGCGATAACGATGAGTTAATTTCACATCGCTGCTCGTTGGCGTTGTCGTGATGAGATTGGCTGCCTCTGCAACAGACATGGGCTTGGGCCTAGGTTGGTGGGGTGGGTCCACTGATGCGGGGGTGCTGCTCCCAGCTTGATCCCCAGACACTGCTGCTGCAGGTGCAATTTTTTGTTTCCCAAAAAAGATGTTGGGCGACACACCAGAAGTGGTAAGTGGCACTTCCTTCTTCTTCTCACTGGCAACTTTCTTGGTACTGGAGGACCTGGTACCTTTCTTTGGGGCCATCTTCTTCATATGTCAGCAGCACGCAGTGGCACAAGTTTATGAGATGTCTGTGGTCACACGTCACATGACATCGTGCACAGCAGGACTTCTGTCTGGCAGTAAAATGGGTGATGACGCCGCCTCCTCTTTTGTGCACCTAAATGCAAAGAAGCAAGAAGAACGTTCAGTGAAACGTGGCACTTATTGTTGTGGTTCAATTTACTGCTAGTACAAACAAACAAATATAATATATAACTTAGTGTGTGGTCACACTTGTTAGTGTTATTATTAATATTATTATATTTTATTAACTCAGTTATTAAAAAAACTTAACAACAGTGTAGTCATTTGTGAGACTTTGACAACAAAGGCTTTCATGGTGTACTGTGTACACTCAGGAAGGATAGGAAAGAAGAAGAACAGAAACAAAAATACAAATGTAATGGAACCTGTTTGGCATTGTGATTGTGCATCACGTGGTATGGAGCATCATTCAGGAAGCTGCAGCTGGCAATGGGGATGGAAACAGTAAGCCAAGAGGAACAAAGGAAAGACATGCAGGCCTATGGCAAAAGCAGCACACTAACTACCACCACAAAATGGCCACCATCCACATGGTCACTCAGTCACAACAACAAGCAGGAGGCCGGGAAAACAATGAACTAAAGCAGGCCTGTATGGCCAGACAAAGGAAGCATGCTAAACAACACAGCTTTAATGCAACAATGCAAAAAAGAAAATCCACAGGGCTAAAAAAGGTTTGCAAGTTATACAACAACCACACCACACACATCCAACAAAGGCATTTATTTAACACACAAGAAAAAAGTGAAATACCCCAAAAAAACACATTTTGCATTTCAATCCAATGCCATCTATGCCCTAAATGATGTTTAAATTAAACAGACACCACAGAAAAAGTTGCTTCATGCACCCATGAGTAGCTCTGGGCCTATTGGTTGGAAAACCCATTGGCAGACTAGGCCACATAGTGAATCAATTCAAATCAATAATATTGCAAATGTATTAGAAAATGTAGTGAACTGTCACTGTGCTGCATTTTTTGCTGAGTAAAAGAAGACACAACTGCATGCAAATCAACAACAAGGCATGGGCAGCAGCACCACAAAGAAGGACTGCAGGCCTAAGGCAGAAGCACACTGGCTGCCTTCACAAAATGGCCGCCAGCCACATGGCCACGCCACCACAACAATAAAGGGAAGACGGGCAGTGCAAGCCTATGGCAAAAGCACACTGATTGCCTTCACAAAATGGCTGCCAGCCACATGACCAGGCCTCAACAACAACAAGCAGTAAGCCAAGAGGAACAAAGGAAAGACATGCTTACGGCAAAAGCAGCACACTAACTACCACCACAAAATGGCCACCAGCCACATGGTCACTCAGTCACAACAACAAGCAGGAGGTCTGGAAAACTCAAGCAGGCCTATACGGCCAGGCAAAGAAGGCATGCTAAACAAAACAGCTTTAATGCAACAATGCAAAAACGAAACTCCACAGGGCTAAAAAAGGTTTGCAAGTTACACAACAACCACACCACACACATCCAGGTCTTTGTTTCCTGCTGCTGGAGAGAAATATAATTAACTTGGCACAGCAGGGTGACAAAAAGCCTGGGCTCTGATCCTGAGCTAAGCCAGAGAAATATGTTATTCCTCAATGTCCCAGAAGTTGTATAGATATGTCCTTTGACTTTGCAGAATTAATCTTTTCAAGTAGGTTAAGCTCTAAATGGTGTCTGTAGGCCAAGGGGAAGCAAAGCTGCACTCTAATGCAGCTCTCTCCATATGGGTATAATAGAGTGTCACTGCAGACAAGATAGTAAACCACATTGACTTTCCATATGAGTGTACACTAACATTATGAGGCTTCCCCCAGGTCAATACCTAATCCTGCAGAGTCCCCTCTGCGCCAGGCTACCTGTGTGCAGTTACCGTTCTGCACACGACAGGCGTCTCCCACGAACAGCCCTCACACATGTGAACACGACTAATCAAATGCCTCTTACACTTGCTGCATTGCAGCTGCCTTATCTTAAAAGGTGGCTACATACAATAGGGGAGTGATTCAGTTAAGGGATAAAGAGGCTGGAATCAATAATATGAAATTCAAACATATGGGTGCCTCAATAACCATAGATGCAATTTCACTTATACCACAGTAGTCTTTTTAATTAACTCTGGGCTCAAATTATTTTTACTTTCCTTTTTGTTTACTTTTTACATTAAGGGTTCCTATCACCAAAATTCTTTGAACATAACCTCAGTGTTTTTTAGCAAAAGACAGTGTTAACAATATTTACATTACTTACATATACTACAATGTTGACAGCACAAAGACATTTTTACATGAATAAACATATATAATCAAACACAATTGTAAAGGTGCAGAACACTTCACATAGAAAAAATGCTTTTTCAAACAAATTATTTAGTCCTACTAGTTAGTATGTAGTATTGGGACCTTTATTATTTCGTCCTCAATTTGAAATGTTCTCAAGGTCCACACGTGGACGCGAGAAAGAAGATCTGGAAGTTTAAATTAAATGCCGGCTGCGAGCCATCACGCCAAAACCAACGGAATAGAGATTTGAAGTCAGAAGAAGCAAGTTTTCCTTTGTATTCATCCCATGCTGGCAAGCTTTGCATCTGCTACACTTCTTAAAACCTGTACTCTTTCCAAACCAGTTTTTCTTTTTTGTTCTATGACACTCAGGACTACTCATCACTAAATCCTCTCTCATTGATCTTGCTCTCATGAATGTCACCCCAGGCCTATGTGGGGCAATATTGCCAATCACTACATCATTTCTTATTAAATACCAATACTTCTGTATTATCGTCTGAATCACACGTTCCTGTCTCTTAGAAGTCGTGGTCAATCAGGATAGGTGGAAGTCTGTTATGGCCCTGGGACTTCAGATTTGGAGTCTAGCCAACTAGCCCTTGGAGTTGCTCTGGGTTCTATGGGTCAATTGAAGCAAGTCTAGTCCTTCTCACCCAGACCAGAAGGGCAGCAGGCCAGCACAACAAAACAACAGTCCAGCAGAGTAGCAGAGCAGTCAACAGCACAGCAATCCTTTTCCCTGGTAGTGTACGCACAGCTTCAGAAGTGTACTGAAGTGGTAGGTTCTGAAGTCCATTTCTTACAGCCATTGGTGCCTTTGAAGTGGGAGAGACTTCAAAGAAGGGTCGTTGAAGTGCACAGAGGTCCTCCCATCTTGCCCTGACTCCAGACGCCCTACAGGGGGATATGCAGCCCTTTGTGTGGGGACAGGGCACAGCCTATTCGGGTCTAATTGTGAGGCAGTGCAGAGCCCTCCCTCCCATCCTCCCAGGATGGTCTATCAAGTCACACCTAAGTTCCCATTGTGTGTGGTTGTCTAGGGGAATACACAAAGTCCAGCGGTCACCCCCTCAGACATGTATCAGAGACAGTTTGCAGGTACACAGGGCTAAGAGCAGAAAAATTCAGTTTTTCTAAAAGTGTTTTTTTTTAATTGTAATGATAAATATGTCTTTGTCATTAAAGAGGATTTATTGTTACAATTCCATAGGTACAAAACATGGTGGATCTACCTCCTTCTAATTGGTAATTACAGCTCCTTAGATGTATTAAGGAATTCCCATTGTTAACCTATGGGTGGGGAGGCCTCATATTAGTAGAAAATGAATCTGGTAATTTTTCACTACCAGGACATGTAAAAGGCAAAACTACATGTCCTAACTTTTAATTACACAGCACCCTGCCCAATGGGCTACCTAGACCCTACCTTAGGGGTGACTTATATGCAATAAAAGGGGATTGTAGGGCATGGGAATAGGTTTTAAATGCCAAGTCGACATGTCAGTGTAAACTGCACACACAGGCTCTGCAGTGACTGGCCGGAGACATGTTCAAGGGGTTACTTAAGTGGGTGGCACAATCAGTGCTGCAGGCCCATTAGTAGCATTTAATTCACAAGCCCTGGGCACATGTAGAGCACTCTACTAGGGACTAATAGGTACATTAAATATGCCAATTGTGGATGAGTAAATCAAACCATGTTTAGGGAGTGAGCACATGCACTTTTGCACTGGTTAGCAGTGGTAAAGTGCACAGAGTCCTAAGGCCAACAAAAACAAATTCAGCAAAATTGGAGGCAAGCAGGAAAAATGTTTGGGAGAAGACCACCCTAAGGCTGACCGTTAAAGGTCTAACAGACTCCTTAAAACGTTTTCAAAACATAAGAATTAGAGGTGAAGGTTCTCCGAGAAAAATAGAACAAGTAAAGCTGCGTCCCCCCACATACGTGAGGTACAGTGAAGAAGATGTGGTGCCCATCCCACTGAGCCAAAGATAACTATTCTTGAAAGGACACAGTCACATTCAACACACTCATACCAACCTCAGGGGGTTGTGAGAGGGGCCATCCTGGCAGAATCCTTAAAATTATCATGATGCCAGCTATAACAAGGGAAACTGAAGCAGAAACACTGAGGGCCTGATTAACAAAGATAAAGTTAGACCAAGGGCGAGATGTACGACGCTTGCAATTAGCGAGTCGCAAATTGCGACTTGCAATTTGTGACTCGCTAAATGCAAGCGTTGTGCATCTCGCCCTTGGTCTAACTTTATCTTGGGGTCGCAAATTGCATGCCTCATCAATATTCATGAGGCAAGTGCGATTTGCGACCCCAGTGGGAATGGCCAGCACTCACAGGGATGGTGGCCTGCTGGGGTCAGCAGACCACCATGTCTGTGACTGCTTTTTCAATGAAACAGTTTTTTTTTTTAATGCAGCTCGTTTTCCTTAAAGGAAAACTGGATGCATTTACAAAAGAAAAGTGAAACTTTTCAGATTAATTTTTTAAGGGCAGGCAGTGGTCCCTGGGACCACTGCCTGCTCTTAAAAAATATTTGCGCATCCATTCACAAAGGAGAAGAGGTCCCCTGGGGACCCCTTCCCGTTTGCTAGTGGCCTACCACCCTTTTAAAAAGTGTTTTGCAACCGCAAATGCAGTTGCAAAACAATCATACATAGGTGTGAGACTTGCTATTAAGAAGGGACGCCCTTGGAATGCCCCTTCCTGATAGCGAGTCGCAAACCATATTTTGCGAGTCGCTAATAGGTTAGCGACTCACAAAATATGGTTTGTACTCGAGGCTGACCGTTTTTGCGGTCTCAAACAGGCCGAATTCCCGTTTGCGACCGCAAAAAACGGTCGTACATCTGCCCCCACAAGTCTAACTTAGACCAAAAGTGTAACTTTACTAATTTTCAGTATACACAAAGGTAAGTTACTACTAGTAACTTCACTACTAGTAAAGTTACTACTTGTAAAACTACTAGTAATAAAATTACTAGTAGTAAATTTACTAGTAGTAACTTACCTTTGTGAATAGCAAAAGTAGTAGACTTAGACTTAAGTCCCAGGATGCTTGTTTCTGGTCCAGGGTGGACCTGGCCTGGCAGTTCAGGCTGGCATGTTTCCATGAGGAGCAGGGTCAAGACTGATTTGCATATGGCTGGGTCTAAACTGGGATGGCATAGTGAGCAAAAGACCGATGGATTAAACCCAGATCTCTTAACTGGGGGTGAGTGGTTGAAATGTTTCAGGATTCCGTCCATCATCTTGTTGTGTTTGCTATGTTCGTCCTAAGTGGCTAAGAGTATGCCCATACGTGGGTCCCTTGCTTGCTGTGCCGCTGGATTCAAGCTAATCTGGCTGATGAGGAGAAATATATTTTCAAAAGTTCATAATCCATTACTTAGATCATGAGAAATTACTCTGTAGCAGCAAATAATCTATGTGCCCATAAATAATATAATTGTGTGCATGTTACAAAAGACTAGCTGCACAGCAAGCTAAAACGTCTGCGAAGGATCAGGCTGCAACTGTTCTTTAGAGTGATAAACACTTGAATAAATGCACAATCATGGAAATAGAACAGTTGAAATAATGTAATTTTTAGGTCTGGCTTAGAGGTAATCGAATATCATCATAAAAAGAAATACATACATATGTACGTACATACTCATTCACTCCTTGCCCACAACAGCATGCAGCATGGAGCAATGTCTCAGCATACATCAGTCATTGGTTCTCTTGCTCTAAAATGAAATACACTTCAGCGCAATGAGTTCTGGCCCAATAATTTACTATCACATTGTTTTCTTCTTTCAATTCTGTATCCCTTTTTAGTTTGTATAGTCATCCTTTTGCAAATAAACTATATCTTCGGATTACTGTAATTCAAAGCCAACAGTACCTTTTCTACGTGTCAGTGCGAATTATATTTTTCTCTGAAATGCATTAAACCTGAATAACTGCCTTCTCTACAGACTGCTATCAAGCATCCATACTGTTCCAATAACATTATATGCAATGGTTATTTTTGTTTATTTTTTCTTAAATGTAAAACATTTATTTCAAGTTTATGGCTGTCATGTTTTGGTGGCAGCATGGACTTTTTATCTTTTTTTACTGTTTCTGACATACTGTTGCAGTAATAAAAACAGGTTTTGCCTCAGCTTGCCAAGGCACAATATATTGGATTTGCAAATGCTTATTTATTAATGAGCCAGCACATGATGTTCTTCACTGTCTGTTCAAATCCACACAAAAATTATGTTCAAGAAAATAAAACAGAGTTGACATTATTTGCCAGAGTTCTACTACCCTATGTTGTTGTACACCAAATACAGATTTGACTGCTTCTCAGATATTCAAGGGTGTAGTCATTTGCATTATAGTGCTACTATTATGATGCTTAATGTGACAGCCAGCCTGGCATGCCCATATTCTCAGGCCAGATTCTACATTCTAACCCTTTGTTCACTGAGGTGCCCCTGCCCCTGCACTCTTAAGTGTTGGTGATCGAGGCCCTCCTCCACCCGCAGTTTTCCCTGCGCCTCATCCCTGGTGGTCCAGTAGACCTCTGTCTCCTTCCTCTCACTCTGCTCCTTCACTCGTTTTCACTCGTTTTTCTACCCTTTCTATCTTTCACCTTTCTGCACTTTTCTGCATCTCTGCTTTTTTGTGCCTAAATCTAAATCCGTATTTGTAAAGCGCGAACTACTCACCCTTACGGGTCTCAAGGCGCTGGGGGCCGTCGTGGAAATTAAGTGAGCTATTGCCCAGAGTCACATGGTGCTGAGCTGAGCTGCCGCCGTAGCCGGGGATCGAACCGTGAACCCTGTGCTCCGAAGTAAGCTGCCCTGGCCGCTGCACCACACCTCTTATTTCTGCTCATTTTCCCTTTCTCTCGCTCTGCTCTTTCACTCGTTTTTACTCATTTTTCTGCCCTCATTTATCTTTCACCTTTCTGCACTTTTCTGCATCTCTGCTCTTTTGTGCCTTATTTCTGCTTATTTTCCCTTTTTTCTTTATCCCTTCTTTCCTCCCTTTACCTTTCCCCGCCGCTGCTGCCCCCGCGGCCCCTCCCCCCAGCGCGACCGGCCCACTCCAGCTCCCCTCCCCGCTCCCGCCTCCCAGCTGTCCAGCCCTCCCCGACCCCTACTTAATGGCGGCCACTGCGGGGACAGGCGAGCAAGACCACTGACTCATTGTCAGTGAAATTGCTCTCCCACCCTCGCAGCTCCACCATTAAGTGAGGTGCCCCTGCCCTCTTCAGTGTTGGTGATCGAGGCCCTCCTCCACCCGCAGGTTTCCCTGCGCCTCATCCCTGGTGGTCCAGTAGACCTCTGTCTCCTTCCTCTCACTCTGCTCCTTCACTCGTTTTCACTCGTTTTTCTACCCTTTCTATCTTTCACCTTTCTGCACTTTTCTGCATCTCTGCTCTTTTGTGCCTTATTTCTGCTCATTTTCCCTTTCTCTCGCTCTGCTCTTTCACTCGTTTTCACTCGTTTTTCTACCCTCTTTTATCTTTCACCTTTCTGCACTTTTCTGCATCTCTGCTCTTTTGTGCCTTATTTCTGCTTATTTTCCCTTTTTTCTTTATCCCTTCTTTCCTCCCTTTACCTTTCCCCGCCGCTGCTGCCCCCGCGGCCCCTCCCCCCCAGCGCGACCGGCCCAATCCAGCTCCCCTCCCCGCTCCCACCTCCCAGCTGTCCAGCCCTCCCCGACCCCTACTTAATGGCGGCCAGTGCGCGGCCGCTGCGCGGCAGCGGGCGCACCGCTGGTGCACCGAAGGCGCGTCAAAGGCAAGCCCGTCTGCGTCCGTCTGCGACCCGTCCGCGACCAGCGCCAGGAACCCTGGACCTCCGCTCCGCCAACGCTACGACCCAGCAGCACTCCACGCACTCAACCCAGGCTGCAACAACAACTGCAAGCTAGGATCACCAGCCTCACCCACGGACCCTTCAGCTGTCACCGCTGCCGGCACACCTGCACCACCACCAAGAACACGGATCCAGCACAACCCGCCCACAAGAACAGAACCGAACCGAAGACCCTGCAATGCATCCTCCTCAACGTCCGATCCCTCCACAAACACGCCACAGAAATCTGGGACCTCCTCGACAGCACCACCCCGGACGTAGCGTTCTTCACCGAAACCTGGACCAACACCACCTCGGGACCGGACATCGCCATCGCCATCCCCCAAGGATACAAGATCTCCAGGAAGGACCGCCCCACCCGCCCAGGAGGAGGAATCGCCATCGTCCACAAATCCAGCCTCCGCCTGAGCACACTCCCTGACGAGCCCACAGAACTGATGGAACACCTTCACTTCAAGATACTGGCCAGCCCCACTGCCACCCTCCGAGGAACTCTCATCTACCGACCCCCTGGACCCCGCGGACCCTTCGCCAACTCCATCACGGACATTATCTCCCCGCAGGCCATCGCATCCACCAACTACACCCTGCTGGGAGACCTCAACTTCCACCTCGACAACCAACTGGACCCCAACACCACATCCCTCCTGGACAACCTCCACAACATTGGACTCCGCCAGATCGTGACCGAGCCCACGCACTCAGCAGGACACACCCTTGACCCCCTCTTCACTACAGGAAACTCCATCACCTTCAGCCACACCACCGAACTCCCATGGACCGACCATCGTTGCGTCCACTTCACCTTCAGAACACCCACCATCCACAGACACCAGCACATGCTTCCACGAAGAACCTGGACCAAAATCACTGATGACCAGCTCACCTCCTCACTCAACAACTCCACCCCAACCATCGCGGAAAACGACGACCCCAACACCGCAGCCCGAACCCTGCATAGATGGATCTCGGACAGCACCAACACCATAGCCCCCCTCAAGAAAAACAACAATATCCGCGCCAAGAAAGCCAGATGGTTTACCACCGAACTTCGAGAATCCAGGCGCACATGCCGCCGCCTCGAAAAGGCCTGGAGGAACACCAAATCCACAGAAGCCCACAACAACTTCAGAGCCGCCACCAACGCCCACCATCAACTCATCAGAGAAACGAGGAAAAAAGCGATTGAAGACAGAATCTCCACCCAGGCGCACAACAGCAAGGAACTCTTCAGCATCATCAAGGAGTTCGCCCAACCCACTAGCGAGTCTACCGACATCCCTCCCTCACAAGACCTCTGCGACAAACTCAGCACCTTTTTCCACCACAAAATCAAGAGCATCTACGACAACTTCGACGAAGACAACCAACACACTGAACCCTCACCAACCACCCCCGACACCCAGAAACCAGCGATTGATGACTGGACAGCCCTCACCACCGAAGACACACTGAAGACAATGAAGTCAATCCACTCAGGGGCCCCCACGGACCCCTGCCCCTACAACATCTTCAACAGAGCCGCCGACACCTTCGCACCCATGCTCCGCCACACCATCAACCGCTCCCTGGCGACCGCCTCGTTTCCCGACGACTGGAAACACGCCGAGGTCATCCCCCTCCTAAAGAAACCCTCAGCGGACCCCACCGACCTCAAAAACTACAGACCCATCTCCTGCTCCCGTTCCCAGCGAAAGTCATCGAGAAAGCCATCAACAGCCAACTCGCCACATTCATTGAAGAACACAACATCCTCGACTCCTCCCAATCCGGCTTCAGAAAAAACCACAGTACGGAAACCGCCCTCCTCGCCGCAACAGACGACATCCGCACCCTACTGGACAAAGGAGAAACAGTAGCCCTCATCCTCCTCGACCTATCAGCGGCGTTCGACACAGTCTCCCACCGCACCCTCATACGCAGACTCTACAACGCAGGAATCCAGGACAAGGCCCTCGACTGGATCTGCTCCTTCCTCTCCGGCAGGACGCAGTGGGTCAGACTCCCCCCTTTCCTCTCGGACCCCACACCTACCACCTGCGGAGTCCCCCAGGGCTCCTCCCTCAGCCCGACGCTCTTCAACGTCTACATGGCTCCACTTGCCCCCATCGTCAGAACCTACGGACTCAACATCGTGTCATACGCAGACGACACCCAGCTCATCCTCTCCCTATCCAACGAGCCCAACACCGCCAGACGCAACTTTCGAGAAGGCATGGAAGCCGTCGCCAAATGGATGAAAAACAGCTGCCTACAACTAAACACCAACAAAACAGAAGTACTCATCATGGGCCCAAACCCCAACGCCTGGAGCGACACCTGGTGGCCCCCCGCCCTCGGAAACCCGCCAACCCCCACAGACCACGCACGCAACCTGGGAATCATCCTGGACTCCGAGCTCAAAATGGACCGCCAGATCAACTCTGTCTCGTCTTCCTGCTTCCACACCCTCCGCCTCCTTCGTAAGACCTTCAAATGGATCCCCCTCGAACACCAAAAGACAGTCACTCACGCCCTGGTCACCAGCAGACTCGACTACGGCAACGCACTCTACGCCGGAATAAACAAAAACCTCATCCGCAAGCTACAGAACATCCAGAACGCCGCCGCAAGACTGGTCCTCAACCTGCCAAAACACTGCCACATCTCCCAGCACCTGCGCACACTCCACTGGCTCCCCGTCAAGGCGAGAATCACCTTTAAGATGCTCACCCACGCACACAAGGCCCTCCACGGCACCGGACCAGCATACCTGAACAGCCGACTCAAATTCCACGCACCCCAAAGGACCCTACGATCAGCCCAGCTCTCCTACGCCGTGGTCCCCCGCACCAGAAATACCAGATTGGGAGGCCGCTCCTTCTCCTTCCTTGTGGCCAAAGCATGGAACGCCCTTCCGCTCCACCTCAGACAGACAACATCGCTCCCCATCTTCGCAAGAAACCTCAAAACCTGGCTCTTCGACAGACCCCCTCCTTGATGGAATGGAACCTGCACCCCCCCACCCCTAGCGCCTTGAGACCCTTACGGGTGAGTAGTCGCGCTTTAACAAACTCCTGATTGATTGATTGATTTTGTAAAGCACATTTGAGAAGAAAGCTAACACATCACACCCAGTGTGTAGGCACTACTCTCATGCTGGCTTTCACACACATTGGGGCACAAAACCACTGTCACAATTCAAGTTTACACATTCCTGGTGTATAAAGTGCTTCTGCCATTCTATATTGTAGCCACTCACTTTGTACAGCACCATTCCCATCCTACTTCCCCCCCAGTATATAAATTATAAAGCAAGACAGTTTTATGTGAAGATGCTTTGTTGGTGATTTTCCATGTCACACACAACTCACAGGATGCAGAGTAATGGGCTTGTTGTATTGTTGGCACAGAGCACTCTGGCACAAACCCATCGACCACTTCCCTAGCTGCGTATGAGTATGCCATCAACTTTCTTTTGTCAGACAGTCAACTCTGGTCCTGCACCCTCACTGAGGCACTACCTCTCTAGAGATTGCCTCACCCTGACTGTCAAAACTTCTGCACCCGGCACCCAAGGCATCTCTTCCTGGGTCTGAACTACTGATACAACTCACTTTCCTTAGTTGTACAGGGCGCACCTTTTGAAAAGTGTGCCCTGCGTAAACAAGGATAGTGCACCATGTTAGAATGAACGCGCTGTCCCCAGGGCAGCCACAAACTAGAGCAACCCCAAGGTAGTGCGTTGAAGTGAAGTATGGAGCAGCTGTTTAAAAGCTGCTCTGTGT
Organism: Calotriton arnoldi; assembly: GCA_963921515.1. Classification (NCBI taxonomy): domain Eukaryota; kingdom Metazoa; phylum Chordata; class Amphibia; order Caudata; family Salamandridae; genus Calotriton; species Calotriton arnoldi. The sequence continues at coordinate 77,265 of CAWUFW010003974.1, forward strand.
TTCGCTGTGCAGGTGGCAACCCGCCTGCACTTTTAAAGGGAATGAGAGATCGCCTTTCAGGTGGGTGAAGTGAGTGACGGCACCCCTCCAGCAGGGGATGTCTGAGGGGTCCATGGCACCCTGTTTCACCCACCCAGAAGGCTGCCTTTCAGGAGGCAAACTGAAAGTGCACCACCTTTTTGTGGTGCACTTTCAGTGCGTCTCTTAGAGACATGTTTGCCTCTGCACCCACGTTGGTAGTACGGTCTGGTCGCAGAGGTAAAGTGATTTCCACATTTGCATGGGACCATGCCCCCATGTACATGAGAGAACGCCGTCTCATGATAGTGCTGGTGCAACATGTGCACCAGCACTATCTGTATTACAGGAGGGGACGCAAAAGCATCTGCAGCCCCTTCGGTAATACCATTGTGCTTCAGGGGTGCTGAAAGCGGGCGTTTACGCCCGTATCACCCCCGGGGCACAATGTATAATACAGGCTCTGGAGCGCAGCTGCCAATTGTCTGCTGGGAATTGTTGTATGATACAATCCCATGGCGGGTACTCACATCTAGTTATTTCAAGTTCATCTGCTTCTCAACCACGAATGGAATGCTTCCACCTACATAGCAGCAAGATCTGAAGCTGCTCCCCCTAATTAAAGGGACACAAGAGGACAGCTAATAGAGCTATTTGCATGATGACACCTGTCATAACATCATACAACAATTTTACAATTTTGTGAATCATTTTCCTATTACAATTTATGCTGCTTATACAAAAAGTGAAAACTTGGGAAATCCTGTTTTTTTGCAGGAGTATTTCTCTTACCTCACATCTGTGCTTAGTTTGTAGAAAAATAAGTGCCAATGCCCAAAGCCCTGCTCAGAAGCACACGCTAAATACCAAGGATTTGTAGGCTGTAATCCAGCTCATGCTTCTTTAATTCTCTGCAATCAATCAAAGCCATTTGTAGAGCGTGCAGCTGCCTCAAACCGAGGCATCCCTGTGCTAAAAGCAGACTGAAGAACTGACTTGACCATTGCTATTTATTCTTGATCAACGAGCCAGGTTTTTAAATCCCTTCTGAAACCGAATTCAGACTCGGCCATACGCAGATGGATAGGCAGGGTGTTCCAAAGCTTAGCCGTCAGTACTGAGAAGGACCTCCCACCACGTCGAGCCTTCGAAAACCTTGGGAAACGCAGAAGTCTCAAGCGATTAGATCTCAAGTCTCTCACCTGCTGGTACTGTCTGATCCTGTTTCCCAGGTATAGTGGCCTTTTGCCGCTAAAGACAAACGCTGTCCCTTTACCTCACTCTTTCAGGTTTCTAATTTCTGCCTTTGTGACTTTTTTTTGTCTTTGTTTTTCTCCTTCTTTCCCTTTTGTGCATTTTTCCTCTCCTGCTCTAGGGAAATGTCCAATGTGGAAAAATAAGTGTCAGTCCTTACAAATGAGTGTCAGTAGGACCTACCAGCCACCACCAGCTCAAATTAAGCACTACCTGCCATGGGAACATGTGCTGCAAATTCAAGCTGCCTACTAGATTAACAATAATGTCAATCTCAGAGTGGGGACACCAATCAGCATTCAAGAATAGCATTGCCCCATGTTTTTGTCCATGGGTAAAGCAGCACAGTGCACTGAATTCAGGGCAAAATGTAAAACATTTTAAACTCATATTACCCAATAATAACTCAATGCCATAGGACTATACTTCACCCAAGCTGTCCCAGATAAGCACTTCGCCACATAAACGCTGTAAATGGATTTAATTTATTAATGCAGAAAGAAGTATGATAACAAAGGAAATCTAATTACCTTTCACAGCGCCTGGGAGAGGGGGGCTCTGTGAACAAAGACTTGATGGAAGGGTACATTTTTTCTTCATTGACAGAAGCCAGAATGCCGAATACCACATCCCCTTCCCTGGAATACAGCTCCACGTTTGGTAGTGAGAGTTCACAAGGGACTGGACGGCCATCAGCTGCAGCAGTGGACACAGTTGACCACAAGACAATAATAATTATCAAGTATGTAATATCCATTACCAAGTTTGGATCTGCTTGTGAACCACACTGGGACTTCTGCTACCTAGAGATGCTCCTCAAGCTACAAAAACAAAATGAGGGTAACAGAGTGTGAGGGTAATGTAGTTGCTTTGGTCTAAGATCATGTTCAGGGCTATCATAACCTATTACCTCACATAGCTATCATAACCTATTGATTACTGTTCTCAAACCTGACATAAACGTCAATCACATCACTCAGTAAACCACACACACAGCCTAGTGGTGGCAATCCATTATTATTGTGAAACAAATTAACATAAACCATTGACTCTTGAAAAACCCATTACCAGTTGTTGAAAGAGGGCAGCTGTCACACATGAAGATACCTTCTTAGTAGGCTGTAGTATAGTAGCCATTTGATGTATTTAACTAGATACGCTGTACAAGGCTGTTAACAGCCAACTCGGCCAAGTGCTTCCCCAGTGCAGCTTCCACTCTGGTAAACCCCCCCTCCTCTGTAACCACTAACACATCAGCGCAATGACGCCCCAACATTCAATGACCTCATTGGCCTGGTGATCAGAGCAGAGAATTCATGACAAAGACATAATTATAACAGAAGGTGTATTTTTAGCAAACATTGGACACCATGGGTTCAACAATTCAATCTAGTTTATGAGAGCTGCAAAAATTACTAGAAGTCAAAAAAGAATTAATTTGCTGAAATAATATTTGTCATTAACTTCTCTTGAGATGACCAGCCCGCTATTAGTTCCTATTACATTTTTAAAACAAAATGCATGTTGTAGATTCCTGACCTTGTCTTTCAGTAGTGGCATAGTCTTGAACCCATGGTAAGGTTTCCTGTAGCAGTGTAGAACTTAAGCCTGAGAAGGACATTGTTGCTATGACTGAGGATGCAGGGTGAATGGATTGGGGAGTTCCTAACTGTCTCCCAGCTTCCTGCCATATTGTGTTAGACCACGGTGATTGAATGCAGGAGATAGGTTAGGAAAACATGTGGCAGCTTGGTGAGCATAGCAAAAACACAAAATTAATATGCATGTTCACTTGGATCATACCACTGAGTTCACTGTCACAAATCAAAACCCTCCTCCCTATGTAAATCCTAACGCATTCATGTGTGCACTGCAAAGACATTCACTGATCCGTTATTAATTACCCTTAACAACTGATTATGCACATGGTCTCTCTACCCATTTCCTCACTCTCCAGCCACTATGTCTCAACAGAGGTAGAACAAAACACAGTTTATGAACTTAGTTACCATAAAGTGTATTTTTGGCATCCTCATATTGTGCTACAGATGTCTAGTGCACAAGAGGGGAATTGTACTATACTCCTTTGATGCAGTCTGCAAAACCATCCATGCCTGATTCATCTGGTCCACTACAGCTCCTTAAGCTGGGCTAGTGCCCACTGGTCAAGGACTGCATTTATGCAGCCGACTTCTGGCCTCAGCTTCACCTGAGAGACATGCTTGGTTGTAACATCACAGTGAATGGACAGACTTGAATCTAAGATGAATGAGTAGAGTGTGTCTGTCCATATATACCATTTCCTTCTTCACACTGATGCAACAGGAGGACAAAGCCTGTGAGATTTCCAGAGCCAGGGTACAATATGTCAGCCTGTACAGAACTGAATTATGGGGAAGTGAAATCGTTCAGGTGCTGTTTTCAAGGGAAATCTATTTTGCTAGATCACTTTTATATTTGCCGAAAAGCACACGGCTGGTGCATTTCTTCTTTGAGACAGATCTCTAGAAAATTGATCACATCCCTGTTTTAAGACCATTATTATTTTGGGTCAGATTGTGGACAACAGATGTGCTTGACTTTTATGGGGCTTGTCTACTAGAAATCTTATCTCTAGGTAAGACAGTTACACTGCCCTGGTTAGGCCATGGAAAGCATTGGTTAAGTACCCTGGGGTTAGAAACCATGTGGTATGAGCCTTGGTCTATGGATCAGACATCCAAAGGCACTGGAAAGTTTATTAGCATTGTGTTGTGTGCAGGAGTCATCAGTGTCCACAAAATGCTAGTTTAACTGACACATTTTTGGAGTTTAAACTATTTCCACTCACGTTTTGATGTTTTACCTAGATGAAATATTTCCAAACAAAAACACTTTTTATGAAATTTAGGTTTGCTAGGATGCATATGACAAGTAAATGGAAGAGTCGCTCTGATGATGAGACTAACAGGTGTGATATGTGTATTATTGAAATATTTCTTTTTTCCCGGTCTATCAGAATGCGATGAGATACTGGATTCACACTTTATGTCTGTTTTTGAGGTATAGGAGCTACTTAGCCCGCATTTTACACATCGTACAATGTTTTATTGTATGCATATTGTAAATTGTAACTGTGTGTTTTGTGGGGTTATGCCCTGAAATAAACAGACTTGACTTGACAAGGCAAAGTAACACTAACACATGTTGGAAATAAGTGAGCATTTAGAGAGGTGTCGTAGTGTACATTTATTGTAAATATTATCCACACCACGCGCACATATATACGTCTGCTACAGGTATAATTCTGAACAAGAACAACTTTCCTTTGTAGATGTGGCCGGCGTTGTTAGGATGCATGAGGGAATGCAACTGAATTGGTCTTATTAATCCATGAACGACCCTTTGTAATTTCTTCTCTTCTTTGTCACCTTTTTGAAATTGCTTAACATCCTACACATTGGAACGTGATGCAACAAATAAAATGCATTAATATGATGACAATGGCATGAAGCCCAAAATGAACTTTAAAAATGACGTTGGTACAGACAGATAGCGTGTCTGCAGGTAGATTGCTGCATCTCCTTGGAAACCATTACCTCTAAGTATGATGGATCCCCTATTCCATCCCCTCATAGAGACTTGTGTTCTCTCAGTTGTCAGTGACTGACCAATCAAAATACAATCCTCACATGACCAGTTTCTACACTTCTACAGGGTCATCTGTTGTGAGTCCCTCTCCATGAGTCCAGCGAAACATTGGTGGTCGAATACCATTCTCTTCCTGACCTAACAACACCAGAACATCGATGAATTGTCAAGTCAACTTGGTTCTTTTTCAAATCTCAGGCTGCTATTTCCTTTATGGTGCTAAAAAAAGCAACAACAAAAAAACATTTTTAATGTGACTTGGCAAAAGGTTCATACAATGCGGAACTACCTTGTAGCCCAAAGATTCTTGGCGATTTTAATGGAGACTACTTTCTGTTGCTTAGAAAACAAGAAACTACAACACATTAGAAATTTAAAAAGCACTTACTGAATTATCAGAGATGTATATAAGCGTTTTAGTAGTGAAGAGAACCCGTATGTCTGCAACAACTCGAACAATTGAAGGACATTCAGTATGAGCAGCAGTTTTATAAGATTTTTCTTTCCTAGGCATGCCTGTCACCAGAGAAATGGCTTCATGGTAATCACCTGTGCTGATCCCTTGATGGTCCACCCACCACCCCACAGCCAGTCCTCCTCCAGGTAATGACAGGTTAACAACACCAGCAGAAAATAGCCACCTTTCATCAATATAATAATAGCCTTTCTGCACGCCAGGAAGCTGTCAGTGACATCTCCACCATGATGGACATCTGGTGCACTTCTGAGGCCACTCTGAAAACTAGATTGTGACCAAGTGAACTCACACAAAAGGCAGGAGGAAGGCAGACAAAAAGATGGGGGAAGACCACCCTAAGGCTGTCAGGTTTGACACCTTCATCACAAATCCATGACAAAATATTACACAAGTCCCGCAGTACCAAGGTATAAGGCAATGGAAGCCATGTTTGAGCACCTGCGCAGAGGATGATGCCAACAGCAAGCTAATCTTGATAGATATTGTGCTTTGTTGAATTTTTCTCCTTCTGCAATTAGGAGAAGCACATTTTCTGTGTAATTTTAGTTGCTATAATCTGATTAGTTTTGTAATGTTTGTGAATGTGTTTTACCATTTTCTCATCATACACCACCGCCAGTAATCCCTGCCTTGCTTTTTGTCAAGGAGCTTCCCATTGACAATATGCAAATTACGGGCCAGGTGTATGAAAATATTGCGACTCATGAAACGGTCGCAAAAGGGTTTGTGACCGCAAAACTGACTGTCCGCGATGTACTCCATTCGCAAACTCCAAATTGTGATGCAACTGTTTTGTGAGTCTGTAAAAATTGCGAATGCAAATACTGATTCGCAAATAGGAAATCACTATTTGCGGCTCGCAAACGGTATGTTCATCGCATTCGCAAATAGCGAATGGTCGCAAAATGGAGCTTTTGCACATGCAGTTTAGCACGAATTTGAAACAGGTGGTAAATGGGTGGAGAGTGTATAAACAGGCCCAGGGTGCATCAGGGATTACCACAATGGCTGCTCTTTACCTTATTGCACAGAGGATTCGAATGCTGGCTATTCAGTGGAGGAGGAGGCGGAGACAAGAGTGGATTTTTTAGAGTCAGGCAGGCCCTCTTTCAACAAAATGAGGAAGAAATATATGAGAAATACAGGCTAAGTAGCACTGTCATATTCGAGATTATTTCAATCTTACACCCACATCTTGAAAGCAGGAGCCTGCACAGTAATGCAATCCCTATTCATGTACTGTGTTGTGCTCATTACACCAATTAGCCTCTGGCAGTTACCAGGGTGGGATTGCAGTAGCAGGAGGAGTTTCACAAGGTGCGCTTTCACAGTTCATCAGTGCATTCCTAGATGCCATGCTGATCTACAGTCACCAACACATATACCTACCCAAGAATGCTCAGGAAATGCATTATACCAAAGTGGAGTTTTACAGGATTGCAAATTTTCCCCATGTCATAGGGTGTATAGATGGGACACATGTGCCCATATGTCCCCCATCCTATCTTGAATACATTTTCTGAAACAAGAAAAGTACAAATTCCCTCAACATTCAGTTGGTATGCAATGCCCACAGTATCATAACTGATATTGTGTCACAATATCCAGGAAGCACCCATGACTCCTACATGTTTAGACAAAGCATAATAAACAGATGGCTGGAAAGAGGGTAATTTGACGAAGGATATCTATTAGGTATGGAATAGAAAGTTACTAAGAGATATATGTGTGTGTGATCAACTATTCATCAGGTCGTGTAGCCTCGAGACTATGTCTGTGTTGCAGGTGACATTGCGTATGCCATATGTCCAGGAATCCTCACACCATACCTTTCTCCCACCTCCCAAAATGAGTGCCAATATAACAATGCACATTGTAGCACCAGGAGTGTCGTTGAGCGGACATTTGCTCTACTGAAAATCCCATTTCAGGTGCTTGCACAAGAGTGGGGCTGCGTTACAATATGCACCCAAAATAGCTTTCAAGATAGCAGCAACTTGTGCCATACTCCACAATATTGCCACCAGGAGTGGCATTCACATCAAGGTGTCTGAGTCATATTCAGAGGATGAAGATCCTGAGCCACCAGTAAAGACGCCGAGAGATGTGAGTAGAGCAGTGGATGGGAGAAGGCACAGGGATCACTTTGCCAAACATTACTTTGGGAAGTATGTCCTCGATAATAATGCATTGTTTATGTGAAAGGAACACAAGACGATTTTGATGCATGTAAACCAGAATACTTTTATTGTCAGGTACGTAGTCTGTAGTCAAACTAAACACACATTAGGAAATGAAAAGACAACTCTGCTGGTTAATTCACCAGATGGGAGTGAACTCAGGTAGGACATACACAACTGCATAGACAGCTCAATGTTTCTTCTCTACCTGTGACCCCTGCAATGCGGTCAGTCTGCCTCGACAGCAGATGTTATCTGTTGCAGACCCCTTGTTACATCACCCATATCAACCTGTACATTGACAGTCCTCCTGCACAGGGTTGCTGTTGCATGTCCATCTTGGCTGTACTGTGTCTGTCTCTGCCTGTCTGACCAGAGTTAGTGTTGGAGAGTTGTACACTCAGCTACTCGAGGGCAACTGTCATGTGTCCAATTTGTGGTCCAATTGGCTTTGGTTCTCTGCCATTTAGTAGCATTTTCAAAACCCACTGCCATACTGTCATGCATCCTTTGCAACTTCCTGTTTATCATCTTCATCTGTTTATATTGCAGGCGTTGAATTTGCGACATGGACTGTTCCAGCCCTCCACACACCAGTGTGTCCTCTGATGCCTGTGGGATCAGCTGAAGTGTTTGCGGTACAGATCGTACCCTGTGTTGCTGTCGACCATGTCCCAATATATGCGGCTGGCAAGGTCTCACTATGGGAGTCACAGTCTGACTTGTTTGTGAATGGCCCTCATCCTTATCTGGTGATGCAGGCTGGGGTGAAAAGACAGCACTGGTGGGGCTGGTATGTGATGTGGAGGGCCCACTTTCTGATTGATTGGAGTCTTCCTCCTCATCCATGTAAGTTGCCTCACCTGCCTCCGAATCTGCCACTTCTATGTGCTGTCTGGATAGACCTGTGTTGCAGAAAACATTCTAGTTAAGTTCTGTTTTATCTGTTTGTGTGCCAACTACTCATACCTTTGTATTTTTGTTACAATAAACTTTGATTATCTTCACTGTGTGTCTTGTACTACATGTCCCATGATGCATTGGTAGGGCTGCAGTAAGTGTTACCTTAACATGCCTCTGTGTAACACCCATTTACATTAAACACTACAATGTACATGCTGCACTTACTCGGGTTGGGCCCTGGAGTCGAGGTATCCAAGTGTCCGAATCCAGCAACTGCCTCAGGCTCAATGGTTCCTCCCACCATTGTTTCAATGGCTGTATGTGGGGATACCGTGCAGGGTCCACCCCCTGTCACACGGCTCTCTGCAAGGCATCTGGCAACTTTCTTCTTGGTCCTCGACCTGAGGTCGTACTACCTCTTGTGTATTTCCTCCACAGATCACTGAGTGACACCAACAGCATTGATTTTAGCCTCCATGTCAGTCCAGATTTTCTTTTTTTGGGCCTCAGGGATGGTCATGGAGGCCTTAAAAAACAACAAGTCGTGGTGGGTGCAGCATTCATCCATGAGGATTTTGATTTCCTCATTGAAGCTATATTTTCTCTTCCTGCCCCCTGTCTCCTTCTCTTCTTCCTGGCTTCCCATGTTGTTTGGGGGTAAGGGTGTTGTTTCCAGAGGCTCACAGTTTTCAGCAGTCCGAGCAGCCTGCCATGCATTCTCTCTGTCTCTTTCCTTCTCTAGCAGCCACTGATGAGCACTTCCTGGTACAGGTCTTTGGGCTTTGGGTGTGACCCTTGTTCCAGGAAGTGTTTTCCCTATTTTGAAATTGCATCCACAATTTGCGATTCCTTAAATTGCGACTCACATGCTTTGCGAATCGCAATTTCACTGCGCGAGGCCTACATACATCCCTAATTGCGATTCCCTATTTGCGATTTGCTAATTTTTGCAAATAGAGAATCTCAATTTCTGGGATTTGTACATCTGGCCCTAAATGTCTATTTTTAAACAGCATCTCATTGAAAAAGGCAGGGAAAGACATCCTGCTGCAAAGTAAAGTGTGACTAAACATTTTAGAAGTATGCTTGATTTGGATATATCTTTCCAGAATTTTACCATAGACTTAGATGCCATTAATCCTTTATTTTTTACAAACAATAATATAGTTTCACTGCCCTTAATAGACAGTAGTGACCTATTACCCTTTGCTCACAAGTAGTGTATTTTAAATTTGGTAACTCCAATCGTGTTTGGATAATCAGTAGTGGCCATTTACCTAACAACTAACTCATCCTACACCTCCTATTTAAACATTCAAAGTCAACAGTAGGGGTGGGTGGAACTCGCAGAGTTATACTCCATGGAATTCTGCAGAGTTACATAAAAACTCTGAGATTCTGCGAAGTTCTGCCCATCCTAATGATCAGCTATATAATTGAAATCCTCTCATACTTGCCTCTGTGCTTGCGCCCCTTGGCGTGAGCTGCAGAGGGAGGCGCCCGCTGTAGTGGACACCAAGTGCTACAAACCATTAAACTGGTGCAGTTAGACCCCGTGGCAAATAAAGACAAAGAGAGGATGAAGAGGGCTGCACTGGGATATGTCGACCTTAACTAAAAGCAGTGTTTGCCTTGTTTCTTCAGTTATGAACTTAAGCATTAAAGTAAACTCTGAGAAAATACAAAACAGACCTTAAGAACAAAATGCAATCCAAGGCAGGAGGCTGGAGAAGACGGTCCTTTTCTCGCTGTCATGCAAGCCCCCTTAAATACCAGCTCCACCAGGAGGAAGCAGGCAGTGACCTCCAGCATGACGATGAGGCAGTGATAGAGCGACATGTTCTTGTGAAATTTGTAGGGGTGCATTATAATCACTGGTAGTTCGCACCCGCATGTACTCAGACATATATTCGTATATATTCAGTTGTATATCCATGCATGTTTAGTAAAGAGTGAATAGTTCGCAGATATTAAGTGAATCAGCAGTATAACTGTGTTATGATAATTATGCAATGTAATGTTTAACTGAATTGTGTGAAAAATAATGCATAGATAAATCAGTTCGTGTGTAATTCAATTGCAATAGTTTAAACGTGCACCATATTAAAGTTGCACATGTAATTCATTTTCGCCTATGAATTGTAATGAAAATGCTCATAGAGAAAAGTAAGATGTGTGTTTAAAAGTCATACGTAAAGGCCTGACTACATATATGATTAGGAAAGGCCTGGTTTATTCTTATGTTAGCTTATTTTGTAGGAAGAGAAAAGTTTCTCTTGGTAAGGCTCTCTGGGCACAAACGGTAGATTTAATTAGCACAGTAGAAGGTCTCTGTTGAACGTATCTTTTGTTGCAGGTGCAAGGACACATGTCTCGTTAGTAAAAGACTAACTCTTTATTTTCTAAAGTTAGAGAGATGGGAGGCATGGTACAGGGAGTGCAATGGAATTTAGGGATGATACGTTCAGCGGAGAAGGTGCCTGGGACTCAAGGTCATCGCAACCGTCCAGGATGAAGTAACCGTTTCGATGGAAAAGTACAAGAAAGAAGACCTGGCCAAGGAGGCGTGACAAAGGCGTGTACAATTGTATTGGGATTTTGTATTAGGGATAGTGCCCCGAGGGAGGAGGCCAGAGAAGAGGTAGGGGAGACCAGAGAGGAGGACAGAGAGAGTCCTGATGAATGAGCATAAAAGAATCTGAGCTTAGGTACTATGTGATTGCACTTCTGAGGAAGTCTTCACAGCTGACACCTTTTATTTACTCTTGCCTGGGAAAATCGTTATGTAGGGATGTCACTAAGTGTTAGTGTAGGGACAGCAATTGATTTAAAGCTTGCTTAGATAAATGAAGAGCAACGTAGAAATTGGAGCAATCATAGCTTGGTTGATCCTTTTGGAACTATCGATTCTCTTTATTCTGAGTCGGATGAGACTCCTGCGTAGGTTATTATTTGTATTAGTGCCCATCTATTTCTTTAACCTCGTGTTGAGGTGTTTGCATGTCCAGTTGTTTTTGGCGATAATAAATTCATAAACTTGAATTCGGAGTCAGTGGTTCTTACAGACAAAATGGATGCTGTTATATAACCAGATGAGATTCTCTCCTTTACACTATTCAACAGGTAAAAGATCCTGGCGACCAGAAGGTTCTTATAGATAATTAGATAAGAATCGGCGTTATCAGTTGGTAGCAGAGTAGGATGGTTACCTTTGATGGTAAGGGGAGATCTAGATCAAGATAGGAGATTAAGTTGCCCCATAGAGCCCGAGTGATGCTGATCCAGTGGACCGTAGGAGAAGGATGTCGGAGGTCGTTGAAAACTGACGGAGAGTGACGGTGCGGCGGAAGTAGCAGTTCGTGGTAGAGTGAGTATGAAAAGAGTGGTGTTTGGTAGATTGCGGTGTTTTATTGTCGTGTGATGTCTTGCGGAGTTGGAACGAGAGTTGTGTGATTGAGGACCGGACCGTGAGCGCGCGTGGGACCGGGAGATTTATTGTGGTGTAGAACACACCCAGAGTTGAGAGCGTTGACCAGAGGTTGTGGGGGTCACGAGACATCATTGACAGACCCACTGAAGATAGGGAACACATGTGTGAGTGTGTGAATAACCAACGCAGGTCGTAGGTTATTGTGTGCAGAACATCGAGTGATTGAATCCTATCGAGTGTGCTAGAAGCGATTGTCCGGTCGTTTCGCGGACAGACGGTTGCCAGATTGAGGTCAACAAGCTCGAGAGGCTGATCGGTCATTGGTGGACTGACAGTCAGAGAGGTAATTGTTCGGTAGGACGGACATTTCTTCAGAGTATGATTGGGACAGGTGCGAGCGAGAACGAGTGAATTAGGAAGGAGGGGAACTGCTGCGAGCGGAAGAAAAGTGACATCAGACAAGTGCCGCGCTGCGATAGGCCGGTTGGTGTGAGCCGCGCTGGCATTGGTGGATTGAAATCAGGAAGTAAAAGCTGACATTTTGAGTGCAAATAAAAAGTTGATTCATCATGAAATGTTTTAAAGTTTTACGGGAACTTTGTAGAGGTGACAGACATGTGGTTACTCGGGAAGGAGAGGAAGCTCCTCCCGAGGATACGCCAGCACATTATATGGCTACGAATGTAGGATTACATACCATAATTTGGCTTGAAAATTGGCACAAAATGACTTTTGGAGAGGGAGAATTGACTTTCCCACGCTATGGTACTTTCAGGTTAGAGGTGTTGTACCAGCTAAAAAGTATAATGGCTTCTTTACGACCACTACCTAGACCGACACAGTTTGAGGCGCTACATGCGTGGATTAGAGCAGCGTATGATAGGAAGAGAGACAAGAGCCAGGAAAGGGTGAAGAAATCGATCAGGGCATTTCAAGATGCAAGGTGGGATGCACTGGAGAAAAGGTGGAGAGTGGAAACGATTGAGGGAGATAAGTTATACCCACTGCTAATACAAAATGGAAAGATTACAAGAATCGATGAGGACTACAGTGATACAGACGACAGCCTGTTAGATAGGTTGTTGGCAGAGAGGCCACCCCCATTTAATCCAGATTCAGAGGAGGGAAAACCGGCTCCAGCAGTAGAAATTGATGAGAGACAGAATCAGACTAGCATGAGAGTAGTGGGAAGGATTTCCACAGGAACGGAAGGGGCGACGACGTCTATGATAAAACAGCCTCCTGTTGGGAACACCAGGTTACCGGACTCCTTGACAGTACCGGTTACCATTGGCCCTATAGTACCGGTATATGACCCAGACCGAGTGAGAGAAGGGAGCTCCGTACAGATCGGAAGGGAAGAAGTAACCAGTGAGAGTGGGAATGGGTTCGGAGTACGAGTGGTTCATTTCCCAAGACCATTGGAGACAAGTACGCCGTTACCGGCTACTGCAGACTCTTCCTTTAGACAGGAGGATGAGAGACCAGTCAGACCAAGGTCTTTACACGAATCCAAGTCAGCTTTGAGGATGTGGACACCAACGGTAAGAAACCAAAGTGATAGGATGCCAGGAGATAGGGAACAAAACATCTCGGAAGACAGACCAAGTTCCAGGAATACGATGGAAGGGAATAGGTCACAAGGACAGAATAGTGACTGTGATGAGCGGGACGGCTCAACTTGTCGAGAAGTACTGAGGAGTGCAGTACAAGCAAGGTTGCTAGACGTAGTAAGGTTGAAAGCAGAGGTAGACGAGATGATTAGCGGGAGTCTGCCTTTGGAAAGAATAGAAATTTATGGATCAGATGAGCTGTTGTTCGTAGCAAAAGATGTGACTCGAAAAGCTAGAATAGCACATGAAAACTTAACGGCGTTGGCCACAAGATATGAGGTAGACCTGAATAAAACTAAAACGTTGCAAGGACCGCATAGATTGCAATACAGTGACCAGGAGCTGGAGGAGAAAAGAATCACAGGATTAAGGACACACACCAGAGATCTGATTGTAGGGATGCGGATATGGATTTTGTTGGACAAATGGGAAGAAAGGTGGTCCAAGAAGAAAATAGCAAAGAAAGCTGAGGGGGAAACGCCGCCTCCAGGAGGATGGGCGACGGGTGTCGGAAATTTTCCTTTACGGGAAGTACAGAATGGAGGGTATGTGCATGTGCCGTGGAATAGAGGTGATTTGGCTGCATTTACAAATGATTTTCCTCGGCTGAGGGAGAAACCAGTAGAGTGGTACAAGCAGGTTGAGCGGTTTGTTAAAATTTCAAAAGTATTGTGGATTGATTTGAACACCTTGTTTGACATAGTGGTGCCGGGAGATTTGTGGACAGCTTGTAAAGTCGCTGTCGAGTGGCCGACTTCGGAACCTGAAAGGGAGGCGGTTACAAATGGCCCATCACCCCTTGTAATGAAAGAATTTGAGCAGGTGATTACATGGCTAAAACTGAAGATTTCACCTCAAGATATAGATTGGGTTAAGATAGATCGAACTGTACAGGAACCCAAAGAAACGGTGCATGAATATTACGAAAGACTTCTGCAAGCTTTCAAACAGTATAACGGATTAGATACATTAGACCCCAAGGATATGGGACAGTTTGTCTCAAAGTTTGTACTGGGTCTGAGATCAGAAGTCAGCCTCATGATACAGCATCATCTGATCTGCTGGCAGAATAAGCCGGTAGATGAAATTTTGAGGTATGCAAGGTACTGTAGTGATGAGGTGGAATCGAAACATCGGAAGCTAAAAGACAAATTGATGCTCGTCCAGATGCAGACAGCACAGGGTCAGTCTAATGGAGGGACCTTGGGAAGAAAGCAAGGAAATTTCCAGGGGAACCAGAATGGGCAAGGACAGGGAAAGGAAAACCAATAGACCCCAAGACGGGAGTGGACGTGGCCACACTGAAGAAGACCACTGCGTGTCATCTTTGTCGTCAGGTCGGACATTGGAAACGCGAGTGTCCTTTGAACCCAGCTAATCAGTTGCAGGAAGAGGAAGAGGGGTTCAGGCACCCGCGCCGGAGGTAGTTAACACCGTGACGAGGCCTAGGGTGATGAAAGGGGGATATACAGCCCTCAAGCACAGGTTCCCCAGGCTCCAAGGATTTCACAAGGAATACGAACGTACCAACAGATGCCCCTGTTCGAAGACTATGACGAGAGTAGCTCAGACCCTTTATCCTGACGGTGCCTGAGGGGGAGGAAGACTGCACGCTTGGAGCGGTCTTGGAGGTAGACCAGAGGGGACCTTTTGTGGAGGCAGATATTGAGGGTCATCCTGCCACACTTTTGGTTGATACTGGTGCTACCCGGTCTACTGTAAGATCAGCAGTGGTCCCTAACCTACCCCTCTCGGGACAATCAATCCAGGTTGTTGGAGTAGCGAATAAAAGAATAAGCAGCCCGTTGACAGAACCGATCTTAGTAAAGATAGGTTCTTTCCAAACTAGACATCAGTTTGTAGTGTGTGATACGAGTCCAGTTTGCCTTTTGGGAAGAGATCTGATGTGCAAGTTGAACGGCACGATTTATTGTACACCTCAGGGGGTGGAGGTTCAGACGAGGGATGACGATGCTGACTTTAAGGTTACAAATCAGCATCTATGTATAGATCTGTACCCAATGGTGACTGTGGAAGAACTTCCACCTGATTTGAGAGACGCAGTGTCATCTGTGGTGTGGGATTTCGCAGGCGATGAAATAGGTCTAATAAGAGGGGTTGAACCGGTGCGGATTGAGGTGAAGCAGAATGTTGATTTCCCCAGGACACCTCAATACAACCTGTCGCCAGAAACGATTGCAGGGATAAAACCTGTGATCGAGACTTTCATTGAGAAAGGCATTCTGAAAGAGATCAGAGGTAGCCCCTGTAATTCGCCTATTATGGGACTACAGAAACCGAGCGGGAAATACAGGATCGTGCAAGACCTGCGAAAGGTCAACACGATAGTTGTCCCTTGTTGTCCAGTGGTACCGAATCCTTCAGTAATACTGTTCCAAATCCCATGCGAAGCCGAGTGGTTTACTGTCATCGACTTGTGTCAAGCCTTCTTTTCGATACCGCTCCATGAGGAAAGCCAATTTCTTTTTGCATTCAGGCTGGAAAATCGCGTGTTAACATGGTGTCGTATCCCTCAAGGGTATACAGAAAGTCCATCGATCTTTAACCAGATCCTGAAAAAGAATCTTGAGAGTCTTGTGTTGCCGCAGAACTCAGTCCTCGTGCAATACATAGACGATTTACTCATTGCCTCAGAAACAGAAGATGCTTGCAGAATTGACACTGTAGCCCTGTTGAACCACTTAGCAGAGAATGGACATAAGGTGTCCCCAAACAAGCTGCAGTACTGTTTGAATGAGGTACAGTACTTGGGACACAGATTGGAAAAAGGCAAGAGGAAGGTGTCACCAGACCGAATTGAGGCAATAATGAGTATGGCAGTACCCACCACACAGAGAGAAGTTAGGATGTTTCTGGGAATGGTCGGCTACTGTCGACAGTGGATTCCTAGTTTCTCCTTGA
Source organism: Calotriton arnoldi (assembly GCA_963921515.1). Lineage (NCBI taxonomy): Eukaryota > Metazoa > Chordata > Amphibia > Caudata > Salamandridae > Calotriton > Calotriton arnoldi. The sequence goes on from CAWUFW010003974.1 coordinate 93,693, forward strand.
GAGCGAAGCCTTTGCAGAGGCTTACGCACAAGGATGTGAGTGATCTGGTACCATGGGACGAGGAGTGCTTGATGTCATTCCTGAAACTGAGAGAGGAATTGTGCAGTGCTCCGGCACTGGGGATGCAGGATTACAACAAGGCCTTTTCATTGTTCTGTTGTGAGAGAGAAGGATGTGCATTAGCAGTCTTAGCTCAGAACCATGGAGGTGTCCGTAGACCAGTTGCCTATTTCTCAGCTACTCTAGATCCAGTAGCTTCTGCGTTGCCCGGATGTCTAAGATCCGTTGCTGCAACAGGTGTCAGCATTGAAAGATGTGAAAGCATTGTAATGGGACATCCACTGACTGTATATGTGCCACACTCGGTTGAGTTATTAATGACCAGAACCAAGACTCAGCACCTAACGAACAATAGGTTAACGAGGTACGAGCAAGTCATACTTGCCGCAGAGAATGTGACTCTGAAAAGGTGCTCTGTCTTGAACCCTGCGACATTGATGCCTACACCGAACGCAGATGATGAAGATTGTGCGGACCATGATTGTCTCGATGTGACCGAACTTTGCACCAAACCGAGACCTGACATTGTCGATGAACCTCTGGCAGACCCAGATGAAATTTTCTTTGTCGATGGTTCATGCTTAAGGGACAGTGTTGGGCAATTGAGAGCAGCGTTTGCTGTGTGTACCATTTCGGGAGTGGTTGAGGCTGCTTGCCTAGAAGGAGTACGCTCCGCGCAGGTAGCTGAGATCATTGCCTTGACTCGTGCCTGTTTGGCCGCTGATCAAATTCGAATCACGATTTACACCGACAGCCAATATGGGTTTGGTGTGGTGCATGACTTCGGGCAGTTATGGTCTCAGAGGGGATTTTGACATCATCTGGCTCACCCATTAGGAATGGAGAATATGTAAGACAACTGTTGGATGCATTACAGCATCTGAAGGAAATTGCTGTTGTTAAATGTTCCGCGCATGGGAAAGGGGAAGACTTTGTGTCATTGGGCAATAATTACGCAGACGAGGTTGCCCGGTTCTGTGCAGAACAAGGATGCATATTCACAGATAGATACGCAGGGGAGAGCCAAGAAAGAACCGATCTCAACATAATGTTGGCCATGGCAGACACTTGGGAAGAGCTCAAGCGATTGCAGGATGAAGTCTCAGACCAGGAGAGAGAAGGATGGATCAAAGCAGGTTGTGAAAGAGGAGACGTGGATGTGTGGGTCTCCAGTGATGGGAGAGCCGTATTACCAGAAGAGTTGTTAAGTCCGATGGCAAGGCTGATACATGGACAGGCACACCTTGGTAGAGATGCAATGATGAGGGTGTTTAGACAGACGTGGTATAACCCACGATTTCGGGCAATGGCTGAAACAGTATGTCAGAGGTGTGTTACGTGTCAGCAGATGAATGCTGGAAAGAAAACTGTAGTTACATTGAGTCACATTGGGAGGTCAGGTGGGCCTTTCAACAGGATACAGCTAGACTTCGTGGAAATGCCTAAGTGTAATGGGTTGAGGTACATTTTAGTGCTGGTATGTGTATTCTCACGGTGGGTGGAGGCTTACCCAACACGCAGGTGTGACACTCTCACAGTGGCTAAGTTATTGTTGAGGGAGCTCATCCCTAGGTTCGGGATCCCAACCTCTTTGGAATCTGATAGAGGAAGGCACTTCCACAGTGAAATCATGAAGTTACTTTGTGCTGCATTGAATATTGACCAGAGACTCCACTGTAGTTACAGACCAGAGGCTTCTGGGATGGTGGAACAAGTTAATGGAACTTTGAAGGCCCGGATGGCAAAAATTTGTTCTTCGACATCCCTGAAATGGCCCGATGCTTTGCCGCTTGTGTTGATGAGCATGCGAAGTGTCCCAGACAGGAAAACCGGGTTGTCCCCCCACGAGATACTAATGGGAAGGGCAATGAGGTTGCCGGCAGTACCAGCTACAGCTTTGATAAGCATCACTGATGACTTGATTCTCGATTATTGTAAAGGACTATCTGATGTGGTCCGTTCTGTATCCCAGCAGGTGCAGGCTGCAGTGGTCCCAGCCTCGAGTGATCTGTGCCACGACCTGTGCCCCGGAGATTGGGTGCTTGTCCGGAAACACGTGAGGAAGAGTTGCTTGGATGCTCGCTGGCGTGGCCCGTACCAGGTGATACTCATCACGAACACAGCAGTAAAGTGTGGAGGATTGCCGAACTGGGTGCATGCCTCCCATACCCGCAGAGTTTCAGCACCCTAGGAAGAAACAGCTCCTCTCGTAGATGAAAATCCAGCTGATGTGGCAGGGCCACATGAGAGGACAAGTCAAGCTGTAAGGGTTGCTGACACAGCTGGTGGTGCACTAGAGCAAGCTGAAGGGGGTTTCAACAGCTCGAACCCTGACTCAGACACCGAAGACAGAAACGGTGCAGTGGGCGGAGAAGAGTCAGATTCAGCAGAAAGAGGAAGTAGTGCACTGGGTATAGCAGGGGAAGGCAGAAGAACGAACAGAAGTGAGGAGAGTTGGCCTGAAAGACAGAGGCGACGGAACCTGAGGTTAGCACCTGAAAGAGACCTTGCCCCAGTGTCTGAAGCGTCTGAAACAGAGGCAAGTGATGAAGACCAGGCTCAAGATAGTCGGCGAAGGTCGAAAAGAACAAGAGTACCTTGTCGGAGATACTCTACCCCTGAGTGGACTTACACAGTGTTCGATGCAGGGGGTAGCGAGCACGGGAAGGCTGAGGTCAGTGCTGGTGGTCCGTCGGAGCCCGAATGTGGTAGTGAAGGTGGTGCTGCAGTTGCCAGGGCTCGAGGTAGAAGGAATACTGACCCTCACTGTTCCGAATCCCCCGCTCCGGAGTAAAGTCCGACATTTGGTTCTGCATCGACTCAAATTTCCGTCTTTTGGGTTTGAGCCGTCTTCACATGAAATGGTAATCTTGCGTCTTGAACTTTTGTATCACGTTCTGGAAGTGCTCAATGAGGATCTTGTTATGGATCAACTATAAACTGTAAATAAAGGTCTAAAAGAAGAAGATAACCTAGGCCCGAGTGGATGAAGAATAAACTTAGGCACTTTCCACAGAAGAGGAACGAAAACTAGGGAAGTCTTTTTCTGGACTGTGTAAATAAGACTGTGATCGACAAGGGAAAATCCGGAGATTTCATGGTTGCTCGAGCTGGTTAAGCAAGTCACGAGTCAAGGACACAGAGACTTTTTCAGGGTTCATTGCTATAACCAAGAACTTTTGAGAACTTTCGAAACCATGGAGCCGGGAGATCCCAATCGTAGATCTAAGTGGATTGTAGGCGTACTTATGAGTGGTGTGATAGTCTCTATAATCATAGTAATCATAGTCTCATATACTGTTTCGCATGAGCTAGAAGTGAAGGGGTGCCAGGGACACCTACACCTACTACACCTAGCCAAAAAGAGGTAAACATGGGAGCTGACAGAGCTTTGCTATTAGAAGAAAGTCGTAGGTTACATATAGATTTGTCTAGGAGTGATTTTAAGCTTAATGCATATGCCAAGCTGCTATATGAGTATGTTGATGCGATGGAGGCGAAAGATTGTTATGTGTGTATGCAGTTGCCCGCTTCAGTGGACGAGGGTATTAGGTACCACCATCTTCCACTGACTTATGGAATTTCATGTAGTCTTTTGCTTAGTATATTTTATGAGAGAGATCAGTTTGAGTATTTCTTTTCCAATTTCGACGCAGTGCTTCCTGAAGTCCCAGCTTACAAGCATTTGAATAAGTATGACTATTATAAGACCGAAGATAGACTCAGGAAGTTCTTCATACCGACTTTGGAATTGGATACAGCATTCGCTCACAGACATAATCTGACCTGCTCATTGTCAGATGTAGAGAAAAAGTTTGTAGATCAGGTAGAGGACAGGTACAGAAAGCTGACCCAGTCACGAGACATGGGGCATAACAGACCTGATTGGACAGATGAGGAAAAATTGCATAAGACAAAGGGAAGCTATGGTCCTATAGCGTTAGACAAAGAGCAGAGGGGTAAGCTGTGTATAAGGCATTATCAGACTTACTACGAAAAGGTTGCAGTGGGACAAAGCACTTGCAATCACGTTTTCACCATGGCAGATGTGGCAAAAGATTTTCTCCAAGGTCCTGTACAAGTGATACCAACAGTGTATTTTGTGTGTGGGAAGAATGCTTATGTGAGGTTGCCTGCTAATTGGTATGGAACATGTTATTTGGCAATAATATTTCCAAAGATTTACCATACAGAGGATTTGGAACTTCTAGAGAGTGGGAAGCATTCAAGAACGAGAAGAGCTGCAAGTGCAGGGATCATTGTGGGGGATATCTTTGGAGCTATGATACCCAGTCTGGGAGTAGTCTTGAATGATGTGAAAATACAGAGATTAGCGACTGTGGTAGATGAACTATCGATGAATACAGCAAAGTCATTGGTACTGGTGGAAGGAGAGATGTTGTCGATAAGGGCAATGGTTTTGCAGAATCGCCTTGCTTTGGACGTCTTATTGGCAAAAGAGGGCGGAGTCTGTAAATTGTTGAAGGTTCAAGAGTGCTGCACTTATATACCAGACCGTAGCAAGGATCTGGAGAAATATATAAGAAATATCACTACCATCCACACAAAAATAGCGGATTTGACCGAAGAGGGGGTTTGGGAAAAAGTTGGCAAGGGATTTGGTCAAGTGGGAAGCTGGTTTGCAAATCTAGGAAAGGGATTCCTTGGGTATGTTCTGAGACCCCTCCTTATCGTGGTGGTTTGTGTGGTTTGTCTGTGGATTTCGATCAAGGCCTACAAGTGGTATCGAGCAGGCCGAGTTAAGAGAGCTTTGAGGGAAAATGAGATGAGATTGGCAAGACTGCAGGACAGTCAATATCAGAGGCTCAAGAGAATGGAGAATCAAAGATCAGGGAAAATGGCAACGAGTTCTGTTTAGGTCGGTTCTTTCTCTAAGGGAGTTGAAGGAAATGTGATGACAGGAGTCATCAAAGGGGGGAACTGATAGAGCGACATGTTCTTGTGAAATTTGTAGGGGTGCATTATAATCACTGGTAGTTCGCACCCGCATGTACTCAGACATATATTCGTATATATTCAGTTGTATATCCATGCATGTTTAGTAAAGAGTGAATAGTTCGCAGATATTAAGTGAATCAGCAGTATAACTGTGTTATGATAATTATGCAATGTAATGTTTAACTGAATTGTGTGAAAAATAATGCATAGATAAATCAGTTCGTGTGTAATTCAATTGCAATAGTTTAAACGTGCACCATATTAAAGTTGCACATGTAATTCATTTTCGCCTATGAATTGTAATGAAAATGCTTATAGAGAAAAGTAAGATGTGTGTTTAAAAGTCATACGTAAAGGCCTGACTACATATATGATTAGGAAAGGCCTGGTTTATTCTTATGTTAGCTTATTTTGTAGGAAGAGAAAAGTTTCTCTTGGTAAGGCTCTCTGGGCACAAACGGTAGATTTAATTAGCACAGTAGAAGGTCTCTGTTGAACGTATCTTTTGTTGCAGGTGCAAGGACACATGTCTCGTTAGTAAAAGACTAACTCTTTGTTTTCTAAAGTTAGAGAGATGGGAGGCATGGTACAGGGAGTGCAATGGAATTTAGGGATGATACTTTCAGCGGAGAAGGTGCCTGGGACTCAAGGTCATCGCAACCGTCCAGGATGAAGTAACCGTTTTGATGGAAAAGTACAAGAAAGAAGACCTGGCCAAGGAGGCGTGACAAAGGCGTGTACAATTGTATTGGGATTTTGTATTAGGGATAGTGCCCCGAGGGAGGGGGCCAGAGAAGAGGTAGGGGAGACCAGAGAGGAGGACAGAGAGAGTCCTGATGAAGGAGCATAAAAGAATCTGAGCTTAGGTACTATGTGATTGCACTTCTGAGGAAGTCTTCACAGCTGACACCTTTTATTTACTCTTGCCTGGGAAAATCGTTATGTAGGGATGTCACTAAGTGTTAGTGTAGGGACAGCAATTGATTCAAAGCTTGCTTAGATAAATGAAGAACAACGTAGAAATTGGAGCAATAATAGCTTGGTTGATCCTTTTGGAACTATCGATTCTCTTTATTCTGAGTCGGATGAGACTCCTGCGTAGGTTATTATTTGTATTAGTGCCCATCTATTTCTTTAACCTCGTGTTGAGGTGTTTGCATGTCCAGTTGTTTTTGGCGATAATAAATTCATAAACTTGAATTCGGAGTCAGTGGTTCTTACAGACAAAATGGATGCTGTTATATAACCAGATGAGATTCTCCCCTTTACACTATTCAACAGGTAAAAAGATCCTGGCGACCAGAAGGTTCTTATAGATAATTAGATAAGAATCGGCGTTATCAGCAGCACATTCGACCCGTGTAGTGCCCCATGGCCCCAGAGCTGCGTGCTTTACACTCCTTTCTCTAGCTATTGCCCTGCAGTGCACCCACCCCCTCGCTGTCTGTGCAGATACTGTCGCTGTAGCCACAGCTAATGTACATCATACCTTTGATGGTCCCTGATTCCCCAGGGGCACGGTCGGTTCAGGTCACTGTTGAATTCTTGTTAAAAGGGAGAGCCTTCGCAAGTGATAGTAAGACTTGTAAGATTCTTGGATACCTTGTAGAAAGATCATTAAGGAATGCAGATTTGTCAACTTCCCCTGCAGGAACCTAGCCCACCCCTTACTTGGATGACTTTTGTTGAATAAAGGAGTACATGTGGTCACAACGGACAGGCTGCTAGTAGAGGGTTGTTATCTTTTTTAAATTTCCATTTACAAACAATTTATTCAGTGACAGTCTTAAGTTGATTAATCTACCTATCCTGCCGTCAATCGCGGCCGGTGCAGGTAAGTGCGGTGGGGCGGTGGGGCAGTGGAGCGGGTGGGGCAAACAGTACCCATTGGCTTCTGTTTTCACAGATCTCTTATTTACTTATCAGTCAATTGCCTGCTTCTGCCCTGACCAAAGACAGTTTGAAGCACACGGCACTTTGAAACCTCGTATATTTTCAATCAATAATGACACTGGAGGACTGGGCTTCGGCACATATTTTGATTTGTGGCCATTTTAATGTAATGTATAACCTTAAATTGGGGGCGTGGCCTGGGAGCCTAATATGGCGGATGCGAGAGCTAGAAGCTCCACCCCGGCCCACCAATTATCAGCAGAAAACATCGGTGGCCGGGACCTGGGGGCACGCCGAAACGAGACCTTACAGTTCATGAAGGCAGAGGGCTGGTCTCGGTAGGTCCGCCGTTCCCCAAACAACAGAGGTGGAGCTAGGTTCTGAGCGGCGGCCTGGACGGGGAGCTCTCAAGATGGTGGACCAAGGTTTGGCGGCCTGCAATGAGCGGCGAACGACCCGGAGACTGCTGGGCCCGAGTCGGGATCGAGTGCCCTCCGGCTATTGTACAGGTCGGGTGACGGGCGTGATCCGGGGAACCTGCCCGAGCCCAGCAGCTGCGAAGGAAGCGGGCACACAGCGGCAGCATCGAGGTGGTAAGGAGCAGGCCAGGGCGCACATTCAGGGCCCTTGTCAGGGCTCAGGAAGAATAACGCCGACTCCGCTGCTGGGGCGAGCAACGCAGGCGACCCACAGAGACTTTGCTGCATACAAGCGGGAGCGGACCCCGCCGGAACCGGAGGGGGGGCCTTGGGCCCTGCTTGAGTCCTCTCGGAGCCGGGGGAAGGCCGGTGGAAGAGACGCGGCCCCGCGGAAGAGATCAAGAGCCAGAAGCGACTGCCTGTTGAGGGGAACTGGACTTGAGGCCTAATGTAGACGGACACCTAGGGCCTAATCGCGACCAGAGGAAAACGACAACAGAGCCAAGTGGTGAAGCACCCTAGACCCCAGGGGTGAGAGTGATCAAGGGCAGCCACTACTGGAGAACAGAGCGGGAGGCTTGCGCGATTGATCCAGCAGGGGCCATAAGGGAGGCCCTGAACCGGAACGGTTCTAAGATGAGAATTGGTGGGAGCAGCAGCCGACTGGTACAGCCGCAGTCCGGGTGTTAGGCCTAGACACCTGAGTAGGGTACGGTGACCCCGTGCCTGACGCGAGGGCCGCTTGCCAGAGTCTGGGGGATCATAACTGGAGCTGGGTGTCCCCGGACTGGGTGCGGAATCTGAGACGTCACGCAGTATTGAGGTGCGGCATCACAGCGAAGGACTCCCCCCGAGTGTTCCATTGGATCAGCGGACTCCCTGGCATAATGGGTAAACCCAGAGGATGGCAGACTGGGGCCGCAAATGATCAGGACGGTAGTGCACAGGAACAGTCGCAGATGGCCCCTGGGGACCCGGTGCAGCAGCAGCTGAGTAAGATACTGGAGGCCATTGCTGACACAAAAGCCACCCTGCAGCAAGTCATCAGCACTGTAGAGGTGGGGATAGGCCTACCTCGGGAGGAGCACAAGAAGCTATCTGAGAGGGTGAAAGAAACGGAGACCAATATCGCAGAAATAGTGCCAGCACAGAAGTCCTTGGAAGTGCAGATGGGGGCCCTTGCGGACATAGTATGTGTGCTGGAGCGGAGAGCTGAAGATGCAGAACGGCGCAACAGGAGGAATAACATTAGAGTGCTGGCCCTGCCGGAAGGGGACGAGGGCAACGATATGGTGTCCTTTTTAGAACAGTGGCTTAGAACTGTGGTGGCACCTGAGGTCCTGTCAACTTTCTATACCCTCGAGGGAGCCCACCGGGTGCCGGCCAGACCGCTGGCCCCTGGAAGGCCTCTGCGGCCAGTGGTGGCCCGGCTCCATCACTTCCGGGATAGAGACGTTCTCTTGCAAAAAGCACGAGCCGACGGCCCTTATAATATGTACAATAGCAAAATCTCCATCTTCCCGGACTACAAGTTGGATGTACAGAGAAAGCGGGCCTCGTTTTTGGAAGTTAAGAGGGCATTGAGAGATGAGGGCCTCCAGTACTCTTTGATGTTTCCCACCCGGTTGCGTATTATCCTAGATGGGAACACACATTACTGCGACAACCTGAAAGAAGCTTGGGAGTGGATAGAAGCCTATAAGGTGGGGGCCCCACAGCCAGCGAGTTCTAAGTCTGAAACGAGGAAAAATGTGGATCTTGGGAAACACTCCAAAAGGCGATCCCGAAGGGGAATCACTAAGAAGCCGACCTCATCGCAAACAGAAAAGGAGAGAGCGGAGGCGCTACAGGCTGTAGTGGCACTCATGTTGGGCAAGAGGGCTTCCCCAGAGGCTGAGGCTCGCTCATCGAGGGAAACTGAGGAGAATGACTCAGACACCTCCCGCAGTGACAGTGTAAAATTGCCGGTGGTGACCCCGAAGACGGCCAATGAGATTGTCTGAAATGGAGGGAGCTCTGACGTGATTGTGGAACTCAGAAGTGATGAGGAACTACTAGCAGACGACCCAGGTCTTGGGCTGGCCTACACAGCATGGGGACAGTGCGCTCTGGATGGTTTGTGCGCCCTGAACTATATCGTTATCTTGTCACACCCCGCTGAGAGCCTTACTAGGTTAGGGCCTCATCTAGTACGTAATGTTTCACACAATGTTTGGGCGGCTGACCATTGTCAGACTGCCCTGGGGATGGGGAGTTGACCAACATGGGGGTCCATTTGTTGGATTATTAAGTTTTAAAGTTTTCAGAAGAGTGAGGTTGTGTATGAATGAGGGAGCGGGGGATGGGGTGCTCCAGAGAGGCTGCTTGGTGATGACCTACAGTAATGGCCCACATATACAATGCTTTATGGTTCCTAATGTGGAACATTCGAGGAATGAGGTCCATGACTAAGCACCACAACATTTACTCATACCTGAGGCGTAGAGATATACACATAGCCTATCTCCAGGAGACCCACTTGAACAAGCAGGAGATGGGGAAGTTGAAAAGAAGGTGGAGAGGGCATGTCTTTACGACCACTTCTTCGGCCTTTGCTAAGGGGGTGTTGATTTGGATCAAGCCTGGGGTCCCCTTTGCTCCTGAGCACACATTACTCGATGCAGAGGGATGGTACGTCCTGATCACAGGGAGATTGGCAGGACAGGAAGTGACATTGGGAAATATTTATGCACCTAACCAAGATCAGGTTGGTTTCCTTGAGTCCTTATCGCACGGCAGCGGGGTTTCATTACTGGATATCCCACTAGGGCCTCGAGGTCACCTGGAGGGTGCAATATGAAAGTGGCAGGGAGTACTCCTTCTTTTCGCCGGTCCACCAGGTACACACATAGACTTGACACATTCTTCTGTACCCCGGCCTTTAACAGCTCTATCAGGCACACCGAATACCTAGGGTGTACTCTGTCGGAAAATAGCCCGCTGATAATGACATACCAACTCCTGGGGAGGCGATCCCCGATTCCGACACAGAAACTAAACCCATCGGCATTGGAGGATGCTCCTTTTTGGTCTTCGCTGCACACGCTTACTGAAACATACTTCCCCATCAATGTTCACATAGCATCCTCTGTTCAAGTGGAGTGGGAGACGTTCAAGGTAGTTGTAAAAGGCCACTGCATGGGGCAAGCGATTGGGGCGCACAGGGAACTCTGTGAGGAAATTCTAGACCTTGAGAGGAACATACACAGGTTAGATAACGCTCAGGGAATTGATGACGCTGCACGCTTAACCCTGCAGGAAACGCGCGCGAGCTACAATGATGCACTAAGCCGACTGAGATGTTACAGCTATAAGGAATATCTGGACAGGGTGCAGAGGGAGGAAGGGAAAGCTGGTCGACAACTAGCAAGGTTAATTACACCAGAGCTGGGGGGAGCACCAATTACACAACTTAGGTCAGACACAGGAGATATCATACACGACCCGGATGCAGTTAATGACTCCTTCCAAGCATATACTGAAAAACTGTACGTACTGTAGCTCTGGCAGAGGCCCTCCTGCCTGACATTAGAGGTTTCCTAGGCCCCCTGCCGCTCCGCGCAGTGAATGGCTCGGTGCGGGAAGAGTTGGGAGATCAGATAAACCTACAGGAAATCAAAGCGGCCATTTCGGCATTGGCACCAGGCAAAACGCCGGGGCCTGACGGCCTCCCTGCAGAATTCTACCAACGCTTTGCCGACACGCTAGCGCCACAACTAGTCAAGTTGTATGCCGAGTCGTATGAGCACGGGGAACTGCCCAGTTTTTTATTAATATTTATTATTTTTACGGAGTTTTATATAGCGCAAACTTGAACCGATTTGGTATTAGAGCGCTTTACATAGCACCAGTTGCATTACATGAGGACACATTCATTTTTTTGTTAGGCACGGGGAGATTTAGTGATTTGCCCAGAATCACAGGATGTTCAGCATCATTGCCGAGACTCGAACCCAGTTCCCCAGATTCGAGGTCGACCACCCCAGTTCCACCCAATCTGCACCAGTGATCCCTCTCTCAAATACCAATAAACCGGATGCTGGAGTGGTGGATTACAGACCTCGCTCCATGCTTAACTTAGATTTAAAAAAATTAAGTAAGGTGCTGGCGGGTAGGTTACTCCCACACATGAGATCCCTAGTTCATTTTGACCAGAATGGATTCATTCCTTCTCACAGTACCTCCAATAATCTCCGCAGACTCTACTCTATCCTTTACCAAGTGGAAGCTCCAACCAAACAACAAGCAGCAGTTCTGTCAATTGATCTAGAAAAAGCTTTTGACACAGTTGGTTGGGAGTACTTGTTTGAGGTAATGCTACATATGGGTCTGGGGAGGACTGGGTGCGGTGGGTGCGGCTTCTTTATGCTTCACCCACAGCAAGGGTTAAAATGGGCAGAACGATCTCCAGGCAATATCGGATCTCCTCTGGGACCTGGCAGGGGTGCCCCCTCTCTCCCCTCCTGTTTGCCCTAGCGATAGAGCCACTAGCTGAGAGGATCCGACAGGGAGGCGATGGGATAGGATTATCAATAAGGGGGCGGCAGCATAACATCCCCTTATACGCAGACGATTTGTTGATCTACTTGGAGGAGGCGGTCACAGGCACCTCCACGGCTATGCAGATATTAGAAGGCTTCGCTCTGTTCTCGGGCCTTCGAGTCAACAAAGCCAAGACATATCTATTTCCCGTGGCCTTGATGGTGGACAAACTTTGGGCCCAGAGTACATTCAGGTACCTGGGTATATATGTCTTCCACTCCTCGTAGGACTTGAAGGAAGGGAACCTGAACAGGGCACTGCGCTCCCTTCGTTCTTGTGTGCACTTTTGGCGCACACAACAATTGCCCATCATGGCCAGGATTTCACTATCCAAATGGTCATGCTGCCCCGTCTGTTGTACTTCTTTGTCATCCTCCCGGTCCTGAAGCTGAGCAGTTGGTTTAGCTCACTGAACACCCTTCTACGAGACCTGGTGTGGGGTGACGGATGCCCGAGGGTATCCCTGAAGACTCTGCAGTGTCCCATGGCAGAGGGGGGGCTGGGAGTACCAAATTTTGAATACTATATGCTGGCTGCCCAATTACAGTGGCTGGCGCAATGGGTAGATGGAGTGAATGAGGAAGGCACATGTCTGGCAGACCCGGAATCTCGCCCTCGCCTTGTGATGGCAAAACTGCTTATACCAGCAATGACTACCACATACTGCTCGTTATTACAGTGCACAGCCTTACCGGCCTGGAAAAGGTGCCAGAGTAAAGTACAGCTATCCCCTAAATACACACCTATGTGCCCCTGGCGGGGTTGCCGCATGGCAACCCTCAGACTGTATTCACAAGCAAACAATTGGCATGCTGGTCAGAAGCGGGGCTGGACAATGTTGGGGATTGCTACCTGGATAAAGAATTGATCCCATTTGAGGAGTTGATGGACAGCTGCGGGCTTCCCCCAGGACAGTTCTTGCAGTACGAGGCCCTGGCCCGCATATTTGCGCAGCTGTGGGGTAGGTGGAGGGAGGAACCAGAGACGCACCCTGTGCTGCATGCCTTATTCACCCTCGGCTCAGCGTGACATCTAGTGAAATGATTTTATGCCACACTAATAACAGCGTCCCTTGGTCCCCTGAGTGGGCTACGGGTAAAGTGGGAAAGAATTGTGGGTAGGGAACTCACTGATGCAGAGTGGCGCAAGACCTTGCAGTACCCTAAAAAGATCTCTCGGAACACGCGCTTAAAGTACATTCAATTTACCTACATACACATGTCTTACATGACGCCGCATCGTCTTAATGTGACTTATGGGGGGGAAGTCCGACAATGCCCTAGATGTGCACACCGAGACGCGGATTTTGGACATATGACCTGGGACTGCCAGTGGATACGCCCATTTTGGGAGGCTGTGTAAGTCAAGATCAAAAGCATATTGGGTAGGGTATTGGCCCCCACGGCGCAGGTGTGCTTGATGGGCCTTTTCCCTAGGCCACCAAAACGTAAGGTTGGGAACAGGCTGATAGACCTCGCACTAGGACTCGCTAAGCGTAGAATATCGATGGAATGGAAGTCAGAGAGGAGGCCCCAGATCGAAAACTGGAACAAGGATGTCATCACATGGGCTGGGGCAGAGGGCAGAGTATTAAGCTGGGAAGAGGCCAAAGGAAGGAGGAAGCGCCGAATAGCCTAGCAATGAAGGAGGCGATGGTGTCTTGGGGAAAGCCAGACGGCACAAGTAGTGAGGAGGAAGGACTGGGACAAGTGACCCAACATGGAGGCACTGAACACAATAGCTCCCTACACCCCCTAGGGAGTCCAGGGGACTGCAACGAGTAGGTGACACCCACAGGTTGTTGAACTGTAAGGGAACCGACAATCGGGAGAGTAAATATGGGCAGCGGTTGGGGGCCCCTCTCTGGCCTGTTTGTCGGCTACCTGCGCTGAGACCCTCTTAAGGCTATATCGGTAAAGATCACTCACATCACTCTTCTGCACAAGTTTTTGGTTTGTGTTAAGTAGATAGAATAACATTTGTGTTAATCATGAGTGGTATGCTTGTATCTAGGACCGAAGTTGAAAAGCTACCCACCTAAACGGCGTAGCAAAAATGTAAAAGTGGAGCAAGTACTAGATAGCAGAGTCATGCAAAAGTGATGTAAACATTTCACTGGATTATCGCTCCTGCCTATTATGTATTGTACTGGAAGTTGGGAATGTAAAGGACTACATAGGAACGTACCAGCAAGGACATCCGCTAGTATTGTTTTGGGAAAAAGAAAGTAACCAATAATTGTAGGACTGGAAAATTACCTTTGTAATGAAATTGTGTGTGATGATATATTCAAAATGGCAATAAAAATATGTTTTAAAAAAATGTATAACCTTTAAATTACCTTTCAGTTAGAAAGGTCAATTGACTTTTGAAATGTTTGCTTGTATCCCCTGATTTGCACTACACTTAGCACTTTTTCTCCAAGTGAGAGGGGAGCTACCCACAGTACCGATTTTGAGTCACTACAGAGGAAGAGACGACTAATTTGTCTGGCCACCTCTCTGGGTGGGCGCAAAGGCTCTGTACAATGAAGATGTGTTTCTCGTTCTTACATTTTAGGAGTAAGGTGCACTTTGGGGTTGTTTGCAGTAGGCCTCGGTGGAGTTTGTGGGGTTCAACGAAGTGACCAATAAACTCCATTACGTCATGCCGTTCATGCTGATTTTTAGTGCTGTGTGTTTCTCCTATACTGTAAAATCAGTGAAGGCACCCTGTGCAGCCCTAGAGGGCTCTCCTTCTTTCTGCATACTCTCTCGCCAACAAGTTTTTCGGAACTCCGTGTGCTACTCAGAGCGCGGAGTGGGAAAATCTCCACAAACTCCGCGAATAGAATGGAATTTCATGCCCAGGCCTAGTTTGCAGTAGGCCAAATAGGAACTGCGGCAAAAGTGGCAAGGGTTGCCCCAAGGAACTTTGACCCCATTGGCTAGGGAGGAGCCAAGAGTCCCTCTAAATGTTACTCTATTTGTTAATTCAGTATGAGATTTTTATTGATTAGTGTTTTGACTTTATTTCTCTTTTGGTACTTTAAAAACAATCTAAACATTGCTCTAAGTTAAGCCTGTCTGCTCTGTGCCATAGGTACCAGAGGGCTGAGCTCAGGTTAATTTAGTGACTTAGCGATTCACCCTGACAAGTTAGCATTATTATTTTTTGAGGTTGATGACCACCCACCCCAAATAATAATCCACTTTCTTACACTTCAGTCCTGGACCCTTGGTTGTGGTGTTAAAGGTGCCCAGATAGCCAAAATCATAAAACTGGGATTTGGAACATTTTTGGCTAAAAACTGCTCTGAGAACAGAGGGAAGACTAGGACCAACCTGCCCATCTAGCCACAGAAGGTGATTCACCGGTCAGCCTGCTCCAACTACGTTCTTCTCCACATCAGAAAATCTTGTACAATGGTCCCTCGGCAAATGGGTATCTGGACTCGTTGAACTCTTATCGGCTACAGCCTGCATCTTTGTCCCACTGAAGATTTTCAAGGTCCAAAAAAGAGACTAAGACCGAACATAGAAATCTTCACCGTGACTTTATCCAGTATCTCTCTGGCGATGAAACTTCCTCCTCAGAAACCGCCTGCAGCCTTGCTCCGCTGAACTTTACTTTCTCAGAAATGTATCTTAAAAATGTATTCTAAATCAAAAGGTAATCGCCAACCTGGCCCAATCCACTTCTTGCATCCAACCTATGCTTCATCGCGGTCGGCCATATTTTTTTACTTTGACCAAGTCTCACGTGACAAGATGTCTGCGGTTGGCGCTTTGATCTTTTAGGTGCTAGTTTTTCATAAAAACTCATTTAAAATTCAGAACTACAGTTCCACTGATTGGACTTTACATTTTTTTGATGTCATATATATATTTTTTTTAACAGAGTTTTATATAGCGCAAACTTGATCTGAAGGTATCGGGTATCAGAGTGCTTTACACAAGCACCAGTTGCGTTACATGAGGACACATTCATTTTTTTGTTAGGCACGGGGAGATTAAGTGATTTGCCCAGAATCACAGGATGTTGCGCGTCCTTGCCGAGACTCGAACCCAGTTCCCCAGATTGGAGGTCGACCGCCCTTGCCGTTAGGCCAACTCCTCTCCCCATATCATTTATTAAATGTTACCCTATTTTTCTAAAATGGTGTGGGGAGTTTTCTTGTGTTGCGTTTTCCTTTATTACTGTTTGTGTGCTGAATAAAAACTTTACACATTGCCTCTAGGTTAAGCCTGACTCCTTTTGTGCCAAGCTACCAGAGGGTTAAGCTCAGGTTAATTTATTGAACTTTGTGGTTCATCCTGTCAGGGATTGTGGCTGTTGCTTGAACAGGGATCACCCCTTCAAACAACAACTACATTTCTCACATCTTATATGCTTGTAACCCTTCATCTGTGTACTTACAGTTCTGTGCTTGTTTCTTAGAATCATCTCCTGGGTTTCCCAAGTCCTGTTCCGATATTCAATCCCTCTTACTCCATTTGATTTGACCTCTTCTGTGTTTATGTCGAAATCTTAGTTATTGTTCTCAAGGGTGCCAGTGAGTTTCTGAGGATTGGTGGTTCTTGCACAGAGAGTAATCCTGTTCCCCTCCTTCGTATGAGCTGCTAGGTGCATCCCAAATGTCCGTGAGATTTACAGCTCCTTGGTTTATTGTCATAAGATTATCCATTACAGATAGATCACTTTCCTAAGAGCACACAAACTATCATTTATTATAGTTTTTCTATTGTTCTCTTGCTTTGTACTTTCCAATT
Source organism: Calotriton arnoldi (assembly GCA_963921515.1). NCBI lineage: Eukaryota > Metazoa > Chordata > Amphibia > Caudata > Salamandridae > Calotriton > Calotriton arnoldi. The sequence goes on from CAWUFW010003974.1 coordinate 110,356, forward strand.
GCATTCTATTACTTTCAGTCGCTTGCTGACGTATGCGTTGTCTGTCCATTTGTGTCTTCTTTAGGCTTAACTTGGTTCCAGAAAACTCTTTTGATCCCATTTCACTCCAGTCTCCTGCTTCGGTCCTACATTATTCCTTATACGTTTTCATGTACACCTTTGTGTGTGCTAAACCTCTTCTCCTGAATACCTGTGATCCTGCAGAGTGCAAGCTCTCCCTGTTAGTCTATTCCCAGTCTTAGCAGAGGTCCTGACATGGTCTTAAAGGGAAGCCACCCAATGATTTGTTATCTCAATTACTTTATATTGTGTACTGATCATGCTTCATTTGATAATGGAAAATAGCATTTTTAAAATTAGGGTTTCAATATAACCTATGCAGAGTTGACGGAGAATCAAAAGAGGTGTAATCTGTATAAATCAAACTAATATTTCAAATGGATTATGCACCCCAAACACCAAACATCAAATCAATGCACAATTTTAGCAAACAATTGTGTTATAAAATGTTCATATTAGCATGTGTGGTTGTAAACACAACATGGGAGTGTATGTGTTATGCTTTTTCACATTTTGAAGGCTCTTTTAATACAGAAGTTCGGCACGTAGGATGTTTGTCATTTTTGGCTTTCATGTTCAGAACAGGCACCAAGAAAAACCTGCCAACTGTGGTTATTTTGTACATTATAGAGCGCAGGGAATTTATTGTTGTGTGGCTGAAAATGAGGAAATGTGTGGCAACTGCCGCTGTTTGCTAGGAGAAAGAAATGAGCCCAAGATCGTCAAAATCAGCCCAACAGGGCCCAAGTTATGGGGGCAGATCTACAAGCCCCTTGCGCCACTTTTGCGTCATTTTTAACATGGGAAAAATGAAGCAAAAGTGGCGCAAGGGGCTTGTAAATCTCCCCCATGGTATTTAAAAGATGCACGACCTTTGACTTTCTTGCCGAAAAGCGCGTGGGGCTCCGGTGCCATTTACCAATTACCCCCGGGGTGGGCCAGGACTCGTGGGGTTGGTGCAGTATTTATTTATTAATTTTTCTCAGGGAGGAGGTGTTTGTGGGGCCCCCTCCCTAGGCTCTCTACTGGCCCGGAACCCTATCCCTGGGCTCTTTTTATTGAAAAGGGGGCCGGGACACCATCTCGGACCCCCCGAAGCAGAGGAGGTTGAGGAGCACCATCGCACCCCACCAATGGTGGTAGCCTCACCCCTGCTCCCCTTGTCTGGAGAAAGTGGGGTGGCCACTGAAGATGGCTTCACCGAGAAAACTTTGCCGTCTCATGTGACCGCTCACAGACGCACAGGCTGCAAGGAAGCTGGTGGCGCAGTGAGGGGTGGGCTTCCTTGAATGCCCCAATTGTTGGGTGCATGGGGGTGCCTGGGTGAGAGTTGCAGGAACGCAGCAGCCCCACCAGGAGACCTCCAGAATTTTCTCATGTTCAGGACGGATGGGACCACATTGACACGGAGGTGCTGCACTGCAAGAGGGCAGTTACATCGTCTCCCTGCCTGAGCCTATGGGTCCCATATAATTATAAAAAGAGTGGAGAACAGTGTTTTCTCCACATCCAGAATGAATTGAACCAGGCCATACAGAAACCAGGGGACATTGTTTCGCCTGGCTTGGAAAACAAAGGGATCCTCCTACTCTATTGGTCCTGACGAAAGCTGCCGACCCATAGGGGGTGCAGGTGGGCTGAAACATGTAGCCCTGCTTTCACTAAGTGATGTGAGGGACACATTATATTCCCAAATACACATCCACTTTCTTTTATAACCTTACCCCTATCTAGGTTCTTAATAAATCATTTCTTTCTAGATAAGATGTAATTTCAGATTTCCTATTCTGATGCGGATCCCAATTAATCTCTTCGGTAAGAGAGATTACCTCCTGGTGGAGGAAAAAGACTTGATGATGGCACTATCAGCTACTAGTATATCAGTGGCAAAGCATATACCACTGACCGAAAATAACTTTGAGGGTCCCACAGATTTTTCTAAAAGGGATCCCTCCAGAACATATGATCCCACTCCCTTTTGATTTTTTGAGGTTGGGGGAGCACCATCGCACCCCATCAATGGTGGCAGCCTCACCCCTGCTCCACATTTCTGGGGAGAGTGGGGCAGCCACCGAAGAAGGCTACACTGAGAAAAACATTGCTGTCTCCCGTGCCGCTCACAGACGCACAGGCCTCCTGGAACTTGCGGGGCAGCGAGGGGTGGGTCCCTCGACTGCCCCACTTGTTGGATGCATGTGGCTGCCTGGGTGGGAGCTGAAGGAGCGCAGCAGCTCCCCACTTATGAATTTTTAAGAATGAATGACCCTAGTTTTGTGCGGTCACAGAATCCAGTATCCCTCCAGAATTTTCTCATGTTTTAAAGCACTCCCAAGGCTGGAGTTTCTGCTATGCAGCTGGGAATGCAGTGCCCTACAGGGGCTAAGTGCATGGTTGACGGTTGCCTAAGGAGGTTGGAAAAGAGTACATGTGGTACAGCACTCTCTAGGAGCTAAGCCTGTGGTTGCAGGACTAATTAATCAAAATATGATGTAATCTAGGGGCTGTTTTTATGATAGCATTTTCATGGTTTAAAAGTCTACAAAGAGAACACAGACAAATGTTTTTCTCATTTTAAATGCTTTAATGAGATAATGATTATTGCTCCCAGTGAATATGCTTTATTAACAGTGGCAAGTGCATTTACACATTATCATTGTTATTGATGATTGCATTTACATACAAAATGAGGAGAATTATCTTAAGCATGGGGGTTGACCATGACATAGTCATCTTCTTGAGGGATCTTCATGTCCACACATTAGCGCCCATTAGGTACACCAATGATTCGAGCTGTACACACAGATTTTACATCAACAGGGGGTCAGACTGGAGTGTATTCTTGCCCCTTTCCTGTTCACTTTATATATTAACAATTTGGAACAGGTTCTAGTTAATGCCAAGGTAGATTGCCCACAGGTTGGATGCCGGTTGCTGCGCTTTCTGCTATACGCGGACGATGCCATGTTAATGCTAAGAACTGCGAGGGGACCCCAAGCCCTTCTTAATACCTTTGAGGAATTTATGGACCTCCTTGATTTAAGTATTAACATTGGTAACTCACATGTGATGGTGGTAGGCCCTAGATCCACAAAAACCCATGACTTTAAGGTCTGGAGCAGGCTTTTTGTCGGGTCAATGCCTACTCGTATTTGGGTGTTATTTGACTATGGGGTGTGCTGGAGCCCTCTGCTAAATGGGAAAAGAGCGGATCTAGTAAGGACTAGTGCAGCGGTCTGGAGGTTTGCTGCTAGACCGTGAAGGAAGCCGATCAGAGCTTCAATGCAGGTTTACATGGCAAAATGTGTTTCGAAAGCCTCCGACTGGAGTGACATTTGGGGATACGCTGAGCATGACGCTCTACAGGTGGTGGAAAATTCGTTTTTGCAGCGACTCCTCAGTGTTCCACACTGTACCCCATTTTACATAATTCATGAAGAACTAGAGGCCAAGTACCTCAAAGATACTATTGCCTTGCACCCACTTTTATGTTGGTTAGATACATGCATTAAGAATGGACCCTATTTAAACAAAGTAATTTTGATGGATTGCTTGTCTCTTGATAGCGCTCATCGCATCCCGTGGTTCAAATACATCAAAGCCACATGTCAGAGTTTAGGTAGGGTACAGATCTTTACTAACCTGAAGGGGATTGTTAAGGCTGACTGTACCTGGGCTAGGAATTTGTTTTTGATAATGGGCTCTTTGGACAGAGAGCAGGTGGCTTTACAAAAGCCCTTGGGGTGAGGTTACGTGCTGTTGAAATCCGCTCAATCCATGAAACCGTACCTCACTATGGTTACCTACATGACCAGTTTCTGCTTACAAGGTTCAGGTTAAACTTGCTACCTCAGCTGCTTGCATTTCCCCGGGACTGGCAGGTTGTTCACCTTCGAACTCCTTGCAGTTGTGACCAGGCTTCACCGCAGGACACAATGCACTTTGTCATGTTTTGTAAATATCTTAAACTACCTAGGAAAGTTTATATCATCCCCCTTTTAAAAGCTCATCAATTTAACCAAGTGCACCCTGCCTTGTTGTTTTTATAACTGCTTACTGCTGACTCAATTTTTTATGTGGCTAGTTTTTTAAAGGCTGCATTGCAACTCAGGAACTCAATGGGTGATTAAACGCATTGATGAAAACTAGACGGATCTAGAGAGCCATTTTGTCTGTCAGGTTGTTTTTAATGTTTTATATGTTTTTAATGATCTGGTATGTGTTATTTATATACTGAACTGTTTTGTAATTTGATGGAGTGGGCGAGTACTGCCAAGGTTCACGTACAATTGGACATGACCCAATTCTTTGTGTGGCATGAACCTGTCAAGTGGTTTCACCCAAGGACCACCGTATGTAAGACAATGTTTTCAAGATGCGACTGGTTTGTGCCTCAAGTATATATATGGATTCCTGCGAGAAATGAATCCCAAAGTCTAATACTGCTTTCAATATCTTGATTTGTATTTATTTATTATCATTAATACAAGAGAGCAATTAAAAAAGCCGACATGTGTTTCACCCATGTGGCCGGCAGCCCAAGGGCTTTCTCAAGGCTAATTCAATAACAATGTGAAAGAACTTAGGGCCCTATTATGATGGCGGGTGGACTTTATGGAGAACGGGACCGTCCGCCAGAGGTGCAGCGGTCCCGCTGTGTCCATTAGGATGCCACCGCCACGGTGGCGGTGGCATCCCCCATCCACAACATTGTGGCGGGCGGTGCTCACAGCACCACCCGCCACAATGCTGTGGATGCACGTTGTGCATTGGCATGCACAAGGTGACAGGCACCGCGCGGTGCCTGCCACCTTGTCCACGCCAATGTAGGGGGGTACCCCCATGTGCACCCCCCACCCCCTCCCCAACACCCAGGGGGCCCGCAATGGGCCCCCAAAGCAGACACCGTATGCCTTTTCATGGCGGCGCTGCCATGGAAAGGCTGATCACCGCCTACATCATGATATGGTTGGCGGTGTCTTGCAGACACCGCCACCATATTATGGCCCTTTTCCGCCCGGTCGACGAGTCGACCGGCGGAAAAGCGGCGGACGGTCTTTCCGTCCGCCGCGGACCCCCCAGCCATCCTAATATGGCGGGGGGTCACTGAAGCATGGATGGCGGGCGGATCGCCCCCGCCGGGCCGGCGGTGGCTACCGCCGGGCCGGCGGGGGCGATCCGCCCGCCATCGTAATAGGCCCCTTAGTATTTATAGAGAACAAAGTCACATATATTTTGACAGTAGTAAAAGATGATATTGTGAAAAATAGTGTATATGGTACAGTGAGGTAAAGACAAAATCGAAATAAAGTAGATGGGTCAGAGAAAACAGGAGCGTTTCGTTGTGACAGAAGAAGAAAAAGTAAAGTGGTCCGTGTTAAAGAATAAACAGTAGGATGAAAGTACAAGAGAGTTGTGTGTACTAGACCGAGTTGACAGCACCAAAGTGAGGCGGGAGGGGTCAGGAGTAAAGGGTTATCAAGGTGGGAAAGCAGTGGGAAGTGGGGGGATGGGGAGATGTGAGTGGTGGACATAGTAGTGGTCAGAGAGGAAAAAAGTGGGACAAAAAGGGTAGAAAAGGTAAGTCAAAATGAAATGAAATAGCATGTACATTGACAGATAGGAGCTTCCAATAGAACAATATGCACCTAAACAATAGCATATCAGGCTGCAAAATAATATAGTCATTAGAGCAGGTAATGATAAAAGAAACAAAGGCAGAAAGACTAAATGGCAAAAAGAGATCATATATGTTAAACAGCAAATATAGGAGGCGTCATTGTATCGGACCAGTATTGGATTTGAGGGTCTGTGTGTGTCAGGGCGAGGGGAAGTCTATCAGCATATGAGAAGGTATAACGGTATCTGGAATGGAATAGCTAAGGTTCAGGTTAAGCCCATACTTGCTCCCAGGGACATCTTAAGGGTTTTGGGGGCCCTGGTCCAAACATATTTTGGGGCCCCTGTTGGGAACAGCTTGGGATTTATTGTCCAATTTCACCTTTTTCAAGCCTTCTTTGGCAATGTCACTGACAGTGCACAAGCACACTGTTCCAAATTGTAAACATGTTTACACCTAATATTTAGGGATAGTGAATTTTTTTTTAATAATGTAACACAGCTGCAACTCACTAATATTATTGCAAATAATATCAGTGACCCCCTCCCATTTCTCCTATGATTGGTCCAGTTTTGTTCTAAAAGAAAGTTTTTATGGATGTTGCTCGAAACATCAACACAACATTTCTCTGCAAAATGTCTGGAATACAGCCCCACATATCACACAAATTGAAAATAAATTAAAGAAAATGGTATTTAAAATAATTTGTTGAAGAGTTATTCAAGGTCATCAGGGCAAGACTCTTTGCAGAACAGAGCTGGCTCTATCAGGGGCCCCCTGGGAGACTGGGGCCCTGGGCCAGAGCCCACTCTGCCCATGCCTTTAAAACTAACCCTGGGCGTAGTTCACGTAGTAGCGCTATGCGTAGCTACACGAAGTGCACTTCGCACTACGCATGCTATGCGTAGCTACGCGAACTGCATAGTGCGGTAGGGAAATGCTGTTCGCACTGATTGCACAGTGCCGGATGCTTGTCCGCACTGTGCAATCATTGCAAACGGCATCTTGCACAGTGCAAGCGGTCGTTTTCTGCCGCTAGAGTAGATTTGTACTCGAGCGGCAGCTTTCTCAACGCGGACTGGTAGTTTCTCATCGCGAGCGGTCGCGAGCATACGCGACCACTCGCAATGAGAAACCTGACCTCCCCGCGTTGAGAATCTCGCCGGGAGGTTTATTTTCCACGCTCGCGATCTGCAACTTGATGTTGCTGATCGCGAACGAGGAAAAAGTCTCGCCGGGATGTTGATTTTGCTCGCTCATGGTCGCCAACTTGACGTTGAGGACCGCGAGCAAGCAAAAAATGCCCGCTACGCGTTTTTGCACTGTGCTACGTGCAATTCGCGTAGTGCGTAGTAGCGCAAACTACGCAAACTCCGCGAGCGTAGCGTAGTTTTCCGCCCAGGCCTACTTAAAACGTCTCTGCTTACTCCGGTTAGACTTGAGAAGACGAATCAGGACTTACAAGCTTGTCTTTAAGGTATAGAAATGGTCTTGAAATGCAAGGTCTATGAAGGGAAGGGGGGAGAGATGGTGAGTCGAGGTGATTAAGAGGAGAGGGTACAGGTATACAGGAAAGAGCTGCTTACAAAATAAATGATGATAACGTCCGTAACAAAACGCAATATCCAAAAGAATGTATGAAAGAGAGAAGGTCTCTGCAGTCAAAAGTGTTCAGGCGCCCGCTCCTTGAGTCTCTACTTGTAGGTAGTAGACTCATGGCGGTTGAAAGGCATTCCCGATCGTGACGTCAGGGAGCCGTAAAACTGATAGTCACGGCGGATTCTGAGAGCTAGAAAGTGAACTTAGTTTACGTGACACGAGTGTCATGTCACGTGACTGATGGCAGGCGTCTAGAGCGCAAGGGCAGGAAGCTGTATGCCCGATAGTAATGTGGAATTTCTAGATAACTAGAGTGCCAACTGTGGTAGAAGGACACAGAAGGCATGTCACGTTAATGACGGCAGGCATATCTGAGCATCATGATAGGATAACGTGAGCCCGCTAGTAACGGGAAACAGTTTAGTATACTCAGGGCTGTAAGTGGGCCGGGTCTCACCGGTGCTGAGCACCGGCAGTTTTTTAAAAGGGACCTTGAAACAGGTCTTTATCGGGCTCTGTTTTGTACCCTGGCACAGGCGGTCCGTTTGTTTCCGGACTGCAGTGACAGCAGGCACATGATGTGCGCTGCTCACACTGCTCACTTCTCACTATTGGAGAAGTTACGGCATGACGTCATGCCAGGTGAGCGTTGTAGGGGAAGGGAAATCCTTTAAAGAGAGTCATTTTCTCTCTGGATTTCCCTTCTCTTTTGGAAACTCAGGAGCAGCAACATTGTCGTGGTGTCACCAGGGCTTTAAGTGGAACCTTTTTTAATATTATATACAAGCCATAGTTGCTGCTTATTTATCTTATGCAACTAACAACCATTGACAAAGCCAATAGTCCTGACTTGTTATAGGTATGATGTTACTTGTATCATATATCTGGATGCAATGACAGAAACAGCAAAAAACAAGTCGGGCGGCACACTATGCTAAGCCCAGATTTTTTGCTTATGTGTTTTTTAAGCCACGCCCTTAATTACATTGGCCACGCCCCTTTGAGAGACCCCCCAGTTTTTTAATCTAACAACTAACAGTGCGATCTGAAAAAAGTTAAATGATGGCAAAAAGTCGTGGAAGTAAAGGTCACAGGAAAAACCCAAATTGCGATAAGACAAGGTGCTGTATACCAACAATAAAAGACATGCAATTAAAAAGTAAGGAATTCAGCTCATATAAGGGAGCAAGGCACGAGGAAAATCAAATTGAGAATATGGTGATATTAAGACTTGAGTCAGGGTCACGTCAGGATAACACTAGAAACAGTCTTGACAAGTAAGAGCAGATAGGTGAGAAAAATCTAAAGTAACGGTGATGGGTAGTCAGGGGTCGGGCGCTAATTGTGATAGAGTATTGCGGGGGAACCTAGCTTGTAGCAGTCTTAGTAGGAAAGAGTAGAAGAAGAAGAGGTACATGCAAGAAAACCAAGTACAATACTGGGAGACATCAAAAATTAACTAATGAAAGAACAGTAGATGTAGAGAATCGTCATCTGAGTTTACGTGGTACACATACTTACCTTGTAATGGGTAAACCATAAAGCTCTCCGAGGATTTTCACATTGGACGCAGGTCAGTAATCTGTAATCAAACAGGGAAGGGGGGATTTGGGTTGAAAAGGCTGTACTAGGAGGAAAAAGGGTAAAAATATTGGAGTAAACGGAAGATAGTAAGAGAAGGAGGTCAGGAACAGGTAAGGGAAGAGCAGCCAGCGGATCGGTCCAAAGAGACACAGATACAGTCGAGTTAGTCATAACTATGTCATAGGTAGACTATGTTGAGGAACAAGTCATTTTTACAGCCAATAGTGCATTTCTGCATTCCTAGTGAGACCCATATTTGCAGTGTCCATGCGTATGATGAGTTTGCTCTCTCTTCGTCTCATGTGTAGTTCGAGGTTTTCCCCTCTTGATTGTGGTTTAACATGTTCCAGTCCGAAGAATTTGAATGTTTTGTGATGGGGATGACATTCCTGGAGGTGGTCTGTCAATGGTGGTCCTACTTCAGGTTTGTTGATGAAAGGTTAAATGTGTGATAATGCAAGCCACCCTGCTTGGCTTTTCATGGCCTTGTAGATATGGACTGAGGCAATGCAGCACAATTCTCTGCGTTGCCTCCCCCTGTGATAGGGAGGCATTCCATGGGCGTTCCAACATAACAACCATGGCATTTGACACATTCCCAGATTTACAAGAACCTGGGAATGTGTCAAAAGCCTACGCCTCTCCAGGGGTGGAGTAGGGGAGGCACAAAGGGGAGAAATAAAAACATTTCTCCTCGTTTTTCCTCTTTCTATGTGCGCAGCATTCAGCAGCACGCATAGTAAGAGGACTCCATTGTTTGTTTTTGTGCAGGAAGGTGTCCCTTCCTGCACACAAACAGTCACCCATAAAGCGCAGACACCATTGCACCATATTGCAGTGGTGCCTGTGCTGGCGCATGGCAGCCATTTGCGCGTCAGCGCAGGGGAAAAGGGCAGGAATGCGCTGTATCTGATAGATGCAGCACATTCCTGCCCTTTTCTTTTGACATAGGGCAGCGTAGCAGGAAGGCTTGTGTTGCTGCCCTACGCCAAAAGATTGTAAATGAGGCCCAGGATATAACTATTCAAACCAGACACTACCCTCTGCCTTGAGCATCAGCATTTTGTCCTCATTACTTAATCCAGAAAATCAGCTTAGCTGCAAATGCACAAATGTTTCTGTCTCAGTCAGACAGTATGTCAAAAGAGTGCCCCTTTCAGATCCTTTGAGTTAAATTTAAATAGCTAATGCTTCCAGCCAGGAAATGGTCATCTTAGTTGAATTTTAATAGATAAATGAAAACAGCTTGAAGCATGATACATATTGTACATCAATTTTTACATACAAGCCTGTTGAGAAAACAGTTGTGTACATAGGCCATGCCAAGGTAAGGAAAATCACAGGTCGTATATCCTCAGAAAGCTTTGATTTAGTCTGTACAATTTAATCTAGAAGCAAACTTTCCAGTTTATTCCATTAATGCTCTTATCCAGTACACATGGAAGTTGTTGCTTTTTTTACCAAAACTTCCTTAGTATTCATCTCTGGTTTGAGAAAGATAATGTAAATCTTTGGTGCAAAAATACAGTACATGAGGCCAGCACCAGAGGACAAGATTGCAAAAATCTCAACTGCAACAAGGTATTTTCCTTTTGTGCTGAGATAAGCTGGGATGAAAGAAATCCAGACACTGACAAATACCAGCATACTGAAGGTGATGAACTTGGCTTCATTGAAGCTGTCTGGCAAATTTCGAGCTAAAAAAGCAATTCCAAAGCTTACACATGCCAAGATTCCCATGAACACCAACATGCAGCAGAACATCAGGATGGAGCCCTCGTTGCACTGTGCAGTAATCTTCCAGTTGTCCGTACTATTGGTAAGTTCTGGGAATCCTGGTGAAGTTCCCAACCAAATGACTCCAATAGTAACCTCTATGAAGGTACAGACCAGGACATTGATGTAGGACAATCTGGAGCCAATCCACCTTCTTAACTTGCTGTTGGGCTTAGTGGCCCTAAAGGCGATGACAACCATGACTGTTTTAGCCATCACACAGGAAACAGCAAGTGAGAAGGATATGCCGAAGATAACCTGACGAACCATGCAAGTCCCTCTGCCTGGCTGGCCAATGAAGATCAAGGAACAGAGGAAGCACATCATGAGGGCAAAGAGAAGAATAAAACTGAGGTGGAGGTTGTTAGCCCGTACAACTGGAGTGTGCCGATAACATACGAAAGTACTCAAGATGCCAGCAGCATTAAAGAACAGGAAAATGGAGATTAAAGCCAGAATGAATCCCAGTGGGTCCTTATAGGACAGGAAGTCAATTTTCTTTGCAATGCATCTGTCTTTTTCTGTGCTCGACCAGTGGTCAATCGGGCATTTTATGCAGTCTAAGGAGTCTGAAATAAAAACAGATGGCAACCTTTATAATTAAAATAATGTATTTGATATTCAGATGAAGAAGCATATATGCACTCATTTTGTTTCAGAGAAATCAACTTCCATGTGAAAAGGCAAGCCTATTGTTAGTACAAACTGTACATCTTATGATGTTGTACTTTCAGGCTCAATCTTTTATGATGCTTTTGATTAAATATTAGTTGTAAAGACAAAAGTCACTAAATATTTGCCTTTTTTTCTTTGTCATTCAGGTTCCACTAGCTGTTTCTTGGTATGCCATATTTTGAGGTGGGCCTAATTCCAGCGGGACACCCAAATTGCAGATCGAGTGCTTCTAAGTAGAAGTAGAGGTAGGTGAAATTTCTGGGTGAGTTTGGAAACGGGAGGATTTTGCCATTTTTTTCACATGAATAGCAGAAGTAGGGTTGCCCTACATGAGAAAAATAATCAGTCCAAATCCCAATAAAGGTGCTTTTGTTACTCTTGAGAGCAACTTTCTCAGCAGTGAAGCTAATGTGTAGAGTCTACCTGAAGGGTCTTCCCAGCACTCTCGTAGGCAGGTACCTAATACAGGCCAAAACTCCTGAGGAACTGGCATTCATGCACTGACAAGTACCAGATGTTGTTATTCACATAGTGCAATTATCATTAAGGCATATACATTGCTCACATTCTAACAGCCCTAAACTCCTCGCTTGTTTTCCTCATTCCAAGCATTTTGCTAGATAGTGATTTGGTCCTTTGGTCACTGACATCTGTCCCCGCTGATTTTTGTTTGTTGATACTTAAAAACCATGAACATTGATTAGAGATTTGCCATGATTTGACCGAAAGATTCTGATCTTCCTTGTTTCATTTGTTCACTAACATTGCAACATTCATGATTATTCATTGATCTTGAAAATATGTTCTATACTATCAAAGCTCATGACATCACATCTAATCATCTGAGCTAGGCCTTGACTGATTGACCAGCCTACCCAGGCACTCAAGGAGGCTTGGGACACAAACTTACTGCTGCAAAGCAAGTACCCAGAGTCCTGGTCAGAACTGAATACCTGAACTGTCAGCTTTGAAATTGCTTTGTTTTCCCTTTGAATACATCAGGGGAAATAGCCCGACAACAGTACATCAAAGTGTGAGGTGTTATAGATTAGGTAAATCCGTGACAACTTCAGCTAGCCAGTGAGTATAGTGTGGAGGTAATCCAGAGCAAACTAAACCATCAAGGTCAACAATAAAATGCTGGGTTTCAAGAACCTTGATGGGATTACACATGGAGCATCTATAACAGATAATAAGAATAAGGTTACATTGGGGAGAATTGCCACTCAGATTGAAATGTAACTGAGTATGAAAATATGAAACCTTTTTCTTGATTTGTAACTGTATCCACCTCAGCCATGATTCTAGCTCATGTTATTTGTGCTAGAGCGGATGTGATCATTTATGATGATTAGAACTTCTCTTTCACATTATTATTAATTATTATTAAACAACATTTAGAAAGTGCATTATTCACCTTGCAGATATCATGGCACTCACATATAGCCTGTAACATAAGAAGACCTCTTAAATTTGCAGCAGTTATCCTCGATGCCGCATCCTTAAGTCTCTTATTTTGAAAATAGCCAGGTTTTTAGACTCTTCCTAAAACTGAGCAGATTTCCCTTGGCTCTACAAGGTGCTGGCAGTTTGTTCCTTAACTGAGCCACCTTGACCCGAAAGGATCTTCCGCCTGACCTTACTTTCCTGAAACTTGGCACACATACCAGGTTAGCCAATGACGATCATAAACACCTTGTAGGCTTATAAGACTATACATAAGGCCTTAAAGATAAAGCCCGCAAGGTGCTCGAGGCTGAATCATGTCTTGATTTATTCAGGGCAAGCTTAGCTGCCAGAATTTGTATCCTGCTTAGTCTCTTGATTAGGTAGTCTGGCATTAGCAGGGCACTGCAATAATCAAAATAAAACTGTGCCTTGTATCACTAGCTTCCTGGCTGGCTGTAGTAGCATTGGAACAATTTTCTTTAGATTCCTCAGTAAACATACATGCAGTCCTTCAATGTGGCTCTGGCTGTTGTTATCCAGATAGAAGATTAGCTGTGTGATGTCTGCATAGTTAATAACAGAAATTTCATGGGATTTAATCAAAGTCAAGAGTGGGTGTAAATATGCATTAAAGAGGATGGGACTCAGAGCTGATCCCTGGGGTCTAGTTTCCTTTGACTCGGAGAGGAATGAGGGGAGTGAGATTGCTTGATATCTGCCTGATAGATAGGATTTAATGTACTCCAAAAAAGTACCTTCTACTTCCATTTCTTACAATCTAAGGATTAGTTTGATGGTTGACAGTGTCAAATGCAGCTCGATAGATCTAGTAATGCCAACACTGCAGACCGACCACTGTCAACCGTCATCCTTAATTCATCCATGGCCATAATAAGTGTCTCTTGATATGATAACATGTTAATATCTTGTTTGGGCAAAACTTTATGTCCTTTATATGTTTAAAGACCATCTCTCCATTTCTTATGACATCAAGCCCTTGCACCTACAATATTCCCTTTGTAGGTGCAGCGTGATTTAAAGCCTGTTTGTAAAATATTTGTGCCTGCTTTTTCTTCAGGGTGACTCTCTGTCAGACTGAATCTGTGCCTCACATATATATTTTTTTTGTTACTAAACATTTTAAGACTTGTGCAAAGATTTGTCTTTAAATGTGTCCTTTACATCAGTCCAAGTTGAGTGTGGCTGAAGTTTCTGCACATCTTGCCACTGCCATAGCACATGGCATGTTGGGTCTGCTTGTGCTAAAGCAAACTACTGAAAAATGCAGTATGCTCGCCCCAGTACTCTTTACCCGGTTTGTTAGGGAGTGCCCAGGTGTCACTCCCACCAACTAGCTGTTGCCAGGTACAAATATTGTAATCCAAGGCATCTCCTCAGAACTCTTTCTGGATCTGTGGAAGAACAGAAGAGGACTGGACCTTCTGTCTGTCACCTAAGAGGAGCCCTGAAGGAGTTGACCTGCTCACCCTTGTACTCAGGACTTGGAAGTGCACCCCTATAATTATGTGAGTGCTAAAAAGTTCAGAACATTTTGAAAAACCTTTGCTCCAGATCCTAAAGGGGACCTGCTGAGAAAAGCATCTGACTAGCAGTTCCTCAGCATCTAATTGTATTTCAGGTTTTTGACAGGCAGCGATCGCCACTCCATGTGATATAACATAACTCATAATGACTGCATAAGCGATTGTTTCAGGACAGGGCCCACTTACACTTAGAACGTTAAATGCAATTTTATAACCACAATGAGAATAATTCTTTTTCAGCAAGGATGGTTTCTTCTCCTAAGAAACCTAAGACGTAACAAGATTTTGTGTGTAGAATCAGAACCGAAATCTAAGGGTCAAGTACAGAAACTAAGCCCTAGATTCTGAAAGCTGCCAGACAATGCAGCACAGCACCCAAAGAGGCTGTGCTTTGTTGTGTGACAGGGAGAGAGCAGGAGAGCACCATATTCACTGAGATATGTCACTCTCCTCCCCTCTCCCTAGCGCCAGTGATGATTTGTGCAGTCGTTCCACAGGCACACACCTTAGTGCCATAGTACTAGTGTGTGTGCCCGCGTCTAGCATAGGTTTTGTACAGGAAGGGTACCCTTCCTGTACAAAATACTGTGCCTAGTCAAGTTTAAAAGCTTTTCCTAATTTGTGTGGGTGCTTTACAGTGCAGTATGCATGCAAAGTCGGAAAAGCTCAGAGAAATGAAAACATTTCTTCGTTTAATGCCTGCTTTTCAGCGGTGTTAATTTTTGGCACTAAACCCTTTCTACCAATGTTAGTGAATAGGTTTTAGCATCAAAAAGCATGGGTGGTAGCATGGGAACGCCCATGTATCACCCAAGTATCAACCCCTTGATGCAAAGTAATACAAAGCAGCATTTTGCACTCCTTTGCATTACTTTTATGTACAAACCAATGCAAATACCAATTTGCGTTGGTTTGTAAATCCCAAAACAGGTTTAGTGTTGGGTTTGAGTTGAAAAAATAACGCTAACCCAATGCTTAACCTTTGAGAATCTGGGTCCAAGTGTTTATTTTGTGACAATTTTCTATCTAGGTTTCTGAGAATATTTTCTAACGTTAGTTGAGATGTGTGTAGAATAATCAAGTGACTTTTTGGTGAGCCTATATGTGTGCTATTTAGTTGTTAATATGCCATCCAATTGAAAAGTTACACAACTACTCTTGTTTCCTACCTAGAGTATCTCTTAGATGCCTACTTCATCATACATACCCACTGACCATTTTCATTCCTTTCATGAAGAGGCACTTCCTACCAGTTCAGGCTGAATTTCAGGTGCAAGTGGTCCTTGTCTGCTGAGGTGGAGCTGTCCACTGAATAACATATCTTTACTATAGGAATTTAGTGAACCCACCTGTTTGGTTGGTGATGCTCCCATCAGGACAGGGCACACAGGAGAAGCAGCACTTGGGACGTCCTGTAATGGCAGACTTCCGGTATCCTCGATCACAACTTTCACTGCAGACTGACTGAGGGATCTGGAATAATGAAAGATGGTTAATCATTTCCAAATCAGGGCTCTCCCTATCTTCAAGCATTGTATTGGAATATATGCGTGACTTGAAACTGTTCTGGATCCCATTATAGGAATGTCCTGTATTTTCTGCATGGCCCATTGTAGTTTTCCCTATGTTGGCCTAGCTGTGCACGTTGTAGGCCTCATTCTCTTTTGCACATGCTACTTTATATACATGCTTGCATTGTGCCACATTGTACTTTCACACGGAACCTGCATATGTTTTCAAGTTCTGTTCTTTTCGTGGGATTTTGTATGAACACCTCAGACAAAGTCAAACAACAATGCCCCTTGTTATTCTTTCTGCCCAGGCACTAGCACCTAGACATAACACAAAAATGCAGCTGTTGTTTATGTGCACACGTTTTGTCATAAAGATAAACACAGGAGCCAAAAAACAACACATGGAACAAGAGTTCTGAGACAAGAACATTGCGTCTGCTGAGATGTAGAATGTCCATCTGTGTATGCTAAGGTACAGGGTCCTCCACTAATGACAGAGATCTTTGATATATAAATATTTAGCTTCTGCAGCAGGGGAGGGGGTGTTTAGACGACTCTGTCCTATAACATGACAGGGCATTTCATTGTATATGGTTTATTAACCATGCTAGCAGTATTTTTAGAATGCATTTGTTTTCTAATTGTGGCACATATACTTCATTTCAGAGCACAATAATTTAATAAATATTCTAAACTTTCTGTGTGTCTCTTGTATATCTTATTGTGGACAAGTACGAGTGAGTGAGCAAAAGGGTGTGTCCTGTTACCGCGATCCCTGAGAGGGTCTAGAGTGTTGTATTCTGGGGTGCCAGTTCACTTGTTTCTTTGGTAAGGTTAGGAGGGCAAGTGAGGCACTATAGCTAGCCGGACTCGGACTCATAGATACTGAGGTGGTATGGTGACATTGGGGCTGATTCAGAGAACTAATCTGAGACAAAATCCTAAACTTACTACTTTTGTTATTCACAGAAGGCACTTACGATTTTTTGTATTCACAGAATGCACTTACGACTCCTAACTTTACGTCCGCACTCGGGCTGGAATTTCCGCACCCGGACCGTACTCTCCGCGCACCCCGACCGTACTCTCCGGCTAGAGCCGTACTCTCCGGCTAGAGCCGTAATCTCCGGCTGGGGCCGGATAAAGTGTAATCAATGGGCGGGGTTGCAATTTTTACAAAAAGGAACATCAGGAATGTGTGATAAATGGTAGAGGAGGTCATGAAAAACAGTTTGGGCAGGGAAAAGGGAACGGCCAGACACTACATCATAACCCAGAAAAGTTTTCTCCTTTGCATCATGGTACATGCAGTGCACAATTTGCGCTCCCCTCTGTGTTGACTGCGGTGTCAACACTACAGTCAAGATTAAGGGGTGCGCCCTTAGTATTGATTGTAGTGTTGACAAAAGGAAGCTTCCAAGTCTCATAGAGGATCAATAGGACTACAGCACAGAAGAAAGTGAGGCCTTCTAAAGGCCTGCTTCTACCACCAAGTTCGGTTGTCCCAGACAACATCCTATGCAAACCTGCAACCAAGATAACGATGTCTAACTAGCCTTGCAATATATTTTATTGGATAAAACGTAAGAGTTCCTGTGAACCTTTAACCCAAATGTGAGCTCAAGTCCGACCCCAAGAAAATATTATTTTTATTTTTACATTCTCATGGACCAATCAGCTCAAAGATATTAGATTGCTGTACAATAAACCAGAATGAAGTCAGATACTTATTAGAAATAAATGTGCAAGTAAACTCTAAGGAAGGTTTATGTACTGAGGGATAGTAAGAAGAGAAAGATAAGAAAAATTGAAGACGAAAGGAAGGATGAAGGCAATTAGTCAAAGAGCTCAAATGAGTTGTTTTCACAGTTCATAGCTTGAGGTGGGAAATGAAAGGAAAGAAGGCATGCCTAGGGTGAGAGTAAAGATAAGGGTGACCCCCATTGATAACTCCACATGAATATAAAGTCAAAGAAGCAAGCATAGAGCAGGAGAGAAGGAGGGGATGATTAATATAAAATGGAGACAGAGGCAAAAGTAATTTGAGGAGGAATCAAGGTAATCCTGACAGGGTCATTCAGGTAGGTTCTGAGCTAGGAATCAGCAGATGGGAAAAGAAAGTCTAATATTTAAAGGTAAGGAATTATATATTGAGGTAACTATGCCTGAAAAAGACAATATTGAAGCTCTCTGCAAGGCAAATTATTTAGTTCCCCTTTTAAAGATTTTTTTTTTTAATATATAATGGGACAATGGGGATCCGAATGCCATCACTTTAAAAGCAACAATTGATATCATACGACATACTTAAAGCGCAAACATTCATAATTAAATAATCAATTGTGGCCTACCGCCCGTTCTTTTTTACAGCTATAAATCGGAACCCAAATGCAACTACCTAATTGTCTAGCCCTCTGGCCCTTCCTTTCATACACCCCCTTTTCTAGATTAAAGATAGATAAATGCTGTGCAAGCCATTGTTGAAACGGTGGGGCGAGTGGATCCAACCAAGCCGAAGAAATACAGATTCTAACCACTGCCATGGCCAAAAACAAAAAAGATTGATGTGTCCCAATCGTTCCATCACTTCTGACCCTTAGCATCATTAATTCTGGAGTTAGGATTACTTTTATTTTCAGGGACTGATCTAAAAAAAAATCTATATCCCTCTTCAGGTTTTCTAGCAGGGGACATGATGAGAACATACGTATTTGGTCTGCTTCTGTGCTACTGCAGCGAGGACAGCTGACCCCCGCTTGATCCCCCCATGGGGTTATCTTGGATGGGGTGTAATACAGCGAGAAAATAGTTTTATAATGTTGTGAATGTTACCTGGCAGAGCACAGAATTGATTTCCATAGTTCCAAAGAGTCTAAAAAACTGCCACAATCTGTACCTAGCTTCTGTTTCCATCTCTCCACTTCCTTCTCAAGGTCGTCTTGCATCAATTGGGTCAGCCCCTCATATATGTGACTGACCGCACATCCCTCGTAATCCCTAACCACATCCATGATAGAGTCTTTGCAAAATCCATTCGGCCCCCCTTTCTTCTTAGCTAAAAAGCTCCATATTTGCAAATACTTAAAAAAGTCTTTTCTATCAATCCCATAATTAACTTGAACTTCCTCAAATGACTGAATCCCATCCGGATTCCCAAATCCTCCCTGTGTGACATAACCATATCATGAAAAATTTCAGGAAGCGCTGGGTTCCTGAAAAGCAGAGAGTAGAAGTTCATCCTGCTGAGCCCTATTTTCCTCTTTAGTGCCACCCATACCTGAAATGCGGCTGACAAATCTTTGAATCTAACTCTCTTATAATAGCTAGGTTCATTATATTTCAAGAACCAATTTTGAGCATCATCTCCTAGTAATAGCTCATAGGTATTGGGTGACCTCCGCCTACACCATCGATCTGCAGAGTTCCCTCCCACAAGACCACTCATACTGTAGCACTGTGGCCCAATGTTACATTCTTAGATCCGGAACTGCCTATCCCCTCTCTCCCTGGGAAGTGTCATAAACCTCAGAGCTCTCCTTGTCTTCCCGTAAGCCCAAATAAACCTACTAAACATGTCTTCCATCCCCGTAAACCAATGACTTTCAATTTCCAGCGGTATAGCCCTGAAGAGGTAGAGGACTTTGGGTAGAAAAACCATCTTAATTATATTTCACCGGCCAACAATAGATAGATGAAAGTTATTCATCCTATTAAAATCTTTCTTCCCTTTCTGAATGATCGGGGCTAAATTTAGCTCCATGATTTTCTCCAGCTCTGATGTTATATTTATCCCTAGATAAATTGCTGACTGCGTCACCCGGGGCTCCTGTAGATATACCAAGCTATTTGTGACTATTCACGTTTTTTGCTGATTGAATGACTACCCTGAAATCCTCCCAAACAGCCGGGCCTCTTCCTCAATTTCTGTAAGCACTAATTGGGGATCAGATGTTTCTACCACCAAATCATCAGCATAACCCCAGAATTTTGGTATTGCGCCCTTGAAAACACATAGGTTTAATGCTCCTATTGGCCTCGATTTTCCAAATCAGGGGCTCTATGTAACATGCAAACAGAAGAGGGGAACAGGGACAGCCTTGCCTTGTCCCCTTTTTATCAAAAGTGGGTCTGTATGGCCCCCGTTAAGGCAAAGCTGGACAGCAGGGGCCTGATACATTACCCATATTGCATCGATAAAACCCTTACCAAGACCGAACCACTCATGGGTGGGCTAGAGGTTGTTCCAAGAGATCAAATGCCTTTTCGGCATCAAGCAGGATCAGCGCCATAAGGTCTCCTGTGACTGCAGCCGCATCAAACAGTATTACCACCCTGCATATGTGATTAGTGATACCTCTGCCTGATATAAAACCATGCTGCCGAAGGAAATCATCTTACCAATAATAAGGCTTAGCCGGGAGGCTAATACCTTTGAAATTATCTTTGCGCCGCTGTTCATAAGCGTTCTGGGTCTATAAGACCCAGCTTCAGTTGAAGGCTTCCCCTTCTTCAAAAAAATAATAATGGCGACCCAAGCCCATGACTCTGGGGGGCACACCCCCATTTGTGCTTGACTAAGTGTTTTAACCAGATTGGGCCCTAGGGTAGTAAGAAAGGTTTTATAAAATTCCAGAGGAATCTGACTAGGTCCCATAGCCTTTCCGGAGGGAAGATCACAGAGTGCTCTGTATATTTCTTCTTTTGAAAACGGAGCATCTAAGAATTCAAAATTTTCTGGAGAGAACTGCTCCAGTTGTATAACATTTAAATAATCTCTGATTAGGCTCTCCTCGTAGTGCTGATCCTCGCGGTATAAGTTCTCATAATACTTATTAAATTTCTCTTTATACCCGTGGAACCAGTTACTAAGTTACCCCTCTCATTTTTGATCTCAAGGATCTCACCCCTAACTGCTTTCTGTCTGGTCCGTACTGCCAGCAGATGCCCGACTCATTCGTTATACTCGACAACCTTGCCGCCATGCAAGATACTTTTCAGCTGCTCTAGCTGCTGAGATTTCTCCTATTGCGGCTCTTGCCAGAGCAAGTTTGAGCAATATATTCTCTGTGCATGCTCCAGAAGCTATAGCACCAACACGTTCCTCCTCAATATCTGCCAATGCTTTATATAATACCTATAGGTGCTGAATTGCCTTCTTTTTACGATGCAGACTGAAGCTGAGTGTCTCCCCTTTACCCCTGCCTTAAACGCATCCCAGACCATACCACTACCAGTGCTGTTTCTGTTAATCTCCATGAGCTCCCCAATCCATTTATTCATGTGTATGATATGGCCCTGATCCTGCAACAGCCCCTTTCAAATGTCCAAGTATATTTCGCTCTTTACACCTCCATAAAGGTAACTTCGAAAACCAAGGGGTTATGATATGACATGACTCAGGGATATTTTTCAATACTACATCTTGCTATCAACTGCTCTGTAACAAAGAAATAATCAAGATGCGCTACAGTTTTATGAGGGGCTGAAACATAGGTGCTACCAAGGTCAAAGGGCTTTAAATGTGGCCACACATCGATTAGCCCATTGTCTAATGTCAGGCGTGTGAGAGCACTAAAAACCTTATGTTTCCGGCCAGCATAATTACCAGTGTTCCTACTCCAGAGCCCGCCCATGCCATTAATATTCAGGTCACCACAGAATATAATCGGGGTTGGTCATAACGCTAGCTCAGTGTTGAGAAATTCCAAAATATCAGAGTCACCACCAGTAGACCCATATACAGAGCAGATGGTAAATACTTGTTTACAATAACAGCATTCTGCTATCACCCAGTGCCCATAATTATCCGCCAAACGCTTTTTGAATATTTTATCTCCCCTCCGAGAAAGAATAGCCACTCCTCTGGTTCTGGTTCCTTGTGTAGTATTAACAATAACATTATACACAAGCTGTTCCATTAGCTTTTTCCTCACACCCTCAAACACTAAGATTCAATCTTGGTTTAACTCCAACCATCTTAAATTAAACCCCATCAAAACAGAAGTATTCTGTTTGCCCCCAAAAGTAACCAACTTCCAATCCAAGGGTGAATCAGCGACCTGAAGGCCCTAAATTGCTTGCTCACTCTATCCAACTCGGCTAAATCCCTAGGCTTCGCCCTGGACAAAAATTTGTCAATGAAGGATCATATAAACAACTCAGCCAAAGGAGCGCTTTACACACTAAAACACCTCAAAAAAGTTAAACCATTTATTCCATCAGATGATTTCAAATGGGTGGTGCAATCTCTGGTCCTCTCCAAACTTGACTATGGGAATGCTATCCTCACAGGGAACCCGAAAACTAACCTCACCTTAACCCCTCAGATCAGTACTAAACGTGGCAGGCCGGCTTATAACAGACATTAAACGGTACAAACACATCACGTCTGCCCTCAAGTCCCTAAACTGGCTTCCCATGGAAGGAAGATGCATCTACAAGACTGCCTGCATCACCCACGAAGCACTTCACACACATTCCCCTGACTATTTAGACACCAAACTCACAAAAGCTGGAAGAACCAGACCTATGAGAAGTTCCACCGCTCTTCTTCTCGTCCCTCCTAAATTAAAAAGGAAAACTACCTAGGCTCGCTCTTTTTCAGGTAATGCTCCCAGCATTTGGAACTCCCTCCCGAGGCTCCTACGATGCAACCCCTCCTTCCCGGCAGTGCTTAATTTGTAAAATATGAAGTGCAGGTGCTCAAATGTTTGTCGGAGGCCACACCTACTTTTCTCCGGCTCCACCCACTTCTTCCACTGGCTCCACCCACTTAATTAGCTCTACCCACATCCTCAACTGGCACTGCTAAAAGTCAGATGTAATATCCAATCTGAATTTCAGCAAGGGAGCCTTCCTCATAGTAAAGTTTTGATAGGCGGTTCCCTGCCCTGTGAAAATTTTGAAAAAGATTAAATCAAAAGTGCATTTAAAGCACAATTTTGGAATAAATGAGCTAAAATCACTAATGCATTGAAAAGGGACAATTTCAGTGCTCTATGTGCTGATTTGGGGAAAGGACAATACTGGGGTATGCCATTTTTAACAGAGTCTATGAGTTCAAAGATATAACTTTTACATAGCTTATGTGACAAAATAAACCAAAATGTTGTGAAAACTCTCTAAACAGATAAACTGAATAAAATCATGCAATACACTTGAATGCGTCAGTCACTGTCACTTCCAGTGGCCGAAGGGGTTGGGGCTCATAAATAGTAGAGTATTCCGTTAAAGCGATTACTTTTAGAGAAACAATTGAAAAAAGATGATTACCAATTGGGCTTGTTACTATAACTTATTCCCCTGTAGCTATATGTGCATTTATTAGACATTCAGAATAGTAAAAAAACATGGAACTATGTAGTTCTGTATCACACAAACAAGACAGAGATTAGAAAAGAGGCATATATTTAAAATATGACTTTTTAATTAAAGATTTGTATTTTAACATAAAGCACAGAAAAATGTAAACTCCCCCAAAAAGTCTTAGAGGAACCTAGGCCAAAGGAATAGGTAGTGGCTGGTCAGTTTGAATTTGACCGTATCTCAAGTCATACCTATTAGTGCAAAATGAACATAGTGCCATACAAAATATAAATATATAAAGACAAAATAACTAAAAATAAAATATAGATAAATACAAATAAATACATATTCTAAAATGAGAAACGAAAAAGCAAGTTGTCTTATAAAAACAAAATAAATAAAATATATAAAATAGAACAATAAATATAACATCCAAACAAGGAAGAGACATAAATATAACAAAATATTAAATAAATTGACACTGTCAACAAAGTGTAAATGCAAATAAATAACCTATATAAACTAGAACAATAATTAAATATCCAAACACAGTAAAGCCTAACTTTTTCAAAACATTGCAAAGACACGTGTTTTGTCAGTTGGACTGGGCTAGCATCTATTTTTCTAGAAAAGCCCACAAACAGTCTAAATTGCTTGTGCATTCCAAGTCTTCCTCTTTCCTTGCTTTACTCCTAGTGTCATCAGCTGCTCTTCGTCCTTTTGAAAGCCATGACTGAACATAGGGGATGGGGTTGAATCTCTTAAATGGTGGACCAACAAGATTTCGAAACATTAAAGAAGATGTTGTTTCAGTCAGCAATGATGCTCTTGTAGATGTGCATATAAGAGTCATTTGAGAAAAGCCCCGCTCACATTCTGCAGTACTGATAGCAATAGTGTGTAAGGCCATCAAAAGCTCCTTGAACTGCCTTTTAATTTCTTTTCCTCCAGATTCCTTATACTCCCTGTAAGCACGTATGGTTTCTCGACTGGCAATGTTGAATCTTTTACACAGAGACTCAATATCACTTTCACCATAAAGAACAGGTAGCTCATCAGGCCAGTACTTTTTATATAAAACTTTTACTTCGCTAATCAGTGTATCATACTCAGCCTTTTTGTCAGTAGAATTAGTACCTCCTGTAGACAACAAACGATGTCTTAGATTTTCTGCAAGGCTACGAAAAAACTGTCCCTGTTCAATGATTTTGTCAGTGGTCTTTCCTTTGTGCAAAACACACAAGATGATGGACGGAATGCTGCACATTGGCAAACATTCACCCCCAGTCACAGATCTGGGTTTAATCCATCGTTATTTTGCTTCACCACCCCACCCCAGTTCAGACATAGCCATATGCAAATCAGTCTTGACCCTGTGCCTCATGGGAACATTCCAGACCGAACTGCCAAGCCATGTCTTCCCTGGACCGGAATCAAGCATCCTAGGACCGGTTTCAGGCTATCAGCCTTCATCAGCCAGGATAGCTTGACTCCAGTGGCGTAGTGAGCACGGGACCCACGTCTGGGCATACAGTTCCCACTTAGGGCGAAATGCAAAACACACAAGATGATGGACGGAATGCTGCACATTGGCAAACATTCACCCCCAGTCACAGATCTGGGTTTAATCCATCGTTATTTTGCTTCACCACGCCACCCCAGTTCAGACATAGCCATATGCAAATCAGTCTTGACCCTGTGCCTCATGGGAACAGTCCAGACCGAACTGCCAAGCCATGTCTTCCCTGGACCGGAATCAAGCATCCTAGGACCGGTTTCAGGCTATCAGCCTTCATCAGCCAGGATAGCTTGACTCCAGTGGCGTAGTGAGCACGGGACCCAAAATAACGATGGATTAAACCCAGATCTGTGACTGGGGGTGATAGAGCGAAATGTTCTTGTGAATTGTAGGGGTGCATCATAATCACAGATAGGCCGCACCCACATGTATTCAGACATATATTCGTATATTCAGTTTCATATTCATGTATGTTTAGTAAAGAATGAATAGTTCGCTGAGACAAAGTGAACCCAGTAGCATAATGGTGTTAGGATATTGATGTAATGTAATGCTTATTGAATTGTGTGAACTTAATGCATAGGGAAATTAGTTCGTGTGTGTAAAGTAATTGCAGTAGTTTAAACGTGCACCATATTAAAGTTGCACATGTAATTCATTGTTTGCATATGAAGTGTAATGAAAATGCTTATAGGGAAAAGTAAGATGTGTGTTTAAAAATTATATGTAAAGGCCTGACTACATATATGCTTAGGGGAGGCCTGGTTTATTCTTATGTTAGCTTATTTTGTAGGCAGAGAAGGGTTTCTCTTGGTAAGGCTCTCTGGGCACAAACGGTAGATTTAATTTGCACAGTAGAAGGTTTCTGTTGAAAGTATCTTTTGTTGCAGGTGCAAGGACACATGTCTCGTTAGTAAGACTAACTCTTTGTTTTCAAAAGCTAGAGAGAGGGGAGGCATGGTACGGGGAGTTAGAAGGAATGTAGGGATGATACTTTCAGCGGAGAAGGTGCCTGGGACTCAAGGTCAACGCAACCGTCCAGGATGAAGTCACCGTTTCAGTGGAAAAGCACAAGAAAGAAGACCTGGCCAAGGAGGCGTGACAAAGGCGTGTACAATTGTATTGGGGTTTTGTATTAGGGATAGTGCCCTGAGGGAGGAGGCCAGAGAAGAGGTAGGGGAGACCTGAGAGAAGGACAGAGCTGAGCTTAGGTATTATGTGATTGCACTTCTTAGGAAGTCTTCACAGCTGACACCTTTTATTCTTTCTTGCCTGGGAAAATCGTTATGCAGGGATGCCACTTAGCGTTAGTGTAGGGACAGCAATTGATTTTAAGCTTGTTTAGGCAAATGAAGAGCAACTTAGAAATAGGAGCAATCATAGTCTGGTTGATCCTTCTAGAACTTTCTATTCTCCTTATCCTGAGTCGGATGAGATTCTTGCGTAGATTATTATTTGTATTAGTGCCCATCTATTTCTTTAACCTCGTGTTGAGGTGCTTGCACGTTCAGTTATTTTTGGCGATAATAAATTCTCAAACTTGAATTCGGAGTCAGTGGTCCTTTCAGATAAAAATGAATGCTGATGTCTAACCTGATGAGATTCTCTCCTTTACACTATTCAACAGGTAAAAAGATCTTGGCGACCAGAAGGTTCTTATAGATAATTAGATAAGAATCGGCGTTATCAGTTGGTAGCAGAGTAGGATGGTTACCTTTGATGGTAAGGGGAGATCTAGAGCAAGATAGGAGACTAAGTTGCCCCATAGAGCCCGAGTGACGCAGATCCAGAGGACCGCGGGAGAAGGATGTCGCAGGTCGTGGAAAACTGACGGAGAGTGACGGTGCGGCGGAAGTAGCAGTTCGTAGTAGAGTGAGTATGAAAAGAGTGATGTTTTGTAGATTGCGGTGTTTTATTGTTGTGTGATGTCTTGCGGAGTTGGAACGAAAGTTGTGTGATTGAGAAACGGACGGTGAGCGCGCGCGGGACCGGGAGATTTATTGTGGTGTAGAATACACCCAGAGTTGAGAACGTTGACCAGAGTTGTGGGGGTCACGAGACGTCATTGACAGACCCACTGAAGATAGGGAACACATGAGTGAGTGTGTGAATAACCAACGCAGGTCGTAGGTTATTGTGTGCAGAACATCGAGTGATTGAATCCTATCGAGTGTGTTAAAGGCGATTGTCCGGTCGTTTCGCGGACAGACGATTGCCAGATTGAGGTCAACAAGCTCAAGAGGCTGATCGGTCACTAGTAAGACCGACGGTCAGAGAGGTAATTGTTCGGTAGGACGGATATTATTTCAGAGTATGATTGGGATAGATGCGAGTGAGAACAAGTGAATTAGAAAGGAGGGGAACTGCTGCGAGCGGAGGAAAAGTGACGTCAGAACTGTGCCGCGCTGCGATAGGCCGGTTGGTGTGAACCGCGCTGGGATTGGTGGATTGGAATCAGGAAGTAAAAGCGGACATTTTGAGTGCAAATACAAAGTTGATTCATCATGAAATGTTTTAAAGCTTTACGGGAACTTTGTAGAGGTGATAGACATGTGGTTGTTCGGGAGGGAGAGGAAGCTCCTCCCGAGGATACACCAGCACATTATATGGCAAAGAATGTAGGATTGCATACCATAATTTGGCTTGAGAATTGGCATAAAATGACAGAAGCAGAAGGAGAATTGTCGTTCCCTCGATATGGTACTTTCAGGTTAGAGGTGCTGTACCAGCTCAAGAGTGTAATGGCTTCATTACGACCACTACCTAGACCAACACAGTTTGAGGCACTACATGCGTGGATAAGGGCAGCGTATGATAGGAAGAAGGACAGATGCCAAGAAAGGGTGAAGAAATCGGTCAGGGCATTTCAAGATGCAAGGTGGGATGCCTTGGAGAAAAGGTGGAGAGCAGACACGATCGAAGGAGATAAGTTGTACCCATTGTTAGTACAAAATGGGAAAATAATAAGAATCGATGAAGACGACAGTGATCTAGATGACAGTTTGTTGGATAGGATGTTGGCGGAGAGGCCACCACCATTTAACCCAGATTCAGAAGAGGGAAAGACGACCCCAGCAGTGGCAATAGTTGATGAGAGCCAGAACCAGACTAGCATGAGAGTAGTGGGAAGAATTTCCACAGGAACGGAGGGGGCAACGGCGTCTATGATAACACAGCCTCCTGCGGGGAACACGAGATTACCGGACTCCTTGACAGTACCGGTTACCATTGGCCCTATAGTACCGGTATATGACCCAGACCGAGTGAGAGAAGGGAGCTCCGTACCGATGAGAAGGGAAGAAGGAAACAGTGAGAGTGGGAATGGGTTTGGAGTAAGGGTGGTTCATTTCCCAAGACCAATGGAGACAAGTACGCCGTTACCGGCTACTGCGGACTCTTCATGTGGGCGAGAAGAGAGAGACCGGAAAGACCGAGGTCTTTACGGGAATCTAAGTCAGCTTTGAGGGAGTGGACACCAACAGTAACGAACCAAGAGGATAGGATGCAAAGAGATAGGGCACAAAATGTCTCGGAAGACAGATCAGGTTCCAGGAATATGGAAGGGAATAGATCACAAGGACAGAATAGTGACTGTGATGAGCGAGATGGCTCGGGTTGTCGAGACGTACTGAGGAGTGCAGTACAGGCAAGGTTGCTAGACGTAGTGAGGCTGAAAGCAGAGGTAGACGAAATGATCAGTGGGGGTCTGCCTTTGGAAAGGATAGAAATTTATGGATCAGATGAGCTGCTGTTTGTAGCAAAAGATGTGACTCGAAAAGCTAGAATGGCACATGATAGATTGAAGGAATTGGCCAAAAGATATGAGGTGGACCTGAACAAAACTAAAGCGTTGCAGGGACCACATAGATTGCATTACAGTGATCAGGAGTTGGAGGAGAAAAGAATCACAGGATTAAAGACGCACACCAGAGACCTGATCATAGGAATGAGAATATGGATTTTGTTGGACAAATGGGAAGAAAGGTGGTCCAAAAAGAAACCAGTAAAGAGAGCAGAAGGGGAAACGCCGCCGCCAGGAGGGGGGCGACGGGTGTTGGAAATTTTCCTTTACGGGAAGTACAGAATGGAGGGTACGTGCATGTGCCGTGGAATAGAGGTGATTTGGCTGCATTTACAAATGATTTTCCTCGGCTGAGGGAAAAACCGGTGGAGTGGTACAAGCAGGTTGAGCGGTTTGTGAAGATTTCAAAAGTATTGTGGATTGATTTGAACACTTTGTTTGACATAGTGGTACCAGGAGATTTGTGGACGGCATGTAAAGTCGCTATTGAGTGGCCGACTTCGGAACCGAAAAGAGAGGCGGTTACAAATGGTCCATCACCTGATGTCATGAAAAAGTATGAGCAGGTGATTACATGGTTGAAGTCGAAGATTTCACCTCAGGATATAGATTGGGTTAAGATAGATCGGACTGTACAGGAACCCAAGGAAACGGTGCATGAATATTATGAAAGACTTCTGCAAGTTTTTAAACAGTATAGTGGGTTAGATGTTTTGGACCCTAAGGATATGGGACAGTTTGTCTCAAAGTTTGTAACGGGTCTGAGAGTGGAAATCAGCCTCATGATACAGCACCATTTGATCTGCTGGCAGAACAAGCCACTAGATGAAATTTTGCGATATGCGAGATACTGTAGTGATGAGGTGGAATCGAAACATCGAAAGCTAAAAGACAAATTGATGCTTGTCCAGATGCAGACAGCACAGAGTCAGCCTAGTGGAGGGACCTTAGGAAGGAAGCAAGGAAATTTCCAAGGAAACCAGAATGGGCAGGTACAGGGAAAGGGAAAACCAGTAGACCCCAAGACAGGAGTGGACGTGGCCACATTGAAGAAGACCACTGCGTGTCATCTTTGTCGCCAGGTCGGACATTGGAAACGTGAGTGTCCTTTGAACCCAGCTAATCAGGTACAGGAAGAGGAAGAGGGGGCTCAGGCACCCGCGCAAGAGGTGGTTAACACAATAACGAGACCTAGAACGATGAAAGGGGGGGTTTACAATTCTCACGCTCAGATTCCCCAAGCTCCAAGGATTTCACAAGGAACACGAACGTACCAACAGATGCCCCTGTTCGAACGCTATGATGAGGATAGCTCAGACCCTTTATCCTGACGGTGCCTGAGGGGGGAGGAAGACTGCACACTTGGAGCGGTCTTGGAGGTAGACCAGAGAGGACCTTTTGTGGAGGCAGAGATTGAGGGCAATCCTGCAACACTTTTGGTTGATACTGGAGCTACCCGGTCTACTGTAAGATCTGCAGTAGTCCCTAACCTACCCCTCTCG
This sequence comes from Calotriton arnoldi, assembly GCA_963921515.1. Lineage (NCBI taxonomy): Eukaryota > Metazoa > Chordata > Amphibia > Caudata > Salamandridae > Calotriton > Calotriton arnoldi. The sequence continues at coordinate 140,302 of CAWUFW010003974.1, forward strand.
GGACAATCGATCCAGGTTGTTGGAGTAGCGAACAAGAAGATGAGCAGCCCATTGACAGAACCGATCCTAGTAAAGATAGGTTCTTTCCAAACTAGACATCAGTTTGTAGTGTGTGATACGAGTCCAGTTTGCCTTTTAGGGAGAGATCTGTTGTGCAAGTTGAACTGCACGATTTACTGTACACCACGGGGAGTGGAGGTCCAGACGAGAGATGACGATGCTGACTTTAAGATTGCCAATCAGCATCTGTGTATAGATCTGTACCCAATGGTGACGGTGGAAGAACTTCCACCTGATCTGAGAGACGCAGTGTCGTCTGTGGTGTGGGATTTCGCAGGAGACGAAATAGGTCTAATCAGAGGGGTTGAACCAGTGCGGATTGAGGTGAAACAGAATGTTGATTTCCCAAGAACACCTCAATACAACCTGTCGACAGAAACGATTGCAGGAATAAAACCTGTGATCGAGACTTTCATTGAGAAGGGTATTTTAAAAGAGATCAGAGGTAGTCCCTGTAATTCGCCCATAATGGGACTACAGAAACCAAGCGGGAAGTACAGGATCGTGCAAGACCTGCGAAAGGTTAACACGATAGTTGTCCCTTGTTGTCCAGTGGTACCGAATCCTTCAGTAATACTGTTCCAGATCCCATGTGAAGCCGAGTGGTTTACGGTTATCGATTTGTGTCAAGCTTTCTTTTCGATACCGCTCCACGAGGAAAGCCAATTTCTTTTTGCGTTCAGGCTAGAAAATCGCGTGTTAACATGGTGTCGTATCCCTCAAGGGTATACGGAAAGTCCATCGATCTTTAACCAGATCCTGAAGAAGAACCTTGAGAGTCTCGTGTTGCCACAGAACTCAGTTCTCGTGCAATACATAGATGATTTGCTCATTGCCGCAGAAACAGAAGATGCTTGCAGAATTGACACTGTAGCATTGTTGAACCACTTAGCAGAGAACGGACATAAGGTGTCCCCTAACAAGCTGCAGTACTGTTTGAAAGAAGTACAGTACTTGGGACACAGATTGGAAAAAGGCAAGAGGAAGGTGTCACCAGATCGAATTGAGGCAATAATGAGCATGGCAGTACCCACGACACAGAGAGAAGTTAGGATGTTTCTAGGAATGGTTGGCTATTGTCGACAGTGGATTCCTAGTTTCTCCTTGAGAGCAAAGCCTCTGCAGAGGCTTACGCACAAGGATGTGAGTGATCCGGTACCATGGGACGAGGAGTGCTTGATATCATTCCTGAAACTGAGAGAGGATTTGTGCAGGGCTCCGGCATTGGGAATGCCTGATTACAACAAGACCTTTTCATTGTTTTGTTACGAGAGGGAAGGATGTGCATTAGCAGTGTTAGCTCAGAACCATGGAGGTGTCCGTAGACCAGTTGCCTACTTTTCAGCTACTTTAGATCCAGTAGCTTCTGCGTTGCCCGGATGTCTAAGATCCGTTGCTGCAACAGGTGTCAGCATTGAAAGATGTGAAAGCATTGTAATGGGACATCCATTGACTGTGCATGTGCCACATTCGGTTGAGTTATTAATGACCAGGACCAAGACCCAGCACCTAACGAACAATAGGTTAACGAGGTACGAGCAAGTCATACTTGCCGCAGAGAATGTGACTCTGAAAAGGTGCTCTGTCTTGAACCCTGCAACATTGATGCCTACACCGAATACAGATGATGAAGATTGTGCGGACCATGATTGTCTCGATGTGACCGAACTTTGCACCAAACCGAGACCTGACATTGTAGATGAACCATTGCCTGACCCAGATGAAATTTTCTTTGTCGATGGTTCATGCTTAAGAGACAGTGTGGGGCAATTGAGAGCAGCGTTTGCTGTATGTACTATTTCAGGAGTGGTCGACGCTGCTTGCCTAGAAGGAGTACGCTCCGCGCAGGTAGCTGAGATCATTGCCTTGACCCGTGCCTGTTTGGCCGCTGATCGAATTCGAATCACGATTTACACAGACAGCCAATACGGCTTTGGCGTGGTGCATGACTTCGGGCAGTTATGGTCTCAGAGGGGATTTTTGACATCATCTGGCTCACCCATTCGTAATGGAGAATATGTAAGACAATTGTTAGAAGCATTACAGCATCCGAAAGAAATTGCTGTGGTTAAGTGTTCAGCCCATGGGAAGGGGGAGGACTTTGTATCCTTGGGTAATAACTACGCGGACGAGGTAGCCCGCTTCTGCGCAGAACAAGGATGCATATTCACAGGAAGAGAGATAGAAGAGAGCCAAGAGGGAACCGATCTCAGCATAACGTTGACCATGGCAGACACTTGGGAAGAGCTTAAGCGATTGCAGGATGAAGTTTCTAACCAGGAGAGAGAGGGATGGATCAAAGCTGGGTGTGAGAAAGGAGACGTGGATGTTTGGGTATCAAACGATGGGAGAGCTGTGTTGCCGGAAGAATTGCTGAGTCCGATGGCAAGATTGATACATGGACAGGCACACCTTGGTAGAGATGCAATGATGAGGGTGTTCAGACAGACGTGGTATAACCCACGGTTCCGAGCAATGGCTGAGACGGTATGTCAGAGGTGTGTTACGTGTCAACAGATGAATGCCGGAAAGAAAACTGTAGTTACATTGAGTCACATTGGAAGGTCAGGAGGGCCCTTCAATAGACTACAGTTGGATTTCATGGAGATGCCTAGGTGCAATGGCTTGAGGTACATTCTAGTGATAGTATGTGTATTCTCACGGTGGGTGGAGGCTTACCCCACACGCAGGTGTGACACGCTCACAGTGGCTAAGTTACTGTTGAGGGAGCTTATCCCTAGATTCGGGATCCCGACCTCTTTGGAATCAGATAGAGGAGGGCACTTCCATAGCGAAATCATGAAGTTGCTTTGTGCTGCATTGAACATAGACCAGAGACTTCATTGTAGTTACAGACCGGAGGCTTCTGGGATGGTGGAACAAGTTAATGGAACTTTGAAAGCCCGGATGGCAAAAATGTGTTCTTCGACATCCCTGAAATGGCCCGACGCCTTGCCACTGGTGCTCATGAGCATGCGAAGTGTCCCAGACAGAAAGACCGGGTTGTCCCCCCATGAAATATTAATGGGGAGGGCAATGAGACTGCCAGCAGTACCAGCTACAGCCTTGATAAGCATCACTGATGATTTGATTCTCGATTACTGTAAAGGACTCTCTGATGTGGTCCGTTCTGTATCCCAGCAGGTGCAAGCAGCTGTGGTTCCAGCCTCGAGTGATCTGTGCCACGACTTGTGTCCCGGTGACTGGGTGCTCGTCCGGAAGCACGTGAGGAAGAGTTGTTTGGATGCCCGTTGGCGTGGCCCGTATCAGGTGATTCTGATCACGAACACAGCAGTAAAGTGTGGAGGATTGCCGAACTGGGTGCATGCTTCCCATACCCGCAGAGTTCCAGCACCCTTGGAAGAAACAGCTCCTCTCGTAAATGAAAACCCAGCGGATGTGGCAGGGCCACATGAGAGGACAAGTCAAGCTGTAAGGGTCGCTGACACAACTGGTGGTGCACTAGAGCAAGCTGAAGGGGGTTTCCACAATTCGAACCCTGACTCAGACACCGAAGAAGGAGATGGCGCAGTGGGCGGAGAAGAGTCAGATTCAGCAGAAAGAGGAAGTAGTGCACTGGGTATAGAAGGGGAAGGCAGACAAACGAACAGACGTGCAGAAAGTTGGCCTGAGAGACAGAGGCGACTGAACTTGAGGTTAGCACCTGAGAGAGACCTTGCTCCAGTGTCTGAAGTATCTGAAACGGAAGCAAGTGACGAAGACCAAGCACAAGACAGTCAGCGAAGGTCAAAGAGAACAAGAGTGCCTTGTCGCAGATACTCTACCCCTGAGTGGACTTACACTGTGTTTGATGCAGGGGGTGGTGAGTACGGGAAGGCTGAGGTCAGTGGAAGTGGTCTGTCGGAGCCCGAATGTGGTGGTGAAGGTGGTGCTGCGGATGCCAGGGCTCGAGATAGAGGGAACACTGACACTCACGGTTCCGAATCCCCCGCTTCTGAGTGAAGTCCGAAACTTGCTTTTGCATCGACTCGAATTCCCGCCTTTTGGAGTTGAGCCGTTTTCACATGAAGTGCTGATTTTGCGTCTTGAACTTTTGTATCACGTTCTGGTCTTGCTCAATGAGGATCTCATTGTGGATCAGTTATGAACTGTAAATAAAAGTCTAAAAGAAGAAGATAACCTAGGTCCGAGTGGAAGAAGAATAAACTTAGGGACTTTCCACAGAAGAGGAACGAAAGCTAGGGAAGTCTTTTTCTGGACTGTGTAAATAAGTTTGTGATCGGAGAGGGAAAGTCCGGAGAGTTCATGGTTGCTCGAGCTGGTTAAGCAAGTCACAAATAAAGGACAGAGACTTTTTCAGAGTTCTTTGCGATAACCAAGACTTTTGAGAACTTTCGAAATCATGGAACCGGGAAATCCCAATCGTAGAGCAAAGTGGATTATAGGCATTCTTATAAGTAGTGTGATAATTTCTATAATCATAGTAGTTGTAGTCTCATATACTGGTTCGCATGAGCCAGAAGTAGAGGCAGTGACAGGGACACCCACACCTATCACACCTAGTCAGAAGGGGGTAGACAGGGCAGCTGATAGAGCTATGTTATTAGAAGAAAGTCGTAGATTACATGTAGATTTGTCTAAGGGTGATTTTAAGCTTAATGCGTATGCTAAGTTGTTGTATGAGTATGTTGACGTGATGGATGCGAAAGATTGTTATGTGTGTATGCAGTTGCCTACTTCGGTGGATGAGGGTATTAGGTATCATCATCTTCCACTGACTTATGGTATTTCATGTAGTCTTTTGCTTAGTTTGTTTTATGAGAGAGAGCAGTTCGAGTATTTCTTTTCCAATTTCGACGCAGTGCTTCCTGAAGTCCCAGCTTACAAGCATTTGAATAAGTATAACTATTATAAGACCGAGGACAGACTGAGGAAGTACTTCATACCGAGTTTGGAATTGGATACAGCATTTGCACACAGACACAATCTGACTTGTTTGATGTCGGATGTAGAGAGAAAGTTTGTAGATCAGGTTGAAGATAGGTATAGAAAGCTGACTGAATCCCGAGATTTAGGGCATCACAGGACAGATTGGACAGAGGAAGAACGGTTGCATAAGACGAGGGGAAGCTATGGTCCTATAGCGTTGGATAAGGAGCAGAGGGGTAAGTTGTGTATAAGGCGTTATCAGACTTACTACGAAAAGGTTCCAGTGGGACAGAGTACTTGTGATCACGTTTTCACCATGGCAGATGTGGCAAAAGATTTTCTCCAAGGTCCTGTACAAGTGATACCTACGGTGTATTACGTATGTGGGAAGAATGCTTATGTGAAGTTGCCTGCAAATTGGTATGGAACATGTTATTTGTCAATAATATTTCCAAAGATTTACCATACAGAAGACTTAAATCTTCTGGAGGGTGGAGAGCATTCAAGAACGAGAAGAGCTGCAAGTGCAGGAATCGTTGTGGGGGATATCTTTGGAGCCATGATACCTAGTCTAGGAGTAGTCTTGAATGATGTGAAGATCCGGAGGTTAGCGACTGTGGTGGATGAATTTTCGATGAACACAGCAAAGTCGTTGGTGTTGGTGGAAGGAGAGATGTTGTCGATAAGGGGTATGGTTTTGCAGAATCGCCTTGCTTTAGATGTCCTATTGGCAAAAGAGGGCGGAGTCTGTAAAATGCTGCAGGTTCAAGAGTGCTGCACTTATATACCAGACCGTAGCAAGGATCTGGAGAAATATATAAGTAACATCACTATGATCCACACAAAGATAGCGGATTTGACCGAAGAAGGGGCCTGGGAAAAGGTCGGAAAGGGTTTTGGTCAAGTGGGAGGTTGGTTTGCGAACCTAGGAAAGGGATTCCTTGGGTACTTCCTGAGACCACTCCTTATTTTGGTGGTTTGTGTGGCTGGCTTGTGGATTATGATCAAGGCCTACAAGTGGTATCGAGCAGGCAGAGTCAAGAGAGCTTTGAGGGAAAATGACATGAGATTGGCAAGATTGCAGGACAATCAGTATCAAAGGCTCAAGAGCATGGAGAACTTCAGATCAGGGAAGATGGGAACAAGTTCTGTTTAGGTCGGTTCCTTCTCCGAGGGAGTAGAATGAGATGTGATGACAGGAGTCATCAAAGGGGGAACTGATAGAGCGAAATGTTCTTGTGAATTGTAGGGGTGCATCATAATCACAGATAGGCCGCACCCACATGTATTCAGACATATATTCGTATATTCAGTTTCATATTCATGTATGTTTAGTAAAGAATGAATAGTTCGCTGAGACAAAGTGAACCCAGTAGCATAATGGTGTTAGGATATTGATGTAATGTAATGCTTATTGAATTGTGTGAACTTAATGCATAGGGAAATTAGTTCGTGTGTGTAAAGTAATTGCAGTAGTTTAAACGTGCACCATATTAAAGTTGCACATGTAATTCATTGTTTGCATATGAAGTGTAATGAAAATGCTTATAGGGAAAAGTAAGATGTGTGTTTAAAAATTATATGTAAAGGCCTGACTACATATATGCTTAGGGGAGGCCTGGTTTATTCTTATGTTAGCTTATTCTGTAGGCAGAGAAGGGTTTCTCTTGGTAAGGCTCTCTGGGCACAAACGGTAGATTTAATTTGCACAGTAGAAGGTTTCTGTTGAAAGTATCTTTTGTTGCAGGTGCAAGGACACATGTCTCGTTAGTAAGACTAACTCTTTGTTTTCAAAAGCTAGAGAGAGGGGAGGCATGGTACGGGGAGTTAGAAGGAATGTAGGGATGATACTTTCAGCGGAGAAGGTGCCTGGGACTCAAAGTCAACGCAACCGTCCAGGATGAAGTCACCGTTTCAGTGGAAAAGCACAAGAAAGAAGACCTGGCCAAGGAGGCGTGACAAAGGCGTGTACAATTGTATTGGGGTTTTGTATTAGGGATAGTGCCCTGAGGGAGGAGGCCAGAGAAGAGGTAGGGGAGACCTGAGAGAAGGACAGAGCTGAGCTTAGGTATTATGTGATTGCACTTCTTATGAAGTCTTCACAGCTGACACCTTTTATTCTTTCTTGCCTGGGAAAATCGTTATGCAGGGATGCCACTTAGCGTTAGTGTAGGGACAGCAATTGATTTTAAGCTTGTTTAGGCAAATGAAGAGCAACTTAGAAATAGGAGCAATCATAGTCTGGTTGATCCTTCTAGAACTTTCTATTCTCCTTATCCTGAGTCGGATGAGATTCTTGCGTAGATTATTATTTGTATTAGTGCCCATCTATTTCTTTAACCTCGTGTTGAGGTGCTTGCACGTTCAGTTATTTTTGGCGATAATAAATTCTCAAACTTGAATTCGGAGTCAGTGGTCCTTTCAGATAAAAATGAATGCTGATGTCTAACCTGATGAGATTCTCTCCTTTACACTATTCAACAGGTAAAAAGATCTTGGCGACCAGAAGGTTCTTATAGATAATTAGATAAGAATCGGCGTTATCAGGGGTGAATGTTTGCCAATGTGCAGCATTCCGTCCATCATCTTGTGTGTTTTGCATTTCCTTTGTGCAGCATCACACCTTGGAATATATTTTCTTCCATGGCCTTTTTACACTGTGAGAAATGGTTCCCTTGCCTGTCTACCATTGCCTCAAACACTGCTATTTGCCGACAAATAGCTCGATGAGCATCAATTATTGTAGAATCACGTTTCTGTAACTCGAGTGATAACTCTGATAACGCCTGAAGAGCATCATACATGAGGCCAAGATTAGCAACAAACTGGATAGATGATAACCGCCTTCCTAGGCCAGTGTACATATTTTGTGTTGAACTGTCACGGGAACCATCAACAGCTGCACTAGTAAAGTGCTTGTAGAGAGCAGGATAAGCATTCCAAATAGCCTCCACAGTTCTGAAGCTTGATGCAACCCAACGAGTATCTAACACTCTACCTATTCTGCAAAGCTGAATGTCAAGAGCTTCTGCACATTCCTTTAGCTCCAAACGGTTTTTAACAGATGTGGCAAATAGAGAATACAGCTTATCAAGGATGTTTTTGAAATGATTTGTAGTGCCCATATCTTTCATGACATCATGAACGGCAAGTTCCAGGCGATGTGCTGAGCAGTGCCAGGCTACAATATTGGGAGAGATTTTTCTTGCAACCTCTTTACAACACCACTGTGGCGGCCAAACATCACTGAAGCTCCATCACAGGCAACTGAAACCAGGCATTTGGTGAGAAAGTCCTCACTATTGTTTACTGGATTTTTTTTAGTGCAGACAGTAAACTGTTTACTATGCCGTCAGCTGAAAAATCACTCAGCTCAATGAGGTCAACAAAAATATTAGCTGGGGAGTCCATGCCAGGTAGCTGCATTCGCATGTACACAATTAAAGAACTTTTCCTATTTAACGCAGTGGCTTCATCTAGTAAAAGACTTACTTTTGAGGAAAGTTCAATAATTTTGGCAAATATCTTCCTCTTCATTTCAAAGGATATGTGGCGTTGTATGTTTGAGCAAGCTACATTGGAGTGCAAAATTCGCCCCATATCCAGTCCATTTAACTGGTGGCAGTCTATGTCTGTTTCAAAACCATAAGCTGGCCTGTTCTGCTTTGCTTCCTTATAAGCTACACAGAATATTCTGGCTGTTGCTGACATTTGTACAGATTGCGCTTTTGCAGTTACTTGCAATAAAGGATCTCTTTTAGCGTTTTCTAAGATTTATAAAGTTGCAACATGAGCCTTGCTTTGTGCATGTTCTCCAATCTTTTTCCTCAATGACTTCTGCTGTTGTTCTAGATTGGTGCCATATGCCTTCACAGTAGACTCAGTCCATTCTTTGGACAATTTCATTCCCCTGGATTTCTCAGCACCAAGATCACAGACTTGGCGACACACAGAACAGCCAAGGTTAGGGCCTTTAACAATTAACCACGGATGCTTGCGTTGGAAATATATTTTTTGGTCCTGTTTCCAACCTTTAGGAAGAATGCCTTTCCTAAAAACTCTGTCTGAATGTGGTTTCAGTGATATGTCAAACTGCTTGCTAGTGCTTGGTGTTTCCTCTGTCTCAGCAGCAATCTCCACAGCATGACGCTGCTGATCTCTAAGAGGACTATCTTGAGTCTTTTCTTCTGTAGGAGTGATAACGCTGCTGCTAGTAGTGGTGTCACTGTCATCTAGTGCCTTCTCTCGCACTTCATCATCTTCTTTGCTCCCTTCATCCACTGGAAGTACATGGTCTTTTCTAGCAAGTTTGTTAGCAGGCTCCTCATCATCTTTGGGCTTAAACTTTGTGAAGTAGCTTGAAATCTTCTTCTGTCCAGTGTGTGACATTCTAGGGAAGCAAAGTGAAAGAAAACGCGCTAGACATGTGCGAAGTGTGATGTCAATTCATCTAAGTAACAGGCACAATTAATATTTATTTGCAGTTTGCACCAAAGACATTTTGGCATCTGCACATCTATTACCATTACCATCCATGACTGACTACAAGTACAACCCAAATGGATCCTACTTTGCCTACCCAAATTCAGGCCTTTTCCAATTCATACCCCTGCCTGCTCACTTGAAAGACACACAAAGTTTGCCTCAGTTTTAAGCTTTGGCTTCCGGTATTACTACAAAAGCAGGGTGAAGTCGGTGGCATTGTGCAGAGTTAGTTACACACTGTTAGTCACAAAAATTATTAATTACTCAACACTCAGGGCCGGACTGGGAACCCAAAGCAGCCCTGGTAAGTTTTGTTAGACCAGCCCCCATACAGTGCGTACCAAGCCAGCTTAACGACTGCTAGAGGTGTTTGGGTGGGGTGGGGGGGTGGGGGGAGGGAGGGAAATTCTCCCCTCAAGAACATTTTGTAAAAAGAAAGACTAAAATGGTGCACAACACATTTTCCATTACATATTTAGCTGTATTAACTTTCAAAGCATAGTAAATCATAAATGATGACCTCTTGACCTGACATAAGCACTCAGGCCAGAAAGCATGGACATGTCACACATAAGCACACAGGCCAGAAAGCATGGAAACGTCACACATAAGCACTCAGGCCAGAAAGCATGGAAACGTCACACATAAGCACCCAGGCCAGAAAGCATGGAAATCTCACACTGTACTCAGACCATGAAGCATGGAAATGTCACACAAAGGCACCCAGGCCAGAAAGCATGGAAACATCACACAAAGGCACCCAGGCCAGAAAGCATGAAAATGTCAAACAAAGGCACCCAAGCCAGAAAGCATGAAAATGTCAAGCAAAGGCACCCAAGCCAGTGGCGCTGGAACAATTTTCAGAGTGTTGGTGCTGCCCTCAATGTCACTGAAGAAGTCATAAGATTGTGAAAAATCCAAACATCACAGTAAGGACAAACATAGCAAAGGAGCCTTGCCCATTCCGGTGGAGGTGCTGAGGGTGTGGTTAGGTATATTACAGTGGAGCCAGTACTGAGTGGACGATTTTGAAGACCATTGCTTGTTGAGTGATTTGGTGAACTGTATGAACCAAATCTTTCCACAATCCTAAACTCACCAACCCCAAGTGCCTCAACTTCCTGCTCTATCCAGTACTGTGGTAGAATTCCTGCTTATCGGCTGATGCTTTGGACAGTTCAGTAGCTCCCAGACATCGCTGGTTGTTAATGATATGTAGGCATAGCTCTACGAAGCAGCGGTAACAATTCAGAATCAAGATGGCTCGACGTAGGACTCTGAAGCAAAGCGAGTCCTGTGAGTCTTCGGCTTTGTTGCAGGCCACACTACAGAAATATTTTTTCTACGGAGAAAAATAGAGTACATTTTCACCATAACCTTGGCCTAAAAATTACAAGCATCGCTCAAAGGTGTTGAACAATCACAGACATGTAACGCCCTGTTTGGGAGCATAATGTAGCGGATGCTTTAATAAAGGGTGAGGATTCAGCTCAAAACGTATGATACAGACAATCTCGATGCACAAATGGGTGCAATGTCTGATATTTATATGTTTCTAATCTCTCTTCTTCATTGCTTGATTTTGCTCGCTAGAAAGTGTCAGACACATTCATAGTCGTTGAAATATTACTCATAATTACACTGAATTGAATTATGAAAATGGCACTTATAGCCAGTAATCTGAAACCTTGGCAGCTATGCGGCGGGCGGGTGTCAGTGTCACTGGGCGAAGGGTGCACTGCACTTCAAGAAGAGCAGATTAGGACTCCACTACCTGGCAAATGAAACTCTCCACTGTGAGCCCTGCTGCCAAGAGAAAAACACTTCCTTCCAGGCATGGCTGTTCCCTATTTACTCATCCAGCCTTTGCCTGCGAGGGAACCAAGCTGCTTCCTGCACCAGAGATTGTATCCTGCTACCAATGTCTATACTTGCTGTTAAAGGCCCCCTACCCGAGTTAAAAGCCGAGTTAAAAGCCCAACTCACAGGCCTATAAGGGATAGAGGGTGACCCTTTAATAAGTGGTATTGACATACACAGAAGGTTAATAAAGCTGTTAGAGCATTTTGCCCAATGGTAATATGATATTCTAAAGTCATTGGAGCTAAACGTCTTCCAAGGCAGTGCAAGCAGGCACCTCAATCCGTCGGTCTATAGTATAGGCCCCAGGCAGGCATGCATAGGTAAATGTAGAGAACAAATTATTCGGCTGTGGCCGGCCAGTGGCTGTCGGTTGATGCCAAACTACACTCACCTTCTAAAGCCCCGAGGACCCTGCTATTCTACAGAAACCTAAAGAAATGCCTCCAGGTGGCTCCATGCAAATGAGGGAAACCTTTTTACTCTGTGCACTATCTCTACGCGACCACATGGAGATATCAGCGCAGGGCAAAGGAGCAGGCAGGGGCCACATTGTGTGCCTCATATGAGGTGGCGCACTTACTGTGGCGTGTGGCCACCACTTGAAAGGGGAGAAAAGGAGGTACCGTGGAGGCCCCAGACATTCCTCTCCAGTAACAGTCCATGTTGCCATTGCATTGTGAAAAGTGGAACAGCTACTTTAGTCAGCTGGTCCTTTTTTTTCACTAATGTGCTGCCTCCATAGCAGGTGTGAGGTCACGGCTGCCCGGGGAGACGGGCAGCGGCGGAGCATTATCTGTGCACTGACCAAGTCTGCATCTGGCGCACCCACTTACAGAGGCCAGGCTTGTTCACTGGAATATTGGGCTGCAGTTTAAGTACCATCTGTTTCTAAGTTTATCAGATGCTGATGCTCTTTTATCACCCCTTTCTGGTCTGATGCTCTTGCCAAGTAGAAAACCTGCTCTCACTGGCTATGCTGCTTTGAGTCCAGCCCCACATTACCTCTTTGAGCCACAATTGTGCATTTTCAGGTTCAATGCTAAATGACTGCTCACCCCTGTCAGTGCTACTACTCTTACTCTTTAGTCCAACTATAGTTAGCGTTCGGCTACTGCTTACTGACGCAGATGATGGGACTGTCACGATGCAATCTGCATGGAGCTTTCTCTTCACCTGAAATGTTAGCACACCTCCCGTTTATACCACCAGCTCAAAACAAGCTCCCAACAACTGAGCAACAGTATAATGAGCAGCGAGTGTTGTTCGAATTATAAAAAGTGCAAGCAGAGGTCATGAACATGGAATTAAACACGTGATCAGCAATATAAACACACAGTGTGTGAAACGGTCACGTATACGTGTGCTTTTTAAAAACTGAATTCTGTTCCTATTCAATTTATGACTTTAAAAGTAATTCAAAAACTATTAACTGGAATATTAGAGCAATACATGGTTTAAGTTTGCTCAAGTTAGGAATAGGTTAACTTGTCGGTATTGTAGAAAGCCGCTCGACCATTCCTTAACATACTTTGAGAGCTGTTTCCTTGCAGTCAGATCACTCATCACAACAGACCTTTGATGGATCCCCTAGAAATGTGCTCTTCACTGAGCAAACAAACACTGCTGACTGACAGTCATTTTTTTGGATTCGTCAGGGATCCCAGCCAGCATTCCTTCCCCATTAGGCTAATCCTAAATCACGTGACAAAACTACATGAAAGGCAAACTGCGCAGCACCTTTTGCGCCCCATCTCATAGTTTGCGATGTCATGCAATGCAATTCACATACTTTTAGGTCATGAGAGGGGCCCCATGCACCGCAGAGGCTGCAGAGGTCTCCATCGCGCCCCCTGTGTAACACAGATCACACTGCAATAAAGCATCACATTGTAGCACAAAAAAACAGACGACATCATCAGCACAACAAATGTGTGACACATTACACTACATCCAGAATCTTGTTTCCATAAAAAGGTGGTAATTTGGTAAAAGATGTGCGCACCAAACGCAGCCTCAGTACTCATCCGCAAGTACTAAACCCTTGTTGCTCATTTAGCTTGGGATGATGGTTTCTAGCTGTTTGACTTAGTGTGAGGTTCTCCAATACTGCACGAAAACTGTCCTGTACATCAATGACACACACACACATCTGATCTTCGACTATGAAGAAAAGGCAACAGATATCACAAAATATTACCAAATCCATCAGAAGTTTAAGTAGATATTAAAAGGAGGCAGGGGTGTGAATTCCTAGGCAATACAGCAGTCTACAGATCAATAGTAGATAAACTCAACCTCAAATTCCTCCATTGTTACTCATGGAATGGGACGGTCAAAACCATTTGGGAACTGCACCCCATGCCCAGACTACTGGTACATGATGGCACAAGAAGACAGAATGGTCCAAAGTGTTGAATGTTCCAGACAGATCCTAAAAAATCAGTACAAAAAGCGCAGGAAACCAAGATGTCGCCTAGTAGTAAGTTAGTACCACCACTAGTCTGATCTTGGTGGTTACATGTTTTGGTGTGAAGACTGGAATGCTTCACTTTCACTTTAACAAATGGAAATTACTCCAGACTATATTCTACTCCATCAGTCCATTTAATTGGTTTTAGCTTCATTTTTGTCATTCCAGGTGAGGGGAAAGTACTATAAGCAGATTACTCTTATTATGGTAGTTGATAGGATGGGAGTCTCAGAGAGTGAAACAAAGTGAGTCCAGTGAGATGGAGGACTAAGACCAATGAGGCGGAATTCTCAAAATGAGGAAGTCTCATTCCAGAGGGGTGGTAGAAACCATGTACAGAGATATTAGTCCTATATAGTCGGGGTCTCAATCAAGTTAAATTGGATTTTTGACAGTCGTGGTGGAGGTCTTACTCAAGTTATTTGGTGGTCTCAGGTAGCGCGGTCTTAGCTCAGTGAGGAGGGGTATTCAATTTTAATTATGCCAGCGGTTCAGTGTGGGCTACAGTCCAATTAGAAGGTGGTTTCAGTCAAGGTTAGGGTATCAATCTACTGAGGTGGAGGGTCTCTCAGTCCAGGCAGGGGAAAGTTTCAGCCCAGTCATTTGTGGGTCTCTCAGGCTAACAGAAAGGAGTCTGAGACCAGAGAAACAAGAATGCAGCTGAGTGAAGAGGTCTTCGACCATTATTAAGGTAGGCATTAAAGGCTAGTGGCATGCTAGTAATGTATCAGTCAAGTGAGTGAGGTGGATGTCTCACAGGGGACAGGAGGTGTATCAGTCTATTTAGGAGGGTTGCTCATTGTGACGATGAAAGAGAGTATCTGTCTCTGACCAATGTGAGTAGGTATTTTGTAGTAAAATGGTGTTTTAGACCAAAGGCCTGGTGTATTGGTTGAGTTGGTTCACATAGTTACTTGGGGGACTGGGGCTGAGGGGCTCACAACAAGTGACGTACATTGTCAATACAGTGCGGAAAGGAGGCTTTGTGTGTAATCTTGGGGTTGCGGATTATATTTAGTTAGGTGGAGCCTGAGGTCTCATAGCAGTGAGTTTGGAGTCCTATCCGGTCTGCAAGTATGGAGAAAGCACACTCCTTCAGGGTATGTGGCATTAGGACCCACCGGGTCTCCTATGGGGACGGGCCCACATCCTCCCTTGCTGTCATGATTCTTGGCCTGGGGAGCTGCTAGTGGAAGGATACGGGTTGGCAGTAGTTAAAATATGAAAAAATAAGTCCCGGGCCGGAGCTCTTCTCAGCTTGCACCAGCCCATTGCTCCTATTAGCGCCACCTATAACAGAACCAACTACTAACCATGAAACCCTACAAGTGGTGAGAGGATGTGGCGTAACAGCAAGAGCTGCCAAATTTGGAGCTGGGAATGAGGTTCAAGTGTCAGCGTAGGCTCGACAGTCTCATCCTGTGATTCTGGACAAATTACTTTATCTCCCCGTGCCTACAAAAAATGAATGCATACATTAACTGGTGCTCATGAAAAGCACTCCAATACCTGGTGGATAAATTCCAGTGTTGTAGATTAAGACGCAGGTGCCGAGCACCGGAAGCCACCGGCACCGGCTCAAATTAAAAACTGAATATAGGTGATGTTATTAGGCATCCGGGTGGACTCATGAAGAGGATGAAGAAAATACAGACTAGGGACAGAGAGAACCAATTTGAGGCACACATCCATTATGGTCGGTCAGTCAGCATTGTTGAAAGTCTTCCATACTTAGAGTTGGAGATATATTTACCAGCTGCCATTAAACTACTCTGACTATTGCTGTCCCCCCCACCCCCCCAAAAAAAAGCCTCAAATCATGGCTTTTAAGGGTTGGGCACTTCCAGCTCGGCAGCTCCTTGTCTCGCAAGTGCAGGGCTGGGAGCGGGCCGTGGACGGCAGAAATCTGACTGCGCAAACTGCCTGCGCGTCACTCCCGGTGTTGCAATGGCAATGGGCTATTTATAGTATTTATGCCCACATCCGATCGGATTGGCCTTTCCGACTAGGCCATCAAAGCATGACACCAAAACTGGAACTGCCGTTGCGCCCACAAGAATTGCTTCAATAATACAGGTCCGTTTTGTGCGCTAGGGCGATTACTAACACATTCTCGTGGGGTGGGGTGGACAGTGGACTCTGTTTGTCTGTTATTTATTTTGGAGCAGCACTGAGGGAGATTGTTCTTTCTTTGCTAAGATTTACTGATGATCCAGATCATCCATTCAATTGCAGTACAACATAAACTAGCACCAGCAAATAATGTTTGTGGTTTGTGCACCTGCGCAAGACAATCGTAAATTAAGTGTTAAGAAGCTCGACAGCCCCCGAGCCCCGTACACAGACGCTGGGGCAGTGCCACACCAAGAGGCGCATTTGGCGGCCCAAGGTACGCCACAGGATGGGGGCGGACAGTAACGACGACGCGTGGCTACTACTGTTATTTAATTTACTTTATAATACTGCTAAATTTAGTAGTGCTTACTACTTACAGTTACGGTGGTGGGCTGGGCCAGGGCACACTGCCTTAGAGCCTTTATTAACTGATTTAAGCTTGCCTGGGCCTGGTGCTACACTGGCTGCCTGCCTGCCCTCAACTTCGTTGTGCTGCGGCAGTGCCTTGAATGATGATGACTCAGTGCGGGTGTGCCGGGGCGTGGCAATCTGAATCAAATCTGCGCACGCAGCCGCACAGCCCCTACCCCCGAACAACCAAATCCAGCCCAATGCCCCAATCTCAATGTCCCGCCCACCGGCACAACAGTACACTGAACAAAGGGCCGCGGCCCGGCGGCAGTCAATGCCATCATATTTGATTTTTTAATCTTCTGTTCTGTCACTTGGCCGAATCAGTGGCTCAGGTCTCTGGCTCTCACAGCCGCCGCAACACTCATCTTCACCGGGACTCGGGAACAGAGTCGGGACTCGACTCTGACTCTCGAGTCGGACTAGGGAGCAATCAAAAACAGCACTGCGCCGAGCCAGTACTGGAGTGAGTTTAGCTTTATAATATATATGTGAGTTATTAACTTATTATATATAATCCATGTGTGACAAATACTGCATGCAGCCAGCAGACGCGTAGACCCGGCCCTGATAATTAAGTGCCGGTGCTAAGCACATGAAATCACCAGCACAAATTAAGCACTGCTTCCCGGGCTTCAAAAGAGATTCGAAGCGCCATCTTCTCAATAAATACTGGAACTCATGAACAAACTGAACTTGGTTCGAATAGGCTCTCTTGTTCAGTTCAAACTCCGTTGATCAGTTGGCTGTTTTTCATTCTTTGTGTTTGTCTCTATTGTTCTTGATGTCCTTCTCTCCATGGCCTCTAAATGTTCGAATGGACCTCAATTCAGCAATTTAACCTTAGGGCCAAACACCTTTTTTTTCTGTGTATATATTTTGGTGTGCTCCTCTTGCCCTGCCTAACTATAGTTCCCTTGTTTATATGTTATGTTTACTTGAACCTATGATTATTGCTCGTCATATGCTCAGTGACTGATTATTGCCTTGTTCTCAACTCTGGAAAGCGCTCTGATACCTCAGGGTCTAGCTAGCACTATATAACACCTTAAATAAATAAAATAAATAAATAAAGGATGTATTTTGTTTTCTTGTGGTTCCATTTAAGGGGGTAAGCAGACATCACTCCTTGATTCTTCAGTACTCAGTCTTTCAGTGTAGAAATATCTTCTATCGGGAAGATCTTTAAATACTTATGACTTTTATCTGCATATTGAGGAATGCTAACTATGTCTCCTCCATTGGAATGCATCAGCAATTTCATGTATAAATTGTACACCATTGATGCCAGTATCAAGCCCTGGGAAACACCACAGACCACGAATGTGGCTTGGATGCGAAATTCCCTAATTCTTAATGAATAGTCAAGATGGGGTCAAAGCTACTGAAGACCTCACCACCTATTCAGATACAATTCTCCAGGATCTGCAGGAGATTATGAAGATCATTCCTGTTACTAACTCCAAAAGGATAAGAAGGCAGGCAGCACCAATATCTAACATGCAATTAATATAAGCAAGGATTTTGAGGGTGCCAGTTTCTCTAATACAACCACTTTGCAATCTGTGTTGATAGGAGGCCCAGAAGTTTGTTTTGAACAATGTGATTATTTAACTGTATATCCACACATTGATTGAGGGTCTTGCATGCCCTTGTAATTTTTTTCACAGGTCGGAAAATAGTGATAGTTTTTTTTATTATGAAAGTCATTTGGCTCTATTTTTTTTATAGGATATAGGATATGGAAACATTTAGGGCCCGATTCTGATGCGGGTTGGAAAAGCTTCCCGACCGAATCGGTTGGGAAATGGTTTCCGACCCACTCGGATCGGGAAAGTCCAACCGGCAGAGTAGGATGCATCCAGATGTTTCCAGATACGATTTGGTTGAACTCCCATTGACTTCAATGGGAACATTTGTTCCTAACCGCATCAGAATTGGGCCCTCGGTCGGGAAGACACGTTCCCGATCCGATTTGGAAGGAGCAAATGCCGTTAGGAGGCCTTCCTAACCGCATCAGAATCAGGCCCTCGGTCGGGAAGCTTTTCCAACCCGCATCAGAATCGGGCCCTTAGTCTTTTTCTCTCATGATAGAGTTATTTAGTAGGCAGCATAAAAAGCAAATTGTTGAATTTCTTTTTGATTATATGATACAGAATTACATCATCATCATAGAATGTGGGTTTTAATCCTTTAATTGTGTCTGTTAAATTGACCATGGTTAGTGGAGAAAATTCTGGCTACACCTCAACTTTTGGTGACTGGAAAATATCAAGCAAGGACGTTGACTTGAAATAAGATGGAACTTCAGATTAATATGAATTTTTTGTAAAAGAAATTTAGAAACTCATTACATGGATTTAGGTAGACACTTGGGTTGCCCGATTTTGACATGTTAAGTTTCACCCACTTAACTCTACCTTATGGGCAGTTTAGGGAGTTGGAAATGCACCTTTGGCTTTTAAAACAATGGTATTTGTTATTTTCCTCTTACATTTGTAACACAGGTAGGGATCTAGGAGTCTTACAGTAGTGCCATGTTCTCTCTAACTTCTGAATTCACAATCTTGTGTGGAAAGGATCATCTAAGAACCATGATTTTCATTTGTTTTTACTGCATTTCATTTTTCTGAAAGGGTACATTTGCGAAGGACAAACAGATAAAGGAAGTACATGTAAAAAAAATGAATCATAAACAGCAACAGCCACAAAGTTTCAAAGAAACAGATTTTAGTCAGTTTGGTATGGTTCCATCTAAGATAAGTGGCACCATCAACTGTGTAGAATTGTGAAAAAAAAAGTTTGCTCTTAAGTAGAAACTGGTTAGAAACAACGTAAAGTTGCAAATTGTTCTTGGATCTTGCAAGTCCAACCATTGAGAATGTGCAGGCCGTAAGTTCAAATTCTTTAAACTCCCAACTCCCTAAAGCAGTATGCAAGTGATTAATCACATAAATATGTTATTTTTCTGAAGAAGTACCCACCTCACTGCCACCCACAATCTCTGATGGAAAGAGTCCATTGATTCTAAATCCATTTATGCCAGCCACCCAACACATTGCTCTCTTTGGGTTTGAAGCACTGTCCCCTTCAACAATAGTACCATAATCATGTCCCTTTGTTTGAAATTATGTGATTATGTTTTTCTCATTTTCTCATGGCTTAATGGAGTATGAAAGTCTGTTTTTTCCAGATACGTTATATACATTTCAGTTAAGTTGATAACGCATCACAAAAGCAGCGTCCAACTCCCTATTGAAAGACACTTGAGGGTTTATTTTGCTACTGTCCAGACACAGAACAACAACAACCTAGGTTTGCTTATTTACGCACACGCAATTTAAAGGAAATACTCAACAAAAAGGATGATAAGAAGGATACCATCTATCGGGGTACTCTCCCCTGTTTGAACTGTGGAAATTGCAACGCTATCATTAAGGGGAACCAGATCCCCCATCCTACCAAAGGAACACAAATCAAATTAAGAGTAACAGCGACATGTGACAGTAACAATGTGATATATATGTTGAAATGTCCTTGTGGATATGCTTACGTGGGGAAAACGGAACGTAAAATTAAAGTACGTTTAACAGAACACAAAAGTAATATTCGTACCAAAAATCCAAAATCCAAAATCCACTGTGGCCAACCATTTCAATTCTCATAACCACAATACAAGTCAATTAAGATTTTTGGTACTAGAGCGAGTGCCTATTTTGCCAGGAAGAGACAACACAAGATACCTGTTACAAAGAGAAATTCACTGGATAAATTACCTCAATACAGTGAACCCCAAAGGACTGAATGAACGAGTAGATTTAAGTTGCTCTCTATAAACTTGATTTATTTATTTTTCTGACCTTCTACAATGAGTGGTACAGGTGGTGGTGAATGTTATTACAGCACTATTATTAACCAGGTTGCTATCATTGTTCACCCATTTTTTAATGTATAGGGTTAACGAATTCTTTCAACAACCATGTAATAATCAGACTGACATGTGGTTCCACACGCACAGACAACGTTTAGGTCGTAATCATTGTTCACCCATTTTTAATGTATAGGGTTAATGAATTTTTTCAACTACCAAGTAATAATCAGACTGACATGTGGTTCTACACGTACAGACAATGTCTAGACCCCAGATAAATTTAGTACTAAAACATCTGATTATGCACAACATACAGTAATTTATCACACATTCGCGTTTTACCGAGTGACCGTCATAACAGTCTGTTCACTAGGTTTACCTCCGTAGTTCAGTGACCGTCACAATAGTATGTTTACTATGTTTACCCCCGTAGTTCGGTCACATGATCATGAACTTCCGTGTTAGACTCGGTTAAACACAGCGTCTTAGTAAGTACGCGCACAACACGACGGTAATACCCGGTGGAACTAATTTTTCGAATCTTAAGGTAAGCCTTTATTCTCAGTAATAATTCATCTTTGAATACACTTGCAGTCACCCCGTGACTAACAAAGAATTGTATCCACAGGTTTAGACGTTTTGCTATACGCGACTTGAATATGACGTGTGAGAGCACTTGGAAGTCCCGTAAGTTTGGGATATACCTTCGTTCACCTTGGTTACACTCTCGTTAACCCAGCATGTCAAGCACAATTCCTTGTTCACTAAGCACGCTAAGCACCATTTTCAACTCATTTTGACCTCTCCGTCGGCATGTTGTACTCCGTTTTATACCATATCATACCGTTTTCTTTATATGAAGCGAACTGACTATCACTTCGTTTAGACCCGCCGGGTTCACGTTTCACGTCCCATGTCTCACCTTGGTTGCATGGTTAAATCCCCGATTTAAAATCGCCCGGAATGAACAAATTTGATAACCCGTTTACCATTGGCGTTTTGCACACAGCTACCGCCATAAACATCCACTTCGGCTCGTTTTGTCAACAGTTGCTATCATCACGCACCTCACCACCTTTTTTTATGGCACTCACTCCCATGAAAGGGATCACAATTCAGTTACCATTGATATTCTATTTCACTCTAAATTGATCATCATGTGTAATGTTACTCATGCACCTCCAGTGCTATGCTGAATGTTAATTCTATGTTTTCAGAATAAAGTCCCCTGATGAAGGGCAAAGCCCGAAATGCATTGGGCAGAACTAAAAAAATACGTGTAAATACATTGATATTACTGAAGAAAGTAGTATTTCAAGAATAATAAAAAAGGAAGAAAAAAGAAAGAAGCGTAAGAATTAAGAAGAACAATAAATCATTTGAAAGTTTCACGAACTGTTTGTATGAACTTTATTGAAAATTAAAACCAGAGTGCGACTTGGAGACGCCCCCCAATTGGGGACAGCGCTTGTTCTTGTTCACCCAGACACAGAAGCTAACACATTACACGGCACGCTTGCACTGTTATATCTGCACGCTCAGCAGTACAACCTGCCCCATGTCAGGCAACACCTGTATATACAGCATTGACAAATGCAGACACTTTTAAACCTTTCATTTGCAAGTAACTAAATTATTACTTGCATAGCAACAGTTACCAAAACTCAGAACAAACATGAAATCAACAATCCAGCATTACCACACAGTTGGCCTCCTCACAATACTATATGCACCTCATACAATCCCTAGCAAACAGGCGAATTGAGAAGGCTGAAGAAAGGAGATGTCCCAATATCATAAATGACATTGCTTCAGTCCTTTGATAGCACTTCTGTTTCTTCAGGACAGTCCACAGCATCATCACTCTCATCCCAGTAGTCTACATTTATTGGAAGGAAAAGCTTTATGAGTGCTAATATACAATAGCAAGAATGATCATCAAAAACAACATGAACATAATACTTGCAATAATCAGAGCTACTGGCAATTACTCTAGCTCACATTTCATATATGTAATTCCATTGTTTTTTGCTCACTCTACAGACAGGAACCAGCCATATGAAAACTTAGTCCTAGACCTGCCAAACAACGACACACAGATACATTACTTGCCCTGCCATGAAACACAAGTGACTGCAGGCAAGTTTCAGCTTTGTTGGATCTCATCAGTGAAATGTGTATTGTATCCCATCACACAGTTAGATACCAAGCCGACAACTGGCCAAACCCATGGTCATATCATGGATAGTAAGGGCCACGTTTAGGGGAAGACTAGGGCTATAGTCGGTCCCAGTGATTAGTAGCAGGGAGTAAAAAATGGTTGACTATAATGTGTCTGAGAACAAGTACCAGTTATTGTGATTATTTCAACTTGTTTTTCACGATGCCACCCCTAACAGCCTTAAGTATATGAGTTTTCTTAAATGTTATATTTAATATTAAGAACCTGTAGGTGGACAGTTAGGTGTTGGTGTACTATGTAAATATATTCCTTACATATTTCCTTCCTGTTTTCCTTAGTTCCTTGCTTCATTTCTTCCTTCTTTGCTTCCCTCCTTCTATTCTAGTATCTAGTTGGATCCATGGCATTCCTGATCATGCATTGGAGGGGATTTTTCTCTTCAGTTTTAAGAGGAGGTGTGAACAAAGAGGATGGGATTCCTGCTGTTTTTAAGGCAATGCTTAGTAGTTGTCTTTCTATAAATCGTCTATGTAGTCTCTTCCTTGGATGCAGTGCAGCTCTGGGTGGCAAATATAAATAATCACTGACAAAGCAAATAGGTCTGTGGTTGGCTGACTTCTTATTGAAATGGCCAATGCATGCTTTTTAAAAATGTTTTTGTAAATTCTTATTACAAAAACATACAAATAGGTGTCCTTGTGCACCCATGCATGCGGCACACAGACAAATGTATTTAACTGCTTCTGTAGAAAAGTTTCACAGAAATATGCATAAAGGTGACCATGTGCATTGATGGATATATGAGAATGCAGCTAGCAACACAGAAGAATACATTGACAGAGCACTGTCTGGACATCTGGGTAAAGCCTTGATATGACAATATTCTCTATATCCGAGGAGTGAAAGAAGAGCAGGAAGATGGAGAAAGCAGACAATAAATTCAGAAATTGGTGGTTTTTCTCAAGTAGTAGTATCATTTTTGTTCGGCAGCCTTTTTAAATGCACATTTTTTTTAGTCTATACAATACATTTTTTATTTGAAAAAAGAATGGGATTAACACTTTTTGCAAAAAAAGTTACCACCCTTGCAGTGCGAATGTGGGGTACAGCAAGCAGCATTGGCAGCCCGGTAGACTGGACGCCTACCTGGTCCATGCAGGGAATAAAAATTGAAAATAAACATGTAAATAAATAAGAATAGTCCCAGGCCACTCAAGGTGGTTATTGTTGGGGCAGAAGTGAAGGGATCCAATGGCTGGCCAATTGCAACATGCTGTATGCTGTGGTGTACAGAAGGAAAAAGTGAAGGACACAAAAAAAGGCAATTGAATGAAGAGAGCTAGATGAAACCTCCTAAAACCTTGACTAACACAGGGCCTAAAAATATTCTTTGCATACCTCACATGGTATGCATTACATACAGTGGGCTTTCAAATTATGATAAGTCAGCAGCCCTATTGTGGATAAGTTTCAGGCTATAAGAGTTTGGCAGCAGAGGCTGCTAAGGTTCAGCTGTCTGAAACCAAGTAGTTCTACCATTTCAGTCTGCGGTGAGGAACTAAATCTCGCTGGTAATGGTACCACAAACTGCTAGTCCTTCTGGTGCCTAGGAGAACAGAGTGATTCAAAAGCACATTTGTTATAGATGTTTTTTCTGCATTTTCAAAATCTGTTATGGTTATAAAGGGAGTTAAACTCATTGGCACATGGTGACCAACTGTTGTATCTCAGGATTTGTTATAAGGCACCTAGCAAAAAGAAATGCTTAAGTGTGGAACCTTCTGCACATTTTTAATGCTGGCTTGTGGGAGGCCATTTCTGTAGAATCCATCTTTGAGAGGGCCAAAATCTTCATGTCCCAAACTTAGGAAGGTAGCTCTTTTAAACTCGACACAGGAGGTTTTCCAGATTGTCCATTGAGTGTGTAAGGTTTTACCACAAGATGGGTGGGCAGATCCTAAAACTGTCAACTTTCTGGAAACATCACTGGATTGAACATTGAGAAGATATCACTGGAGATAATTCATTCTAATACTAACCTATAAATGTGCCGGACAGTCCAACTTCCAATGGCAGGCTAGGTTTTTTGCCCTTTGGGTAAAATGTTTCCTTTTCACGTTGGTCCAGCACAGAAGACCCACAGCAACACATGGATGGATGTGTGATTTTGTAAACATTTCACATATACTGTCATTGACCTAAGTCCTTACAATGGCAATACTCATACTCTTTAAATGTTTTATTCGAGACGATCTTGTATGCGGACGACACTCAAGTGATAGTCCCCATAGAGTCAGACCCCGCAGTGACCAGAGCAAAGTTAAAAAACTGTATGCTAAAAGTAGCCACATGGATGAGTATGAACTTCCTTCAGCTCAATTCCAATAAAACTGAGATCTTGTTGTTTGGTAAAGCAGAGGAGTTATGGACCCCTGAATGGTGGCCGGTAGAACTCGGGGAAGCTCCGATACCAACATGGCGGGCAAAGAACTTGGGCATCATAATTGATGACAAACTTTCCATGGAGGAGCATGTGAAGACCATCTCGGGCACCTGCTTCGGAATAATGCGAATGTTGAGAAAAATCTTCCCTTGGATTCCCCTCATGGCCAGAAAGACCCTCATACAGGCGCTTCTGGACAGCAGACTAGATTATGGAAACTCACTACTAGTTGGAATTAGGGAAGATCTATTATCAAGGTTGCAGGTAGTCCAAAATACAGCAGCCCGTCTTGCCCTCAACAAACCCGCACGCACCCCATCATTACCCCTCCTGCGTAAACTGCATTGGCTTCCTATTAGGAAAAGAGCAGTCTTTAAGCTCCTGTGCACAGTGTTTAAATCTCTTCAGGGGACGGGCCCTGCCTACCTTAAGAAGAAACTAGAGCTGTACATGCCCGTTCGTCAGCTGAGATCGAGTAACCGGAATTTGCTCTGCATGCGGAGAATAAAGAAGGCTAAAATAGGCGGGCGGGCTTTTTCTCATCTAGCCCCCGTCCACTGGAATAGCCTACCAGATGAGCTTCGAGCCTGTCCCAATCTGGCACAGTTTAAGAAACTGCTTAAAACCTGGATGTTCTAAGAGTCACGTTTCATTTGTTGGCTGCTACTCAGGCGCCGAGAGATCCCCTTGGGGATGATTCGTTGCGCCCTACAAATGCCTAAATAATAAATAATAATAATTGTTCCACATTCTTTGTGTTTCTTAGTTAATGCATATTCACTATTTCTAGAAACCTGCTACGGACCATGGCTGCTTTGTTTTATTATGTTCAATTTTTTAGAGTTGTTAGTCCTGAACCCACCATGAGTAAATCTAAGACTCTCCCCACCATCGTAAAGGGAAAGATACAGATAATTTGGTCATTTTTGTTTTGTTTTGTTTGGTTTGCTTGTTTTATAAAATGTTGGAGTCTTCACCAACTCGCCACTTCAGGTCGGGAGAAGGAATGCTTGCTACTTGGTAATAAATGATAACACCGAGTCATTTAATTTTGGAGCAGCTGTTGTCTTTCCAGACTTGCCTTCTACAAATGTGTTTAAAGTATTGTTTTTCTATAAAGTTAATCAAAATGGTTCATACCTGAGACCCTTTTCCACCCCAGATGCTGACATTCTTGTCAATGACCAGTCGTAGGTGTTTGGGAACACTGACGTCATAGGTCCCCAATGTCACAAAGCTTTTGGTTTCATTGGATGTAATGTGCCAATATAACAAATCAAGGAATGAACGGAAATCTCCAGATGCATCGAAATATAACTCGCTGCCAGCAGAACTCCGCGTTCGTGCATTCTTCACATAATGCAACATCTGCAAGCAAACAATATTGTGGGACTTCAAAAGGGATGAACTTTGGAAGGCCATTCATTATACTGCTTGGAATTTGTAATGAAATGTTGAGGCCAGAGATATCTTATAGAGTGAGCAATGCTTCAGAACATGGTACTCTACTATAGGTAGGCAGATTACAGTGATTGTGAGAATGAGTTGGGGGAAGGGGTTAAGACACGCTACTATATAGATAGCATCGCTAGGATAAAAGCAAAACTGTATACAACATATTGGTGCCCTCACCTGCCATGGCTCAAACTTTTTAGGATCTGCACATAAACCATTGGTGAAGGGACCTTCATGAGCTTTACAATGAAGCAGATCATGTAATGCCTGGGCCAAGGCATAGATAGCTTGGTATGCTGAAAAGGGTACCGGAAATCATTCACTTCAAACACGGAGGCATCAAGAGATTTAAGATTTTCTGTTCCACTGCAGAGAACCTGCTCATCTTTTTCCCCAGATTTTGTTCCATTAAATGTCTTCATCCATTTGCAACTAAAGGCCTCCTCCCAAAAGGTCATCATGAAGATGTCCTTGGTGTCCCTGAGGGGGTGTATATTGTACAGGAACTCTTTGAGGCCAGGGATGTCTCCTCTGTGCACTGCCAGTCCCAGAGTGCCATTTAATATAAGCCACATGTCCCTCCATGAGAAAACTTTTGATGGAACCCAGCTTGGAATACCGATCCATAACTTTTCAGGGATCCATCTCAGAGATATCTCCTTTAGAAATGGTGCTATATCTATCACATAGGTGTAGCACACTACCACTCTAGCAGTGGATCGTTGCACAATATCAATGGCATGGGCTAAGGATGCCCTACTGGATTGTGTGGGCAGAGTTTCAAAGAATTCAATGCAGATGTCATTCTTTGCAGCCTCCTCTCTAAGCATCTGACTGCCTTGGAGACCATGGTCATTATTTGAGACCAAAATTCCAATCCACGTCCATCCAAAGAGGAGCAACATCTCCATCAAGCCATCCACATGGAAGGTAGCACTTGTCACTGTCCGTAGGAATGATGGGAACTGGATTTTGTCACTTAGGATTGGAAGTGCTGCAACATAGCTGATCTGTGGAGAAAGAAACAATTTTAATAGCACAAATTGAACATACATACATCTAGTGTTTTCAAAATAAATTTAGCTTTGAGCATTCTAGAGTAATTTCATCTTTCTTTTGTAAATTTTGCATATACATAAACCAGCATGCCTGCATTCTATTAACAATCAGGACAACAGTTTTTTATCTATATTATGTATTCATTACCCACATGACAAACAACCAATAATGGTGATAATATTTGTGCAGCAGAGTGGGGTTCAATCTTTCAGAGTCTGAACAGCCCCAGGTTGCCACAGCATTAGTAGGCCATGTACATCAACCATGGAGACATATGTAATAGCAACCTGGCCTGTAATGCTATTGCATACCCCTGATCCCAAATCACCCAGTCCAATGAAATTAAGAACCATCCATCCACAACAAGGAAGTCAATTCTTAGGGGCCAGTCAGTTGAGATGTAGAAGCTGCTTTAATCAGATACTAAAAAAATGGGAGCAAGATATTGCTGGGTCATGAAGTCACTTGGTGGCAGGCCAAGCCCTGTGGCCAGCCCCCTATGGGCACAGTCAAAGGCCAGGATCGGTGGGGGGTTGACTTTACATATGGTAAAAAAATATTATTTTACGTTTAAAATAAAAGTAGAATTCACTGACAAAACCAAAGTTTAAAGTAAAGTTATACTTAGTTGTAATAAAAAGATCTATGTCTTTAAAAAAAAAAAAAAAACTTAAAAATTCACTGAAAGAACCAAAGTTTTTTTTTTTTATTTATCTTTATTGATCAGCTTGTAGGCAGTAAAAACATAAGACACCCCAACATGGGGTTCAGCATTCCACTGTTGTTTTTTCGTCACAGGATATCAATACAAGCCGTTTTGCAGTTACAGAACTTAACCCACAATGAACAATCCCACCATCCACTACCCACTCCCCCTCCTCGGCACTGTGAATAGCATTTCAATAAATCTTGGGTAGCCCTTCAGAGTGACATGCAGCATATTTTCTAACAGTCCCTTCGCCCCCCATATACAGCCTAGTACTTCGTACGGTATCTCAGCCTAAGTCTGGCTTTCCAAGTAAATACCCCGTAAGGGGAGCCCAGAAATCCTTGGGGTGAGAGGCCTACGGTAGTTCCTCCACATAAGTGTCCAATTGGTCCCTACAGTACAATAGGTCCCGGATCCACTGTTTCACTGTTGGAACGGCTTTAGCCCCCCACCTCTGCGCTACAGCTCGCTTAGCAAACAACGTGGAAATGGCTACGAGTCTCCTGTTACATGGTTTAAGCTTTTGTACCCATCCCAGCAGACATACGGCAGGCAAACATGCAACAGGCTCCATCACAACATCCGTGAGCACTTGCGTGACCTTTGCCCAAAAATTGGCGATACCTGCACAGTTCCAGGCCAAGTGCAGGAAATCTGCGTCATCCTGTCCACAACGCACACAGCGCGCACTGTCCCTTAGTCCGAAACGGCGTAGCTGAAGCGGGGTATAATAGAGTTGATGTAGATATTTGAAATGGATTATTCGGAGATTACAGTTCGCCGTTAGTCGTCCGGTCAATACACAGCAAAATTTCCATTCAACCAGTGACATGGAGGTACCCACTACTGCCGCCCATTTGGTATATGAGGGGGACTCCGCTAGTTCAGTCTCCCTAAGAGATGCATTGTATACTTTTGTGATCAGGCCCCCGTGCTCCTCCCCTGCTACCACCGCCTGCAGTGCCCGCAGAGTACGTGGTTCGGTCGGGAATTCTGGGTAGATATCACGGATTGCTTGTCGAACCCGCACATATGTGAATCCCAGCATCAGGCCTGCAAATCCGAAAGCACCCGGAACTGGCCCTGATTGTACAAATCCCCAAGGCGAGTAATCCCTACCTTACCCAGCGCTTGCAAGGCGGTTTGTCCCGTGCAGCCGATATATCAGGATGCGCCGCGATCGGCAGTCTGGGGGCATATATGTAGTCCATCCCCGCCCTCTTAGCGAGTGCATTCCACGCCCATGCCGTACAATGAACCGGGCTGATTTCACCCCGTGCCCCCCCTCCCATCAGGGCAGCTGCAGCCATGGGACCGGAAGGACAGAATCCGC
This sequence comes from Calotriton arnoldi, assembly GCA_963921515.1. Taxonomy (NCBI): domain Eukaryota; kingdom Metazoa; phylum Chordata; class Amphibia; order Caudata; family Salamandridae; genus Calotriton; species Calotriton arnoldi. Next base: position 169,648 of record CAWUFW010003974.1, read on the forward strand.
CTCAATAGCCGTGTGTGGTTGAAACCTCTGTGGAAAATACCAGAAGTGCGCAAACTGCGCCTGAGCGCATAAGTAATATAGACGTAAATCTGGGGCCTCAAATCCACCTCGCTCGAATGGCAGCGTCAGAACCTTCCAGCTACACCGGGGTTTCCCTCCCCCCCAAACGACTGGAGCAGGACCGACTGTAACATGTTAAATAGCGCAACATTCAATCGGAATGGGATGTTTATAAACAGATACAGCAGTTTGGGTAAAAATGTCATTTTTATGATCGCAATGCGATCCGCAAGTGAGAGAGGTAGCTTAGCCCAGCGTGTAGCCTGGTCCGTAATCTTATCGACGGCGCGGCCGTAATTAGCAGAAATGACTACCTCAGGGTCTCTATGAAGCCAAATGCCCAAGTATTTCACGGGGTCATTTGACCATTGCAAGGGAAAATCCATCTCAATCTCCTTGGTACCGGCCGTTAGTGGGAACACAGTAGATTTAGCCCAGTTGATGCCTAGACCCGAAAAACGCTCAAACCTGACATACTCTCTCAGTAGTTCCGGCAAGTATGTGGCGGGCTCCCGCACATAGAGCATCATATTGTCAGCATATAATGACACCATTAAGGGTCGCTGAAGAAACCGCAACACCGCCTGGGCGTGTCGCTGCCGCAGCTTACAGGCCAACCGTTCCAATGCCAGCGTGAAAAGCATTGGTGACAGCGGGCACCCCTGCCGCGTACCGCGTTTGATGGGGAATGCCTCAGAGACCCAGCCATTAACACGAATCCGCGCCACCGGTGCGTCATATAGGAGGCGAACCCATTTTAAGAAGAACGGAGGTAAGCCCATTCGCAGCAAGACGGTGAACATGTACTCCCACTGAAGGGAGTCAAACGCCTTCGCTGCATCGAGCAGCACAGCCACCGCTTGAAAATCCCGATCGAAATAATGCAATGTGGAAAAAATAGTTCAGAGGTTGTGTGCCGTGGATCTGGAGGGCACGAAGCCTGACTGGTCCGGCAGGACCAATTTAGGGACCAAGGGCTGGAGCCTGGTGGTAATCATTTTTGCCAAAATGTTGGCATCTATATTAATAATAGAGAGGGTTGTATAGGAATCACATGTATTCACCGCTTTATCAGGCTTCAAAAGCATTACGATTAACTCTACCGTAAGGGAGGGAGGCAGCTTGCCAGATTCATACGCCTCAGCAAATATCTCCAGCATCTGCGGAGCCAAATCATCGGCATAAGCCTTATAGAACTCGCTAGGGAGACCATCAAGGCCCGCCGCTTTGCAAGTAGGGAGGGACATGATTGCCTGCTTCACGTCTTCTACGTCAAACGGCACTGTGAAATACTCCCGTTGATTGAGGGACAGCCAGCCCAATGCGACATCGTCTAGGTAGTCATTTATCTCAGAAATAGGCGGCTGATCGCGATCCCCATATAATTTAGAGTAAAAATCTAAGACCACCCCACTAATGTCCGTGTTACCGAAGTGCGCCTCTCCCCCCTCGTCCACCAGCTCGGTAATGTAGGCCTGGCTGCGAGGCGCCGCCAATTTCTGCGCTAGCGAGCGGCTGGGTCGACCCCCCTCCCCGTAATAGCGAGCAGTGCACCTTCGTGATCTATGTCTCATTTCCTGGTCGACTGTCTCGTTATGTTCCGACACTAGCTCCCGGACTGCAGCCAATTTTTCAGCGGCGGGGCAACTAGCATAGTCGCGCTCCAGAGCAGCTATGTCCTCCGCGAGCTTCCTAATTCTGCGGCGCAGATCTTTGAGAACCCCGGCCTGTGCTCCGATACAGACCCCCCGAATAGTCATCTTAAACGCCTCACAGAGAACCCTGGCGCTGTCCACAGTACCAGCATTTTCCCGGAAGTAATTATGAATGGCTTCTCCAACCGTGTGCTTAAAAACCGGATCTGACAAAGAGGACGGTGGCAATCTCCACGCAAATGGGGGCTTCCCACCACCCGGGACCTGCAGCGCAAGCAGAACAGGAGAGTGATCTGAAAGGGTTTTAGCCAAATGTTTAACGTCCACAGCCCATGTGCAGACCGCCTCAGACAACAGCCAATAGTCCAGGAGGGACCAAGAACCGTGCACGGTAGAGATAAAAGTGCTCTCTCTGACCCCAGGGTGCCTCAAGCGCCAGACATCATGCACATACCCAGCATCCAGGAGTCCCACAAGGGTATCAGTGGACTGTCTATGTCGTGGAGCCCCGCTTCCCTCCCTATCCTCGTTGATGTCCAGGCATGTATTAAAATCCCCTCCCCAAATAATTTCAGCACTGGGGAAGGCAGATATCCTACGCCAGACATCTGCAAAAAATGAGGAATCATCCACATTCGGAACATATACGTTCACCAAGAGAACACTTGTGCCACCAAGCGTACCATGCACAATCGCCAGCCGACCTTGCTCATCCCTGTCCGAGCCATGGACCTGGAAGGGTGTGCCTCTCTTAACAAGAATCATCACCCCCCGGGAATAGGCTGAATAAGAGGAGGTCATTCTAACGTCCGCCCATCGGGCGCCCACATTCTTCTCAGACAGCGGAGTCAGATGCGTCTCCTGTAAAAATGCCACCTGAACATTCCACCTATCCAGGGACGCTAATACAGTACGAATTTTCTTTGGACTGTTGAGGCCGTGCACATTCCAGGTCACAAATCGGAACTCACTACCCATGTGTCATGTGATCCAGCCAAGATATTTCGATTCGAGATCCGACCCTTAGAACATTTCTTCCAGGCTCATATATGGTACAGTTCACAAGTGCCAACACCCTCCAACCTACCCTCCCCCCTTCCCCCGCCCACTTTGGCATGCCCAACTTGCCAAAGCCATCCCAGAGTAGACAAAGCAGTCCCCGACCTCCCACCCACTTCAGCTGCCCCAACTTGCCAAAGCCATCCCCTCCCTGGGAAAACAATTCCCCATACCCTAAACAAAACTTATATTGCATGTGGGGTACTCCCATATGGGGAACACTAGAGAGCTACTAGCCTCCCACTAAGTAGGAGGTGGCTGATCAGGTCCAATTATTGTGCAGGATATAGAAACATATGGGTCAACACAACTTATCCAGAGCATTGGGCTCCATGCGTGAGCTCGGGCACGTCTCATATGTGGGATAGTAGACCAAAAAAATACAGTTCGCCACCCCAGCCCGCAAGTGCCTACTTGAGAATTACTGAACATACATAAAAATATGGTGCATCCTAACCATCTGCCCAGAAATAACCAGTTCCATTGCGACCACCCGCTGGGGGATGTCCTGTGCCACAGATCATGAGTCCAGGGCGGAGCACGTAAATGGGACTAGAAACATTAATACAGTTCGTCGCCGCACAGACATCGGGGTCCTGTGCTCTAATACGGGCGTATATCTAAAGAAGGAGTACCATATAAGCATTTGTCCTGAAATAGGCCCCACAGCTGCAACCAGCCCGCCGTAATGGACATTGGCTCACAGTGAAACAAACCCCAACAATAACACAGAAGAAGAGCATAGTGTGGGGATCTCCCATACAGGGGGCGTCAGAGTGCTACTGTCCTCCCACAGCGTAGTCTAGTACCTGAACTAAAATCAAAAAGCAAATACATAAACGTAAGGCATCCAATCCAGCCAATATGTTACGTAAAACTCCCCACCCTGGCCATACGTGTGGAAGGCAACGAAAGTAGAGTCACAGCATAGAAGGTGAATCCCACCAGCAGGATGACCCACAGAGCAGACACATTAACAACCCACTCTTAATATCATTGTTCCTCCTCTTCATGCTCAGTCGCGGCCTCGCGTCGGCGCCTCTTCAGTTGCTTCACGTGCTCCATCGACGCCTTAGGGGTCGAGAAAATCTTGAAGTTCCCCTCTGGTCCCACACGGAGGCGCGCGGGATACAACATGGCCTAAGGGATGTTTTCGGACTGAAGGAATTTTTTTACTGCGCCAAATTCACGACGCGCAGATTGGACTGGGACAGTAAAGTCCAGGAAAAAGGACAGTGTGTTCCCCTGATAACAAATATTGCCCTTATCTCTGGCCAGCCTTAAGATGACATCACGGTCCCGGTAGTTCAAAAGCCGAGCAATTATAGGGCGAGGTGGAGCACCTGGGATCAGACGCGGTGCCAAAGAACGGTGGGCGTGCTCAACTATAAACATGGAGGAAAAGTGCTCGGAGCCAAATATTTCCTTAAGTAGATTCTCAACGAAGTGCTCCATCCTACCAGTGTTCGTGGATTCGGGAAGGCCCGTAATCCGAATGTTATTTCTGCTGGACCGGGCCTCTAAATCTTCGTTCTTGGCCTGAATGAGCACCAAGACCTTTTCCATATTGAGGGTCTTGCTGGCAACTTCACTAAGTCCATCCTCCGTAGTAGAGACCCTCTGTTCCACCTCCCCCATTCTTGCGTTTTGCTTTTCCAGCTGCGCAGACATATGGTCCAGCCTGTGACTCATATTTGACATACTAACCTCAATAGCCTGAAGGCTTTTTTGCATTGCCAGCAATGTAGATTCCAAATTGGGCGGGCCCTCCCCCTGTAAATCAGCCTCAGAGTCCGAAGCTGCTTTTTGCTGGGTCCTGCCTGACTTTCGCGCCTCAAACATGAGGTGGGGTTGTAACTTGTCCGGCTTCCCCATAGTGGGAGGGGAAGGATATAGGTAGGAGACAACAGTCTCGGCAGTATGGCAGCACCCCCCCCAAGGGCACCTGGGACGCTAGGTCCAGCAACAAGCTAGATGCAGGATGCGAGCAGTGCAATGAACCTACAGCAGTGAACACTCCCTACAGCACGTGAGGTATAGGCCTCCCAAATACACCAGCAGTCAGAGCCAAGCCAGTGCAGTAGAACATGTGGGAGGCGACTGTGCAAGGCAGTACTAAAGGCTTACATTTGAGTTATTCCTCCCAGCAGGCCACTAATGTTCAAGCATTCTATACAGTCCCATGGTCCAGGGGCACAATGATAGCAGACTGGCAATTACAATCCAAGACGCACTCCCACCATAGGGCGACTCCTCGCGAAAGCATCCGTTGTGCAGTTCCCAGACACCAGGCAAGGAGTAGGATTCTGGCAAGTCAGTAAGTTATTGGCAGGGAAACTCCACCTGTCGCACTTAAGTATAATGCCACCCGTGTGCCCCAGCTATCATGTCCAGGCCAGTACAAAGAAGCGAGAACAAGGCGTCAGTATTATGCAGTAAAGTAGTGTGGCAGCAGAGTCAACCCCCACAACAGGCCACAAATATGCACCACAGGGCAGACAACTCCTTTCCACAGAGGCACAGATAGGTAGTTTGGTCCACGCTATCCAGAGCACGCCACCTCAGGGGAGCGGTGTGACAATGTAGATGGCCCTCCCTATAAGCCGCAAACGTGCACTTAGTGTAGAGAGCTTTCTATTCCAGGGGCACAGTAGAAATGTGCCAGAGACCGCTATCTCCAGCGCACCACCGCGGGGAGAAGTATCGTGGCTAGTCGATCCCTGCACACACCAGCTGCGCAATGCCGAGCTGCACTGGGCTCCCCGCCAGAGGCACAGGCCCCGGGCACAGTTCAAGCAGCGATGTCAAATATACGGGGGTAAATCCGCAAATTGAAAAGTCACCGGGCAGCAGCTACAGGTCAGGGCAGAGGGACGCGCAGCATTCACCAGGGGCCCTTTCCTCTCCGCCCAACCAGAGACCTGGAGGAAGCCAAGACAGAGAGGCCCAAGCGCGCCGCGCATGCAGACCGCAGCCGGCAGGCCGCGGCCCAGAGCCCCAGCCCGCACCAACCTCCGCAGCCGCGGGCCAAAGCAAGAGCCGCCCCCCGCCTACCGCAGCCCGCAGCGGGCATAGACGATCCTCCGCATCGGCAGACAAGGGCCTCAGGTGGGCTCTGCAGGATCCACCAGGCTCCGCACAATGTTCAGGCCCTCCGCACCAGTACCGCAGGCAGCCAACAGCCGAAGAAGGGCACGGAGCCGTCCAGGAGTTACCGGCCAGGCTCGAGCCCCCGCAGACAGCAACACAGGGAGGTAGGAATCAGCATCCGCTGGTAGCGCTGATTCTAGGCTCAGTTGCTGTAGCACTTTGCACTCTCGCCCCCGCAGAGCACCGGCTGGCGCTCAAACTCAGCTCACCACAACGGTGGCCGCCATCTTGGCTGCACGGCGGTCAGGGAAGCCCTCACCGATTTGCTCGTGACACAGGGAGCACCAGCAGTCTTAACAGCCCCCAACAGCAGCGGGGGTGTCACACCATGCAGGGCAGTAGTTTGGGCACTTGGATGCCGCGATATTCAGCCGATATTGGGCGGATAGGAGATCAGCCGGGCGGAGCTTCACTAAGGTGCGGTCATCTTGCCTGGCGCCGTCTAGCGCCCCCAAAGAACCAAAGGTTAAAGTGACATTATAGTTAGGTGAATATGTCAGTGACTAAAAAAAGCACAGAAATTCAGCAGTTGTAGATAACTTAGTTATAGTTAGTGTTGTCTGGTTAGTGGTATGAAATAGTGTGTAAAAAGGTCAGCTACTTATAATAATTTGAAGGTGATGGATAAATTGTTAATGAAAGTTATAAGTTTGTGTAGTTTAAATGTTGTTGGTGTAGGGAAAATAATTTTTCGTAACTATGACTAAGCTCTAACCTTTATTTTTGTAATTGAATTTCAGTGTTTTTTTAACTTTTTTTATACAAATGTATTTCAAATCGTAGAGTCCAGTGTCGTAATTGGAGAGTTGTTATGTAGAGTGTTGTGCAGTACAGTGGAGGAGAGTTTTGTAAAGTTTATTGACATAGACTAGAGTATTGGAGATTTTAATCGAGTGGAGTAGAGAAGAGTGTTGCAGCATATCATACAGTGTAGTATAGTGTTATATAGTGTAGTGGCATGGTTTTTCATGTAGTGGAGTGAAGTATCTTAGAGTGGAGCAATGAGTTGTACAGTTGAATCTCATGTCAAACAGTAGAGCAGGATGTAGTAGACTGTCATAGAGTGGAGTAGAGTTTTTAGAGTGAAGTAGGGTGAAGTAGAGTGCCATAGAGTGGAGAATCATCAATTAGAGTGCCATATAGAACAAAGGGGAGAGTGTTGTAGAGTGAAGTGCCGGGTCATATAGTGAAGTAGCGTATCATAGAGAGAAGTTGAGTGGCATGTTGTTGAGTGTCATACAGTGTATTACAGTGTTATAGAGTGGAGTTGCATACAGGAGAGCAAAGTGTCAGACAGTGGAGCGACGTAGAGCGGAGTATAGTACAGTGGTGTAGAGTGGGATAAAGTGTAGTACAGTGGAGTATAGTGGAGTGGAGTACACTTGAGTGGGTAGTATACAGTGGAGTAAAGTGTCATAGATTATAGTGGTGTGGAGTGCAGTAGAGTAGAGTGGCATAGCATACTGTCGAGTAAAGTGTTAGAAATTGGAGTACCGTGTTGTACAGTAGAGTGTAGTGGGGTGTTGTACAGTATTGGAAAGTGATGTAGACTACAGTAGAGTAGAGTAGCATACATTCTAGTTGATTTTTGTTGAGTGGAGAGGTGTACATGACAGTTCAGTGTTGTAGAGTGTTGTACAGTGGATTGGCATACAGTGTTACATACTACAATGGCAGTGAGTGGCATAGAGTGGAGTGGCGTACAGTGGAGTAGTGGAGTAGAGTGGAGTACTGTGTCAGATAAAAGTGGAGTAAAGTGGTGTGCAGTGGCATACAAAGAGTTGTGTACGGAGTCATATAGTGGACTTGAGTATCGTAGAGTAGAGTGAAGTAGAGTGTTGTCCAGTGGTGTATTGTACAGTACAGTGTTGTACAGTGGAATGAAGGGTTTTAAGCAGGAGTAAAGTGTTGGAGAGTGGCAAACAGTGTAGTAGAGTGTTGTAGAGTGGAGTTGCATAGAGTACTGTATTGTGTGATACAGTGGAGCTGTGTAGAATCGATAGTTGTATAGTAGCGTAGAGGGAGGTAAAGTCTTGTTCAGTCGAGTAGAGTTGAGTGAAGTACTGTAACTTAGTGTGGAGTAAAGTGCAATAGAGTGTATTGATGTGTTGTAGAGTAGAGTGGGATGGAGTGGCGTGTAAAGGTGTAGTGTAGGTAGTAAACTGTTATAAATTGGAATGGGGTCTCATATAGAAGAGTGGAGTGCTGTGTCGTTCACAAAAGTGTTGTTTAGTGAATTGGAGCGTTGTACATTGGTGTGTACAGCCACATGGAGTAAAATGTCATAGAATGCCATGAAGTGGAGCTATATAGAGTAGAGTGTCATACAAAGGTCTGGCGTAGAGTGGAGTGGCGTACACTGTAGTGGAGTAGAGTGGATTACCGTAAAGTGGAGTAGCATACATTGGAATAGCATACAGTGGAATACTGTACAGTGGTGTGTAGAATAGTGGGGTGGCATAGAGTGGAATTGCATAGAGTGGACTGATGTACAGTGGAGTGTTATAAAATGGAGTAGGGCACAGTGGATTAGCATTGAGTGGGGTGGCATACACTGAAGTGGCATAGCATAGAGTTGAGGAAACTGTTATAAATTTGAGTGGCAACTTATACCATAGAGTGGAGTGCTGTGTCATACAGTTCTGGAAACCACTATAGAGTGGAGTAGAGGGTTGTACAATAGAGTGTATGGGCATAGAGTCCAATGCAGACAGTGGAGTGTACGGGGATATGGTGGAGTATAGTCTAGTAGAGTGGCATAGAGTGTAGTAGAGTTTTGTAGAGTGAAGTTATATAGAGTTATAGAGTGGAGGAGAGTACACTGGAATAGCATAGAGTGAAGTAGCATAGATTGGAATGTCGTACAGTGGAGTGGCATAGAGTGTAATACCATATAGTGTAGTAGCATACAGTGGAGGGGCATAAAGTGTAATAGCATATAGTGTAGTAGCGTAAAGTGGAGTTGCGTACAGTGAAGTGGTTTATACTGGAGTGGTATATTATTGGGTGGAGTAGAGTGTAGTAGCATACATGGGAATGGTGTAAAGTTGATTGGGACAGCGTGGAATACCATACACTAGAGGGGCAAACATTGAAGTTTTGTACAGTGTGATAGCGTAGAATGGAGTGGCGTACAGTGGAATAGCAATGAGTCAATCAATCGGGGAATTGTAAGTGCGCTACTCACCCGTGAGGGTCTCAAGGCACTGGGAGGATGCAGCTCCGGTCAGTCGAAGAGCCAGGTCTTGAGAGTCTTCCTGAAGATGTGCAGGGTGGGGGCATGCCTGATGTTCACACCCAAACTGTGGTGGCCAACAGATGCAGCCCCACCCCCTAATACAGTGGACACTGCCAAAAACCTAGGAGTCCGATTTGAAACTTCCCTCTCCTTTCATCGGCAGGCATTGTCGGTAGCAGGAACCTGTTTTCATTGGATAAAAACTCTGAAAAAATTCTTTGATCTCCTTCCAGCTATAGCTCGCAAGTCCGTGGCAGTGGCTTTGATCTTATCACGCCTAGATTATTGTAACAATCTCTATGCAGGAGTAAAGAAGAGAACTCTGAAAAAGCTGCAGACTGTACAAAATGCAGCAGCCCGAATGGTACTGAAATTACCAAAGGGGTCATCTGCCTCGGAGGCCCTCCAAATCCTCCACTGGCTGCCAATACACAAGAGAATTCTCTTCAAAATCCTAGTGATAACTTTCAGAGCTGTAAAACAAAGCGGCCCCAAATACCTCAGGACCAGATTAAAAGCCTATGTACCTGCACGAAATTTGAGATCCTCCACGGAAAATCTGCTAGTACCCCCCCATTTCCGTCTGAAGTCCAGAGGAGGAAAATCTATGGCTGTACTGGGAACTAAAGCTTGGAACTATTTACCCACCCAACTGAGACTTACGCAGATGGAGTCCATGTTTAAGAAAAGACTGAAAACTTGGAACTTCACAGTACCAGATAGTCTGGCCCTGTCCCTTATCTGATCAGGGCGACATCAGAGATCACACTCCTTGACACTCAGTCTACCCGCTTCCAGCGCCAAGATGCTCCATTGGAGTGAAAGCCAGCGCTTTACAAATGAAATACAATGTACTGATCCTCATGTATTCAGAAACCTGGCTCTCCGACTGATATTATGAAATGTTCTCCTTTTTTAAACTTTATGGTTGCGTTTTTAAAAGAAAATGTATATATATATATATATATATATGAAATGTCTATGTTGTTATTTGCACTTTTATGGCATTAAGTTGCCGAATAAAGTATTTTTGACTTGACTTGACTTGACATCATTCATTCAAATGACATCAATCATGTTGATTGGTAGCTCATTCCAGGTCTTGGCCGCGATGTAGGAGAAGGTTCTTCCACCCGTTCTTGCTCTGTGGATGCGCAGGGGTTCGGCGAGGGCGAGGTTGGCGGATCAGAGGATCCTCTTGGGTGTGTGGAAGGAGATTCTGTTGATGAGCTATTGGGGTCCGGTGTTTTGGAGGCATTTGTAGGCGTGGGTGAGTATCTTGAAGGTAACTCTTTTCTCAACGGGGAGCCAGTGAAGTTTGGTAAGGTGCTGGGTGATGTGTTCGTGTCGAGGGATGCCGAGGATGAGTCTGGCTGCGGTGTTCTGTACAGTCTGGAGTTTGAGGAGCAGAGACTTGTTGATCCCGGCATAGAGGGGGTTTCCGTAGTCCAGTCTGCTGGTTATGAGTGCGTGGGTGACGGTCTTCCTTGATTCTGGGGGATCCATTTGAAGGTCTTTCAGAGGATGCGGAGGGTGTTGAAGCAGGTGGAGGTGACAGTGTTGACCTGTCGGGTCATGGAGAGGGAGGAGTCGAGTACAATGCCGAGGTTTTGGGCATGGTCTGTGGAGGTGTGGGGGTGCCGAATGTGGTGGGCCACCAAGAGTTGTCCCATGCAGAGGGGGAGGGTCCGAGGGGGAGGACCTCTGTCTTTTCCGAGTTGAGCTTCAGGCAGCTGTTGCTCATCCAGGATGCAACGTCTTACATTCCTTCCTGGAAGTTAAGTCTGTTGGTGATGGGGTCCTTGGTGAGGAAGAGGATGAGCTGGGTGTCGTGGGCGTAGGATACTAGGCTGAGTCCGTGCTATCTGACAATGGCGGCAAGGGGGGCCATGTAGATGTTGAAGAGTGTGAGGCTGAGTGGAGTACAATGGAGTGGTGTACAGTAGACTAGCATAGAGTGGAATAGCGCAGAGTAGAATAGCGTAAAGTGGAGTGGCGTAAAGTGGAGTGGTGTAGACTGGTGTACTGTATAGTGGATTGGGGTAGAGTAAAATAGCATATAGTGGAGTGGCATAGAGTGTAGTGACGCCCAATGGAGTAGTGTAGAATGGAGTGGCGTAGAGTGGAGTGGTGTACACTGGAGTGGCATAGAGTGGAGTAGCATATAGTGGAATGGCATACAGTGGAATAGCGTAGAGTGAAGTGGTGTACTGTTGAGTGAAATAGGAATAGGGTATATGGAGAAGCATACCATGGTGTTGTGTACAGTATAGTGTTGTAGACTAGATTGGCGTACCATGGAATGGGGTAGAGTGTAATGCCATGCAGTGGAGTGGGGTCCAATGGAATAGCCTAGAATGGAGTGGGGTAGAGTGGAGTGGCATACACCTGAATGGCATAGAGTAGAGTAGTATACAGTAGAGTGGCATACAGTGGACTTACATAGAGTGGTGTGGCATACAGTGAAAAGACGTGAAGTGAAATAGCATATACTGGAGTAGTGTAAAGCAGAGTGGTATACACAGAAGAGGCGTAGAGTGGAGCTGCATACAGTGTAATAGCGTAGAGTAGACTGGTGTAGAGGAAAGTTGTATACAGTGTAATAGTTTGGAGTGGGGTACAGCAGAGTGTTGTACAGTGGAGTGGCATAGAGTGTAATAGTGTATAGAAAAGTTGTGTACAATGGAGTGATGTATAATGCAGTGGTGTAGACTGAAGTAGCATACAGTGGCGTGGGGTACAGTGTGATAACATACAGTGGAGTGGCGTTCAATTGAATAGCATAGAATGAAGTGGTGTAGAGTGGAGTGCCAATGGCTGGAGTGGCATAGAGTGGAGTGGCATACATTAGAGTGGCAGACAGTAGAATAGCATAGAGTGGAGCGGCTTACAGTGGAATGGGGTAGAGTGGAATAGCATATACTGGAGTAGCGTATACCAGAGTGACATACACTGAAGAGGCGTAGAGTGGAATTGCATACAGTGTGATAGTATACAGTGGACTGGTGTGGACTGGAGATGTGTACAGTGCAATAGTATAGATTGGAGTGGCATAGAGCAGAGTCTTTGTACGGTGAAGTGGCATAGAGTGTAATAATGTATAGTGGACTAGCATACAGTGAAGTGGCGTATAATTGAGTGGTGTAGACTGGAGTGGTGTATTGTAAAACTAGAGGCCCCCTGCTAATAGGGTAAGGTTCCTTAAGGCAGGGCTAATTAATCTAATGTATAAGCTTAAGGCAACAGTGATATAAACAACACAAAACAACACGAATTTTGTTGACTGACTGAATAGAAAACAAAAGGAGAACCAACAGTATCTATTTTGTTATACAAAAATAATAATTTTTATTGATGCACAATAGCAAAAAGATTATAAAATTACTTTTATCATTTCATTTTTAAAAGAAAATGTAACAACCCATTTGTACTCATTCATTCCTCTTCATTCATACAACATATGACTAACAATCAATTTAAAAAATACACATGTCATTATTTATGATTAGATGATAAATAACCATTAATTTCTGAGAATCTTGAGGAAACTATGTGGCAGAATTTTAATAATCTGTGTTATCGACGCGCGTTTCGGCACAGTTGTGCCTTCGTCAGGAAAGGGGCCACAATGTTAACTTTTGATCTCTGTAAATAAAATATATATGTTACATTTCAGATACAGGGTTCTCACTTACTGAGACATATTGTGCCACCATAAAGGTGTGCATTATATAGTATTTACAATTCAAAGAGCAAGACAAAGGACTAATTTGAGGTCCCCAATTAGTGTATATACAAGAACTCGTGAATTGTCCAGAAAAAGAATTGTGTATAACAGGATAGATTAGAAACAGATAAGAAAAATAGCCACCACCTCATTTAAAAAATCCATATCAGTCGATTCACCCAGTGATCTACTAAAAAAATATACGTGGTTTAAAAACTTTATAAAGAATGACCTTATATCTTGAAGTAAATTCGTCAGTATTGACCGCCACTGTATAAGCACTTTGAGGTATTGGTTGATTCTTGATTTAGAGGACCAACTGTAAAAATTAAATTAAAGTACCTCATTTTATTCTTTGGTTTATGATCTTAATCAATATATTTATTAGTTGGGTATATAAATACCTTGGCTATCTGTCTCCAACACTAATTAGTATTTTTGTCGTCCAAGATAAAATTATGATGTACTCAATTCCGCACTCGATATGTGCCGTCCTTATGATTTATACTGTGAGCACAAAAAATGATGTTTAGCCTTACATATTAACCATTTAATTAAATTTGCTGTAAGGCTACTAGCATGACTATAATCAAAATGCTGGTTTATGACCCAATTTGGTATTTTAAATTGTTGTAGTACTTACATATCCATTGAATATCCGCTATTATATCGATTTATCTAGAAAAAACAACAATTTAGACCGTATCACTAGTAAGGAAAGGGGCTATATGTTCAATATAAAAATTATTTACTGCCAACTCATGAATTGACACTGTATTGACTCACAAGGCAATTATGAAATAAATGTTTGATGTTTAACTCCATACAATATAGGCTATTTAGAGGAGTCAAAGTCAAGACCCTACCTTATAAAAGTCATCAACATAAACTAAAAGGAGGTATCAAAACTGTTGACCCCCAAACACAACCAACAACCGAGAGCTATGATAGACATCCCTACCGAAGGCTAATTTAGAGGAGTCAGAGTATACATCTTGACCAACAAGAATACTGGTGTGAACTGATGAAAAATGTCACAGTCAGAATCTTGCTCCGGGGTTTAACCTCAATCATATTTAAAATTTAAAAGTACTCTATGTGATATCTCGCCCTTCAGTTGCCGTTATACGAAAACTCAAAGACTGCCGTTACGCGAGAAATTCACCAGTCGATGAACCAAATGCTAAATGCTACCAAGTACCTACTTACTGTCTTTTGATGGCATTCGAATCCCGGATGATGGGGCCTCTATACGCCACGAACTCCTCGTGGAGACTGCACTGGGGTCCATGCACTTCCGCATAAGATGTACACGGGGTCCATCACATGGTGTTCACGAGCCAATCATGATCAAGACCATGTGACGGCAGATGGTAATTCGAAATAAAGAACGAAAAGCAAAAGGGGACTATGTTTGTTACATAAACATTAGTCTCGATGTAGTATTACCCTGATGTTCGACCTTGCGATGCTTAATAAATAAAATCATCCCCTCGCCACGATAAACGCACGGAGAACAGAATACAATTTAACTCCTATTAAAAAATAAATCAATGGAATCTATCACGTGGTTGATCCTAACCAATCATAGTAGATACCAGAACCCAATAGCTGACCAGTTTCATTAATGGTGAACCCATACTGAATTCTTATCTATATATTGAGATATTCTAATTTGGATTGATTATAACAACGGAAATATGGTCAGCTAGCTCAATTGAATAATTTTATAATAAAGGTATGATGTGATATAAATACGATCCTCTTGACTAATATTACAAGTTATTAAATGAATTCTTTTGTATATCGAAATCCATAATTTTTAAGAGGATCCTTTATTATATATTTTTTATTTACACTCAGGGATTCTAGTTGTCTAATATTTACATAGGTAATGAAATTAACATTTCCACCCAATATGTGATTTGTTTTAAAAAGATTTTTTTCCAATGTTAATTATATAGACTGGGCATTGTGGAAAGATGTAATATTCCATCAGGATCAGACGATAGATTCAGCTGTTATATCGTATCGCTTGTTCCCATGGGATTTCCAAATTTAAACCTCGTGCAAATGTATCCAGGGAAAATATCCAAAATACTTCTCTTCTTTTCCTCACTTCATCTGAGTCTGTGCCTGTCTTTTCATTTATTTTTTCTAAAATTAGCCAATTAATTTGATCATGATTGTGTCCTGCTTCTAAGTAATGTTTTACTAACGGAGCATGAATCTTTTTAGTGCGTATAGCTGAGCGATGTTCAGTCAAACGGACTGCTAGAGTCCTAGATGTTTCACCCACATAGCCTTTATTGCATGGACACAATAGCAAATAAATAATATTCTTGGTTTTACAATTGGTGTATGATTTAAGAGTAATATTATATGAATTGTAAATAAATTTCTTTGTGATTATTGCGGTATCACAAGCTTTGCATTGGGTACATATATTATTACCCACTAGTGGCATGGAGTTATCAAGGGTAGTTTGAATAGATGTTTTTTGGGCATACGAGAATGGACAATTTGATCCTTGAGGTTTTTGTTGCGTCTATGAGCGAACATCGGGCGTGACAATATATTATCTTCCTCTGAATTGGCATTCAAAATATGCCAATGAGTACATACAGCCTGTCTAATTTTTTCATTCGCCATAGAATGTCTAGTAACACATACAAGTGCAGGGGATTGTTTGGGTGGTTGGTTACCCAGTAGATGGTCCCGATCATAGAAACGGGCGCGTTTATAGGCCTCCCGTATCAATCTATGAGGATAACCACGTGCTATAAATTTCGCCTTCATGGTTTCAGATCTCAAATCATAGTCAGTAATATTGGTACAATTTCTCCGTAACCGGAGAAACTGACCAAACGGTATGCTCTCTTTTTGTTTATTGGGATGGAAGCTTGTAAAGTGCAATAAAGTGTTTTTGCAGAAGGTTTCACATATAGATCTACTTCGAGCTCATGACTCTTGGCTTTGATTTCGATGTCCAGAAATTCAATATGACTATGACTAGTGTGAGCAGTGAATTTTAAATTAACATCACACTCGTTGATCCATAGTATAAATTCGGATAGTTGTTCTACTTCACCAGTCCAAATAAAAAATATGTCATCTATAAACCGAGCCCAATGTGTAATGGACTCGAAAAACGGGGCTATTTCATTATATATATATATGCTCTCAAATTGAGCCATATATATATTTGCCACAGTGGGAGCACAAGATGCTCCCATGCTTACTCCCTTTATTTGGCGATACAAATTGCCATTGAACTCAAAAGTGTTATCTTCTAAGACTATTGTAAGTATTGCTTTAATGAAATCTGGATCACAGTCTATATGGAATAATTCAATAAACCATGCCACTGCCATAAGTGCCCCTCCTTGTGGTATATTACTATATAAGGATTCCACATCTAGAGTAACCAGAAATTCATTATGCTCATTAAATGGTAGTCCTTCCACTGTTTGTATCATGGATTTTGTGTCCTTAATATATGATGTAATTCTCGAAACATGGGGACATAAGATACGGTCTATGTATTTTGAGATTGGCTCGGTGACTGAGCCTATTGTAGTCACAATGGGACGATATGGAGGATCATGGCTATTTTTATGGATTTTAGGAATTCCATAAATTGCTGCCATTTTAGGATATTTGATGTTTAAATAGTCATATTCTTTTTGACAGATAGTGCCTATTTCTAATGCTCTTTTTGTTAAATTGGAGATCTTTCTCTGTACTCTAGATGTGGGATCAATGTTGACTGATAAATAAAAATTAGTATCACTCAAGAGATGTAACATAGTTTCAATGTATTTATCCGTATCGATAACAACTATGCCTCCCCCTTATCACAGTTTTTTATAGTGATGTCTGGATTATTACGGAGAGAGACTAATGTTTTAAGCTCTTCTGAATTTAAGTTGTTAGGAGGATGAAAAATATGCTTCAAAGATGTTTTTAAACTTTTTAAAACAGATTTTTCATATATCTCTACTTCAGGGCCCAGATCATCTAAACTGGGAGTAAAGGTAGATACTGGACGTAATCCTGAATGATTTTCCGAAAGTCCTGCCACACCTGAGTTGGGAATGACTTCATTTGCAAAGAATTTTTTAGGCGTATTTTGCGAAAGAATGATGTAATATCTTGATATAATTCAAAAATGTTAATGCCTGTCTGTGGTACAAAAGTCAGGCCCTTTGATAGAAGTGCAACTGTCAAATCTTCTAACGATTGTTTTGATAGATTGAATATAGGTATTTCCTTTACGGCCTCCAATATTGAGCATTTCTGGTAACTAGATACTGTTGGGTATTTTGCTGGTAATTGCCCCGATTGAAGGTATCGTGATACCTCGGTTGATACCTCGGCCTCCAAGGGCCCCGTCGTGCCTGTCGCCTGCCTAAAAAGACTGGCCATTTGGTCGGTTGCCTGAATAGGAGGCTCTCTGATTTTCAAAACTGGGTCGATAACCATTATCATCATTATCAGAATCGGAGGTATCCGAAAAGGTAGTAACCTTTCTATTTGATCTTTGTGGTCCCCCAGATTCTGTATCCATATAGTCCCCTTGATTATAGAAATGTTCATTTAGATAGGGGTACGTTTTTCCTTTGTGGTGAATCTAATGTCTTTATTTAATTTGTCTGTTTTTCTTTTAATCAAGTAGTCAGAATATGCTGAAACTTCCTTTTCAATATCTTCTAGTTTTTCTTGGCATTCGCCAGAGCATCATTTTGTTTGATCTTTTCCTCTAAAGCTATCAATTCCGATGTTAATGTTTGAATTAACTCCTTAGCTGTCTCTATTATTAAAATCATGAAATCACGAGAACATCGGTTTGCTATCAGCGACCATTTCTCAAGAAATGCTCGTATTTGGACAAAGAGTCCAGGGATATTTCTAACTCTAAGTCCCTGGGGAATGATGCCCGCTTTCAAATAGTCCAACATAAACTGACCATGCAATTCTATCCTCCGAATCTTTTTCTTCAGTTGGAATAATGTATTTAAATCATCATTGGAGACTGGGTCATTATTATTTGTCTGGTTATTGTGGACAGATGTATTTCCTACTAGAAGAGCATATTGCTCATCTGTAAAACCAAACGTCTGTATTGCTTCCATATTGATGATCTAATGTAAAAAAAAAAACTAAACAAAATTAGAAAATCAAAAAAATTGTGAAGGATAGATATAGTAAATTCAATACTTAAGGGAAAACTATACCAAAATTTCTGGACAACTCAATAGATTGTGACAATGCATCCAAAAGGTATATTGCCTTGCGTTTAAATGTAAACACTCACTTTTAACACATATAAATGTCTATCACAATGCGAACAGCCCCACGCAGACAGGCTGCGGGTAATATATTGTAAAACTAGAGGCCCCCTGCTAATAGGGTAAGGTTCCTTAAGGCAGGGCTAATTAATCTAATGTATAAGCTTAAGGCAACAGTGATATAAACAACACAAAACAACACGAATTTTGTTGACTGACTGAATAGAAAACAAAAGGAGAACCAACAGTATCTATTTTGTTATACAAAAATAATAATTTTTATTGATGCACAATAGCAAAAAGATTATAAAATTACTTTTATCATTTCATTTTTAAAAGAAAATGTAACAACCCATTTGTACTCATTCATTCCTCTTCATTCATACAACATATGACTAACAATCAATTTAAAAAATACACATGTCATTATTTATGATTAGATGATAAATAACCATTAATTTCTGAGAATCTTGAGGAAACTATGTGGCAGAATTTTAATAATCTGTGTTATCGACGCGCGTTTCGGCACAGTTGTGCCTTCGTCAGGAAAGGGGCCACAATGTTAACTTTTGATCTCTGTAAATAAAATATATATGTTACATTTCAGATACAGGGTTCTCACTTACTGATACATATTGTGCCACCATAAAGGTGTGCATTATATAGTATTTACAATTCAAAGAGCAAGACAAAGGACTAATTTGAGGTCCCCAATTAGTGTATATACAAGAACTCGTGAATTGTCCAGAAAAAGAATTGTGTATAACAGGATAGATTAGAAACAGATAAGAAAAATAGCCACCACCTCATTTAAAAAATCCATATCAGTCGATTCACCCAGTGATCTACTAAAAAAATATACGTGGTTTAAAAACTTTATAAAGAATGACCTTATATCTTGAAGTAAATTCGTCAGTATTGACCGCCACTGTATAAGCACTTTGAGGTATTGGTTGATTCTTGATTTAGAGGACCAACTGTAAAAATTAAATTAAAGTACCTCATTTTATTCTTTGGTTTATGATCTTAATCAATATATTTATTAGTTGGGTATATAAATACCTTGGCTATCTGTCTCCAACACTAATTAGTATTTTTGTCGTCCAAGAATCCAAGGTCGAACATCAGGGTAATACTACATCGAGACTAATGTTTATGTAACAAACATAGTCCCCTTTTGCTTTTCGTTCTTTATTTCGAATTACCATCTGCCGTCACATGGTCTTGATCATGATTGGCTCGTGAACACCATGTGATGGACCCCGTGTACATCTTATGCGGAAGTGCATGGACCCCAGTGCAGTCTCCACGAGGAGTTCGTGGCGTATAGAGGCCCCATCATCCGGGATTCGAATGCCATCAAAAGACAGTAAGTAGGTACTTGGTAGCATTTAGCATTTGGTTCATCGACTGGTGAATTTCTCGCGTAACGGCAGTCTTTGAGTTTTCGTATAACGGCAACTGAAGGGCGAGATATCACATAGAGTACTTTTAAATTTTAAATATGATTGAGGTTAAACCCCGGAGCAAGATTCTGACTGTGACATTTTTCATCAGTTCACACCAGTATTCTTGTTGGTCAAGATGTATACTCTGACTCCTCTAAATTAGCCTTCGGTAGGGATGTCTATCATAGCTCTCGGTTGTTGGTTGTGTTTGGGGGTCAACAGTTTTGATACCTCCTTTTAGTTTATGTTGATGACTTTTATAAGGTAGGGTCTTGACTTTGACTCCTCTAAATAGCCTATATTGTATGGAGTTAAACATCAAACATTTATTTCATAATTGCCTTGTGAGTCAATACAGTGTCAATTCATGAGTTGGCAGTAAATAATTTTTATATTGAACATATAGCCCCTTTCCTTACTAGTGATACGGTCTAAATTGTTGTTTTTTCTAGATAAATCGATATAATAGCGGATATTCAATGGATATGTAAGTACTACAACAATTTAAAATACCAAATTGGGTCATAAACCAGCATTTTGATTATAGTCATGCTAGTAGCCTTACAGCAAATTTAATTAAATGGTTAATATGTAAGGCTAAACATCATTTTTTGTGCTCACAGTATAAATCATAAGGACGGCACATATCGAGTGCGGAATTGAGTACATCATAATTTTATCTTGGACGACAAAAATACTAATTAGTGTTGGAGACAGATAGCCAAGGTATTTATATACCCAACTAATAAATATATTGATTAAGATCATAAACCAAAGAATAAAATGAGGTACTTTAATTTAATTTTTACAGTTGGTCCTCTAAATCAAGAATCAACCAATACCTCAAAGTGCTTATACAGTGGCGGTCAATACTGACGAATTTACTTCAAGATATAAGGTCATTCTTTATAAAGTTTTTAAACCACGTATATTTTTTTAGTAGATCACTGGGTGAATCGACTGATATGGATTTTTAAATGAGGTGGTGGCTATTTTTCTTATCTGTTTCTAATCTATCCTGTTATACACAATTCTTTTTCTGGACAATTCACGAGTTCTTGTATATACACTAATTGGGGACCTCAAATTAGTCCTTTGTCTTGCTCTTTGAATTGTAAATACTATATAATGCACACCTTTATGGTGGCACAATATGTATCAGTAAGTGAGAACCCTGTATCTGAAATGTAACATATATATTTTATTTACAGAGATCAAAAGTTAACATTGTGGCCCCTTTCCTGACGAAGGCACAACTGTGCCGAAGCGTGCGTCGATAACACAGATTATTAAAATTCTGCCACATAGTTTCCTCAAGATTCTCAGAAATTAATGGTTATTTATCATCTAATCATAAATAATGACATGTGTATTTTTTAAATTGATTGTTAGTCATATGTTGTATGAATGAAGAGGAATGAATGAGTACAAATGGGTTTGTTACATTTTCTTTTAAAAATGAAATGATAAAAGTAATTTTATAATCTTTTTGCTATTGTGCATCAATAAAAATTATTATTTTTGTATAACAAAATAGATACTGTTGGTTCTCCTTTTGTTTTCTATTCAGTCAGTCAACAAAATTCGTGTTGTTTTGTGTTGTTTATATCACTGTTGCCTTAAGCTTATACATTAGAGTAGACTGGAGTGGTGTACATTGGAGTGGGGTCCAACCGAATAGCGTAGAATGAAGTAGCATAGAGTGGAGTGCCATACACTGGAGTGGCGTAGTATGGAGTAGTGTACTGTGGAGTGGCATGCAGTGGAATAGTGAACAGTGGAAGGTTGTAGAGTGGAGTGACATACAGTGTAATAGAGTACAGTGTAGTGGCACACAGTAAAATGGGGTAGAGTGAAATAGCTTATTTTGGAGTAGTGCTCAGAGGAGTGGCTTACACTGATGTTCGTACAGTATAATAGCATAGAGATGGAGTCTTGTACAGTGGAGAGGCATATTGTGGAATGGCATAGAGTGGAATAGCGTAGAGTGGAGTGGCTACAGTGGTGTGGCATACAGATGTATGTGACATTTAGCAGAAATGTCGATTATTGTGTGCAGAGTAATGCCAAAGAGCGAAATGCACTGCATTGCATTTCTCTAGATTTCCCAATCAACACAGGGCCACCCATAGAGGCCTTGCATTCCTTAGTAAAGCTGACTGAGTCTGGCTGAGACTGAGTACGTCTGAGTGACACAAGGGCACCATATCCAATAATACAGCTGGGCCTTAGTTATATTTTGGGCCATGTTATACCGTAATACCTTTGCAGTGACAAGCCAGTATATAATTGGTTAGAGAATAAAAAGGCAGCCATATTGTTTTTACTACACTTTGGCTTTGTTTATTGTTAGGGCTGTAGATATAGGTAAGTAGTAGGTCCCTACCTATTATCACTTTCTTAATTGATGTAGTAATTCTGAAAATTAACATATGCAGTGTAGTTTTTTGGGGGGGCTTCCTTGCTACTTTTAGAAGGATTGTGCTACATATGAAGCCCAAAGTGAATGAAAGCCAATCATTGTTATAAAAATTAAGATTATTGTTTTCTTCTTAATGGCCAATTATTAGGTCCTCCATATAGTAGTTTGTGTAGCTCACTGCACGGTCACTTTTCCATGTTGTTGCACAGGAGTACATAAGGAAGATAGCTTTCGTTTGGCTTGTTGGGCACAGTTTTATTTTGTAAGTCAGAGAGCATGCAAAGAAAACGTATGTAAATTAAGATGTATTCTATTAGTTATGTATTTGTTTATAGGTTTCTATTAGCATGTGACCATAAATGGGTCTTTCGGTTGTTCATGTGGTAAATCTAAAACTATATATATGTAGTCTAGTCTAGGGATTCCTTGCTACTTTTAGTAGGATTTTGCTACATTTGAAGGCGAAAGTGGATGAAAGGCAATCATTGTAATTGTTATAAAAATTGAAGGCCTGATTCACAAAGTGCCTCTGCAGTTGTGGGGGAGTTCCGCACTCGGGTGGAACCTCTGCGATGAGAATTCTCATTGCAGAAATTCTGCCCTGAAGTGCGGAGACCCCCTCATGACTGTGTAGTCTCTACCATAAATGTGGAGGTCATTTGTGAATCTGGCCATGAGATTATTATTTTTTTCCTAGTGGTTAATTATAGTGTTCTCCAAATAGTAGTCTGTGTGGCTTACTCCTGGGGCAATTTTTCATTTTGCTGCACAGGGGTGCATAAGAAAGATGTTTTTTGTTTGGCTTGTTGGGCCACTTTTATTTTGTGAGCCAGAGAGCTTGCAAAGAAAGCTTATGTAGATTAAGATGTGCTCTATTTGTTCATGTAGTAAACCTGAAACTTTACCTATGCTGTTTAGTTTATCTTTTGGGCTTCCATGGTACTTTTAAGAGAACTGTGCTACAATATCCCATAAAGTTGAAAAACCTGATAACTTAAAAAATACTTACTCTACTCATTTGCAGTACCCAAAACAATAATTTGTGCACCCTAATATCTAATGCTGCCAATTTTCTGCAAAACACAACTCGCAGTTTTCGTGCTATGAAAAATGCAAAAGTCTATGTAAAATGCATTGGATTTCAAGCCAATTTTGGGAACCTTCTTTTTTCTTTGCAGCCCCTTGACCAAACACCGCAAAACTATCAGTCCTCCGACAATAAATGGGGTACAACAGGTCTCCAAAATTTTGCAAACATTCGTCAAGCAGGTACAAAATTATTAAGTGACACAAATCCAAAAATCTCTATCTCTGGTGACCCTAACTGTAACTACAGAGTGGCTACTGGCACTCTGTAATTCTTGAAAAAAAAAAATATATATATATATATATATATATATATTCACTGAAAAAACCATAGGTTTTAGGGACAGTTATAGTTAGTTGGACATTGCACTCGTACAAAACCCGTGAAATTCCCCCGTTATAGTTAGTTCAGCTAACTATAACTCGCGCCCCATAATGCACTGCTGATGACGTCACATATTACATCACTCATGACATGGTCAGTGACATCACTGATGACATCACTGATGACATCTCAAATGACATCACTGATGACATCATCCACGTGATAATCTGATGCACCTCCTCACACCCTAATATAACCTTTGATACACCCAATCTAAATTACAGACTGCCATTCGCAAAACCATAGACACTCCAACACCAATAACATTTTTCCGGCAGGATTCGCGCACCCTGAGCGCATCCTGCTGATTTTTAAAAATTTTTTTTTTTTTATTTTGCCCAGGGGGTCCTTGTGGGACCCCCTGAGCAGACCTAGGGGGTCAGGGTGTTTCTACCCTGCCCCCTTTGTGCGCTTTGCGCACTTGTTTCTGTCCCTCGGTTCTACCGAGGGACAAAATGGCTGCCAACACTTCCTGATTTGGAGTGTTGACAGCCAATTAGCATGCAGCTCGTGATCGGGAGGGTGCGCGAATCCGATGCGGCCATAGATATATATGTACTTTTACTTTTGATTTTCTCAGCAACTACTGAACGGATTTACACCATTTAACAAAAGGGTTCTTTCTGAACCAAGAACTACCTCTTTGCCAAATTTGGTGTAATTCCGTTCAGCAGTCCAGGCTGTAGCCGTGTCTAAAGTTTCCTATGGAAAATTGCATGGGGAAAACGCGTTTTGGGTTCCCCCTTTTTCTCGGCCCCCGCTTGACGAATCCCCCGTGACTTTCAGGGTAGGAGCGGACTGGAGCGCCCACAAAGTTTGAAAATTTTGCGAAGATACGTCAACCGGCAAGAGAGTTATTTCAAATAGAATGTCGCGGATTTCCTATGGATAATAGGTTGTAACTATAACTATCTACTGGCGACCGCCAGTAGATAATATATATATATATATATATATATATATATATATATATATATATATATATATATATATATATATATATATATATATATATATATTATATATATATATATATATATATATATATATATATATGTATATATATTACCTACTGGCGGTTGCCAGTAAGTAGTTATAGTTAGGACCTCGTTTCTATTCAAAAAGCGTTTTTTCTTTTCCCAATAACTTTGGCGCCGGTTGACGAATGTTCGGGAAATTTTTAAAACTAGTGGGGCGCTCTGGTCAGCTCCTGTCTTGAAAGTTTCGGGGTGATTCGTCAAGTGGGGCCGAGAAAAAAGGGGGGTCCCAAAACGTGTTTTTCCCATGTTAATTTCCTCAGGAAAATTTAGACAAAGCTACAGCCCAAACTTCTGAACGGAATTATACCAAATTTGGCAAAAAGGTAGCCCTTGGTTCAGAAAGAGACCTTTTTTTAAATGGTGTAAATCCTTTCAGTAGTTCCTGAGAAATTAGAAAAAGAAAAAGTTTCGATATCTGTGGGCGCGGTGGGTTCGCGAACCCTCCCGGGCATGAGCTTCACTCTGATTGGCTGCCAACACTCTAATCCAGAATGTGTTGGCAGCCATCTTGTGACTCGGTAACCGAGAAACAAGAAAAGGGGGCAGGGTAGAAACACCCTGACCCCTTAGGCCTGCTCAGGGTGTCCTTGGTCCCACAAGGACCCCCAGGGCCAAAAAAAGCATTTTTTTTTTTTTAAACTGAAGAATTTGCGTTGGGGACGCGAATCCTGCTGAGAAAATTTTTAAAAAATGAAGCGTGGCTTCCGCGCTTTGTTTTCAAAAAGCCCCCGGGTGGGCCAGGTCCCGGGGGCACTCGCAAATTAATTTGCGGGGGCCCGCGGGGGCACCTGCAGCCTTCCTTCCATAAATAAAGGTTTTTCCAGGCCCAGGGGGATGGAGTCCCCGGGGCCGAAATCGGTCCCCATCCCCTTTCAAAAGAAAAAAAATAAACAAAGGCCTAACCCCGGGGTATGGGGTCTCCGGCACTGTAATCTGCACTTCTCTTGCTTCTTTCTTCTGCACCTTTCTTGCCTCTTTTTGCACCTCTGTTGCTTCATTCTGCACTTCTCTTACTTCTTTCTGCACCCTCTTCCCTCTTTCTGCACCTCTCTTGCCTCTTTCTGTACCTCTCTTGCCTCTTTCTGCACTTCTCTTGCCTCTTTCTATACCTCACTTGCTTATTTCTACACCTCCCTTGCTTCTTTATGCACCTCTCTTGCTTCTTTCTGCACCTCTCTTGCTTCTTTCTGCACTTCTCCTGCTTCTTTTTGCACCTCTCTTGCTTCTTTCTGCATCCCTCTTCCCTCTTTCTGCACCACTCTTCCCTCTTTCTGCACCCCTCTTCCCTCTTTCTGCACATCTGTTGCCTGGTTCTGCACCTCTCTTGCCTATTTCTCCAGTTCTCATGCCTCTTTCTGCACTTCTCTTGCCTCTTTCTGCATTTCTGTTGCTTCTTTCTGCACTTCTCTTGCATATTTCTTTATCCCTCTTGCCTCTTTCTACACCTCTGTTTCTTCTTTCTGCAATTCTCTTGCTTCTTCCGGCACCTCTATTGCTTGTTTCTGCACCTCTATTGCTTCTTTCTGCTCCCCTCTTGCCTCTTTCTGCACCCCTCTTCCCTCTTTCTGTACCTCTCTTGCCTCTTTCTGTAGTTCTCTTGCTTCTTTCTGCACCTCTGTTGCTTCTTTTTGCACTTCTCTTGCCTCTTTCTGCACCACTCTCCTGTCTCTTTCTACACCGCTGTTGCTTCTTTCTGCACTTCTCTTACCTCTTTCTGCACCCTCTTCCGTCTTTCTGTACCTCTCTTGCCTCTTTCTGCATTTCTGTTGCCTCTTTCTTTACCTCACTTGCTTCTTTCTGCACTTCCCTTGCTTCTTTGTGCACCCTCTTGCTTCTTTCTACACCCCTTTTGCCTCTCTCTGCACCTCTGATGCTTCTTTCTGCACTTCTCCTGCTTTTTTATGCAACTCTCTTGCTTCTTTCTGCACCCCTCTTCCCTCTTTCTGCACCCCTCCTCCCTCTTTCTGCACCTCTGTTGTCTGTTTCTGCACCTCTCTTGCCCCTTTCTGTACTTCTCTTGCCTCTTTCTGCATTTCTGTTGCTTCTTTCTGCACTTCTCTTGCATCGTTCTTTACCCCTCTTGCTTCTTTCTACACCTCTGTTGCTTCTTTCTGCACTTCTCTTGCTTCTTTCTGCACCTCTATTGCTTCTTTCGGCGACCCTCTTGCCTCTTTCTGCACCCATTTTCTCTCTTTCTGCAGTTCTCTTGCCTCTTTCTGCACCTCTGTTGCTTCATTTTGCACTTCTCTTGCCTCTTTCTACACCCCTCCTGCCTCTTTCTGCACCCCTGATCCCACTTTCTGCACCTCTGTTGCCTTTTTCTGCACTTCTCTTGCCTCTTTCTGCACGTCTGTTGCTTCTTTCTGTACTTCTGTTGCTTCTTTCTGCACCCCTCTTGCCTCTTTCTACACCCTTCTCCCCTCTTTGCATACCTCTCTTGCCTCTTTCTGTACCTCTCTTGCCTCTTTCTGCAGTTCTCTTGTTGCCTATTTCTACACCTCTGTTGCTTCTTTCTGCACTTCTCTTGATTCTTTCTGCACCTCTATTGCTTCTTTCTGCACCCCTCTTCCCTCTTTCTGTACCCCTCTTGCCTCTTTTTGCACCTCTCTTGCCTCTTTCTGCAGTTCTCTTGCCTCTTTCTACACCTCTTTTGCTTCTTTCTGCACTTCTCTGGCCTTTTTCTGCACCCCTGTTCTTTCTTTCTGCACCTCTTTTGCCTGTTTCTGCAGTTCTCTTGTTGCCTCTTTCTACATCTCTGTTGCTTCTTTCTGTACTTCTCTTGCTTCTATCTGTACCTCTCTTGCCTCTTTTTGCACCTCTCTTGCCTCTTTCTGCAGTACTCTTGCCTCTTTCTATACCTCTGTTGCTTCTTTCTGCACCTCTCTTGCCTCTTTCTGCACCCCTCTTGTCTCTTTCTGCACCCTGCTTCCCTCTTTCTGTACCTCTCTCACCTCTTTCTGTACCCTTCTCCCCTCTTTGTGTACCTCTCTTGCCTCTTTCTGCACCTCTCTTGCCTCTTTATGCAGTTCTTTTGCCTCTTTCTGTACCTCTTTTGCTTCTTTCTGCACTTCTCTGGCCTCTTTCTGCACCCCTGTTCTTTCTTTCTGCACCTCTTTTGCCTGTTTCTGCAGTTCTCTTGTTGCCTCTTTCTACACCTCTGTTGCTTCTTTCTGCACTTCTCTTGCTTCTTGCACCTCTATTGCTTCTTTCTGCACTTCTCTTGCTTCTTGCACCTCTATTGCTTCTTTCTGCAACTCTATTGCTTCTTTCTGCACCCCTCTTGCCTCTTTCTGCACCCCTCTTCCCTCTTTCTGTACCTCACTTGCCTCTGTCTGCACCCCTCTTGCTTTTTTTAGCACCCCTCTTCCCTCTTTCTGTACCTCTCTTGCCTCTTTATGTACCTCTCTTGCCTCTTACTGCACCTCTCTTGCCTCTTCCTGCATCTCTGTTGCTTCTTTCTGCCCTTCTCTTCCCTCTTTCTGTACCTCTCTTACCTCTTTCTGCACCTCTCTTGCCTCTTTCTGCATCCTGCTTCCCTCTTTCTGCACCCCTCTTGCCTCTTTCTGCATCCCACTTCCCTCTTTCTGTACCTCTCGTGCCTCTTTCTGTACCCTTCTTCCCTCTTTGTGTACCTCTTTCACCTCTTTATGCACCTCTCTTGCCTCTTTCTGCAGTTCTCGCCTCTTTATGCACCTCTTTTGCTTCTTTCTGCACTTCTCTTGCCTCTTTCTGCACCCCTGTTCTTTCTTTTTGCACCTCTTTTGTCTGTTTCTGCAGTTTTCTTTTTGCCTCTTTCTACACCTCTGTTACTTCTTTCTGCACTTCTCTTGCTTCTATCTGTACCTCTCTTGCCTCTTTCTGCACCTCTCTTGCCTCTTTCTGCAGTTCTCTTGTTGTCTCTTTCTACACCTCTGTTGCTTCTTTCTGCACTTCTCTTGCTTCTTTCTGCACCTCTATTGCTTCTTTCTGCACCTCTATTGCTTCTTTCTGCACCCCTCTTGCCTCTTTCTGCACCCCTCTTCCTTCTTTCTGTACCTCTCTTGCCTCTGTCTGCACCCCTCTTGCTTCTTTCTGCACCCCTCTTCCCTCTTCCAGTACCTCTCTTGCCTCTTTCTGCACCTCTGTTGCCTCTTACTGCACCTCTGTTGCCTCTTACTGCACCTCTCTTGCCTCTTCCTGCACCTCTGTTGCTTCTTTCTGCACTTCTCTGGCCTCTTTCTGCACCTCTGTTCTTTCTTTCTGCACCTCTTTTGCCTGTTTCTGCAGTTCTCTTGTTGCCTCTTTCTACACCTCTGTTGCTTCTTTCTGTACTTCTCTTGCTTCTATCTGTACCTCTCTTGCCTCTTTTTGCACCTCTCTTGCCTCTTTCTGCAGTTCTCTTGCCTCTTTCTATACCTCTGTTGCTTCTTTCTGCACCTCTCTTGCCTCTTTCTACACCCCTCTTGCCTCTTTCTGCACCCTGCTTCCCTCTTTCTGTACCTCTCTCACCTCTTTCTGTACCTCTCTCACCTCTTTCTGTACCCTTCTCCCCTCTTTGTGTACTTCTCTTGCCTCTTTCTGCACCTCTCTTGCCTCTTTATGCAGTTCTCTTGCCTCTTTCTGCACCTCTTTTGCTTCTTTCTGCACTTCTCTGGCCTCTTTCTGCACCTCTTTTGCCCGTTTCTGCAGTTCTCTTGTTGCCTCTTTCTACACCTCTGTTGCTTCTTTCTGTACTTCTCTTGCTTCTATCTGTACCTCTCTTGCCTCTTTCTGCACCTCTCTTGCTTCTTTCTGCACTTCTCTTGCTTCTTGCACCTCTATTGCTTCTTTCTGCACCTCTATTGCTTCTTTCTGCACCCCTCTTGCCTCTTTCTGCACCCCTCTTCCCTCTTTCTGTACCTCTCTTGCCTCTGTCTGCACCCCTCTTGCCTTTTTTAGCACCCCTCTTCCCTCTTTCTGTACCTCTCTTGCCTCTTTATGTACCTCTCTTGCCTCTTACTGCACCTCTCTTGCCTCTTCTTGCACCTCTGTTGCTTCTTTCTGCACTTCTCTTGCCTCTTTCGGTACCTCTTTTGCTTCTTTCTGAGCTTCTCTTGCCTCTTTCTGCATCCTGCTTCCCTCTTTCTGCACCTCTCCTGCCTCTGTCTGCACCCCTCTTCCCTCTTTCTGTACCTCTCTTGCCTCTTTCTGTACCCTTCTACCTTCTTTGTGTACCTCTCTTGCCTCTTTCTGCACCTCTTTTGCCTCTTTCTGCAGTTCTCTTGCCTTTCTGCACCTATTCTGCTTCTTTCTGCACTTCTCTTGCCTCTTTCTGCACCCCTCTTGCCTCTTTCTGCACCTATGTTGGTTCTTTCTGCACTGCTCTTGCTTCTTTCTGCAACTCTTTTGCAAATTTCTATATCTCTCTTGCCTTTTTATGCACCCCTCTTCCTTCTTTCTGCACCTCTCTTGCCTCTGTCTGCACCTCTGTTCCCTCTTTCTGCACATCTCTTGCCTGTTTCTGCAACTCTCTTGCCTCTTTCTGTAGTTCTCTTGCCTCCTTCTGCACCTCGGTTGCTTCTTTCTACACTTCTCTTGCCTCTTTCTGCTCCCCTAGATCCTCTTTCTGCACCCCTGTTGATTTTTTCTGCACTTCTCTTTTCTCTTTCTGCACTTCTCTTGCTTCTTTCTGTACTTCTCTCGCCTCTTTCTGTACTCAAATGGGAAGTGCAAGCTGTCAAGTTTAAAGGTCTGCGTGCTCTTGTGACTGAGGTATATGTCTACTTGTATATGTATTCTCACATGTGTTAAGCATCGGAAGATGGTAGCTTAAAAAGCGGGTAGCTTCTCCTATAGGTGGTTAAATGTTCTCAGTTTGGCTCTGTCATTCAGTTGCACAGGCAGATATTTCTTATGTATATAGGTGTTATAGAGCCCCTCAAATATACTATTGAACACCCATGTGCCCTGTATTATGAGCAAAAAGAAATATATACACCTTTTTGTACATACATTTACAGAGTATGCTGTTTGAAACACAGGTATTCAAGTATTTGTATGTTTATTTTTATGTAACATGTCACTAGGGAAAAGCAGAGACACATGCATGCATACCTTCAAAAACTTTGGTGAGACTTACAACAGGGATATGGTTAGGATTGCTGTTTTAATTTTGGTAGGCCCACCATTCTGAGCAGTCGATGAATAGTGAACCTACAGGAGAAAAGTGACGATTAATAAATCTTTGGAGAAGGATTAGTGATTAGGCTACTTTGAATGAGTCTGTGGTAAGGTACAGTTGAAGTAGGCCTCTTTCTGCACCTCTGTTGCTTCTTTCTGCACTTCCCTTGCTTCTTTTTGCACTTTCTTCCTCTTTCGGGACTTCTGTTGCTTCTTTCTGCATTTTTTTGCCTCTTTCTGCACCTTTCTTCTTCTTTCTGCACCTCTCCTGCATCTTTCTGCACTTCTCTTGCTTCTTTGTGTGCCTTTCTTCCTCTTTCTGTACATGTCCTACCTATGTAGGCAAAGTTAGAAATTAGCATTTAAAAAACCTTAGAAATTCACTGAAAAAAAACACAGGTTTCAGGGACATTATAGTTAATAATAGCATTTAAAAAACTTTAGAAATTCACTGAAAAACCAGAGGTTTCATCGACGTTATAGTTAGGAATTAGCATTTAAAAACCTTAGATATTCACTGAAAAAACCACAGGTTTTAGGGACGTTATAGTTAGGCTGACATTTCACTCATACAAAACCAAAGAAATTCAGCTGTTATAGTTAGCTGAGCTAACTATAACTCACGCCCCCACAATGCACTGCTGATGACGTCACATATTACATCACTCATGACATGGTCAGTGACATCATTAAATCAGTGACATCCCCCGTGGTCCCCAACATTAGGCCAAGTCCCGGGGGATGGGGTCTCCGGGGCCAAAAATGGCCTGGGAGGGGGGCCATGGGGCCCCCCTCCCTGAAAAAAAATAAAAAAAATAAATGGCCAAGCCCCAGGGGATGTGGTCCCCGGGGCCAAAAATAGCCTAGGGGAGGAGGGCTGCATGGCCCCCCTCTCCTTTAAAAAAAAATATATAGAAAGGCCCAGCCCCGGGGGATGGGGTACCCGTGGCTCAAAATGGTCTGGATAAGGGGTTGCGCAGGCCCCCCTACCCATTTTAAAAAAAAGAAAATAAAGGTTTGGCCATGCTCTGGGGGATGGGATCCGCGGGGCTATATCGGCCTCATGAGGGGGCTGCGCTGCCCCTCCCATTAATGTTTTGTTTTATAAATAGAGGGCAGGCCTCAGGGGATGGGGTCCCTGGGGCCAACATCGGCCTATGGAAGTGGGGGGCATTAAATATTTTTTTTGTCTCGTGGCAGGAGTCGCGACCCTGTCACGGCTCTCAGCGCGGACCCCAGTGTAACGTCGTGGTGGATTTGCGGATCCACCTTAAATAAATAATTAAATAGTATACAATTCAGAATGTAGTGTTGCAGTTGTGAACTTTTTTATAGAGCTAGTGAGCTTGAAGTTAATAATCACATTCAAATTGATAGAGTTAGAAATAATATAAATAAATACAAATTAAAAGTTAAACTTGAAAAGTAAAATGTGTTGTAGTACATTGAATTTGTGCTTTTGTTTTGCGGATTTGCGACGGGTTCATAAATCCGGAAAATATTTATAAAAACTATATATGTTAAAAAATATATGTTTCACTGTTGGGTTATAGGGTGGCTTTAACAAGGGCCTTTGTGTTTATTATGACTTTGTTGGAGCTGCATGTAAGTGAGGATGCACAGCTTAAGGTTGTTGAGAAACACTCTGTTCCCTTCATCTGTGAAGTGAACTCCGTCAGTTCTGTAGATGTCTTGCATATCAAAACGTAGATTGTTGTTATAGATGGAGCCCATCCTATGGTCTCTGAGGTAAGCAGAGACAGCTTTATTGACATTCTTCCTAGCTTTCTCAATCTGTGGACAGAATTGATTTGACCACTTCCATTTCTGTCTTTGGCATATGTTAGAGTATACAAAGACAGTTTGAGCGAAAAGCAACATCAGTTGTGCAAAGGTATCCTTCATTAGGATTTCCAGCCCTACCCCAGTCAATGTGCCTAGGTCATTGCCACCACAGTGCACAATCATGAGATGAGGGTGTTGGAGATGCAAAAAGGTTTTAACCAAAGGCAGCAATTGGTGCCACTTTAATCCTCTCTGTGCAAACCATTTAACATCCACATTTTGCAAACCTAGGGCTTTGTCAATACATCCGCTTCCAGCATACCTTTGGCCCCAGAAAACATAGCTGTGGCCTACAATCCATACTGTAAGCATTTTGAAAGGATGTGTGGAATGAATCAAAAGACGTCTGTAGCTGAGTAAGTCAGCTGGTGGAATGAGAGGTATCTAAAATGGTGGAGATGGTGCTGTTTTACAAAAAGCAGATAACTGATTGGTTGGTTATTGTTGTAATTGAAAGTCCATTAGCCGAGGTGTATAATATAAGGTTGGTTTATTCAAGCTTAGTTACAGGGTATGTTGAAGGTAAGTAAGTAGAAGATGGTAAATAACAGATAGCCCCACCAGGAGCAGCCTCCCTGCTGCTCAGCCTGCATACTCCAACTGACACTCAGCACATCACCAGGCACCCATGCATTCTATGACATAACCAAACATTCAGCATTCCAATCATCACCAAGCACTCCAGCACTCATCCTGGCTGAGCAGTAGGGAAGATGTAGCTAAGGAAAAGGAATGGTAACACTTAAGTTATAACACATCCCCCTTCCTTAGGGAAACTAAAAGCAGAAATAATGCAAATAAACAGAAACATAATTAAATACATTAAATTCACAAAAGATAGAAGGAACATTCCTAATGTATACATGCATTAAAATCATGGAAACAAATTGACAGAATATACATGAAGCAAACGATAACTCCTAAAGCAATCAACACTTCCTGAATCAATTAAATACATTAAGATTTACCCCATCCCCCTTCCTTCGGGAACATAAATATACAAGCATTCCGAGACCAAAGAGGACATGGCGTAAAACACAACACACACCCTGTACCTCTGAGCCAATAAAAATCTCAGGCAAACAAACTTCACGCAGTAATAAATACGCACACCTGCAACTCAACACAAGGGTACTCACAACCCTGCAATAGGATACACACTACCCCACAACTCTGTACTAGGGTACTAACCACCCTACAACTCTGTAGCAGGGCACTCACCACCCTACTACTCTGCATTAGGGTACCCACCACCCTACAAGACTGTACTGGGCACTCACCACCCCCCAACTCAGTATTAGGGTACACACCACCCTCCAAGACTGTTCTGGGGTACTCACCACCCCACAACTCGGTAATAGGGTACACACCACCCTACAAGACTGTACTGTGGCACTCACCACCCCACAACTCTGTACTAAGGCAAAAGACCTTAAATCCCAAAACAAAATACATGACTGTACCACAAGCACACAAATATTAAGCACACAAGACAGGCACAGCATAAAAACTAAACGAGCCCAAGATAGAGTACAAGACTCTACAACCATTCAGAAACATATTCCACACACCATTACAAGACATGTAACGTCAAAGGGGCCCATAAAAGTATAATACACGTAGGCAGGAAACCTAAAATAGCGTCAAGAAACAACCACTCCGCATGCAGCACACATGTATTCCAATCAAAAGCAGACAGAAAGTCTTTTGCTCCGGTGAGCGATCTCTCACCCGAAGTCCTCACCCATAGTGAATACTTGTCGATGAGCTCCATGTTGCTGTTGTCACACAATACACTGTGGTGCACAGAGTTCAATTTGAATGGAAACTTCATAATAAACAGTGACCTCCTCCCGGTTGGCGTCTCACATTGCGTGCAATGAGAAACTTAAAGATGTACTATGTCCTTCACCCAAATGGCATCTCATGTCGCACACAATACACACTGGTAACCATAGGACTCTTGCTGTGCTCTGCTCCGGTTGGCGTAGATTCCTTCCGCCACACACCGCATCACGTGACTGTTGAACAGCATGACAAAAGCATATCCTGCAAATGCATGTGGGTCAGCGCACCAGTCATTTACTTGAGCATGACTCGAAACACGCAGCCTCCACTGTGACATCATTACGGAGTCCCGCAACAGCATGCAGGAAGGAGCCTCGCACAGAACAGCGCTTAACATCGCCATGATGTGGACGCGGCTCGTGCCCACCTGAGCTCGCTGTAACACGCTCGAGCTGAAAACAACGGTAAGGCAAAGACAAAGCTTGCGCAGGTTTTAAAAAAAAAACAGTAGCTCTAAATGGCATGAAAGGCCCTGTAGGACAAAGGCACTGCAACTTATTTTTCTCAAAAGCACACACGCCGTGTCGTGTCCACGTGACCCAAAACTGACAATGACCATGTAGATCCTCGGCGATGTTCCTCAGCCAACCGCCAATCCAGATCAAAACAATGACAGTATACAACCAACCAGATGCTGTTGCCTCTCGCGAACAGTAGAAAACAAACACCAGGGATGCCACATCCAATTCCCAAGTGAAATGAAAGCTGCTGGTTGTTCTTGTTGGCTCAGTAAACAGGCTGTGTGTACACATACAGCAATTCCAAGTGCTTCCACCACTTGTAGAAGTCTGTTCAGCACATCAAAGCACGCAGAATCACCACTTGCAGAAATTCATTTCAGGCTTGCTGACATCAGTGCATGAAGATCATAGATAACAAGAAGGTCAAACGCCCCAGGCTGTAGGTTGTCCAGGTGATGAGGGACACTGGTGGGGCTGACCAGGGCGTTGCTTTTCCTTCAAGTTTCAGTTCGCTTAATTCCAATCTCTTAAGTAGGCTCCTTAGTTCCAGTATCTTTAGCAGGGTATAGTAGTTTTCCTCCCCCAACACGTAGGTTCTTGTTCAAATCGTCGCCAAAAATGTTGTAATTGAAAGTCCATTAGCCGAGGTGTATAATATAAGGTTGGTTTATTCAAGCTTAGTTACAGGGTAAGTTTCAGGTAAGTAAGTAGAAGATGGTAAATAACAGATAGCCCCACCAGGAGCAGCCTCCCTGCTGCTCAGCCTGCATACTCCAACTGACACTCAGCACATCACCAGGCACCCATGCATTCTATGACATCACTAAACATTCAGCATTCCAATCATCACCAAGCACTCTGGCACTCATCCTGGCTGAGCAGTAGGGAAGATGTAGCTAAGGAAAAGGAATGGTAACACTTAAGTTATAACAGTCATAAACATTGTGTACTTAAAAAATAGGATGCATGTTTCATTCCTGAACAACCATGGTTCTGATTGTTTTTTGAAAAATGTTTGAAAGGTACAGTAGATAGGATAAGGTGATATTTTGCAAAAGTCAACCACACCTGCTATTTGAATTTGTAAGCTAGTGTGCTGAACTTCAAAATATGGTGAACTTGCGACCTTCTGGTACAGTTGAATGTTGCAGAAAGTGCTACTATGGAAACTAAGATTAAACAGAATGGAGGAAGGGTTGAAACTTTACTGTGGTTTTAAAATATGAAATGCCAACTTATATATAAGTGATATGGTACTAAATAAGTTTTCCTAAATCAGTACTATGTTATAGCTTTTTGAACTCCTGTAAGGGTTTGCAGCTCCATTGCGACACTACACTGCAACACCGCCGTGGAGTCGCAACGCCAGTAAATTACAGAAACAGTTTGAACACTTTTTGAAGAGACTAATAAAGGGTTACTATGTCTAACCAATAGAGATGGGTTTCAGATTTTGAAATAATGAAGGAAGCATTTTGATTTGTTACTTACATTCATTTGTGTGCAGAAAGAGAGGGAAATGTTGCCATTACTGGTTTTACCTTGTTGAGAGTGGTGTATCACATTTATTGTGTGGGAAAGAAAATCTTTTATGAGTTTCTGATATTTCATATTCTCCAATACTATTTAAGAGGCGAGTTACAAATTTGTAAGGTGTGTTATGTATTGTGTAGTAGTGCTTCAGTCTTTGTAGTGATATTTTTAACTTTAGCATTATTTATAATGTTTGCAAACTATTAGAGAAGTGTGATGTGCAAAAAATATGGTTACAAGGGAAACATTCTCATACTGGTTTTGCTGAATTCTGAAATAAATTTTGATAAGCTCTGCACAGTAGCTTATTTTAAATTATTGTTCAAAATAATTCCTTATTTTAACGTGAATCAATCTTAACAAAACTATGACTTAAAAAGAAAAAGAACAATACAAGACTGGTGTATACTTATTGAAGCTCAAATTTATGTTAAAAAAAGATGGAAAGTTGGAGGGTATAAACAAAAGGTGACCTAGAAGTAACAATTTTTTACAGCATTTCTCATCTCATTGACATTTTTGTGATCACCCATTACATCTGCTGTAAGGATAAAGAAATTGCCACCAATTTTGTAAAAAACAATTCCTATAATGAAAAAAATTAAAAGAAAATGGGTGCAGTTGTCGACGTTTCGGTCTTTGGTGTGAAGACATCTGTAAGACCATTTTCAGGGTGATATTTTCATATGCGGAATGACCCCTATGTAGATTAAATAATCCAAAGAATCGTACATCAATGAAAGATATGGAAGAAATAAGGTAATACACCTGTGGCGTGAAAATAGCCAAAAGAAATTGTGTTATAGAAGAAAAGTTTGGATGCGAAACCACTTAATGATAGAGAAATCTAGGACTAGTAATCGCCGAAAGGAATAAAAAACTTAATGAAAGGATGTCACTGAAACCTACACCAATTGTAAATTCAAAAGTAAGTTACCCAAACTTACTGGGAGGACTAAGCAGGTGATTATATGTTGAATCCAGGGGACTGTGTGACGTAGTGTAATCCGTTTGATGGGTTTCTAGAATACAAGGCAAAACTAATCAGTTACTAGGAGTTGAGTCCTCAGACAAACCCATCTGTCATTTAGGCACTGACCAAACTAGAAATGCTTAAAGTCCATCCATCTCATCTTTTAAAAAAACACTAATTTAATTTATTACTGACAATACAAACAAAATAATACGTGTTATTTCTACCATTTTTGCACCGAATGTCTAATAGGTGCCGACTTCTGTATAAAACAGAAACTATAAACTTGTGAAAATACTACCATTTTTGCACTGAATGTCTAATAGGTACAAATTACTGTGTAAAACAGAAACTATAAATTTGTGAAAAAGATCCCCGTAAATTATTAAAGAAAACATCAAGCTTTAAAAACGCTGCTTCCCAGAAAATATAGGATGATAGCAAAAATTACGGCAATCACTCATCCAATGATTCTCGTTATTCTTAGTAACCTCAATATTCTATTAGGATTGTAATGCGGCCAGCCACTTCATTACTGTAGAAAAATGAAACGTGAATTCCATCAAAAGGGAGCGCTAACAAGGCATTCCATCCTATTTTACAGCTAGAGTATTCACGGCAATCACGCGTTGACTTACTTGATTTAATAACGGGTCTGGGTCAAATCGATGCACCGCTGGTCCTGCAGTCAGCGAGGGAAAAGTACATAAGTCCACAGAAGTATAAATACACTTCCGGGGTCACATGATCCAGTTTGCTAGGGGCTAACCATCCCAGCGACATACCGCAGCCATGTTGGACCGATTACAACAACATGTGCGTGTTTGAAAAGAACATTCTATGTGGCAGTGGTGTGAAAACAAGTTATCACACAACTTGGGAACCTTGGAACAAAAGAGTCACACACAATGAGAAACTTAAAAAAAGGGGACGAACCGTCACAGCCATACCGATCTAAAATAACAAAGAATCTGATTGATATTTGTCTAAGGACAAAGTAGATTAAATGAACCCAGTGTTTCTCAAAATAGGCGGTCTTAAGACCAGGTAACCAAGGTCCTGGTATAACATTGGTGGAAACAAACTTTATACACAATGCTGTGACAAAGCGGTGAAAAACAGCGGCCATATTGAAGTGTGGTGACCGGTTCAGAGATGATAGAGCAAACAGTTAGAAGCCAATTAGTTCCAAAGATGAGAAAGGGAATATATGTGTTAGAAAAGCATAATTGTATATCTCCAGAGTTACCAGACATTATTATGAACAAGTCATGAAGATACATTAACACATGCATAATGGAGACAAGAAGAGTCAATCTAAAAACTCTAAGGGAAAAACATTCAATGTCAACTTTTCTATCAGGTTATTTGATAACACCTAAGGCATTTAGACTTTCATTTATAGTGAAGCAGATTTTCTATCTCTTATGGCTGTTACAAACACAATCAGACAAATCAAGGATGTAACAAATCTAGTACAATGATTGACTTCCATACTGAACCACAGGAGCTGGATTATAGTGTTTCTATGTCTTTCAAGTGATATTAGAACAGCTGACAGATGAAACAAACGGCGCATATATACATATAGAATTCAGATCAAATACAAAAGTTGGGTCATAATGTTGCTATTGCTTATGGCTGATATGGAAACAATTGACAAACAAACCATACTAAATGCGGTAGATGAAAAGTCAAACAATTACAACATGCATGTCTAGGTGTGCCATTCGACAGCTGAATTTAGGCCTTTAGCCACATTATCGGTGTAACAGATCCAGCAATTTTCTTTTATTGTAAACACTTGTTCTACATTCGGTTTTCTTTTACATAGTTTCACTAGTTCAATAAACCACCAAATCATGTCTTTTTCAGAATGTTTTAGCTTGGTATAGTGTTCCACTAAGGGAGCATTTTCCACTCTGCAACAAATTCTGGACTGATGTTGGAGAATTCGTTTTTTGACCTGTTGGGCAGTTTTCCCTCTGTAGTGCAAGCCACATGGGCACTTAATGCAGTACACTATGTTGCTAGTGTTACAATTTGAGAAGTGTTTAAGTGTAACCTGCTGCCCATTAATCTGGAATGTCTTGGTGGTGTTGGTAGTACCACATGCTCCACACATATTGCACTTAAAATGTCCTACCACAGGTATCAGTTGCAACATATTCTCAACTGTACTTGTGTTGGGTGTATCGTAGGAATGTACTGGGCGGTCTTTGAGATCGGAACCTCTCTTAAAAAAGAACATGGGTTTTTGTTTAAATTCTGGTCGTTTTTAAACAGTGTCCAGTGTTTGTTGATAATCTTCTTGATTTTATTGGAGTGGGTTCCAAAAGTAGACACGCACACCAACTGTGGTTGATTGGACCGCTTCCTAACTTCAAGGAGAGCCTCCTGGTTATTGTACCATGCTCGTTTCATCGATCTTTTCAATAGTCTTGCAGGGTATCCGCGGGCTTTAAGTTTCTCTTTTCGTTGTTTTGCTTCAGAGAAGAAGTCCTCTTTACGGGTACAGTTTCTATGCAAACGTAGAAACTGTCCAAACGGTAATCCATCTTTTAGGGCCTGCAGGTGATGGCTGTTGTATTGGAGCAGTGTGTTCCTAGCCGTGGGTTTTGTGTATAGCGTGGTGCATAGTGGGTTGTTCTCATCTACTTTTATTGAAATGTCAAGAAGATTCATACATTGTTGGTCATATTCCATTGTGAATTTAAGGTTTGAATTTAATGAATTGAGCCAAAGATGGAAACTGCTCAAGCTCTCCACACTCCCTCTCCAATAATAAAAACATCATCGATATATCGCAGCCATGGGATGATGTGCAATGAAAATGGATTCAATGTTTCATTAATGTGTTGTTTCTCAAAGGAGGAGACATAGATATTGGCTATGTCTGGGGCATAAACTCCACCTATTGCTACTCCTTTGAGTTGCTGGTAAATGGTGTTCTCAAATAGAAAAAAATTTTCACATAATGAAATCCTAATACATTCCATTCTAAATGATGTAGGGACATTATGTGGACGAGGTCTTAACTCCAATAGGTCATTCAGGATTACCAACATCTCATTCTGTGGCATATTTGTGTAAAGACTCTCTATATCCATGGAGACTAGTAATTTATGGGCAGGATCAAAAGGGTGATTCTCTACGATATTAATCACTGCAGTAGTGTCCCTGTCAATAATAAATTAAATTAGTGTTTTTTTTAAAGATGAGAAGGATGGACTTTAAGCATTTTGAGATTGGGCAGTGCCTAAATGTCAGATGTGTTTGTCCGAGGACTTAACTCCTAGTAACTGATTAGTTTTGCCTTGTATTCTAGAAACCCATCAAACGGATTACACTACGTCACACAGTCCCCTGGTTTCTACAGATAATCACCTGCTTAGTCCTCCCAGTAAGTTTGCGTAACTAACTTTTCAAATTACAATTGGTGTAGGTTTCACTGACTTTCATTAAGTCTTTCACTCCTTTCGGCGATTACTAGTCCTAGATTTCTCTATCATTAAGTGGTTTTGCATCCAAACTTTTCTTCTATAACACAATTTTCTTTTGGCTATTTTCATGCCATGGGTGTATTACCTTATTTCTTCCATATCTTTCATTGATGTACAATTCTTTGGATTATTCCATCTACATAGGGGTCATTCCACATATGAAAATATCATCCTGAAGATGGTCTTATACCAAAGACCGAAACGTTGACAACTGCACCCATTTTCTTTGTAATTTTTTTCAATATAGGAATTGTTTTTTACAAAATTGACGACAATTTCTTTATCCTTACAACATATGAAATGGGTGATTACAAAAGTGTCAGTGAGATGAAAAATGCTGTAAAAAATTGTTAAATCTCGGTCACCTTTTGTATATATGTGAATTGTTTTTTGTACCCTCCAACTTTCCATCTTTTTTCACATAAATTTGTGCTTCAATAAGTATACACCCATCTTGTATTGTTCTTCTTCTTTTTAAGTCATAGTTTTGTTAAGATTAATTCACGTTATAATAAGGAATTATTTTGAAAAATAATTTAAAATAAGCTTCTGTGCAGAGCTTATCAAAATTTATTTCAGATTTCAGCAAAACCAATATGAGAATGAATCCCTTTTAGGCAACTTCACCCGACAATGCACTAAATTGCCCAAGCCGCCAAGGGTTTATTGGGTTCACCACTCTCTTGTCTAGTATAAATTTTGGTGTCTGCTTGAAATGGGAAGAGCAGTCTGTCAAGTTTGCGTGGTCTTGTGAATGATGTATGTCTCTACTTGTATATGTTTTCTCACACGTGTTATGCATCTGAAGATGCTAGGCATTTGAAACACAGGTATACAACAATTTATATGTTTCTTTTTATGTATGACGGCACTAGCAAAAAGCACAGACACATGCGTGCATGGTTTCAGGAATATGGTGAGACTTACAACAGTGACATGGGAAGGATTGCTGTTTTAAAATTTGGTAGGCCAAACATTCTCAGGAGTCGGTGAAAACTGAAGCTGCAAAAGAAAAGTGAGCTTTAAGACATGCTAGAAGAGGGATTAGTGATTTGGGTACTTTGTATGAGTCTCTGGAAAGGTACACTTGAAGTAAGCCGTATTAATTTAGGTGTCTGTTTGAAAGATGCTAGGCATTTGAAACACAGGTATCCAACAATTTATATGTTTCTTTTTATGTATGACGGCACTAGCAAAAGCACAGACACATGCGTGCATGGTTTCAGGAATATGGTGAGACTTACAACAGTGACATGGGAAGGATTGCTGTTTTAAAATTTGGTGGGCCAAACATTCTCAGGAGTCGGTGAAAACTGAAGCTGCAAAAGAAAAGTGAGCTTTAAGACATGCTAGAAGAGGGATTAGTGATTTGGGTACTTTGTATGAGTCTCTGGAAAGGTACACTTGAAGTAAGCCGTATTAATTTAGGTGTCTGTTTGAAAGATGCTAGGCATTTGAAACACAGGTATACAACAATTTATATGTTTCTTTTTATGTATGACGGCACTAGCAAAAAGCACAGACACATGCGTGCATGGTTTCAGGAATATGGTGAGACTTACAACAGTGACATGGGAAGGATTGCTGTTTTAAAATTTGGTGGGACAAACATTCTCAGGAGTCGGTGAAAACTGAAGCTGCAAAAGAAAAGTGAGCTTTAAGACATGCTAGAAGAGGGATTAGTGATTTGGGTACTTTGTATGAGTCTCTGGAAAGGTACACTTGAAGTAAGCCGTATTAATTTTGGTGTCTATTTG
Source organism: Calotriton arnoldi (assembly GCA_963921515.1). Classification (NCBI taxonomy): domain Eukaryota; kingdom Metazoa; phylum Chordata; class Amphibia; order Caudata; family Salamandridae; genus Calotriton; species Calotriton arnoldi. The sequence goes on from CAWUFW010003974.1 coordinate 212,267, forward strand.
AAATGATAAATGCAGTCTGTTAAGTTTAAAGGTCTGCATGGTCTTGTGACTGAAGTATGTCTCTACTTGTGCATGTATTCTCACATGTGTTATCCATCTGAATATGATAGACATTTGAAACACAGGTATACAACAATTGATATGTTTCTTTTTATGCATGACGGCACTAGCAAAAGGCACAGAAACGTGCATGCATGCTTTCAGGAATATGGTGAGACTTACAACAGTAACATGGGAAGGATTGCTGTTTTAAATTTGGTAGGTCTAACATTTTGAGCAGTCAGTGATGTTAGCAGAGGGATTACTGATTAGCTCTTTTATATGAGTCTGTGGAAAGGTGTACTTGAAGTAGGGTTTATAAATGTAGGTCTCTGTTTGATATAGGAAGTGCAGTGAGTCAAGTTTAATGCTCTGTGTGTTCTCATGACTAAGGTATGTGTGTATTTGTACATGTATTCTCACATGTGTTATGCATCTGAATATGTTAGACCTTTGAAACACAGGTATACAACTATTTGTATGTTTCTTTTTATGTATGACGCCAATAGCAAAAGGCACGGACACATGCGTGCATGCTTTAGGGAATATGGTGAGACTTACAACAGTGACATGGGAAGGATTGCTGTTTTACATTTGGTAGGTCTAACATTCTGAGCAGTTGGTAAAAAATGGAGGTAGAAAAGAAAGGTGTGGTTTAAGACATGTTGGTAGAGGGATTAGTGATTAGGGTAGTTTGTATGAGTCTCTGTAATGGTACACTTGAAGTAGGCTGTATACATTTAGGTGTCTGTTTGAAATGGGAAGCGCAGTCCGTCAAGTTTAAAGGTTTGCGTGGTCTTGTGAATGATGTATGTCTCTACTTGTATATGTTTTCTCACACGTGTTATGCATCTGAAGATGCTAGGCATTTGAAACACAGGTATACAACAATTTATATGTTTCTTTTTATGTATGACGGCACTAGCAAAAAGCACAGACACATGCGTGCATGGTTTCAGGAATATGGTGAGACTTACAACAGTGACATGGGAAGGATTTCTGTTTTAAAATTTGGTAGGCCAAACATTCTCAGGAGTCGGTGAAAACTGAAGCTGCAAAAGAAAAGTGAGCTTTAAGACATGCTAGAAGAGGGATTAGTGATTTGGGTACTTTGTATGAGTCTCTGGAAAGGTACACTTGAAGTAAGCCGTATTAATTTAGGTGTCTGTTTGAAAGATGCTAGGCATTTGAAACACAGGTATCCAACAATTTATATGTTTCTTTTTATGTATGACGGCACTAGCAAAAAGCACAGACACATGCGTGCATGGTTTCAGGAATATGGTGAGACTTACAACAGTGACATGGGAAGGATTGCTGTTTTAAAATTTGGTGGGCCAAACATTCTCAGGAGTCGGTGAAAACTGAAGCTGCAAAAGAAAAGTGAGCTTTAAGACATGCTAGAAGAGGGATTAGTGATTTGGGTACTTTGTATGAGTCTCTGGAAAGGTACACTTGAAGTAAGCCGTATTAATTTAGGTGTCTATTTGAAATGATAAATGCAGTCTATTAAGTTTAAAGGTCTGCATGGTCTTGTGACTGAAGTATGTCTCTACTTGTGCATGTATTCTCACATGTGTTATCCATCTGAATATGATAGACATTTGAAACACAGGTATACAACAATTGATATGTTTCTTTTTATGCATGACGGCACTAGCAAAAGGCACAGAAACGTGCATGCATGCTTTCAGGAATATGGTGAGACTTACAACAGTAACATGGGAAGGATTGCTGTTTTAAATTTGGTAGGTCTAACATTTTGAGCAGTCAGAGATGTTAGCAGAGGGATTACTGATTAGCTCTTTTATATGAGTCTGTGGAAAGGTGTACTTGAAGTAGGGTTTATAAATGTAGGTCTCTGTTTGATATAGGAAGTGCAGTGAGTCAAGTTTAATGCTCTGTGTGTTCTCATGACTAAGGTATGTGTGTATTTGTACATGTATTCTCACATGTGTTATGCATCTGAATATGTTAGACCTTTGAAACACAGGTATACAACTATTTGTATGTTTCTTTTTATGTTTGACGCCAATAGCAAAAGGCGAGGACACATGCGTGCATGCTTTAAGGAATATGGTGAGACTTACAACAGTGACATGGGAAGGATTGCTGTTTTACATTTGGTAGGTCTAACATTCTGAGCAGTTGGTAAAAAATGGAGGTAGAAAAGAAAGGTGTGGTTTAAGACATGTTGGTAGAGGGATTAGTGATTAGGGTAGTTTGTATGAGTCTCTGTAATGGTCACTTGAAGTAGGCTGTATACATTTAGGTGTCTGTTTGAAATGGGAAGCGCAGTCCGTCAAGTTTAAAGGTCTGCGTGTTCTTGTGATTGAGGTGTGTGTCTAATTGTAGATGTATTCTCACACATGTTATGCACTTAAAGATGCTAGACATCTGAAAAACAGGTATACAACTATTTGTATGTTTCTTTTATGTATGATGCCACAAGCAAATGGCGTAGACACATGCATGCATGATTTCAGGAAAGTGGTGTGACTTACAATAGTGATATGGGAAGGATTGGTGCTTTAAATATTTGGAGTTCTATTGGTTCATTCTGTACTTGTCTTGTCTCTTTGTGCACCTCTGTTGCTTTTTTGTGCCCTTCTGTTGGCTCTTTCTACACCTCTGCTGCTTCTTTCTGCATTCCTTTTGCTTCTTTCTACACCTTTGTTCCTTCTCTCTGCACCTCTGTTGCCTGTTTGTGCACCTCTCTTGAGTCTTTCTGCACCTCTCTTGCTTCTTTCTACACTTCCTTTGTCTCTTTCTGTACCTTCCTTACCTCTTTCTGCACCTCTCTTGCCTTTTTCTGCACCTCTGTTGCTTTTCTTGTGCACTCCTCTACCCTCTTTTTGCACCCTTCTTCATTCTTTATGCATCTCTTTTGCATATTTGTGCACCTGTCTTGCCTCATTCTCTATTCCTCTTGACACTTTCTGGACTTCTCTTGTGTCTTTCTGTACGTCTCTTGCCACTTTTGGCACATCTCTTGCCTCTTTCTGTACTTCTTTTGTCTGTTTCTCTACCCCTTTTGCTTCTTTATACCCCTCTCTTGGCTCTTTCTGCACCTCTCATGTCTCTTTCTCCACCTCCCTTACCTCTTTCTGCACGTCTTTTGACAGTTTCTGCACCTATCTTGCTTCTTTTACTGGATGTCTTTGCCTCTTTCTGCACTTCTCTTGCCTTTTTCTCCACCTCTGTTGCTTGTTTCTGGACTCCTCTTCCCTCTTTGTATACCCTTCTTAACTCTTTGTGCATCTCTGTTGCCTGTTTCTATACCTCTCTTGCCTTTTTGTGCACCTCTGTTACTTTTTGTGCACTCCTCTTCCCTCTTTTTGCACCCTTCTTCATTCTTTTTGCATCTCTTTTGCCTATTTGTTCACCTGTCTTGCCTCATTCTGTATTCCTCTTGACACTTTCTAGACTTCTCTTGTGTCTTTCTGTACGTCTCTTGCCACTTTCTGCACCCCTCTTGCTTCTTTATACACCTCTCTCGGCTCTTTCTGCACCTCTCTTGTCTCTTTCTGCACCTCCCTTACTTCTTTCTGCACATCTTTTGACAATTTCTGCACCTCTCTTGCTTCTTTTACTGGATGTCTTTGCCTCTTTCTGCACTTCTCTTGCCTTTTTCTCCACCTCTGTTGCTTGTTTCTGGACTCCTCTTCCCTCTTTGTATACCCTTCTTAACTCTTTGTGCATTTCAGTTGCCTGTTTCTATACCTCTCTTGCCTTTTTGTGCACCTCTGTTACTTTTTGTGCACTCCTCTTCCCTCTTTTTGCACCCTGCTTCATTCTTTGTGCATCTCTTTTGCCTATTTGTTCACCTGTCTTGCCTCATTCTGTATTCCTCTTGACACTTTCTGGACTTCTCTTGTGTCTTTCTGTACGTCTCTTGCCACTTTCTGCACCCCTCTTGCTTCTTTATACACCTCTCTCGGCTCTTTCTGCACCTCTCTTGTCTCTTTCTGCACCTCCCTTACTTCTTTCTGCACGTATTTTGATAATTTCTGCACCTCTCTTGCTTCTTTTACTGGACGTCTTTGCCTCTTTCTACCGTTCTCTTGCCTATTTCTGTACTTTTCTTGTCTCTTTATACACTTCTTTTGCTAATTTCTGTACGTCTCTTGCCTCTTTCTACACCTCTCTTAGTTCTTTGTGCACCTCAGATGGTTCTTTCTGCACCTCTCTTGCCTCTTTCTGGACTTCTCTTGTCTCTTTCTACACCTCTCTTGCCTCCTTCTGCAGTTCTCTCGCTTCTTTCTGCATGTCTCTTACCTCTTTCTGCACCTCTTTTGCTAATTTCTGCACCTCTTTTGCTAATTTCTGCACCTCTCTTGCTTCTTTCTACACATCTCTTGTCTCTTTCTGTACCTCTCTTGCCTTTCACTGCACCTCTTTGCCTCTTTCTATACCTCTGTTGACTCTTTCTGCAGCTCTCTTGCATGTTTCTGCACCTCACTCTCTTCTTTCTGCACCTGTGTTGCTTCTTTGTGCATTTCTCTTGGCTTTTTCTGCAACTTTCTTTTTCTTTCTCCTCCCTTCTTTCTCTTTCAGCACCTTTCTTCCTGTTTCTGCAGTTGTCCTGCTTATTTCTGCACTTCTCTTTCTTTATTTGTTATAACAAGAAGAGCAATGTAATTGTGAGTAATTGCTTAGTGGTTATTAAGAATATTGATATGTAGTTTATTTGAAATTGATAATTGATGTACCAAACTTTTGAAACTGTTCTTTGTTTTTTAGAAATTTATTTTATTTGGTTCACAAATTGAAGATGGCAAGAAAACATGAAAAGAGAAGAGAACGAAGAAAACAGCACTACTTAAAGAAAAGTAAAAAGAGTACATTAGAAAAATACCAAAATGTTACTTAGGAAAAAATCTCTTCTGGTAAGAGCACTAAACAGTTTCTTAAAACAGTTGTAGAAAGATTTTAAAAAGTCAATAATAATGAAAGCAAAAAGAAATGTTTTACAATAAACCAGAAGGAAAAGAAGAATTGGAATGGTAAAAAAACATTAGTTTATGGGAAAAAACATGCTATAAGAAGGCAAAAACAATATAAGGAGATTTGTATGAAAATGTTTAGAAGTAGAGTAACTCAAAATTTATTAAAACATTGGAAAAAATATAAAAAAAGATCAGTAGCGTATAAGAAAAAGCAACATATTGAAAATGTAGTATTTAGTGCTTTTGAATTGAAACAAAAATTGTTTATATTAACATTGAAGAGAATGAGAACATTGGATAAAACAATGGTGTTTATGAAAGAGAAAAGCAAAATAAAAATACTGGTTGATAGAAGTAACTTTTGTCAAAGTTTTACTGGTGAATGGAATCACACTTCCAGTACTGAGCCTTTCTTTAATGAAGAAAGCTATTTTCAAGAGAACACATTAGTGCATGCAGTTGATACTAGTGGTCGATGCTATGAGGAGAAAGATGGTTCTCCCATTCCAAAAGAAAAAATGGTTCCTAGGAATGTGGAAGAAGTAATAGCTGAAGAAGTTGAAGGGAGATGTACACAAGCTCCTGTATATAAGTGGGATTGTTGCAGTATTTGCTATATACGCCAGGAATCTATTGACATATTACGATTTTTTTATGAGAATATGCTAAAAAAGTATTAAACAGAAGATTAAGATGAACAGGGACTAGATCCATGTAAAATAAGAAAATATACTAAGTTGCAAGGTCATTCTCTGGCTTGTCTTACAAGAAAAGTGTGCCAAAGTACTTTCATCATTTAGGAATGTTAGCTGTACACCACTCTGAAATGCGGAAGTTAGTAAGGAGACTCTACTATGTTAAGTATGTTTTTTTGGTTCACAAGAGGAGTGTAGAGAAAGTGAGAGTTTGATAAGTGTAGGTGTTGAAGAACACAGGAAAGAGATTAGTATTGATCAGTTTGAAGAAGTAATTACGAAGTTTAAGATAGTTTCGACTGAAAAACCAAACTATGTTTGTATTTGTTGTCGACGTACTCACTATAGAACTCAAACTAAGAATGTTGATTTATATTTAAAAAGTGAAAGGGAAAGCAATGATAAGTGGCAGCAATTTGGTGCTTATTTGTTGGTAGAAGGTCAGTTTGAGTTGGCCATTGATCAAATTATTTGCAAAAGTCTGTTACAGCAAATTAGAAGAAAATAAAATGCCAGCTAGAGCAGTACATAACAAGTTAGAGTTGGTAGCTATTCCTCAGGAACTGGCAAATTTAAATACATATGAGTCTATTCTTGTTTAATCCGTACACCCATTTCAGGCAATAGTTCGTATGGATTTACAAAAAGGTCTGAAAGGAAGAGTTGTATACTTACCTTTAGATTTTAGGAAAAACATTGAAACTGTTGGTGTAGACAGGGAGGAAAATGGGCCGTTAGTTATTCTAGTAAATGGGGTACCAACAAAGAGTCAAAAAATCTGGCAAGAGTTTATAGATGTTACTAAAGTTCAGAATATACCTCATACAGAATAATAAGTTCAGAATGTACCTCATACAGAATAATATTTTTTATAAGAACGTAAATGTTGATGAAAAGTTAATATGCTTAGAGGATAAATTACTAATGTCCACTGGCCAAATAGAAAAAGTGGACAAGTCCAGGACTGAAGAGATTTATGAACATCATACTATCCATCCTCTACATTCAAAATAAATCATAGGAAACAGTATTGAATTATTTCAAATAAAGGAAGCAAAGGGAACTCCCATGAGTGTTTGGGAAAAAAGTTCAGAAGCTCGTTGTTTTCCACAGCTATTCCTTACTGGAGAAGGTGGACGATTTGATGAGCGAGTTGTACGGATTCCAGCTTCAGAATACCGCACAACAACATTGTACTCTGAAGATCCAAGATTTTGACAGTGTATTCCATATATATTTCATCTTCTGTTTGAAAGTTATTTGGCTAAACTTTCATATGAAGTGAACCATATATTAAAAACAGGATTTAATCTTCAACATGTTTCTGCAAAAGAATTCATGGACAAACTTCAACAAAGAGGTGAAATTTTGGAGTCTCAGTTAATTAATTTGATGGCGTGTCAACGTGGTACCAAGAATATTGGTATCGTTGTCATGGTGAACTTAAATGTATGTTAAGAAACTTAGGTACACCAACATGGTTTGTAACACCTAGCTGTGCTGAATATACGTGGGAAGATTTACTTAAATTTCTACGAGAAGCAAATTCAAATGTTAAAAACATTGAATTCAAGATACCTGGAGAACTCTGTTCCTTGGATCCTGTAAATGTTTGCAGGTATTTTAACCATAGGTTTCAAGCTATGATGTCATTTATCTGCAATAAAAACATTCCACCTCTTAGAGAGGTAACAGATTTCTTTTGGAGAAAGGAGTACCAAGCCAGAGGTGCTCCTCATATACACATGCTATTATGGATAAAGAACACACCAACATTTGGAACAAATAGTGATGAAACTGTTTTGTCTTTCATCGAACAGTATGTTACGTGTGCCATTCCAAGAGATGGTGGAGAAAAGAGCCTGAGACGAACAAGTTTTACGCTTTCAAAGTCATCGATGTGGGAAATACTGCCAACGAAAATACAAGTGTAAAGGGTGATTTTATACAAAATATTGTTTTGGATTCCCACGTCCTATAATTTCTAAAGGAGGAGTAAATGGTTTTTTGTCAGCAGTAAGACATACAATAACTCGGAAATCTCCCAAGAATACATACAACTTAAAAAGAACAGAAGCTTCAAAATACATTAATGACTATCCAGTTATTTAGAATATGTGAAATGCAAACATGAATATTCAAGATGTTGCAGATAATTCGATTGCTGTTACTAGCTATGTTACATCATATATAACCAAATCTGAAAAGACAGAGATGAAAGAAATGTGAGAAGAAATTTCAGCAGAGAAGAGTCTTAGCAAGAAATTGTACAGCTTTAGCTTGAAAATGCTTTCCCATCGAGAGATTGGATCCTATGAATGTTCGGATCGCTTGAGTTCTGCCAGTTTCAATTCAAAGTCTACAGGAATCATTTGGGTAAGTCTAGGTCTTGCCTCCACATGAAATGAAGTATTGAAATCTTTACAAGAAATCGAATACTTAGCACAGAATGAACCAGAAAGTACGGATATTGTTAAAACTAATATGTTGAATACATACTATCCCAAAAGGAGTCCACATCTCGAAACCTATGTCTGTATGAAATACTTCAACATTACAGGTTTAAAAGGAAAGTTACAGAAAATATAAAAGAAGAGAAATATGCAATAATTGGATGTGACGGATATTTAGAAAAACATGCTAAAGGAAATCTTATGAACCACAGAAAACTCAGTTGCGAAAGTCCAGATAAGAGAGAATTTTTCTATTTAGCACTTCTGCAACTGTTCAAGCCTTGGCGTAGTGAATCAGAATTACTTGGAGATTTTGACTGCTATGGAGATTTTTTTAATGCAACAAAAGACAGCATTCAGTGCACAATTTTTCCAACTTATCTACCAATCTTATAAGATGAGATTGAACAAGAAACTACTATTGCAGCTAAAATAGCTAGAGAAAGTTCACAAGGCAGTCGAAGTTATGGTGCACTGAGTCAAGATCCACTAGGACAACCAATTATTGAAAATGAAGCAGCAATAGCCATGAATGAGGTAGAAACTGCAATGCAACATGTACAACAGGATATCATTCAGTTGGGAAAGTTAGAGGAACAACTAAATATTGAAGAAAAAGAAATATATCTACAAATCAAACAACAGGTACAACATGGTTTCCTCTATAAAAAAAAGGAATGCCAATGTTCATCATTTAAACCTATTCTATTGTACATCAGTGGTCAAGCTGGAACAGGAAAAGGTTTCTTAATTAAAGTTTTGACCAGTTATCTACACAAAACTACAGAATCACATCTATCTTGTATTGTAACAACTCCAACTGGATTAGCAGCGCACAACATTAAAGGTATTACTTTACATCGATTACTTATTCTTTGTGTTGAACATGATAATAAATTAGAATATCAGAAGCTATCTGGAGAAGGTTGTTATGAAGTCTCAAGAGTACTGAAGAAAATGAAACTTTTATTTGTTGATGAGGTGAGCATAGACTCAAACTTAATGCTTGCCTTTGTATACTTGAGAATGCAACAGATTTTAAAAACAGATTACGATGTTCTGTTTGGAGGAAAACATTTAATTGTATTTGGAGATTTACTACAACTTATTCCTGTAAAAGGAGAACCTGTTTTTAAAACTCTTTTTCATGATGACACAAGGAAATCTTTGGGAAGTATTGGAAATGTTCATATTTGGTTAAGCTTTGAATATAAAGAACTTGTTAAGAATATGCGACAAGCAGGTGATGAAGATTATGGGAATATTCTAAAAGATATAAGAATTGGTGTCTTGACGGAACATGGAAAACAAGCTTTAGAAAGTCGACTACTAAGGAACTTGTTTACAACTGGAGAAAGAGCAGCTGAACTAATGTACAATATGCTTGTAGAAAACAAATCTATAGTTTGTCTAATGCCTACACTACAAGAGTGTTCTACATTTAATCAACAACTTTCTCAAACAGGAAAAACAAGAAATTGTGGAAATTAAAGCTATTGACAAAATTGAACACCAGGGAATGACAATTGTTCTTACTGAGAAACTACAGGCTAAATTAGATCCTTTGGAGAAGTCTGTATCTAAAACTGCAGGATTAGAAAAGACTTTACATGTTTGTAAAAACTGTCGAGTAATTTTGCGGCGTAATTTGAATGTAGAAGAAGGGTTAGTAAATGGAGCAATGGGAAAAGTTGTTGATTTTGTAAATTTTCAAAATAGAGATGGAATAGAATTTTTGATTATAAAATTTGATCACATTGATGAGGTAAGACAGATTGGGCGTTGTGTTGTATGTTTTGTGCTTGTAAAAGACTTGTATGTTAGCAGACAACAGTTTCCTCTGTCCCTAGCATATGCAGTAAGTATTTATAAATCATAAGGTTTAAGTATAGATACAGCTTTTGTAAATATTGGTAGTACATTGTTCAAAGAGGGAATGGCATACATTGCATTGTCTCGATTAAACACATTGTCTGGTTTGTAGTTGATAGATTTTGATGAGAAAAGGTCAGTGCTGATGCAAATTGTGTAAGAGAGTACAATCATTTAAGAAGACTTAATGCTCCTGATTTAGGTGAATATCCCATATATGAGAAATGTGTGGTGTGTCTGAAACAGAAATATGTTAAAGATGCAACTGAGGTTCAAAAAGGAAAACAACTGAAGAGAAAGTTGAAAGTGTAAAGAAAAAGAAAATGGAAAGTGTTGACGGCATTGTAGGATACCAGTTGGAATACAGTTCAGGTAGCAACTTTTATGCTAATGTGATTCTGAATGTTGTGTTTCATCTACCAGATCTTCATCATGAAATCATGGGAAATCATGAAAACATCTTCTGTTCTTTACTACATCATGTATTTTAACAGATGATAAGTGACAGAAGTAAAATACGTACTGCTTCTGGCATTCGGAATCTCTTGGATATATGTACTGGTTCATTGATATTTACTCTCAACATGCAACAATATGCACAAGAATTTCTAATGCTTATGCTTGAAGTATTAGTACATGAAGGAATACACATTGAAAATGTATTTGGACTCAGTTACAAGTGGAACCATAAGTGTGAAGAGTGTTCATTTACTTCTACCACTGAAATACAAACAGAATGATTCCTATACTTGACAATACCAGACTGTGAATCAGTACCTTTTAACAAATTGATAAAAACAGCAAATCAGGATATGAGATGCTCACATTGTAGATCAGAGATATTGTCTACATTACATATAGAAAGTTTCGGAAAATATCTCATTTTAAAGTTACAACGATGTAGAGCAAATAGAAGAAAATTGGAAACAAAAATTATAAATTTAAAAGCAAGTCAAATATCTATTTCAGGAAGAACTTATACAACAGTAGCTTTCATGAAGGACTTACTGCAACATCTGGACACTATACTGTTTATTTAAAGTGTAACAAAGGATGGACGCTTTGCAATGATGCCCACTTGGAATTCAAACCTAGATTGCCTTTTGGAATACAAAAATTCTTATATGTTATTTCTGCAGCCAAAGTTTTGAGTACATCATTCGGCCTATTGGGGAAGATATCAACAGAAAGTAGACAGCACTGCAAACTATTAGTATTTATAATGAGTATTTTGATTATTATTTGCGCTAATTGATATTACATTTGAAAAATTGTGTTTCAAAGCTAATACTTTATATATTTGTTGTCTATATTGTATCACATGTAAATGAGAGTGTACATTTTGGCTAATGAATTTGAGAGGAAAAATATAGTTTATGGATATAAAGGAAGTAATTAACAAAGTGAAGATAGAAAAATGCATAGGTACACATATTGATAATGATAATCTAAACTCATTTGTTTTTTTTTAACAATCAATTTGATTGTTTTTTTCCCCGCTGTTCAATGATGATACTACATTGAGATCACTGTGTATGGTGAAGTTAAGTGGAATCTGAGAACAGCAAAAAAGGGAAACTGAGAATGTTATGTAATTCTAAATTTATGTTGTGTTCTCAAAAATATAATATTATCATTTCTATAATATATTATCATTAAATAACAGTTTTCCTTTTCTTCTTTATAGTAGCTCCTGTTGAAGTTTGAAAACAGTTTTTATGCTCTTTAGGATAATACTACTCTAAAATAGTTTTACTGAGTAATGTATCTAAATTACTTGAAAGGTAAGAATACATAATATAAAATGCCTGATAACGGAAAAATTATTTCAATTTAATTATATGTTATTTGTTTCTAAAATAAATAATGTTCATCCTTTTGACTATTTTAAAAGTATCATCATATTTCTGAGGAGCAGTATTACACTTACTTTTTTACGAAAGTGCATAGACCAATAAAAGTGCTTTTGTTTCAAGTTATTTACTTCTCATTATCCAGGACAGATGGGTATTGAAAGTGCTTTTTATTATATTTAAAAATTTGACAGTTTTGAAGTATGATGTATGTTCGCTTTTGAAGAAGTATTCTAAGACATATTGTAGAGCTAATAGGTCTAAGTTTTAATGGATAGAATCTACTGTATACGGCTCAATTCATGCACTCATCCAATCATTCAAACACTATCCTTGTACTAATTCATTCATTCAGGCACTATGCATCATTCCACCCAATCATCCAGATACTACTAATGCAGTGATTCAGTCACCCAAACACTACTCTTGCACTGTACCAATCACCCAGGCAACACCCATACACTTAACCATTCACTCAGGCACTACCCATGCACTGCTCTTTTCACCCAGGTACTACCTATTCACTCATGGAATTACCCAGGAACTACCCATGCACTCATGGAACCTAATAAACACTATCCATGTGCTCATCAAATCACCCAGGAACTACCCATACACTCATTCATTCACCCAGGTTCTATCCATGCACTCATGCAACCACCCATGCAATTCTCTTGTACTGAATTATTCACCAAGGCACTACCCATGTACTCATACATTTACTTACGCACTATGCATGGACTTATACAGTCATTAAGACAGTAGCCATGGATTCATCTAATTACCCAGGTACTACTCATGTACTCACTGGATGAGCCGCGTACTACCCTTGCACTAATCCATTCACTTAGGCACTACCCATGCAGTCATTCAATCACTCAGGCACTTCCCATACACTCATGCAATCACTGAGGCACTACTCATGCACTCAACCATTCACTCAGGCACTACCCATGCACTCATTCAATCACTCAGGCACTACCCGTGCACTCGTCAAATGACCCAGGCATAACCCTTGCACTCAACCTTCCACTCAGGCACTACCCATGCACTCATCCAATCACCCAGGCACTACCCCTGCACTCATAGGATCACTCAGGCACTACTCTTGCTGCACTCAACCATTCACTCAGGCACTACCCATGCACTCATCCATTCTCTCAGCCACTACCCATTCACTCATCCAATGACTCAGGCATTAACCTTGCACTCATCATGGGTTGTGGACAGCTGCGTGTAGGGATTCTGGACCTCTGATTTATGTTGAAGCGCTTAGACACCCTCCGGTGATAGGCGCTCTATAAATGTAATCTAACATAACATACCATAACATCCTTTCACTCAGGCACTACACATGCACTCATCCAATCATCCAGGCACTATCTCTGTACTCATGCAAACACCCAGGCACTACCCATGCATTCATGCAATCACTCAGGCACTACTCTTGCAGTCAACCATTCACTCAGGCACTACCCATGCACTCATCCATTTTCTCAGGCACTACCCATGCACTCATCTAATGACCCAAGCATTACTCTTGAAGTCATCATTTTACTCAGGAACTACCTATGCACTCATCTATTCACTCGGGCACTACACATGCACTAATGCAAGCAAGGAGCCACTACCCATACACATATCCGATCAATCAGGCATTACCCATACAGTCACGCAATCACCCAGGCACTACCTATGCACTCATCCAATCACCCAGGAACTACCCCTGCAGTCATGCAATCACCCAGGCACAACACATGCACTCATGCAATCACTCAGACAAATCACACAGACACTACCTATGCACTCATCCAATCACCCAGGCACTACTCATACACTAATTCATTCACCCACATATTTTCCATGAACTCATAGAATCATCCAGACCCTGCTCTTGCACTCACCAATTCATTCAGTCACTACCCATGCACTCATCAAATCACTCAGGCACTGCCCATACAGTCATGCAATGATCAAGGCAGTCCCCATGCATTCACACAGACACTCCCCATGCACTCACCAAATGAGCCAGGTACCTCCCTTACACTCATCTATTTACCCAGGCACTACCTACGCACTTATACAATCATTCAGAGACTACCCATGCACTCATCCAATCTCCCAGGCACTACCCATGCACTCATCCAAACACCTACACACTACCCATATACTCATTAATTCACCTAGGTACTATCCATGCACTTATGGAATTGCCCAGATACTTCTCTTGCACTCACCTATTCATGAAGCAACTACCCATGCACTCATCGATTCTTTCAGACACTGCACTGATTGAGGCAGTCTACATACACTCATGCAATCACACAGACACTACCCATGCTCTCATGGAACCAAATATACACTATCCATGCATTCATCGAAACACCCAGGGACTACCTATACTCATTTATTCATCCAGGTACTATTCATGCTCCCATGCAATCATGCAGGTAATCCCCCTGTACTCAACTATTCACTAAGGTACTATTCATGCACTCATACATTTACTCATGTACTGTACATGGACTTATACAGTCATCAAGACAGTAGCCACGCACTCATCCAATCACGCACGCAGTACTCATGTACTCACTGGATGAGCCACACACTACCGTTGCACTAATCCATTCACTCATGAACTATCCATGGAGTCATCCAATCACTCAGACACTATGCTTTCACTCAACCATTCACTCAGTCACTCCATATGCACTCATGCATTCACTCAGGCAGTACTCATGCACTCATCGAATCACCCAGGCACTACCCATGCACTCATCCAATCACTCACACACTAGCCTTCAACTGAACCATTCACTCACGTACTACCTATGCACTCATACAATCACTCAGACAGTACCCATGCATTCATCCAATCTCCCACCCACTACCCATGCACTCATGCGATCATACAGGCACTACCCATACTCTCATTCATTCATCCATGCAGTATCCATGCATTCATTAAATTGCTGAGACAGTATCTATGTACTCACTAAATGAGCCATGCACTACGCTTGCAGTAATCCATTCACTCTGCTACTATCCATGCACTCATGCAATCACTCAGGCAGTATGCTTGCACTCAACCATTTACTTAGTCACTACCCGTGCAGTCATGCATTCACTCAGGCAGTACTCATGCACTCATCCTATCACCCAGGTATTACCCATACTCTCATTCATTCATCCAGGTACTATTGATGCACTCATGGAATAGCTCAGGCACTGCTCTTGAACTTACCTAATCTCCCAGACACTATGGGCCTGATTCACAGAACTAACTTACGTCAAAAACGTAAACGTAAACGTAAAGTTAGTACTTTTTAGGTATTCACAGAATACACTTACTCATTTTGGTATTCACAGAATGAACTTACTCATTTCGGTATTCACAGAAGTTAGTAGTCCTAACTTTAGGACTACTAACTTCTGTGAATACCAAAATGAGTAAGTTCATTCTGTGAATACCAAAATGAGTAAGTGTATTCTGTGAATACCTAAAAAGTACTAACTTTACGTTTACGTTTATGTTTACATTTACGTTTTTGACGTAAGTTAGTTCTGTGAATCAGGCCCAACGCATGCACTCATCCAATCACCAAGAAACTACCAATACACTCATTCATTCACCCAGGTACTATCTATGCTGTCATGCAATCACCAAGGCAGAGTTGTTGCACTCATCCATTCTCTTAGTCACTGTCCATGCAGTCATGCAATCATTGAGGCAGTACCCATGCATTCATCCAATCACACAGACACTAACCATGCACTACTTAATGAGCCACGCACTACTCATGCAGTCTTCCAACCAGCCAGGCACTATTCACACATTCTTCCAATCACTCAGGCACTAGCCATTCAGTTACACAATCACGCAACCACTAATTTTGCAGTCACTCAGACTCTATGTACGCACTCATCCATTCACACCGACACTATCCATTGACTCATGTATTCATACAACATATACCTTTTCTTTTTAAACCAGAATAGGCGGTTCCATAAGAACTGTTTTGTTTTCCCTCTTTTTAAAAACTATCTTATATATTTTTCTTTTTGTAACAATTTTGTGGGTTTTTTGGTGTTTTTTTAGATATTACAAAGAAAAGTTAAACAAAAAACAAGCACAAAACAACGTGCCTAAATCGGATAAAAGAAAAAATTAGTAGTGTCCAACATGGTTTGGACAACCTGTTCCCCAATACTTAGTACAGCAATGCACTTAGGACAAAAAAGTCCTGCCTTTGAGAAATCCGGAAGAGTCAGTGGGATGGACCCCAACCTGTCGCCAGGTCTTGAGGTGGAAGGCTGTGCATCTTGGCACCCATAATTGAGTCTTGCAAGTTCAGCTCTTGCAAGCCTGTTCTCAATCATGGTTTTAAGATGCTTGTAAATCGACGACGTACGGCAGGAGTATTTCCTGTTCAATCCTCATGACAGCACCTTCTTGCACATGTTGCATGTTACTTTTTGTGCATTGACCTTCTTATGGATTCGGGTATGCTGAAGAATTGCCATAACACACTCTCCTTCCTTTTGCGGCATGGCTCCTCTTCCTCTTCCAGAAGGGACTCCTCCTCGTCCTCCTGCACATCCTCTGGAGTTGCCATATCCAAATTTTGGTGTAAAACACCAAAAAACACCTCCAAAACTGTCAAGCTCCTGAAAAAGTATGGCTGTTGCCAACCACACCCAAAATTCGAATAAAGAGGGTGGGATCTAGCAAACTTAAGGATTACAGAATCTTTAACCAATCAAATCTCTTTTTTTTGTGTCACGTGGGGTGCGCAACCCCTGCGCAGTACCACCGCATACCGGACGCGATTCTGCAACTTCTTTCAATTTTACATTTCAACAATATTTAATACTATCTTATAATATTTTAATTACAAATAACTGTATCTCTTCATTTTAAATAAAGTAAATGAAGCTATATTAATATATTAATATATAATATTGTTTGAAAAAATGTTAAATTTGCGTCCCCTATGCGAATCCGGTAGTTGCGATGTACGCGGACGTATCGCGATTCCTGAAACTACTATTAAAAATATGTTTTAATCACTTTCTTTTATTAATTTACAAGTTCATATACTATCTCAGCAAAAATGTAACCTTGAACTTAAGATTATTATTGTCTACATATATGTATTAAAAGTGCAAATTAAAAACAAAGAGTCACGTCTGGGTCGCGATTCCACATTTACATTTTCGAAAGAAAGAAGGAGATTTAATATAATTTAAGCTAAAATATTAAAGTAATAATCAAGTGTAAATTATACATTATATGAAATATAACTGTTAAAAATCATGCTGGAGCCGCGATTCGTACCCGGATCCAGAAGTAAGACCTGGTAGTGTATGCAGTGGTATCGCGAACCCACGATATACATAGATGTAATGTTTAATTATGGTTTAGAATAACTACATATTTATTATATTAATGTACAACTAAACTACTACCCTTAACATATACAGGTAGTAATAATTTCACTATATTTTACACTTTTAAATAAATAAATGGGTTCGCGTATAAAATGCGAGCATCCGCATCCGGTACGCAGCTCCATTTTTATATAAAAAAATACGTTTTTGTAAATATATATATATTTCATGGTCCTGTTGAAGGCAAGCGCTGAAACGTGTAGACTGTCCCTTGTATGCACTGGTGAAATAAATGAAATATAAAAAAGAATCCCTGTAGTGCCGCTTTGCTTCCTTGTCCCACTCTGCAGTGAAAATGATCTGTGGATTAGATACGACATCCTGATGAGGGCCTTAGACTTTAGTAAATATAATATGTTACTTTTAACTTAGAGTTGTTTTTCCAATTTAACAAGTTGTATTTCAATTGATAATATGGGAAGTCAAATCTTTGCCTTAGCAAATGTGAAAACACCTAGTTGAAAAATAGTCAGAAATTAAATATATACAACTGATCCTCACAAGCATCAAATAGTTCAGGATCGCAGATGCGAATTTACAGTTAAATAATATGAGTGTATATGTTCATCAGCACGTCATAGTAAACCTAAATATCACTGTTATGCTTGCATTGTTTTTCCATACATGATAGGCTCATATCTTACCTGAGGGAACCTGCTGAGCCCAAGTATTCTTGCCATAGGAAGAGCTTCTGATGATGGCCCATCTCCAATGAAGCCAACCAGCTTGGGGCTTGAAGGGCGGCTGTAGTTAGGTACTGTCTTTTTGCCCCCTGACAGCAGCTGCAGGGTCCCCTGAATAGCCCCCAACTCAGAGAAACAAGAGTCATAAATGTGAAATCCCACAGTGGTGTTAGGTAGAAGATCTGGAATATTATTCATTTCTCTGATGGCAAAGACCATGGCAAGGACACTTTGATAGAATTCTGAATGAATCCTGGACATAACGAAACAACATGAAACCAGAATAAATTTAAATTAAAGCAGTGCATCATATCATCAAATTAGAATCAAATGGCATTTATATCAATAAAAGACATATAGGTAGCATAAAGTTAGCAAACCATCCGGTCACACATGTAATTAAATTCACAAAAAAAAGTTTACATATTATTTTATTGCTCTTTATATTATTTTGTTTTTGTTTTACTTCATTTTGTTTAAATTAATTTTACCTTATTTAGTAGAGGCATTTATAACGTTTGTTTTAGACTATTAAATTACACACAGAATTGTAAGCTTCAGTGCACATAAGGCATTTCTGGAGTCATTGTATTTCTAAATTGTTGGACGGAGAGGGAGGCTCATTTGCAGAGAGATTATAGTCTATTGTCCTCAAACAGAGTTTGACAAGTCTTGCCTTCCTGCCTTTCCCTGTTGCCTTTTCTGGGCATCTAATGTTGACAGGATTTTGCTCTTTGGGTTGCCGAACTGTACCACAGTGTAGAGTTTCTCTACAAGATAATTAGGCTTATAGTGATGGCCTTGAAGATGATGCTGAATCCTACACTGGAAGGGGAATTCATTAGGATTCTCAATGTAGTGGTGGCCATGAGTGAAGGAAAGAGAACCTTCAGGGATGCCAAAAATTGTGTTTAGGAAGCCAAAGAGCACAATATGCATAACATGGGGTTGTATTGTATTGCATTTTATTTGCATTTATATTGGACTTCATACCACTAACAAGGTGCTGAAAGTCATATGTGGACTCATAGAAGGCTGATTGGCGGCAGTACTTGGATGAATGAATGGTCAGTGTTAAAGAGAGTGTGAAGACCAGAGTTGTGCTCTAATGCTGTTTTTGTTGACACATCTTGGAGAGTATTGAAGAAAAAAGGAGTGAAAGATAGGATTCTTACTCACTAGCTAATGTATGGATAGATAAAGAGTACATGAGAATAGTGCAGCCCATGTTAGAAGTGTTTTTGGTGTTGTGCATGTATGTCAGAAAAGGCACATATAATGTTGCAGTGAACACTTAGCTGCACATAAGCATGAGTTCAAGAGAAAAGTGTGGTAACAGACAGAGTAATGCATTTGGATACCTACCATCACTGTAGTATTCTTTATCATGTTTTTAAACCACATTTGATATAAACAAAAGAAAAAAATGACCAGACGTGAAAGATGCTAACCTTTGAAGATGCAATCTTTCATGGACCATAGTATATTCTTAGTGACCTCCACTCTTAGGAATGTGCAGTATTCAACTAGCAGTAGAACATTCTCTGACGGTTTCAATCATGTTTGGTAGGGAAAAAACCATCCAAATGGGCAGTATACAACCAGCATCCACCCAAATCAAACAGGACCATCCGTTATAAGAGTATGGCTTTGATACTCAATTAATTTTAATGTCTCAGGATTTCTCCTAGGATGATGGGAGTGTAAACCCTAATAAATATCTGGGGTCAATTAGAAGGAAAGCACTGCTGATGGGAAAAAAGGTGCTGAGGAGGAGAGGCGTTGAATGGGTGAAATGGATTATGTGCCCACCCATGCCCGGTTAATAAAACCACAAGGATCTAAGACCAAGATGAAGTGAGGCTGATGGCTAATCCAGTGGAAGAATGTTGTTAAATTATGACACTGAAAAAGAGTGACAGAGAGACAGATCCAGGGAGGGGATCATCCTTTGGTCCTATCAAGCTGTAATATGCCCAAATACTTTAGTGTGTCGCCCTCAGAAGGACGGGAATGCCCAGACCTGAGTTTCGTTCACACTGTGTCACTGGAACCAAGCTATACACAGCTAAAGAGTCCATAACTAGGGTGAAATCGGTCATGGGTTGCTTGTGTTCCGGTTCAGGGAGGACCTGGCTTGGCAGTTGGGCTGGACTGTTCTGATTGGAGCAGGGTCAAGATTGATTTGCAAATAGCTGTGTCACAAACTGAGGTGATATAGTGTGTAAAATAACAACAGATTGGGATGTGTCCAATAGTAATTAGCACTGGCTGAGATTAATTCAAGCATTGCATCCATCACTTTTTTGTATCCTTTAGTGTGTCACCCTAAGTAGGACAGGTATGTCCAGACATGGGTCCTGTGCACAAAGTGTAATTGCAACCAACTATAGTCGGCTGATGAGTCCATTAAAAGGGAGAAACTGGTCCTGGGTTGCTTGTGTTCTATTCTGGGAGGACCTGGCTTGGCAGTTCGGGCTGACTGTTCTGATTGGAGCAGGGTCAAGATTGATTTGTAAATAGCTGTGTCACAAACTGAGGTGATATAGTGTGCAAAATAACAACAGATTGGGATGCGTAATTACCAGTTGTTGAGATTAAGTCAAACATTCCATCCATCACTTTTTTGTATACTTTAATGCATCGCTCTAAGTGGGACATGTATGCCCAGATGTCGAGCCCGTGCAGACTGTGTCACTGGAACTAAGCTGTACCTGTCTGATGAGTGCATAACTAGAGTGACACCAGCCGTGAGTTGCTTGTGTTCTGGTTCAGGGAGAACCTGACTTCGCTATTTGGTTCAGACTGTTCTAATTGGAGCAGGGTCAAGACTGATTTGCATATAGCTGGGTCTAAATTGAGGTGACATGGTATGCAAAATAACTATGGAGTGGGATGCAACCGAGTAATTACGAGTCGCAGAGATTAATTCAAGCATTCCATCCATCACTTTTTTGTATACGTTAGTTCTTCCATGATGAAGTCCATCAACTAGCTGAGTCAATGCAGTACTGGCTTTCAGACTGCCGAGCACAGACAGTAAAGTGAGCAAAACACTTTCTCCGTGTTTGTGTATGTGTTTGCCAAGATATCACCAATATCTTGGCAAACACATACACAAACACGGAGAAAGTGTTTGTTACTCACTTTACTGTCTGTGCTCGGCAGTCTGAAAGCTGGTCTTACATCCCTGGTACAACTTGAAAGAGCATCTGAAGCACATGTTAGACTAACCAGTCGACACGGTGACACAAGGGACAAAAGTGCAATCATGTTCAAATATGTGTGCACTAAACAGGCTCACTGCTTCTATACAGATCCTGAATCATCAGATAGTGCAAAGGCATGTATGCACTGGCTCAGCATTAGACACCCAGGGAAAGTTACTAAGAGAGGCACAAAATAAGTCTGTCACAAATGATACAATTGACGCCCGTTGTGGCGTGGCTCTCTTTTCTGCTCCATGCACCACATTCACCATTAGCGGAGATCAGCCTGTATGGGACAGCTTCGAGGGCCTCATGTGAGAATGTATCCTAAGAAGAAGGAATTTATTATGGCCTGTTTCCAAACTATTGTGTTGCTGCAGTTTCAGACATTTTCGCTAAATGTTCTATTTTTATTTTTGGCACTGGTTATTATGTTACCTGTGCTAGAGGATGATGTTAAGAGCAAGCATCACCCCTGAATCCATTTTCATGAAATCATGGGTCTTGAGGATAGATCACAATAAGTACCGTTTAATAAAGAAAGGCCTGCACTGCCTGCTTTTGTTAAGCTACATGTGTTGTATCATTTTAGTATCTCTAATATTAAAAGTAATTAAAGATATATTGCACCTAGTGGCATTGCCATCCTGATGCTGCCTCCGGTTCTTTGGATCGTCATCATCACGTCTACTCTCAACCCCATCCTCATTATCCTCAGGCATTTTATTACAGATGTATATGGAAAATAGCATAGAAGACTATATTAGGACCAAATGTGTCAGGCGTATAATCGAGAACAAACATTGTGGTGCTGACAGTTCAACCTTCCCTTTAAAAGACAGATGGCTTGTTTGATGTTGTTAAGTGTATAGAAGTGTGCCCAGTTGTTTGAGTGCCTTTGAACAGTCTCTGTTTCTTGCAATGGTATCATCAGTGATGACTTCAGTGGTATCCTGCATCACCTACAAAGGATGCATTGATGATCATGAGTGGTGTGGAAGATGATGAAACTACATGTACAGTACAATCGTCAATTGTTTCTAATGAAAAAAGAATAATAGTGTGTACTTCAAAGGCAATAAGGTGAAAATTCTTCATTGCATAGAGTCACCGACTTGACACTCCTTTTGATGTATATTACACAAAGTTCAAATTGTTATGGAATTCAGACTTTATTATTATGAGTTCTAGATTTGTTAAGCAAATAGAAAACCTGAGTCAATCATAAGAAGTACTTGCCGTAAGGTTATCCAGGGCCGGTTTTGCTCAAGACCTGTCAGGCACTAATCTTGTGCTTGATGCAGGAACCAATGAAAGTATTCAACCAGCTCACAGCATTGGCACCCTGGCAATATGAACCTTATGGATTAGCGCTGATAGCTAGAGTTTACTGTGTGCTGTAAGGAAGAAGGAAGGCTGGAGTCGGAGAAGGAGAACACAGGCCACCAGTACCCACCTCAGGATCAGGCAAGGAAAGAAAGCAGGCACTGAAATACATAGAGAAAATATTGTACTGCTGGATACGTGACTCCACCATATAATATGAATCATTGACTCAAACATGCCTTCAGAAGGCAAACTGAAAATGTGCCATAAAAAGATGGCACGCTTTCAATGTGCCTTCTAAAGGCAGCAAACTGGAGGGGAGAAAGGGTGTCCCTTGGACCCTCAGACCTCCTCTTGAAGGCGGGTGCAATCACTCACTGCACCTACCTGCAAGGGGATCTCTCTCCCTTCTTGAAAGTGCAGGCAGGTTGCCGCCTGCACTGTGAAACACAGAGCAGCTTTAAAGCAGCCCTTTGTATTTCTCTTGAATGTGCTGCCCCCCAGGGCAGAATGAGTTCGCTTCTGCCCTGACAGCAGCACACTCACCATAATAGGATCACTTTCCCTGTTTGAGCCCGGCGCACCAGGTTTAAGGTGTGCTGTGGCGCAAACATAGAAAGTGCGCCCTGTGTGTCATGGGGTCGCAAGTGCCTTACAGAAAACAAAGAGGACAATGGTATGTAGCTTCCCTCAATGTAATGGTAAATATCCTACACCATATAATGCTCAGAAATTGCAATCCATGGTAGTAAACGTCCCAAAGGAAGAACATTCACTATCAGGGCAGGGAGGTAGTCACAGAGGCACGCAAATAACATTCAATGCCTCAAAGGGCCTTATGGAGCTGGCAGTGATTTACCAACGAAGTTCATATAAAGTGCAGGGTTGCCCAGAAAGTATTCCCCCAATGGGCAGCAGCAAACAAGGCAAACTAAGCAGGTGTCATAAACCTTCCAATCTAGGTGAGCAGAGGGATGTCCAGAATATCCCCCAAACAGAAATATAGAGTAACATTTATTAAATAAAATGTGACCAAAATGACAGAAATCCAATCAGTAGTTCTGCAGATATTGAATTTTAAAGGTGTAGGTAAGTATAGCACCTAAAAGCACACAGCACTAATCTCTTGGTCATCTGGTTATGCTAGACGGGTGGAAAGTCACAAGTTCAGGATGACCATGATGCAGCATGGGTCAGATACAGGGACCAAGTTAATCCTGCTGAAAAGTCCAGTGCGAAGTGTCTAGTTCAAGGTGGAGAAGGTCATAAAGAGTAGGAAGAGCATCTAAGGAAGCTGGCAGAGCAGGCCAGTCATCTGGATGATTCAGTCAATTGTTGTTGGAGCTTCACTTTGGCAGTCATCCTGGGCTGTAGCACGAAGTGCAGGTCTCACAGTGACAGACATCGCTGATGGTTGCTGTAGCACAAAGATTCAGGTTCACTGGGGCTTCACATTGGCAGTTGTCACAGGCAATAGATTCTCGATGACAACAGGCCCATTTGCAGTCCAGATCTTCAGGATTTCTCCTTTTTTTCAAAGGAGGAGCGCCACGGATGCCAGCTAAGGGTCTAGGACCTAAGGAGGCACCTCTTGCGGATTAAAAACTCACTCCAGCAGAGGCCAGGAGAGCTCCGGCAGGTCTAGTTGCAGCAGGTCATCTGGGCAGTTGGAGGGGGCCTCTGGAGCTTGCTGTGTCCCCAAGGCAAAGGACGGGAAGCCAGCCAACTGGCCCTTGAAGTCGCTCAGGTTAACCTAGAATGAAAGGGACCAGGTCCAGTCTTCCTTCTCAGAGAGCAGGGCTGGCCCCAAGCAGCAGTTCAGCCTTTGGTAGTATCAGGGTAGTCCTCTGGGGAACAAGGCCGTCCTTCTTTTATAATGGCCACAGGTCCAGGAGTGTACTAAAGAGGTGTCTTGAATGTCCAATATTTATATTTGCCTTTGAGAGGGAGGATTCTCTATAATACCCCAACATCTGGTTCTGGAAATGTCTTTCCTTTCCCTGCCAAGGCTCCAAGAAGTCTGGGGTGACAAACTGCTAGGGTCAGGTTTCTTGGTGTGCTCTGGAGGTAAGCCATTTGAAGTGGAATTGGAGCAGGGAACAGTTCTGCCCCAAGCCCTCCTGGCAGGATGGCCCATTTGTCCTACACCAATCCTTTTGTCTCACCATCTTTCAAGAATACACAAACCCCAACAGCAGAGCCATTTACATTCATGTGACCCACAACAATGGCTGCAAGCACCAAATGATTAGGATAAGAAAATGCAACTTTCTAAAAGTGGCTTTTCAGAACTGTGACTTGAAATCAGACTTGCCAATAAAGAGGATTTCAAATTACAATTCATTTGAGTGCAACATGATCTGTCTAACTTCTCCCAATCCAAACTTATCACTGTTTTAAATGTAATAAGGTAACCCAATGTTATCCTATTGGTCTAATAGACCTTACTGTAGTCAAAACAAGTTTAGGAATTTTTCACTACCAGGATATGTAAAACTTAAAACCACATGTCCCACTTTTTAAATACATTTACTCTATGCGCAAATGAAAATATTGCACATGTATTATTTTTCTGTACAGCATACGTAACGCCCAAGAGAAAGTGGATCAGGTCATTATGTAAGAATTTGAAAACTAGGCATCACCTAGAGGCACTGCGAATTCTGAAAACAGACAGTTCACAACTTATTGTATTTGGTGTCAGCAGATTTTTACTGGCTACCAGTTATTTAAGGAAAAAGATTGGATAAACATTTTTAATACTGCTCTTTTTATAATGAAGATTTATTACTCGTTTTTTTAATTATATAAATGAATATACTGGTCTAGCATAACTCAAGTGAAGGTACATTAGCAAGAATACATCTCATTGGCATAATTTGCATGTTCTACCCTTTCTAGTGCAATCTCTAAATATTATTTGGCCGGTCGGGCTTAATAGAGTATGCACTTGCACTTTACTTTACTCCCACAACAAATTAAGCTGACCATTGCGTCATAATATCTCAACATAATGGGAATTTTAAACTGTACAATCTTTTTGCACCTTATTTTTCAATGAATATTGTACCCAATGTTTGCATCAGAAGGAACTTCTAGTGATATGTTTTTTAATGACTCATTTGTAAATGTTCTTTTATGATTCTTTGAATCGAAATAAAGAGAATTGACTTGACTTGACTTGAAATACAATGCACCCTGCCCTATGATTATTTAGGACATACCTTATGGGTGACTCATATTAATTAAAAAGGAAGGTTTAGGCCGGGCTAAAGTTTTGTTTTGCCAGGTAGTAATGGCAGTTTAAAACTACACTACAGGCTGCAATAGCAGGCCTGAGACATGTTTTAAAGGACTACTATAGTCAGTGGCACATTGAGTGCTGCAGGCCCACCAGTAGCATTTAATTTACTGCCCCTAGGTGCAGGTAGTACCATATACTAGTGAATTATAAGTAAATAAGATGTTCCTCTTGGGTGTAGGCCAATGTGACCATGTTTAGGGAGAGAGTGCAAGCACTTTAGCACTGGCTACCAGTTGTAAAGTGCACACAGTCCTAAAGCCAACAAAAACAAATTCAGGAAACAGGAGGGATGTAGGCAAAAGGTTTGGGTTAAGTCCACCAATAAGGATGTCAGATCAAACAAGCACCTACTAGATTAGCAAGAAAACCTGGCTACAGGCCTACATAAGTAGCCTGGCTGCTGTAACTTTTAAACCTACAGGCCAACCTGTCAAATGACAGGAAGGAACCCTATTTTTAAATATTAAATTAGCTAATCCCAAGGAGCCCTATAGCCCATAAATTAGTGAGACGTGCATTTAAAAGAGGAACATATATATTTTTTATATTAGCATGTCCCTACAGTGACTAACAGCCAAAGTTATTTTCACTGTAAAAGGCTGTTACTGATCTTGTGATTAAAATTAAAATGCAATAAAAAGTCTATTTTTGGGATCATTGATTTGGGAGAATCTACAGAAATTATGAAACACATCACCACACTTTTTAATATTTATTACAAATTCAATTCCTTGCCAAAGCTGACAAATATGCATGTAATGTAACTTTTAAAAAGTTAAGCTGTACCTGCCTGAAGTTCCATTGGCTAATTAGCAATAGCCTGCCAGCAGCTGCCCTCTGCCAGCATTTCCCCCTTAATAACATGTGCAAGCTGCTTTAGAGAACAGAGACAAACAGTTTAGAACTCTTGGGCATAAGACCTGGGTGTGAGGTATGTGATTCCTATAAGCTCAGGAAGGGCAGTTGAGGAGGGCCCTGGAACCTCATTAACTTAAAAGAGACGAGGGTGAGATCTGTCCATCCATAGTTAAGTGTAAAGTGATACCTGGGGAAGAAAAGCCTTTTATTCCAGCCCATTGGGAGGGAGCAGCTGATCCCAGAAACAGGTTGGTATTGCTAAGGAGGAGAGAGCAATTCATTTCCCTAGGCACACCCCTGGCTGCAACACACAACAGATCTAAAGGCAGAAGGGTTATGCCATGCAGGATTTCACTTAGACTAGTGCATTGTGGGATAGTCTGCAGTAAGGCATACAGGATGTCCTGCAACACAGGAAGGGGTGGCCCATTGATACCTTGAGCCCAATAGTTAGGGAAATCCAGGAGTCACCCCTTCCCACTGGATAGTGAATCCTACAAAAGTGGCACGCCACCCCTACACTTTCCGGATGTGTGAAAACAAAATAGGACTGGACCTGCTGTCTTTAACCTGTGTGGACATTTCATGGCTGGACCTGCTTCCAAGCGTCTGTTGGCTGGCCTTATATGTGGCCTCATGGGTGGCTGCCTGAACACGAGACACTCCAGGAGTCCCTTTTCCTGGAGTCACCTGCTGACCAGTTGTAACTGGACCTGAACTGGACCCAGCAGGTGGTCTCTGCTAGAGTGGGTTCTGGTGCTAGCACCTAATTGCAGATGCTTCCTTATGAACCACGGGTTTTCATTCTTGATGAATTTAAACAGTCAGTTTCAGAGAGAATGACATTGTGCACATGTTCTACAGCAGTGACAATGGGCCTGATGTATCAAAGGGTGTTCCCTATTATGTTTCTATGGTGAATTCCAATGATATAAAAGGGCCATTGTTCCTCTAGTTTTTGTAGGACTGTTCCTTCTCTGATGCACATCTCTTGGTATTCCAGGCATGGATTTTGCTCACAACATGGTTGCGAATGCGAAATTGCTTTTCCATTTGATTATGGAAGCTAGATTTCAAATCCTCAAATTTTGGGCTGACACTGTCCCATTGTCTGGGTAGGTGATATCAAGGTCTGTTTTGTAAGGGGCGCTAAAATAAGCAAGCAGACAGCCATCAATAGAATAATCAAATTCACATTTAAATCAGAGATATACTTAATCCAGGTTTCCTCATCCACAGGGTTATTTTCTATTTTTTTACATTGCCCATTATGTCCCTGTTAGGTCCCAGAGCCTCTTAGTTCCCCCTTCTCTTAGCGCCAGTATGACCAAGGTCTACTTCCATTCTTTGTCTTGACAAGTCACTTCTCTAATTGCTTTCCTACATTGTTTTTTAATTGTTTAACGGTGAACTCTCTATAAGCCGGATCTCCTTTAAATACTTCTCTTATGCTCCTTTTTAATTTTGCTCTAGCAGGTCCTCTTGGAAAGTGCATCTTCTTCTATGATGAGATTCCATTACTAGGGCAATTATTTGCACACACCCTTATTGCATACTTTTTTTCATAATTGACGATTCTTTTCTCTGGACCCTGTGTAATATATTTTATCACTAAGTCATGGATCAATTTTTTAGTATGTTGTCTTAATTGTGATGGCCATATAATCCTTGTGTCCTTTTTGCATCTAATATGTTCACAGTTGTGCCAAATTTCTCTTGCCTTAAACCAATGGTTAAGTGACAGGAGTAGATGTTTCTTGTCACTGCTGTACAAATCTCCTACTTTTAGATCCTTCGCTAACAAAAAATTGACCAATGTGGGTTCTGCATAGTCCATTAGGGAAGATGTTCTACTGTTGTCAAATGTAATTCTCGCTGCTCATTACTTTTTTATTTTGCCATTGATTATTGTCAAATTTAGGCTTCTCAGAGCCACAGCAAATGTTCTCCTATCATATTTCTCCTTCAATAGATAAGTGAATACCTGGAATTCCCAAGTCTTCCTCTTGGTATTGCTGAAACTGATCATAAGCCACAAGGGATGGGATTTTGGCATTAAAATCCCAAATAAGGAGGAAAGCCACAGCTTAATACTTGGAAGGAATTTCCTCAATCAGGATAACCAAAATCCCTAATAATTTAGCCTGATCCAGAGATCATGGCGGTTAGAAAATCCCTATGTTATATTAATATTTGTTTGTTTTTAAAATTCATTTTAACTCTCACAAGTAAGCTTAAGCCACCCAATGGCCTCTAAAATATGCCTGTGACAGCATTTTGATTTTAGACAAAGTAATCCTGCAGTACAATATTATTTTCCCAAGTTTGTTGCAGCACGGCAACATGTATGACATTATCTTTCAATTTTGCAAGCAAGGGTTTTACATTTCTTTTGAGACCTGTAATGCTCCAAGACAAAATTTGAATTGCTCTGTCATCAGGACTGATCTGGCTTTGAAACCTAGGTTTCTGTATTAATGGCAGCTTCAACCCCATTCCAGTCATGTTCCTTTACCAGGATAGCTTTGTATATATCCCCCTTTCAAAGTTAATTTTAGTGATCCCAATACGTTCATGTACAGGCATATCCTGGGTCCCAAGGTTTATCTAGGCCCATGAGGTTATTACTATTTTTGTTACTCCATCCCTGATGGGACAGGTTAATTTATTTCCACATAATTCATAGAGTCCAAAACCTAAGTGTCTGATTTTATCCAACAAGGTTAAAATGTCCTCGACCACTAATTTTAAGTAGAATTCAATAACTGCGTTTGGTTGCTGTTGAAGTTATTTTTGAGTTTCTCGGAATTGCACTAAAAACCAACAGTATTTTGGAACAATTTAAAAATGGATTTGTATCACAATCGACAAATATATCCACGAGGAGTTGCCACAATCAATGTTCTTTCGGATCGATGTAATGAGTTGCAGGCTTATGTTTACAATAAGGTTCTTGCACACTATCGGCTCTTGACTGCTCCCAATTTTGATCCCATTGTAGCTCCTCATGTTTGAATATTTGAGAGCCACTTTGGGCTTCTGCAGTGTACTCATGGCTTGCCTCGCTTTTATTAGTTTTACACATTAAATCCCTAGTAGGCATTTTTTCCACATAGATTTTGATCAACCATCATTTACTTTATTTCAGTACCCTTAGTTCTGGGAGAGGATAACAAATTTGTTTGTTCAAGATTGTCTACATTTGGGCTGTTTGTACTGGCAACCCAAAGCAATCTTGGGCCCTTTTTTCCAAATTCTCCTCTTCCATTTTCTTTTTTCGTTTTTTGGACCTTAAATTTGTCACTTTTCCTTACAATTTGTGAACATATTCTAATCGGCGAGCCCCTCTCCTTTATTTGCTGGTGTCTTATCTCTCAACTGTTCTAAAGGTACATCATCATCTACTATGACAATGTCTATTTCCTCAATTTCCATCACTACAAGGTTCTGTGAAATATTTCTAGCATATTCTCCTCCTGCAGGCTACGTGTGGATCATCTTGTGACTTTTTGATACTCCCTCACTGTATGACGCAGGTTCTAATAAGAGAGCATCTCCACAGCCGGATTTAAAATTTGCTTTTATCTTTATTTCATTAGATTCGCTAGAATTCAGATCCAATAAGTGATGTAAAATTGATAAAGTGATATCTGTTTTGTGGCCCATATCGCTCACTAGTTTAGACAGAGAGTCAGAATAGATTCAAGCATCTTTCTAATTAATGTTACTAATAAGTCACCCTCCACTACATCAGCATCCAAAACTGGAATAGATGGCCTCTGTTGATTCCCTCATGCACACCATTAGATAATATTGGTTCATCTGAGAAGGGGTTTCCATTTCTTAGAATAGAGTCAATCATGTAAGGTAAGGGAAATCTTTTTGCCTTGTGGTTACCATTTTATCTACCCCTTGTGTTTTTGGGCTAGAAGTGTTATAATCAGCACCACGCTCCAATTCACCCGATACATTGAAAAAAGAGGCACATCAGTATAGTCCCTCACTGAAAAGACATTCCAAAATGGAGTTATCACCTATTATGTTGAAATCGTTGTGGTGTCTGGAGAACCCTAGGCTTTTTGAACCTCTTGCCATGTCATCCACCCTGTGGTGAACTTCGCCACTAAAAGATTTAAGTTGGTTTATTTTATATGGCTTTTTGTGTGCCATTATGCCCATTGGTGCCTAGCTTGCCTTGCTCCAGAGCTTCCTTTTGGGGAAAAGCAATTGCCTATAAGGAAGGCACAGTTGTTGCTTGAACTGTGACTGATGGTTAATTTATGATGAAGATATTTATGGTGTTTGGGTCCTCTCTCAGCTTCCCTTCTAATTTATCCATTACATTTTTATCAGTTCCTATTTTGTGCAGAAGATGTTCATTTTGAACTTACGTGCCTCAGTTATATAACATCTGAAGTAAGAGTATAACCAGTGTCTGTTTGGGAGGATCTTCCTCTAAGATTACCTGCTTTAAAGATATCTGTAAATTAAACTCAGGAACTTTTACCTACCACTCTTCAGCTGGTGCAGCTACATTAAGTACTTTAACAATAGGTTTCATATAGTCTCTTATGGTTGACTTTCTACCATCACTTTTTGCCTCAATGGCATATTTACCCCAAGAGAGGGTCCTCTTTGCAGTTTGATTTGTCTTAACTTCAGTAAGATTTTGTTCTGTCTCATAAACTAAGGACGCAAATCCTCATTTCATTTCCTCTCCTTAGTCGTGGTGGCCTTCCTCGTGGCTGAAATTAATTGCTTAAAATGGTCAATTGAGAGAAGCTGGGATTTATGCTCAAATACTTTAAGTGGCTTAGTTAACTTTCTTCTATATGTTTGTGATCTCAAGGCATATGGGATTAGCTTATTTTGTACAACTGTGGTTAAATTGCTTTTCAATTTGTTTCTCTCTTCCCTTCTTTCTTTACTCCTTACCATTGTTATTGCTTTTTCTTATGCTTTATCCATCTTAACAGATCATACAATCCTAATATCCAAAACTCATAAGCACAGACTTTTAGCTTGTGCAAAAAGAAACACCCCTCATTGCTTGCGATCACAGTATTGTCACTTTAATACTATAACGCTCCTCCGTACGGATCGCAAGTAGCTAGACAGTAATCCAATATGCTCTAGCAACCAGATCCACAATCAG
This sequence comes from Calotriton arnoldi, assembly GCA_963921515.1. Lineage (NCBI taxonomy): Eukaryota > Metazoa > Chordata > Amphibia > Caudata > Salamandridae > Calotriton > Calotriton arnoldi. Next base: position 244,114 of record CAWUFW010003974.1, read on the forward strand.
ACTCTACAACTAATGAATGATGGCCAATGACCAAAGGTGACCAACATCAATTCCTGCACCAGCTGCTCTCTACTCCCTTTTAGAATGATTCAATGCATCTGATAACTCTGGAACCAATGCTAATAATGCAGTAATGTTTGATGCTAATTGAGCTTGTGCTGCTCACATCACTAGAGCCCCGCTTGGATCAATCCACCTGCCCTTCAGATTTCCATCATCAAGGCTCCTCTATACAGCTATGAGTGTTTTTGCAAAGTCCAAGAGTCTGGTACAGCCGGTTCAAAAACAGCAGCAGCAAACTTCAACAATCAGGTCAGAAAAATGCGTATGGAGGCTAATCTGCTTGTGTGGGGCTCTATGGGGCCTCGTGGAACCTCACACATACACACAGGAACACACAGGGATAAACTGAAAATGTAGAGCAGGCCAGTTGAGTAGCCCAATAGAAACCAATGAGCCGATGAAATAGTAAATAGATATTGGACTGTTTTTGGGAATGCCAGTATAGATATAGTCCTGATAGGACGACTAATGGGTCAGATGTTAGGGGGGAGAGGCATTTGTATAGAAAATAGAGGGCTGGAGAGCAAGCTGAATCAGCACCGGGGCCACCAGTTTCTGTGCTTCCATGGCAATTCATGTATCCATAATGTTCAAGTCTCAGTTTTCCCTTCGGAACTCCCCCAAACTCCATTGACCATCACAACCAGCAAAAGCAGCTGGCGCGTCCACCTAGAACAATGCCAGCAATGAGCACCAGCAGCGTCCTTCAGTGTCACCTTCTACTCTCCTCGTGTCACATGACCACCAACCAGTCCAAAGTAGATAGAAAAAAATAGACCCCCCAATATAAGTCCAATAGTCCAATGAATCCATCCAAAACCTTAAAAATTCTATAAATAAATAAATGTTCCATAAAAATGAAAAATCAAGGATAAAGTAAAATATAATTTTGGTTGACAATATCAAACTCTACTGTTTTGAAAAAGAAAATGCAACCATGTAAAAATAAAGTCTGATGTCCCAAAATAAAAAGCTGTAAAGGAAAAACTTGTTAACCCACTCAAAACTCACTTACAACTCTAGTGGATACCAAAGCACAGTAAACTAGGAGTGGACGGAACTCGCAGAGTTTCACTCCGTGAAATTCTGCAGAGTTATCTAAAAACGCAGCGAGATTACGTGTAGTTCCGCAAGCAGCAGAATTTTGGCACGTCATGCTGCTCATGCTGATGTTTAGCGCCAGGAGCTTGTTCTACGCTGTGAAATCAGTGCAAACAGTACCACACATCACACCAGAGGGCGCTGTTTCCTTCTGCCACTCAAATAGATTTTTTACTCAAGCGGCAGCTTTCTCAACGCGAAAGGTAGCAAACTGCTGAGACCGCTTTATTGAGAAATCTTGCTGGGAGGCGTACTAGCACTTGAAAATAATAATGCTAATTCTCTCTCTTCCAACTTAACGTTGGTGAGCCACGCATGAGGAAAAACTCAACCACACAGGGCTTGGCGGAGTTTTGCTGAAACTACGAACTCTGCCTGAGGAGCGAAATTTTTCGCCCACCCCTACAGTAAATAAGCATTAAAACCAATGCTAAACACATAAAAACACATATAAAGTACAATTATACTTACAATTTCACAAATAATGACAGCTGCAATACCATAAGCTAATACATACTGTATTAAAAGCAAATACACTAGAACAATATCTAAATACAAAGACTAGTCTAAATACTCCCCACACCCCAACAAGTAAACCATTAGAAAATAAATTTAAAATAGTCTCACCTGAACTGGAGACCAGCAACAAGAAATGCAACTGCAAACTCCACTAACAGCCCAAAATATCAACAACACAGGAAAAAAACAAAAAAAGAATCCCATCCCATTTAAATCACTGTTAAAAAATATGTATTTTATTTGTTCATTTTTATAAGATAATGAACAATATGTTAAAAATTTTAAACACTTTTCTATGTTTAAAAAGTGCGCAAAAGTGTCTTTCAGTGTTTTTATTTAGGAGCATGCATAACACAGCATGACAGCATGAATATATTTTATTTTTATTATTTATTTTTTTAATGAGATTTTTAATCATGACAACACATTACAACACATTCCAGAGCGCATGCTTCTTAGGAGGTCCAGCATATATTCTCAAAAACATCAATAGTGGAATGCGCTTTAGAACAAACAACAAACAGAAAAAAAAATCCTTACAGGGGGGGGGCAGGGAAAGGGAGGGGGGAAAGGCGGGGGGGATGTCCATCTCTCTCATAGGAATATGTTGAAGAGGATAAAAGTAGAAGCATCATATAGGCCTCATTCTGCACTGGAGTACACCATTCAGCAGCAAGTACCACACAGTGCTTTCACATGGCTTTACAATCAGCTCTCCGCCTGGCGTGTAACGAAGGGGTGAGATATCACCCTAGGGTGTAGGAAGAGTCGTGGGGGCCAATGGGGAGAAGGGCCCATGTTCTACATTGGTGTGTGGAGAACCTGGAGCGGGGTGGGGGGATGGCTGTTGCGTCTGCCTCAGATAGCAGCGGTAGACATGCCAAATGTCTTTAGGACGGGAGGTTGGGGGCTGAAGCGTTGCATAGATTTCAGTTTGTGTATCACAGTACGCCATACTACGCATCCACATGTCTTTCGTTGGTCTAATGTGCGCCCCCCAGTGCACTGCAATTTCCCTTTTTGCTAGTAGTAGTGCCAGAGCAATGAAACGTCAATGGCATAATTTTACAGCATTAACTATTCCCAATAAAGCCAACTTGGGAGAAGGAGGGAGGGGGGTAGCTATTATGTCTGAAAGTGTTTGGAAGACATCAATCCAGTAGGGTACTATCTGGGGGCATACCCAGGTCATGTGGGAAAAATCTGCTTCAGGAGCCTGGCATTTTGGGCAAACAGGTGGCCTAGTAGGATCAAATTTATTCAGCTGACACGGTGTGATGTAGGTCCTATGTACAAACCTGAGATGGAGGAGTTTGTGCCTATGGTTGGGAGATACCTTATGTATTTATTCTAGTCAACATGCCCACTCCTTATCCGTTAACGGGTGACTCAAATCTTTCTCCCACCGTTCTCTAGCCCCTTGATCCCAAGCCGGTTTCAGTGCTGAGCACGCTCGGTATAGTTTGGTGACGAGGTGATCCCCCTCTTTATCAGTTATGAGTAAGGTGAGTGGTTGAAATTCTGCAGGGGGGGTAGGAAATGTAGTAGTAAGCGAGCGGAGTGCCCCAAGAAGTCTTGTTACCACAAACTTATCCATAAATGTCAATTCAATGCGAGTAGTGAGATCAGTCATAGTTATCGCCCGCCCGTCCGGGAAAAGAGAACCAAAAGTAAGCATAAGTGTATGCTGTACTACTACCTTAATTGTAAGCGGTAAATGCGGGTTCCGACACAATGGGAGCTCTGGGGAGTAGAGGGAGCCATCGCCCAACCTCCGGCTCAAGCGACGCCAGGCCCAACATGTAGTGGAGAGAGGTTGTATATCATTGGGATCCAGCAGGATACCCTGTGGAAATAACGCCCCCAAAGGGGTGGGGTACGCCAGGTCCAGTTCTGGCTTAGTGTAGGGTATGCAGGCGTCTGGGTGAAACCAGTGATGGGCAAATTGTGCCTGTGCAACCAGGTAGTACAGGTGAAATTCAGGGACTGCAAACCCACCCCTATCATATGGGAGCATAAGCGTGTCAAATGCTATCCGCGACCTGCGTCCTCCCCAAATCAGACGTATCAACAGCCCCTTTAGTTGTGTAAAAAAAGCATTGGTGAGCGGAATGGGTATACTAACGAACAAATAAAGAAAGCAGGGAAGAATATTCATTCTGATAAGGGCGATACGCCCAGACATGGAGATCGGTAGTTGAATCCACCACTCCACTTGTGAGCTACGTTGTAGAATGGCAGGCCCGTAATTGAGGCGTATAACTTGGTCCTTTTGCTTATGCAACACAACACCCAGATATTTGGTAGTATCCCCAGCCCAACGCGGTGGCATCTCCAGCTCTCCTGGGGTAGCAGACTCAGTGATTGGGAATAGTTCCGATTTATTCCAGTTAATCCGCAGCCCAGACATCACCCCGAATCTATTCACCTCGTCAATGAGGGGTTGTAGGTTGGTGTTGGGGTGTCTGACAAATAATAATATATTGTCTGCGTACATGGACATTAATAGGGGACCGGACTGGAATTGGAGGCCGCGGAACAGAGGTATTTCCTGTAGATGACGAACCCGGGGGTCCATGGCTATGATAAAAAGCAGGGGGGACAAGGGGCAGCCTTGTCAAGTCCCTCGGGAGATAGGAATCGGTTTTGACAGGTAGCCATTTACTCGAATACGAGCCGTGGGAGCTGAATATAAAAGGGCAGTCAGCGCAATAAAATTATCTGGGAGCCCCAACTTGCTGAGCACGGCTAGCAGGAATGGCCACTCCAGGGAAACAAAAGCCTTCTCCGTGTCGAGAAGAGCTATCGCTGCGGGTGCACCTGGGTCGATTCTGTTAATGACTAAAAAAAATTCCTGAAGGTTTAGGGCGGTAGACCTATGCGTGATAAAACCAGACTGCGCTGGTGACAATATTTGATCTAACAACAGGGAGAGCGGGGTGGATAGTAGTTTTGTCAGAATTTTATTGTCAAAATGTATCAAAGATATGGGCTGATAAGAGGCACAACCCGTGGGGTCCTTATCAGGTTTCAACAAGAGAGAGATAGTCACCTCTCGCATAGAGGGGGGGAGGACCCCTGCCTCCAGAGCCTCCGCATAAACTTCAAGTAACTGGGGCGCTAGGATGTCTTTAAATGTTTTATAAAATACTCCGGACAGACCGTCCAGACCAGGCGCCTTTGTGCCACACATGGCCTCTATGGCCGTGGTAATCTCCTCTACCGTGAAAGGATCACTAAGAAACTCAGCCTGACCGGTAGTAAGCCACACTATGGCAATCTCCTGCAAGTACGTTAAATGTTGCGTAAAGTCTTTGGGTAGTTTGGTAGCATAGAGAGATCGGTAGTATGCGACAAGTTCCATGAGAATGTTGGAATCCTCCGTTGCCATGGAGTCATCAGCTTTTTTTATTGCCACTATGTGCCCCGCTCCCCGGGGGGGGACGCAGCAATCGTGCCAGTGTTTTTCCAGGGCGTTCCCCTTCGCCATATCGGCGAGCCGTATGGAGTTTACCTAACAAGGCAGCTTCCCTATCGGCATGCTCATTAAATTCAAGTAGAAGCGTGCTCCATTTAGCTAAGGCACCAGGCGCATCTAGGGTCGTATCTAACAGCAACAGCTCCCTCTCGACTCTGGCGAGGCTACCCCGTATAGAGCGCGACACACCCGCCTGCTTAGATATGCAAACTCCGCGGATATATGCCTTAAAGGCATCCCAGAGAGTAGCATATTTGTCCACTGACCCAGTGTTAAGGGTAAAATATTCTTCAATAGCTTCACAAAGCTCAGATTTAAACAGCTCGTCCAGCAGGGCAGTAGCACGAAAGGACCATCAATGTTCCCATCCAACCGCGTGTGGAATGCGTAAATGGAGGAGCACTGGCGCATGGTCAGAAAGCGTACGCGGCAGCATGACTACGCCCTCTGTCCAGTGACATCCTAATGCGTAAGTAAGCCAATAATCCAGTCGTGTCTGGGTAGAATGTGGTGCCGAATGAAAGGTGTATCCGGAGTCTACTGGGTGGTATACGCGCCAGAGGTCATGTAGGTGTCGGGATCGGATTAGGTCTAGTAATTCCCGGTGCGTGTGCAGCTTGCGGTTGTGTGCAGAGCTTGAGGAGTCGCGCTCTGGATCCAACCAGATATTTAAGTCTCCCCCAAGGAAAATCAAGTCGTACTCATATCTGTGCAATAATGTGTGCAGATTCGTAAAAAATCCTGGGTCATCTATGTTGGGTGCATAGGCGTTAAGGAACGCCACCACTTTACCCAGCATTGACCCCACCACCAGCAAATATCTACCCTGTGTGTCAGCAACCATTGTCTTAAACGTAAACGGGAGAGTATGATGAATGAGAATGCACACCCCACGAGAGTAATTACTGTAACTGGCAAAGAATCTATTAGCTCCCCAGGACGATGCGAACGGAGGGGTAGTCTGCACCGGAAGATGGGTCTCCTGTAGGAGTGCTATCTTAACATTATGCCTTCGGAGATATGCCAGTACCAGCTTACACTTTCTAGGATTGTTAAGTCCTCTAATATTCCAAGTGATTATGTTAGTCTTGACAGCTAAGTCTGGGGCCATGTCCAGTCAGTGGGTATATGCCCGTACATATATTTGATAAAAACCTGTATCCACAATTTGTTTGCAAAGAGAGAGAGACAGTTAAGGGGAACAACATAGGGATCTATAAAAAACCATACATTAACAATGTAAAACACGATATCGCTGAAACAGATAACCACCACCACTCCCCTCCCACACCTGAACTCAAAAGTCCGGCGAATAACCACCCTCCCCCCACCCAATCGTAAAAGAAAAACCCCCAAAGACAAATCATCCGTGGGAGGCGGGCAACGCCTCGGACGCTCGGAGCCCATCACTGAAAGGAAACATTTTACATAATATAAACTTGCAGGAATTTATGGAACCATTTGAAAAAGAACTCTGCATGGTGCTGTCCCCACACCTGACAAAATATAGAGCCAAGGCACTCCTGGGCCTGGTATCAACATCCTTGAGGTCATTATTCTGTGGTGAACAGTTCTGCACTTGCAGCTAGTTGCCTGTCTGGAGAGGAGTGTTCTACGGGCCGCACTTTGGAATTGTTTGCAAAAGGAAACAGCATCGGCGGCAGTCTCAAAGAAACGTGGCTTGTTGTCTGCTGTCACTCGGAGCTTAGCTGGATAAAGCATAGCGTAGGGCAGGCCCAATTTGCGAAGCTGAAGTTTAGCATCCGTGAATTTGCGGCGGGCCTCCTGGACCGCCATTGTATGGTCTGTATAGAATGAAAGAGTGGCACCCTGATATTGAATTGCCGCATTTTCTCGGGCGAGGCGGAGTGCCGTGTCATGGTCTCTATAGTTAAGCATGCGGGCAATAATGGGTCACGGAGTGGCTCCTGGGGGGGGGGCCAAGAGATCTGTGTGCCCTCTCTACAATGAAGGCCTTGGAGAAGTTATTATCCCCAAACAGTTCCGCCAGCAAATTCTCAATAAAAGGTTCAGGGCGCCCCATGTTTGTTGATTCCGCTAGACCCATTATGCGGATGTTATTTTTCCGAGAACTCGCCTCCAGGTCCTCGTTCTTTATTGCCACTGATTTAAGTAAGCGCTCCACCCGTTCCAATCGGCGCCGTGTGTCCGTGGATTGATCCTCGTGAGAGGAGATGCGTTTCTCGGCATCACCCAGCCTGGCATCATGTCGGTCTAGCCGGTCCCCCATTTTATCGAGGCGGGAGGTCAGGGAGTCGAACCTGTAGTCAATCGCACGGAATCCAGCCCGGAGCTCCGCCATAATATGTGCGGTACCGTCTGATCCATGTGGCTGTTCGTCATGTTCCGAGCCATCCCCTCTTTCGGCTCTATGGTCGTTGGACGCACCCTGTTTATCAAAGTTCAGCTTCCATTGTTTGTGGTCCCCACGACCCATGGCAGCAGCATATGTGGACCAACAAATCACAGGAAAGGTAAGTGCCCCGTACCTCACCAGGTCAGCGAGGGGGGGAGGGGTGTGACAGGTGTCTCCCACGTCGAACTTAGTAGGGCAACCCACCCCAATCGGCCCGCGGCACCCCAGTGTAGAATTGAGGCAATATATTTGACTGTACAGCGAGCAGGTGTCGTGCTGCGGGGGGAGGCGGAGAGGAGGAAACACCCACCTTACAGGTGTTAGTAGGCCCGGACCCCATAAACGTGTGTACAGCTGCAGAGACACTCAGGCTGCAGCGCAGTGCCCCACACTTGATGAGCCGCAAAGTAGTCGAGGCCTAGTAGTCTCAAGCCCAAGCCGCTGCCAGGGCCCGCAGTCACATGCACAAAGAAGGAGACGGATAGAAATAAAACACTCCACCCCGGTAGTAGTAGGCCCGGGCTCCACAAACGGGCAGGCAGCTGCGGAGGCACCCCAGCAGCAACACGGAGCCTCACCCCCGGTGAGCAACAAAACAATCAAGGCCCCACGGTTCCAGGCCCAGGCCACAATCAGGGTTCAAAGATGCAGGCAGAAGAAAGGAGCCACCACGCATCTCAATCACAGGGCCCCCCGCAGCCCCCAAGAGTCATTTTTGACCCAGCTTAGGCAATCGGGCAGTAATCGTTGCCCCGATATTGAGAGAGGGTCTGCGCTGGTATTACGCCAATTCACCAGGACCCTCCAACCAGAGCCATCAGCAGGCCAGGCCCCAGACATGCAGACCCTCAAATCGGGCCCGACACAGCCGCAGGCCCGATCTGCAGCATCGGCAAAAGCGGTGAGGCAAGGAGAGAGTCGCAGAAGCAGCCCCAGATCGGCAGCAGTCCGGGCATCCGGGGCACGCAATAAGCTTACGGGCGGGGCCACAGGCCCAGCTCACAGCACTCACCCGGCCCAGGTTCAATCGTAGACGCCTCTCGGCGTGTCCCCATACAGTGAGGCCAGCCTGATAGCGGTAGAGAGGGGTGCAGCGCAGGGGCGGCGGAGGACCAGATGGACCACCGCTGCTCTGGCCTCAGGCTCACCCGTGGACCCTCTCACCACGGGGCCTCCAAGGCAGGCCCGGTCTCAGCGCAGCCCCTCCCATCTCTGCACCCTCAGTCCAGGAGCATTGCGGGGGCGATGATCTGGGAAATTTTCGGTCCAGGTCAGCAGGTGGTCATCTGGAGCAGCCTCGGTCACCAAAACTGGAGGGGAAGTGCCCGGTGGAGGCAGTTCCTGCCGAGTATAGGGCTCCGAGCGCCGGAGCTTCAATGCGGTGAGGCCATTTTGGTCGATGGCTTGGCCTCGCCCCCATGACAGCATGAATATCATAATATTATTCATTACTTTTGATAATCTCTCATTTTCCCACAAATAGGCTGAAATTTGACAATTGATCCTTGCAGTTTAGGTATATGGCACTCAAGTTCATATGCTTCTATTGTTTCCCTCCACCATTCTTAATATGTGGGCACAGACTCCAATTTCCATTTTTTTGCAATCATCAGCCTGGCAATAGTTAGTACATAGAAAACCCAATACAATCATTTTTGTAGTGAGAAACCCCCTATTTTGTTCTATAGAGGCAACTTTTTGGGAGATCAAGGCCCAAAAATCATTAGGTTTGTGACAACTAATGAGCATGTGAATATTATCAGCAGCCACAGTTAAACATCATGGGCAGCAATGAGTTATTTTATACCATCTTCTCAGTTTGGAAAGGTATTATAGAAATCAAATAAAGTCCAATATACTTGACCTGACCTAAGATTATTGACCACTTGTCTGCCCATAGTCATAAATCATCCTTTTGGTGTTATACATGCAGCACTCCTAATTAAAAAGATATTTGAAAAATTCATTTAGATGTAGTGAAAATTCCATCTGTAAATCTAAAAAGGATTTAGCCCCTGGTTGTCAAACAAATCTAAGGGAAAAAGCATTCAGGTACTTCAGGATTGTCCAAAAATAAGGTATGTGCATGCATTTCCGGAATTTCTTTAAAAAAAATATGTCCACCCAAGTCTTTGTTAAAGCTCCAGTAGTTTTCAATCTGACATTTTTGAAGAATTTCTTATTGTTAAATTTTCCTTCTATATTGCTTGGGTTATTATTCATCGATATTGTGCATGGCCAATTCATTGTGGTATTATTGTGTAGCAGCTTGATACAATTACCAATCCTTTCCCAGTAGTACAGACACCACTTTGGAAGTGCTCATCCCCCTCTGATTATGGGAAGTTTTAGGAACGTGATTACCCTTTGCTCTTTCTTCCCTTTCCAGATAAATTTGGATACCATAGAATCAAGCTGCTTAAAATATTTATTAGGAATGTAAAGGGGCAGCTCCCGGAATTAGTATAACATTTTAGATCGGATATTCATTTTAACTAAGTTAATTCACTTATAGGAGAAATAGGAAGATGCATCTACTTAGTCAGTAAAGCCTTTATCTGCCGTGATAACAAAATATAATTATATTCAAAACGGAGTCTTAAAGTTGGTGCAGTATAACCCCCAAATATCTAGCTGTGGTGACCAATCGCAGGTCTAAGCTAGTACTCCCCTACCAATAAGAGTTGAGTTTTGTGAGAATTCAATTCATATCCAGAAATCTTTACACGTTTAAGGGCTTCTTTTTAGATAATGTTCAAAGTGGGGTTAATACAATGTGAAAATGCCAATACATCATCAGCATAGAAAGTGAGGGGAGATACCAGGCGTATATTAGGATTGCTCAGAATATACTTTCGTAGATACCTAATATATGGATCCATATATAAAGCATACAAGTCTGGTGAGAGTGGGTAGCCTTGTTGGGTACCACACATAATTGGGATAATTGAGGTGAATTCTTGCTGTAATAATTCCCATATAAACTGCCAACAGACCATATCAAATGCTTTTTCAGCATCTAATAAAATAATTTTTAGTAGTTCCCTTAGAGTGTTGGGCCGATCTAGGTTTGTGTGAGAGGTGGTATCTTTGCCAAGAAAAAATCTGTGTTGTTCAGCAGATGCTAGCCTACAGATAATCTTATTAATCCTATTAGCTAAGAGTTTGGCATATATCTTTTTATCAGTGTTGAGCAGCGATCTAGGGCAATGTGCATTGCACTCCAAAGGATCCTTGTCTTTTTTTGAAAATATGGTTATTATGGCTTCATGCAACACAGGAACCCTGGGGAATCTCAGGGAAGGGAACTAGAGGCATGGGGCATTCAGGGTGAGCTGGCCTCCATACTAATATGTATACACAAAAGAAGCTACCCTGAGTGAAAAAATGAATGAGGCTTAAAAAGTACCTAGTAGAGTACCTGGCATCTCACAAAAAGTGAAGGACTGTCTTCACACACCACCAGGTGTCATGCTTCATCATTGGCAGTCCTCACTCTCTGAAAACTTGGTTTGATAGAGAGCGGGCCTACACCTGGGGGCCAGTGATAGTGAGTGATAATTAAAAATCTGTGTAATCGCCAAAACTACATTTATTCTAAATGGCAACTACTTGATATTAAAAGATGAAAAACTGTGAAAATGGGGAATTAGTACCCCATCACCGTAGTGATTAAAGTCGTCAACATGTTTCTGCCCTTATGGCCCAAAGGGTCCGCGGCATTCATCAGGACGAAAAAAGAAAGAAATGTGGGCTCCTATCTTACCAAAATGTTGGTACGAAACTCCCACTGGGTAGGATGACCTGTGTCACACTCTTCCTGAGAGAGTTTCTTGAAACCTGTAAATGTAAAGAAAGTGAGATTGCCATCAGGGATAAATTATCCTGAGAGGTATTCGGTCAAGGTGAAGTTAAAACTGTGGTGAAAATTGCCCCACATGCATCAATATACATATAGTGGCTTTTGTGTGAAACACGTGACACTGCAAACGTGAGACACACATTGTTTGTTTTTGCACAGTTGTGTGAGACCAGCTCACAGCCTTAACCTGTTAATGGTTACTACAACCCCATGGGAGGAGGGTGAAGTAGAGACCTCTGTAGTCACACTCTGGAAGAAAAATAGTGAAGTTCACACTTTTAGGAAAAAATTCTTTTAAAACTGAGAGTTTCCTTACTGGAGTGCTGTACACACAAGCACGCATCCATACTACCAATCATACTCTTACTACATCAAGGTACAACTCTCTCTGTGAACCTAGTTGTGTTCTCTCCTCTTCCCCGTTGTGGAATGAAGGGCACAAAATTCCAGCTTTAAATAGTCCCCCTAATGAGTAAATTGGTAGCATTTGTGACGTGAGTTTGTCTTAAAAAGGTTTCCGGTGTCTTGAAAGCCCTCCTGCATGTTAGCAATCGTATGCCTGACCCTCGCGTCAGAAGAGAAAATGCGGCGGAAACCCTAATTGCAGCCTGTCAGTGGAACACCTGTGAATTCCCCCGTGTCCCATCGGAGGCTGCCTGGGTCCGCTTGGACTTCGCGTCAGCTGTATGTAATGATCTGCGCTGCTTAGATGCGCACGTGTGAGCCCAGCAGTCCCAACCGGGGTTTGCCTGGGCTCTGCGTATTATCAAACATGCGGCGCGCAGTTGCCTGGGCCCGCCTGGACTTCGCGTCAGCTGTGTGAATGATCTGCGCTGCTGACTTGCGCAAGTGCGTGCCCAGCGGTCCCACCTCGGGTTGTCTGGGTTCAGCATATTATAAAAAGTGCGGCGCGAGGCTGATCAAAATGCCTATGTTTCTAAAGGGGGTAAAACGGCTACGCACCCTCTTTGTTGCTCATAATCTCAGTTGCAGGTTCTAGTTTGTTGCGTGTGATCAATATGTTATAAATCTAGACGCAATGGGAGTGGAAGTCCTAACCCAATTAAAACGTTACAAAATTACAGGTACAACTAAAAACAATGGAGACACTATGTTAGCCAAAATCTTGCATATTTAGGCTGGGATATAGTCAGGACCTGGGGCCTTCCCAAGTGGTAGTTTCTTTCCTAAGCTTGCGTTGAGTATTTCGTTAGTTCTAGTATCCAATTTGGGCAAAGCAATATTCCTTAGATAGTTATGAATATCAGTCATGTTGCTGCTCACATTGTCTTGAGATACTTCTGAGTAGTATCTTTCAAAAGATGAAAGAATTCCAGAGCGTTGGGTGCATATCTCCCCTGCTATATCTTTTATTTGATTGATTATAGTTTTCTGATTATCAAACCGGCTTAAGCACGCAAGTAATTTTCCTGACTTTCTCCTATTTTGCAGATCTGAGTTTGAGACTGAAAAGCTCTTTTATAACATTGGACAGTAAGTAATGGAGTAATGTGCCCTTGAAGGCCCAGTATTTGTGAATACGTTTCTCATGCTGCATTACAGCGAGAGATTCTCTGAGCTATAAGTCTCTGGATTAATTTATCCAAATGTCTTCTCTATGATTCTTCTTCTTCCCTATCCGTTTCTAGGATCTGAGTAATAAAATATTACAATATGCCTCTAATAAAGGTTTTCATAGTGTCCCACACTGCGGATGGGTGGGTTAATCCTTGGTTGATTGAGATAAATTCCTGGGTTTTTGTTCGTAAATATTGGATATAATCAGGGCGTTCAAGTATGTATTTAAGAAATGTATAGGAGTTCGGTTTCATGCTAGCGGTGTCTTTAGATTCCCATATTTGTGTTGTGGCAGAGTGATCGGAGTATAAAAATGCTGAATTTGAGTTTGGCAGGAGGGGGCAATTAGTGCACTGATTAGGTACAAATCTATTCAAGAGTATTATTTGTGATGTTTGGAGAAAAAAGTATATCCTTGGAATGCAGTTTCTCAAAGCATCCACCAAATTCAGTATTCAGACAAAATATCGGAAGCAGGAATATCGTGGGACAGAATATCATGTCAAAAATATCAAGGATAAGAATATTGTGTAGGTAATTTTCTATGGGTAAGTAAAGTTTTACTATAAAGACCTCCACATGTGTGTTCCTTGATGATATATATATCTTCAAGGTACGTAGGTCTGGAATTAAAAATAGTAAATTTATACTTACCTATTTGTACTTACCTAGACATATTCTTGTCCTCGATGTTTTTGACACGATATTCTGTCAACACAATATTCCCATTTCCGATATTCTGTCACTGATCTCCAAATTCAGAACTTCCATCATAATAAAAATACTAGCTCTAGTTCCCTCATCCATCCAGTATGTGTAGCATTAGTAGCATCCAGAGTGGGGTTTAATATGCAGTGAAGACCACCCATTACAAAAACTGATATAATATAGCTACTCAGCTGTAGCATTATGCTAATAAAGAACTCAGGATTATCATAGTTGGGTGTATTTAAGTTGGCTAGAATAAAGCTGCTGTTATCTTCTTGATTAGTTATTTCCCCTATTATACACCTGCCTGCATGATCTGGCTTAAAGTGTATAATTTTAAGTGCTTTATTAAAGATTATTATAGAGTAATATGTGCCGTTAATTATGTACTAAATTCTTGGTAAATTGTAATCTCTGCAGCTCTTAGATATACTGTGAATTGCAGTCTCGGACTTATTAAGATGGGTTTTCTGGAAAGCCATAATTTCGAGTTTTAAGTGCCAGGCTTCAGAAAAAACATATTTGCCTTCTTCCTCCCATTCTTGATACCATTAATGTTCCAAGACAACATTTTAACCATTTTCTCTTTTTTGTGTTAAGTATTACCATACATAAACACTTTGGGTGATTGAATGCTACTTTTTCTTGATTTGTCCCCAATGTAAATTCCTCCTCCTCTTTCCTCCCTTCCTCTTCATGCCATCCCATCATCTTTCCACCCCTGATCTCCCATGGTACCCTAGCTCAGCATTGATAGAGAGTAGAGATCCACAATCCTGTTTAGATGTAGCCTCTGACATCTAGGCAATATTTGAACACCCCCTCCTCCTCTCAAGATTATATACTTTCCCTTTCTTCCCTCCCCTCCTCCCTTTTTTGTCATTCTGCCTTCTGTGTTTCGCAGATTTCAGCACATTTCTGAAAAGATAATGAAGGACCCCTTCCAATTGATCTTAAGAGAAAAACCGCTTATGAGGGAAAATGGAATAGATAGAGCCTTAAACCTCGGAATGAGTGCCCCCTAATCTTGCATCCTAGAAGCAGTGTTCCAAGCTAATTTGTGAAAAATGGAAAGGAATATCCCTCCTGAGCAGTAAATCTTCTATCTTCTCTATCAATTGATAATGTTTTCTCCTTTAGAATAACATTTTGGAAGTAAGCAGTGATGGTTTGCTTCCTGATTTTAATGGGCCTGGTGGCATCCTATGTGCAATAAAATGAAAAAGCAATTCCTAGGTTGCTTCCTTCGGATCGCCCAGAATATAGATGGAAATCAGATTAGAATTCCAGTTGATCATTATGGCATGTGCCCCATCTGCACTTTCAGCACCTCTGGTACCCCACAATTTGGAGATTGGATCTGTGGGAGCGATACTCCAAGTTGGCACATTTACGTGTGAGAGTATTAGTTTGAGCCCTCAAAGTCTCTTGTTTTGTTTCCATCACCTGTGATGAGGATCTCTCCAAGCTTGAAATCTTATTATTAATAGTTTTGTTAGTATCCACAAATTCAAGTATTTGTCCCTCAATTGAGAGTACTTTCTGTGGTAAATTCTCAAATTTTTCTGATTGTGCTGATTGATTACTTTGAATCTGGCAAACATATTTTAAAATAGTTTTGAGCATAGACTTAGGGGTCGATTCCGATCTCGGGCGGAGGCGCACCCAATACCATTCGGTCGGGAAAAAAGCCATGCGAAAGCCAGTTTCCCGACCGATCCGTACAGCACACCGAACGAGCAAGTACGATGCGCACAACAGCAAAAATTCCGGCCGAGCCGTACTCACCCAAACCAGGTCCTGTTCTCCGACCGAGGCGAATCCGGAAACGCCGAATCGAGTCGCACGGAAGGGAAAATGCAGCCCCGTCCGGCCGGACAAGTACGATGCGCTTTCCGTACGCGCCGAACCCGTCGCTACGCACGGCACGTCAAAGCATCCGGGAGAGGCGCACATAAGCTCCGAATCGCGCCACAACACGATCCACGGCTACGAGACGAACACAGCACAGACGAGGACGACGCGAAGCGACGAGGACGAAGCGAAGCGACGAGGACGAAGCCAGCGGCGAGGACGACGCGAAGCAACGAGAAGGACGAACGACACGAACCAACCATGAATCCCTTCGTCCCGATCATACCAATATTCTACATCTACTACCGGAACAGGCACGGACGCGTACGGCGCAGAAGGTAAGTCAGACACCAACCACAAAACACATACAACACGTACACGACACATCACACACATACACTGGGAATCTGAATATACTTGCAACAGCAGCACCATAGGGGCGGGATGCCCATCACCAATGCCACATATGCACACAGGGGCCTGAATGCGCGCCACCACCCCAACCCAGGGGGGCTGGATGCCCACCACTACTACCACCCTCACCCAGGGGGGCTGGATGCCTACCACTACTACCACCCTTAGCCAGGGGGCAGGATGCCCACCACTACTACCACCCTCACCCAGGGGGGCTGGATGCCTACCACTACTACCACCCTTAGCCAGGGGGCAGGATGCCTACCACTACTACCACCCTCACCCAGGGGGGCAGGATGCCCACCACTACTACCACCCTTAGCCAGGGTGGCAGGATGCCTACCACTACTACCACCCTTAGCCAGGGGGCAGGATGCCTACCACTACTACCACCCTTAGCCAGGGTGGCAGGATGCCTACCACTACTACCACCCTTAGCCAGGGTGGCAGGATGCCTACCACTACTACCACCCTTAGCCAGGGGGCAGGATGCCTACCACTACTACCACCCTTAGCCAGGGGGCAGGATGCCTACCACTACTACCACCCTTAGCCAGGGGGCAGGATGCCTACCACTACTACCACCCCAACCCAGGGGGGCTGGATGCCTACCACTACTACCACCCTTAGCCAGGGGGCAGGATGCCCACCACTACTACCACCCTCACCCACGGGGGGCAGGATGCCTACCACTACTACCACCCTTAGCCAGGGGGCAGGATGCCTACCACTACTACCACCCTTAGCCAGGGGGGCTGGATGCCTACCACTACTACCACCCTTAGCCAGGGGGCAGGATGCCCACCACTACTACCACCCTCACCCAGGGGGGCTGGATGCCTACCACTACTACCACCCTCACCCAGGGGTGGCAGGATGCCTACCACTACTACCACCCTTAGCCAGGGTGGCAGGATGCCTACCACTACTACCACCCTTAGCCAGGGGGCAGGATGCCTACCACTACTACCACCCCAACCCAGGGGGCAGGATGCCCACCACTACTACCACCCTTAGCCAGGGGGCTGGATGCCTACCACTACTACCACCCTTAGCCAGGGGGCAGGATGCCCACCACTACTACCACCCTCACCCAGGGGGGCTGGATGCCTACCACTACTACCACCCTCACCCAGGGGTGGCAGGATGCCTACCACTACTACCACCCTTAGCCAGGGTGGCAGGATGCCTACCACTACTACCACCCTTAGCCAGGGGGCAGGATGCCTACCACTACTACCACCCTTAGCCAGGGGGCAGGATGCCCACCACTACTACCACCCTTAGCCAGGGGGCTGGATGCCTACCACTACTACCACCCTTAGCCAGGGGGCAGGATGCCCACCACTACTACCACCCTCACCCAGGGGGGCTGGATGCCTACCACTACTACCACCCTCACCCAGGGGGGCAGGATGCCTACCACTACTACCACCCTTAGCCAGGGGGGCTGGATGCCTACCACTACTACCACCCCAACCCAGGGGGGCTGGATGCCTACCACTACTACCACCCTTAGCCAGGGGGCAGGATGCCCACCACTACTACCACCCTCACCCACGGGGGGCAGGATGCCTACCACTACTACCACCCTTAGCCAGGGGGCAGGATGCCCACCACTACTACCACCCTTAGCCAGGGGGCAGGATGCCCACCACTACTACCACCCTCACCCACGGGGGCAGGATGCCCACCACTACTACCACCCTCACCCAGGGGGGCAGGATGCCTACCACTACTACCACCCTCACCCAGGGGGGCTGGATGCCTACCACTACTACCACCCCCACTCATAGGATGGACAATGCATGACACAACAAGCACACCACAACCTAGGGAATGCAAGATTAAGACATCCCCCCACCACCATGACAAGCGTGTGTAGGCTGTGTCAAATGCCTACAACACCGAACATGACTTTCAACATACAATGTGACCCCCTAGCACATGTGCCACACATATATGTGTGTGGCACCCACAATGCAAGCAGCCCATGACCATTGTGGCAATGGGGCCTAAACCCCCATCATCACAGTGACCAAAAGGTAAGTGTGGGGTCCATAGCTGAAGCACATTTTGACCATTGTGGCAATGGGGTCTAAACCCCCATCATCACAGTGACCAAAAGGCAAGTGTGGGGTCCATAGCTGAAGCACATTTTGACCATTGTGGCAATGGGGTCTACACCCTCATCATCACAGTGACCAAAAGGTAATTGTTGACAAAGAAAGAGCTGCAACTGCCAAACTGCATGGATCATTCCTGCTCACAGAACCAAAAACTCATCTGTGGCAAAGTAGTGTATGTGTCCCATTGCAACATAAATTGGGGGAGCCAAATACTGCAGTGCAAATGAAACATTCCTTTGGCCATGTGCAGACAAACAACACCCATGGGGGCTGAGACCGTCAACAGTCATCAATGACACAATGACAGAAGTGACCATCAGAATGCAGAACCACATATTTGCACCAATGGGCACACAAATGCAGATACCCTGTGGAGACAGCAGATGTGAGGTGAACAGATACCATACCATGGCAGCAATGGGACACACAAACCATGATCACTGTGCTGACCGATGACCTAGGAGTCCCAGGGACAGCAGGGGAAACACACCAAACAACATACAGCCAATGGCACACCCAAGATATGCCAATGCAGTGGTGCAGATGCACAAACACAAACAGGCAGACCAACACTGTCATCATACACAGCAGGTGAGGGGTGGGGGTGCCAGTGTCCCCAGGCAACCACACAACACATGAGGAGAGCTGAATACCAATCATACAGATGTGCATACACTGCCACACTAAGGTAACTCATGGATCCAAATCCCCTATGTGGGCAAGCAGGCATTGTCAGGTGAGAGGGAGCACAAAACACACATGTCACACAGGCACGTAGGAACAACAACTGACACAGCAAGTCACAGACACACCACAGCACCACCCCCAGGGCCCCCACAATGTGGTGACCCTGGGCTGAATAAAAATACCACTGTGATGACAAAGCTAAATGTCGTTCACACTATGAACCACAGTCAGGTGTCCTGAGCAACAAACTACCATCACACCTACACAAGCACAAATCAATCAGCATGGCCAGTAAGCCAAGGCCAACATGGAGGCAGGGGCCTAGCCGGGCAACAACTCTCATCTGCACACACTCAACACCACACCCCTCGACCTCCAACAATGTGCAGCAGTGAAGTACACATGCACTGGTGACATTGCACATGCACCCATGACTATTCCAGGGTGGTGGGTGGGAACCAAGGTGTAGAAACACATCACACATGGACACTCAACAAGACTCCTGAATGTCTGACACACTGCACACTACGCTGTACATGGACATGACGGCAATACCACACCGACCAATGGGATCCCAGCCACAGTCACACACCAATGAAGAAGCCAAGGTCACCCACAAAGAACACACATAGACAACAACCAACATTGCAGCCCGGACCCTGAGGAGTGCCAGCAGTCACACACACAACGTGTCACAATCACTGAAAGATAACACAAACTGGAAATCACATGACAGGGGCAAACAACAAGTGCCAAGGGGAAACCTGACTGTGACCCATCTGCGTCTGCACACAAACTCAGCCCTGACAGCAAACACACCTATGGGTGACACCCTGATGACCAGTAATGTGCCATGCACCCACATCACAGAGAACACAGGGAGAAGACTTTGGGGAACATAGCTCAAGTCAGCAAGCATCACAAACAGGTACAACACTAGGGATCACAGCATGCGCAGATGAATGGAAGTGAACACACAGACATGCACATACAACACACACCTTGGGTGCAGGCAATGTCACACGTGTACACACTGCCATGAGGGGACTCCACTCCTGTGTGAGGAAAGCTGTGCCATATGTTGCCTCAGTAGGGCCCCATCATGTCAGCTGAGCACTTGGTCACACAATCAACAATTAGCACCAAATGAGGGCTCCCATCACATCAGCCTGGTCATGGATGTGCCAACGGAATCATCAGCACAGATCCAACACACTTGTATAGCAATGTTGCACTGACTACACGGATGAGTCCCTCCCCATTGATGCCCAAACCTGCATGTCCACTGGAGATGGCAACACGGTCAGGGAAGTAGACAAATGCAACGATGGCAGGCACAACAGATGTGCAGGGGTGGAAGCCACAGATATGAAATTGCCAATGTAAGTAGGAAACCCATTGCCAAATACTGAACACATGACACCCTCAGATGCTGCTATTGATGACATGGATACACCACATGATAGGACACATTCCCCCTGGACCACATGGGTTCCTGCACAGTAACACTTCATAATCATGAGACCAGATATCACCATCACTGCAGCAAGGGCATGGTTAGCTGCACCAACAACATGTACATCTGAAGCATGAGCACTAGAGAAAAGAAAGTTGCTTTATTCAGCATATGTGTTGAGGCCAAACGAAGTCCTGAAAAAGAGCAAAGGCCAATGGCCAGTCCATTGTCAAAGTTCAAACAGGGTGACACTGGCAGATGTCACCCTACGCATGCCTGCACAATACCAGGGACAATCCACTAGGAGGGGCAACCGGGGGGCAGGCCAGGCACCGCAGGGACAGGATCAGGGCTCACCAGGGGAGTCAGGGAAGGGGTGGTGGGTGCAGGAGAGCCACTGACAACTGCAGTGGAGGTGTCTGACATGGTGTGTGCCGGCACAACTGGGGGGCATGACACAGATGTCGTGGGTGCCGGCACAACTGCAGTGGACCCTGCAGATGGGGTGGACAGGTCCGCCACTGCAGTGCCCAAGTCAGACAGGGCGGTAGTGGACTCCACTGCAGTGCCTACCTCCAGGGGAGGAGAATGGGGAACAGGCAAGGTGGGTTGGACAGAGGGGGGACACCCTCACCACATCAGTGGCACAGACAAGCGCAGCGGGGGTGTGGTGCTGGGAGAGCAAGTGGCAGGGGAGAAGGCCGGAGCATCTTGGGGATGGTATATCTGTGGGTGGGGGAACCTGGGGCAGGGTGTGGTGGGGGCACCTGTGCAGTGGGGGCCTGAGGGATGGAGGACGGAGACCTTGTGCCTGAGCTGCAGGGTGGTGGCGGGGTCTTGCTCTTAGCACTCCGGGGGACTTGCGGGTGGGGGCCTCAGTCCGTCTGCGCCTGGGGGAGGGTGTCCGGGGGCGAGGGGCACTCTGCTCCGTGTGGGTGGGCTTCCTCTTCCCCCGGGATGCTGGAGCAGCTTCATCGGTGGGGAAGAGGCCGAGGTCACAGAGGAAGAGCTGCTGTGACTTTGGGGTTGCAGGTGAGGCAAGGGAGGGTGCTTTGGAGGGAGAGGGAACTGAGGACTGCGCAGTGCATGTGGATGCGTGTGTGTGTTCCAGGGCCCCATCCCCTGTGAGTCTGGCTTCAGTCCCCTGAATGTGCGTGCGTGTGCGTTTTGTCATTGGCGTGTGTGTCAGTGTGCTGGATGTGTGTGTGCTGGTGTGTGCCTGTGCCAGTGTGTGTGTGCCTGGGATGGGTAAGGTGCTGGGGAGTGTGGATGGAGCAGAGGCAGGAGGGGTGAGGGACCGTTTGAGGAGGGACACTGCTGCCGTCAGGGAGGAGTCCATGGACCTATTGCCCCTCTGTAGGTCAGACATGCCCGATGAGATGCCCTCCATGAACGACACCAGCTGAGTCAACAGCGCGGTGTGCGCATGGAGGACACTCAGCATGGCTGTCTGCCCTACATGGAGCTGGCGAAGGAGGTACACAGACTCCTCACTCAGGGCAGCAGGGGACACAGGGGCAGGGGGTGCGGTGCCTGGCCCAAAGGAGACACGCTCCCGGACATGGGAGCCTCCACGGACCTGGGGAATGGGAGCCGATGGGAGGGCGGTGGTGGTGCTGGTGGTGGCGGGGACAGCAACACTAGCTGGGGTGTGGTGGCTGCTGACACCCGCCTCCACAAGGGAGTCATCCTCCGAGTTGCTCTGGTCCTCAGCTGAGGTGGATGCTGCTGAGGACTCCTCGGTGTGGCTCCCCTCGCCCTCCGTGCCACTGGGTCCCTCCGACCACTCCTCGGCTGCTGACCCAGTCTGGCTCTCCGGCTCCTCCTGGTCCGTGGAGCTGTCCCCTTCCGTGGCCGTGGATGTATCTGCAAACAATGGGGAAACAGACAGACATCAGTCACCTGCACCAAACGCACACACCACTGTGAGCACAGCACATTACAGAGCAAGCCCTGGCATCATTAGTTGTACATTGCTAAAAGTGCCCTAATTGAACAGGAGAAGTCAATTGTCAGTCTGATGCCAAGCATGGCACTCACATCCCACATGGCCTTGCACCCATCTGTCTGGTGTCTGTTGGATTGCAACACCCCAGTGTTGACACATGCACCAAGTACACAGTAGTTGGACAGTGCAGAGGACACGGTGTGGACACATCACAGCTCTTGCCACTGAGTCAGTACAGGTTTACGGATGTAAGGGATGCCCAGAGTCAAATAGGAAATGCATGTGATGCATTCCAGCGACAGACACCATGATGCACCCATGTCCTGATAGCCAGCGCCACTATGGTGTGCATGTAGCACATGTCACTCCCCTGCAGGATCACCAATCAGTAGACACATGCCATGGCGGAGGCATGACTGCAAAGTCATACATCACTGTCTCAGTGATGTATGACTTTGCAGCCAGACAACAACACTCTGCACTGTGTCACAATAGTAGGTCATGGGGAATGCAAGTCCTGGAGCTGCACAAGTGCACATGTACATCCCCCCACAACACATCCTCTTAACCCTCATCTGTCCAGGTCATACCTATTGGACATATGGGAGACCTGTGACACTACCCTCTGAACCTGAGCCCCTCACACTCTGCTGTGCATGGGGAACAGCTACCTGAACTTCACATTTACATGCCCCAGTCTGCATGGGCAGCTGATCAGACACCTATGTGTCACACAAGTATCGTCTCCTATGGTCACATCTCCAGTGGCATGCTGAGCCCCTACCAAGAAACTCCACAGCAGTCCTGGCGACTAATCCACAGCACACTGACACAGAGGCAGACACCTGAGGGGCAAATCACTGTGCACAATGTGTCCTCTGATACACGGGAGTGGGAGTACAGAGTGTATTGTATGGCCTGGAGTAGGCATGACTGTCCAGCCCCACATGAATGAGGGATGAGCCCTGGACTGTAGGCAGCTGGCTAAGTATGTGTGACACACGTCATATACATACTCCTGGGGCCCAAACATTGTTCCCACCCGCAGCATGGGTGTGTGCCAGGTACCCCAGCCACATGTGGTGGATCAGCTCAGCAATTGGACCACAGATCAAAGTAACACGCTGAATACATGTCAGAATACAGGCATTGTGTAAGCAATGGACCCACCCATGATGCCCACCACAGAGTCAGGGAAACAGATGCTGTCTCCCACCTTGAGTCAAGCAAACTGCAAGGACACAGTCCTAAGTGACAGAATTCCCTGCATGTAAGGGCCACACCTGGGTATCAGATGAGGAGTGGGCAGTGCACAATAGAGGGACATGGCTCCTGGACAACATGACTGCTGTACTGTGGCAGTTCAACCTGGCCCGAGGAGGGCACATAACATGTTAGACAGAGTACACAGTGCAGTCTTTGACTCACCCCCTCCTTGCTGCTCTCTGGCCTTCAGCTGCCCATCCAGGTCTGGAAAGACCACCGCCAGGATCCTGAGCATGTGGGGGGTCAGGGTCCGTGTTCCGCCCCTCCTGCGAGGAGGCGACAGCTTCAGCTGGACCCGTGCAATCCTCCGGGTCCAGCCCCGAAGGTCCTGCCACCTCTTTTGGCAGTTGCGGATCCGGCGCTTGTAGACCCCCACGGACCGGACAGCCCGGACGATGTCCTTCCATATCTCATGCTTCCGATGGGCAGAAGCCTGTCAGGATGACAAAGTGATAAGGCCATTACTACACATGCAACATATCCGTGCATGACACAGTTGCATATACATGTCGCAATCACAGGGGCACATGGTGTACCCAGGCAGTGCACGGCTGCCCATGGACAGTTTTCCAGAAGTCACTACATGGTATCATAGCATGGGGAGTAAAACCCTGTTCAGAAGCACTGTCACTGCACCATACCTGTCCAGTGCAAGTCACTACACACTATGGGGGGTGACAACTACTCAGTGAGCCTGCTAGCCAGTGGTGTGCTGACTCTCAGCCTTGCTAGTCAGACAAAATGCACATTCAGAAAGGCAGTGCACAGAACACTCACCTGCTCCCCTGGTGTCCCATACAGCTTGCTGTACTGTGGAAGTAGGCTGTCCAGCAGGGCCTGGTTCTCTTCAAGGCTGAAGGCTGGGGCTCTCTCCACAGTACGTGCCATTGCAGGGTCCAGAGGGGCAGAGACAGCAGCAGTGCAGTGGCAGATGTCGTCCTGGAGCATGTAGTGCAGGCAAGTGGGCTCTCAGGGGAACATGCAGCAATATATATGTGCTGGAGAGGCAGATACTGTCCCTTGTGTCCAAAGTGATAGGTCCAAGTCGTTTGCATCTTCTGAATCTGGCCAATCCATGGAATAGCAGCACCAAAACACGCCCACAGCATCCTTCAAAATTTCAACTTCATGACATACATGATTTTGCAACATTGTTGTGGGTGACCAACTGATTTTCCAGCAACCGACTCGTTCGAATATTCGAAAACGCGTCCGTTGCCAGGCAAGCCCATTGTCAATGGGTGCGCACCGATCGGTCCATTGAGGTACAACGCGCACAGGGGTACAACGCGTACCCGCACACATTGAAAGCAATGGGCCGGCCGGAGGCACCGATCGGTCCATTGCAGTACAACGCGCACAGGGGTACAACGCGTACCCGCACACATTGAATGCAATGGGCCGGCCGGAGGCACCGATCGGTCCATTGCAGTACAACGCGCACAGGGGTACAACGCGTACCCGCACACATTGAATGCAATGGGCCGGCCGGAGGCACCGATCGGTCCATTGCAGTACAACGCGCACAGGGGTACAACGCGTACCCGCACACATTGAATGCAATGGGCCGGCCGGAGGCACCGATCGGTCCATTGCAGTACAACGCGCACAGGGGTACAACGCGTACCCGCACACATTGAATGCAATGGGCCGGCCGGAGGCACCGATCGGTCCATTGCAGTACAACGCGCACAGGGGTACAACGCGTACCCGCACACATTGAATGCAATGGGCCGGCCGGAGGCACCGATCGGTCCATTGCAGTACAACGCGCACAGGGGTACAACGCGTACCCGCACACATTGAATGCAATGGGCCGGCCGGAGGCACCGATCGGTCCATTGCAGTACAACGCGCACAGGGGTACAACGCGTACCCGCACACATTGAATGCAATGGGCCGGCCGGAGGCACCGATCGGTCCATTGCAGTACAACGCGCACAGGGGTACAACGCGTACCCGCACACATTGAATGCAATGGGCCGGCCGGAGGCACCGATCGGTCCATTGCAGTACAACGCGCACAGGGGTACAACGCGTACCCGCACACATTGAAAGCAATGGGCCGGCCGGAGGCACCGATCGGTCCATTGCAGTACAACGCGCACAGGGGTACAACGCGTACCCGCACACATTGAAAGCAATGGGCCGGCCGGAGGCACCGATCGGTCCATTGCTGTTCAACGCATCACTGTACATGTGACTGGCATATGTCAGCATGCCTGTCTCAGATGGACATATGCCAGCCACAGATAGCTCCCAGGGAGTGAGGGGCACACCTACATCACGACAGCCTGTCCAAACCTTATCATAAGGCATGTAAGGCTGCATTTCCTATTGTGTGTATGTTGGTGTACATGTTGTCCTGTGGGTGTCACCTGTGGGCAGCCACCCCCAGGCTGTGCACGTGTTAATGGGGACAGGATCCTGGGTGTTACGTGTACGTGACCACTGTGATGTGC
Source organism: Calotriton arnoldi (assembly GCA_963921515.1). Lineage (NCBI taxonomy): Eukaryota > Metazoa > Chordata > Amphibia > Caudata > Salamandridae > Calotriton > Calotriton arnoldi. The sequence continues at coordinate 270,016 of CAWUFW010003974.1, forward strand.
AACTGTTCATATCTGTGCATGTGCCATGGTCACATTTCACAGTGGTGTTTGTGTATGTCATGTCACATACCCCGTGAGTCCCATGTGGGACGGTATGTTTGAGCCAGGGTGTCCCAGTGGCACAATAGTGATGGCCCTCCACAGTCTTTGTGCATGTAGTGTTTACAATGTCTCTGATTTCATGTGCACAATGGGAGACAGTCTCCACATCCACGTTGTGTGTGCATGGACTCTGATGTTGTGCGTGTGTGTCACAGACGTCCATGGCTCTCCTGCCATGGCAAGTGTGGCCACTACCTGTGGGGGTCATGTTTGTTTTGTTGTGGTGTACACATGATACTCCAGGTGATGCCAGTGTCCATGTGGCATTACAGGGTCCCTGGGAATGTGCCTGTCGTTGAGCTGTGGTGCCTGGGGCACATCTGTCCTCACATGTCACTGGGGGGGTGACTGTGACACAGCATCATGATATCCAATGGGCCAACCTGGGACAAATTGATGCCACCTATAGGACCGTGTTGACAGATGTTGGCCATGTATGTACCATACATGTCCTTCCGGTACTGCACACTTCATGTAGTTGTGCCTCATAATGATGTATGTTGGGATCTTGAGTGTGTTCAATGCCGCATATGTGGGGTGACTGACGATCTTGCTTACTTCTCCTCTGCACTGCAGGGCTCCTGCTGTCCATCGGCCATTCCCAGACCTGGCAACGATGGTGGAACGGGACAGCATCCAACGGTACCGCTTCACCAGGCAGCTGATTGAGGATTTGGCAGTGCAGTTGTCCCCACATTTGCAGCCTGGCCGGCCGTATCCTACAGCGCTGACCCCCAAGGTGAAGGTGATGGCAGCCCTACACTTCTTTGCCACCGGTACCTTCCAACATACTGTGGCGTCTGCTGGTGGGATGTCACAGACCATGTTCAGCCGTGTGCTCCGCGATGTTTTGGCGGCAATGTTGCTCTTCCTGAACCGGTACATCTATTTCCCTAGACTGCGACGACTCACTGACGTGAAGAGTGACTTTTATGCCCTGGGGAGGATGCCGCATGTCATTGGCTCCATTGATGGGACACATGTGGCTTTGGTACCACCACAGGCCCAGGAGCAGGCCTACCGTAACCGCAAGCACTACCACTCGGTCAATGCACTGGTGGTGTGTCTTGCAGACATGACCATCACACACGTGTGTGCCCGTTTCCCTGGTTCAGCACACGATGCCTTTGTGATGAGGAGTAGTCGCATCCCCAGGATGATGGCACAGATGCAGAACCAGCGTGCCTGGCTTGTCGGTGTGTACTGACTTTGTGCCATTGTGTGTGATCTGATCTGTAGTATTCCGCCCACTTTTCCAAGTCAGCTGATGTGCACTTGTCTGTCCGTAGGTGACTCGGGATACCCCAACATGCCGTGGTTGCTGACACCCCTCAGGAACCCTGTGACACCTGCCCAGATGCGCTACAATGAGGCACATGGTCGGACCAGGAGAGTGATTGAGCGGACCTTTGGTCTCCTGAAGAGCCGCTTCCGCTGCCTGGACAAGACCGGAGGGTCCCTCCCATATGCCCCTGCGAAAGTGTGCAAGATTATCATCGTCTGCTGCATGCTCCACAACCTGGCAGTGCGGAAGGAGTTGCCTCTCATCCAGGATGACGATGACCAACATCCGCCACCTGTGGAGGATCCTGGCCTGGAACACGATGCCAGTGACGATGATGATGATGATGGTGATGGTGATGTCCGCACACAGCTCATCACCAACTTCTTTAGCTGAATGTGAGTATCCTGAGGTGTCATGTCAATGATGTGAGTTGGCATGATGTGTGGGTGGTGCTCTGGTGCTGTTGGAGTGTGTCCATGGGCTACTTGACTGGATGTGTGTTGCGATGTGTGGTGACAGGTGGGCTGTACTCCCCAACAGTGTTGACATGCTAACTTGGTTCTGGGTGGGTATCTTGTAACATGTATTGTGCATGAGTTTTGCTGTTCTGTCCTGTACTCCATTGCTTTTGACTGTGTGTCATTTCTGTCCTTCACAGGGTACTTTCAGATTCGTTTGGTCAACTGTGTCCACCGACAACGTGATTGCACATCCAGGCTGGTAGCTGTTGTGTCCCTACAGGTGATGTGCGCCACACCCATGGACTTCCTTCTGTCTACAGTTGTTGACTGTGTGCCCGCTACCAGGTGGGGTTACCTTGCATCTGTAGTGGTTACGGCATGTTGCTACTGTGTAATAAACCTGTGCTTCACTTAGTGATGTGCGTTGTCTGTGGTCACACATTTGACTGCCATTTGCTTACTGCACCTGTGGGCTACTTGACTACAACTGGGAATGGGTGTGGTGTCTGTGCATTGCACCGTCTTCCCTGGCAACATCAGTGTAGGCAATGAGTCAGATGGCCTAGGTGTGTATGTGTTGTGTAGCCCTGGTGGTGTGTCTCCCTCATATGTGTCACGTTGCCTGTACTCACATGCCTGTGTTGTCCTTGCTGTTGCAGTTCGCATACACAGTGTAATTTTGTTGTTCATCATCCCCATAACAGTACCCACGTTGGAATCACGACAGAGGCAAGTATGGTGTATTATTGTGTTTATTGTGATACATCTGTGATAATAGTGCATAGGATGGATTGTGCTGTACATGAATCTTGCAATCCCAAGTTCCTAGATGAATAGAAAGTCCAGGTAGACAGGATCCCCAGTATCGGGGCCACAGTTGTCTGACACATTGTTCCAACTTGTACTCCCCATGCAATGTGTGGGAGTAGTGTTGCCATCAACAGGGTGAACAGTCTGTGCACAAAGGCGAAAATCCAGAACAGGTTCAGGCTTCCTGGGAGTTGCGCTTGGCCATCAGCCTCTCACTTTCCCCTCCTCGGACGACCCCTCTTCTTGGGGGGGCCCTCAAGTGCAGGCTGCTGCGGTGCAGGGGACTCTCCGCCAGAGTCCTCCTCCCTCCCTGTGGCAGTTGCAGTTTGTTCGGTACCAGATGTTGTTGGCACACAGGGAGGTGTGGACTGGTTGCTGTTCATCTGGCGGAGGCATTGTAAAATGTCCCTGTGCACCGCCGTCATCTCATGTAGTACATCCCACTTGGACTCCACGCGGGTCATGTGGGAGTCCACACGTGACATGTGGGAGTCCACACGTGACATGTGTGACTCCACATGGGACATGTGGGAGTCCAAGCGGGCATGATGGGCAGCCTGCTGCTGTTTGATGTCTCTGAGGAGCCCCACTACCTGGCTGAGCTCTCCGGTGCTGGACTGGTACGCATCAGCTATGCGTACCAGTTGTGGGTCTTCATGCACACCAGCAACGTCTGCAAGCAGCGACCTCTGTCTCCCACCCCTCCCACCACCCCTGCTGACATGTGCAGTGTGTGCAGTTGCACGCACAGATAACCCTGGTCCACCTTGGGGGTTGGTGGTGGTGGTGGTGTCCATGGCCCCAGGTTGGTCCAGGGTCACTGCGCTGGTGTTGTTCCTTATTCTGTCCATGTCGGCAGGGATGGTATTCGTGGTGACAGTCGTTGGAGGGGTGGGTGCAGGGGGTGCAGCTGGTGGACCTGCTGGTGCTGCAGCTGGTGGTCCTGCTGGTGCAGCATGTTGACTTGCACCGGATGTGCCAGGTTGTTCTTCATCGTCCGAGGAGGACAGAGGCTGTACGACGCCAGTGAGCTCGGCATCCTCTTGAGCCTGGGACTGGGACTCCTCAGCGTCTGCTGCTGTGTCCCTATCATCACCTGTTTTTGGGAGACACAAACAATGTATGTCATGTTTCTGCAGGCATCAGTGGTTGACACACCTGACAGTTGTGACTGTGCCTCGGGGTGCGGGCCTGTACATTGTATTGTCCTAAGTCGTCACAGTCAGGGGTTGATATTGGTGTGGCACATTGTCCTGCATTATTTGGGCATTTCTATGTATTCTCTGGGGTGTGAACATGGTCTGCATTGATTGTGTTTGGTTGACAGCCAGACCTCCTTCCCACCCACCCACCCACCCAGTCAGTTATCCCACCATGGAACGTGCTTGCATTGCAGGGAGTGTAAGTTGTCTCTCAGGATGTCAGTCAGAGGTGTCCTGCTGTTTGTTGGTGCACAGTTGGCAGCAGGGCCTTGTGCTCCCCGCAGCAGTAGCCAGTGTCAGCCATCTTGTGAGTCCTTCTCCACTCCCTGTGATGTGAGCATGGTTCAGGGTGGTGTTGATGGGCCAGTTGTGAGGCTGAGCAATGTCTGTGACTACGACTCCCATCATGCTATTGCCTCCACCCCCTTCCCAGCATGCCCATGCTTCCTTCCTTTTGACTCTGCTTCCCTGTGGGGTGGGCTGGCTGTGCTGACAGGATGGCTGGGAGTGTTGTCCTGGCAGTTGTTTGGCTAAGAGTCCCAAGAGTGTCCCTGTGCTTCACACAACATAACCCAGGGTGGTGGTGCTTTGTGGGATCTTGTGTTAGGATGGAGGGCATTGCATTCTACCAGGTGGGTACTGTGGAGTTTGTGTTGGGGGGGGTGTGAGGGAGGTGCTGGTGACTATGGTCAGTGCTGCAAGTCCCCCTTCCCACCCAGCCAGCCGGATATCCCACCATGGAACGTGCTTGCATTGCAGGGAGTGTAAGTTGTCTCTCAGGATGTCAGTCAGTGGTGTCCTGCTGTTTGTTGGTGCACAGTTGGCAGCAGGGCCTTGTGCTCCCCACAGCAGTAGCCAGTGTCAGCCATCTTGTGAGTCCTTCTCCACTCCCTGTGATGTGAGCATGGTTCAGGGTGGTGTTGATGGGCCAGTTGTGAGGCTGAGCAATGTCTGTGACTACGACTCCCATCATGCTATTGCCTCCACCCCCTTCCCAGCATGCCCATGCTTCCTTCCTTTTGACTCTGCTTCCCTGTGGGGTGGGCTGGCTGTGCTGACAGGATGGCTGGGAGTGTTGTCCTGGCAGTTGTTTGGCTAAGAGTCCCAAGAGTGTCCCTGTGCTTCACACAACATAACCCAGGGTGGTGGTGCTTTGTGGGATCTTGTGTTAGGATGGAGGGCATTGCATTCTACCAGGTGGGTACTGTGGAGTTTGTGTTGGGGGGGTGTGAGGGGAGGTGCTGGTGACTATGGTCAGTGCTGCAAGTCCCCCTTCCCACCCAGCCAGCCGGATATCCCACCATGGAACGTGCTTGCATTGCAGGGAGTGTAAGTTGTCTCTCAGGATGTCAGTCAGTGGTGTCCTGCTGTTTGTTGGTGCACAGTTGGCAGCAGGGCCTTGTGCTCCCCACAGCAGTAGCCAGTGTCAGCCATCTTGTGAGTCCTTCTCCACTCCCTGTGATGTGAGCATGGTTCAGGGTGGTGTTGATGGGCCAGTTGTGAGGCTGAGCAATGTCTGTGACTACGACTCCCATCATGCTATTGCCTCCACCCCCTTCCCAGCATGCCCATGCTTCCTTCCTTTTGACTCTGCTTCCCTGTGGGGTGGGCTGGCTGTGCTGACAGGATGGCTGGGAGTGTTGTCCTGGCAGTTGTTTGGCTAAGAGTCCCAAGAGTGTCCCTGTGCTTCACACAACATAACCCAGGGTGGTGGTGCTTTGTGGGATCTTGTGTTAGGATGGAGGGCATTGCATTCTACCAGGTGGGTACTGTGGAGTTTGTGTTGGGGGGGGTGTGAGGGGAGGTGCTGGTGACTATGGTCAGTGCTGCAAGTCCCCCTTCCCACCCAGCCAGCCAGCCAGATATCCCACCATGGAACGTGCTTGCATTGCAGGGAGTGTAAGTTGTCTCTCAGGATGTCAGTCAGTGGTGTCCTGCTGTTTGTTGGTGCACAGTTGGCAGCAGAGCCTTGTGCTCCCCACAGCAGTAGCCAGTGTCAGCCATCTTGTGAGTCCTTCTCCACTCCCTGTGATGTGAGCATGGTTCAGGGTGGTGTTGATGGGACAGTTGTGGGGGGGCAATATGTGTGACTGCGACTCCCATGATGCTATTGGCTACACTGACTTGGCCAGCATACACAGAATTCCTTCCTTTGAGTGGTCTTCACTGTGTGTTGGTGTTGTTGTGGTGGCTACATGTGTGGATGTGTGTGTTAGTTCTATTTGTGCCACTGCCTAGCTGTAGTTGTGGTTGTGTTTGTACATGTGTTGGCACAGTTGGATGTGACTTTTTTGATGGCATGTGTTGTGTTTATCTGACTGACATACACATTTTGGGATGATTCTGTTCTAGTTGCTGTGTAATTGCTATGAGTGCATGGTTTGACTCTCCCCTTGACAGTGATGTGTGTGTTTTGTGGCAGTTTATTGTGTACATTTGTTGTGTACTCACCAGGCTCTGGGATGTCCTCTAGTCCATATACGCTCACTGGCGGAAGGATGGCCCGCACCTTCTCCTCCCAGGGCCTGAGGTATACTGGCTTGGCAGGAGGGCCACTGCCGGTGTATTGGCTCAGGTGGTAGTCTTTCTTGAGCAGCTCCCGGACCCTCCTGCGCACGTCATACCACCTGTTCTGGATGTCGGTCTTTGTGCGCCGACATGGTGATTGGGCGTTCACCCTGTTGATGATCCTCTCCCACATCTTGGTTTTCTGCGACATGGGGGTCTGTTGGACCAGAGTGCCAAACAGCTGTGGCTCCACCCTGAGGATCTCGTCTACCATGACTTCCAATTCACTATCTAGGAACTTGGGATTCTTCTTGGGGGGCATGGTGATGGGTGGTGATAGTGGGTGATGTGTGTGTTGGTGTGCAGGTGAGGGTGTGTGGGTGTGTGTTGTGCTGGGTGTATGTGAGGTAGGTATTTGTTGGTGTGCTGCTGGTGTGTGGCTTGTGTGAGGGATGAGCTGTGGGTGTGTGGTTGCTTTCTCTTGGGTGCTGGCAGTGGAATGGCATTTGCAAAGGCTCATGGTAGTGATTTGTGTCCTTTATATAGGTGGAGTTGTTGGTGTGTCTTTGTTCTCTGTCCCCACCCCCCCAGTATTTATTGGCTTGGTAATTGCTTGTTTGGCCTTTTTTGGTTGATTTTTCCTTTGTGCTGTTTGTGTATGTTGGAAACGTTCTTGTGACCGAGTCGGACCGTGCATTGGTCTCGTACGGTGTTTTCCGTTTCGTTCACGCTGTGTTTGTGCAGTTTTGTATGCTGCGTACGCGTCGGTCGCGGTGTATTGTGTTGCTTCGGCTCGGTTTTGTATGCGTGTCGGTCGTACGGCTTGTCCTCCGTCCGACTCGGTCGTGTTTTTCGCGCCTTGCATCGTACTTTGCAGGTTGGAGTTGGCGGGTACGATTCGGTCGGATTTGTTCCGGGTGCGTGTCGGTCGGTTGGATTCGCGTGTTTTTCCGGCCGGATTGCTATTTTCCGAGCGGGTCGGTCGGTCGGCTTGGTTTCCTGACGTGTCGGTCGGATTTATCGCGGCTTGCATCGTACTTGGCGTGTCGGGCGCCACTGGTACGTGTCGGTCGGTATTTTTTCCGGATCCGAGTCGGTCGGTGCTTTTTCCGGCCCGAATCGGAATCGGCCCCTTAGTAGAGGCCGACATCGAGGAATGGGTGGAATGTATTCTTATTCTTCAGCTTCAGAAGTGTGTGGAGTACATAAAGCTTTAAGGACATAACTTGCTGCACGGCAAGATCTTTAGCTGCTCATATTTCTCCATTTGAGCTCATATTGGAAGGATCCAAAATAGAGTATCTGTTGTATTGTCCATTATCAAGGAGTGCTGGATGCAGATGCAGGGCATAAGTAGCATAGCTAATTGTCGAGTTTGAGTTCAGATATTGCAGACTTTTATTGCATTCAATACATTATTTCCTGAGGTTTGGCTTTAGCCAGTATGTATTGGGCTCCCGGGGCCTTTAGGTTTCTCATTTCAATCTCCTCAGAGAAATGTATCATGATGTTGGGTAGATTGCACCTCATCAACAGTTGAGGGTATGTGCTTTTACTAAATCTAGTCAATTTAGAATCCATTAAAATTGATTGTAGTTGTGAGAGTAGGGGTGCTTTCCTCTTCCCTATCTCTTCCAATACAGTACTGTTAATAGGCTGGCTTGGTGACTTCCTCTGAGTGTCTAGTAGGCTTTCAGTTGGATTGTATGTGGGATTAGTGGAGAATGTATAGATGGATGTTGACTTTGGAATTTTCTCTATTATATCTATCTCTTCCATTGTATTAGATATTCCATGGTTGTGTCAGCCAGCAGGGGTGAGTGGATTTGGCTGTTCCCCTATGCTATTCAACTGAGCAGCCTATAGAGCCCCAGTTAAATTGCTTTGAAGACTATATTATAAAAAGATATCGGGCAGGCAGAGATAGTTGACATAGTCATTGGGGCAGATAGGGTTGTAGAGGACATTTTAGTACTTTCATCCTTTTTATCCTAAGGGGCTGCCGAGGTGGAATAAGAAATAAAAGCATTGGAGTGAGCTAGACAGCATAAGATACCCATTCTACCATTTCCCACTGAGCTCAGACTTGTAGTGTTGGTCCCATTTTGGGGGGTTGCTATTATCTCTGAGTTACTTTTTATAGCTATCAGCATTGGTATCATAGTCAATGAAAGAATCGCTAGAATCCACCTATGCCATTTGATGTACAGTTGCTTCAGCTTGCCCTACCCGGTTAATCTTGAGTTTGTCATGGTGCCCTCTGTCTTTGCCCAATTTCGGGAGCTTCAGAGTCGCCATTTTGAGCAGCCCAGAGTTTCTATTGTTATTGCTCCTAGATTTAACACCAGCCATTGGACCCAACTATTAGCTTGGATTTATTTTCCAACTTTGCCTTTGTTTGTAAAGTGCCAGTATGGCTGTGTGGCAAATGCCTAGAGCTGAGAGTGCTGTAATAAGTGCAAAAACAAGTGTAAAACCACCAGTATAGTTGGGTGAGTTTTACATGCAGTTGACAATGAGCAGATTAAAGATTAAGGCTCATACTAAAATAATATCAGTACCTTCAAGTCGCAGAAATATCGCAATGATAGGAAATTCCTGAATCCTTGAGGCCCGAGCTCCCACGGTCAGCATGTGTAGTGCAGTCCAAGAGAAGTACCAGATTTCCTTCTGCTACACTCCACTGAATATCTAAGGACATGGAGAATGTTTCAAAAGTAGGGCACCAGTAGTAGAGTATGTCTCTGCTCAGACAAAACCTTTCTTCCCATATCAAGAAGCCAGCAGCAGGGATACTCCAAAAATGTCTACAATAGATGAAAGCAATCAGGTTGTGATCGAATCACCCTCCTCTGCGGGAATAGTGAATAACTAACAGCAATCAGCAGTCCGCGGAGGCTGGCCTCATGGAGCCGGCATTCGAGGAACACTTCCACTGCTCCTCTCGTCTGCATGGTAGACTGCCACAGTATTCTCCCATAGTTTCCTACAGTTGAGGCTTGAGCCGCAAGACCCGGTTTGCTGCTATGTCATGTCAGCCAATCAGAAGGGGCCTGGTCCATGACAAAGGGTATGCAGCAGGAATGGAGTCCCAGCGCCGATCATGGAGGTATTATCGTACCGGCCTTCCAATCTCCTGAGGGCCAAGTCTAGGCAAAGTGCTCTAATTTGCAACTGTGGTCACGCCAGTGTCTCCTCGCAGTGGTTCTAGCTGCCCCGTACCAGCAGATGCTCAGGGGAGAGATCAGAACCTTATCTCAGAAAGTAGGAGGTGCGTTTCGCAGGACCTACTCAGAGCTCCTAGCTGCATTCTTCCTGTCAGCTACCATAGAGCCGCAAAAGTGTCTTAACATATATTTATATATAGATCAGAAGTGTTTTATATATAAATATGTGTTAAGAACTAATGATACAATCATACAACTATTTTTCACTACTTTGTAATATATTATAGATTTTAAACAATGCAAGTAATGTATTTGATTTGCATGTTTGTTGAAAACTCCAGGACAAAATGTTTAAAAATATTGTATAAATACAGTTAAAAATGTATGTACACTACAACAATAGCATATGTTTAATTACAATTATACTGAAGTAAAAAAAAATCATAGAAATAAAAGAAAACATGTAAAAAAATTGTTGTATTTATTAAAAAACAATGCACAGTAACAAATTCTAAAAATTAAAGGAGCTGTTTCAAAAATGTGTATAATATGAAATGTAAAAAATAATACCTTAAAAAACTACATAAAAAACAAAGAAGCAAACATTTTACACGATCAATGAGTATGATCCAATGGTAGCAATGCATTTATCACACATTCACTTTCTCCAATAAAATTATAATTACGAGAAAGTCTAAATAACTACTCCCACTCCAAAGTAACAACATTAGAGAAAATGTTGTACTTTGAGAGGTTCACTCCAAACTTAACCACATTGGGGAATGTGTTGGTCTTTTGGGAGGGGGCCATATTTACTACTCCAAACCACACTGAAGAAGGTCTTGTAATTTGATTGGTTCAGATGTACTATTCCCTTTCCAAACTTAACTGCATTGGGGAAATTGTTGAACTTTAGACAGTTCAGATTTACACTTCCTAGTGCAAACTTAGGGGCTCATTAGGATGGCGGGCGGACCTGAGTCTGCCCGCCATCCTTGCGGTGTGTGGACCGCCTGCCAGACATGCGGCGGTCCCGCACCACGAATTAGGATGCAACCGCAACCATGGCGGTCGCATTCTGAAATTTAACATTGCGGCGGGTGCTGCTGACAGCAGCACCCGCCGCAATGTTAAAATCGCATGTCTAGCATTTCGCTGCACCACATGGCAGGCACCACACGGTGCCTGCCACTTGGCACAGTGAAATGTAGGGGGGTACCATAAGTACCCCCCAAGTGCACCCCACCTCCCCCTGACACAAGGGGGGCCCGATACGGGCCCCCAAACCCAATCCCCGCCAGCCTTTCCATGACGGCCTCGCCGCCATGGAAAGGCCTTTATTTTCCCACATCCTAATATGGCGGACGGTGCCTGCTAGGCACCGCCACCATATTAGTGGCCCTGCTCCGCCCGCCAGGCAATCGGTGCGATTGCCACCGGCGGAAAAGCGGCAGACGGACTTTGCGTCCGCCGCAATACCCACCGCCATCCTAATATGGCAGTGGGTAAATCTCATTGTGATGGCGGAACGATCGCCACCGCCGGGCCGGCGGTGGCAATCGTTCCGCCATCATAATGAGCCCCTTTGTCACAATGGGGAAAGTGATGGAATTGAGGGTGGGGGGTCACGTTTACTACTCCCACTCCAAACTTACCCACATTGTGGAAAGTGTTGGATTTTAGGGGGAGGATCACATTCACTATTCTCTCTCCAAAACACATTAGGGAAAATGCTGTACTTTAACATTTCAAAATTAAGTGATACCACAAATTTATATTAGACAATAAACTAAAAAGAATACACTACAGAAATTATCCTCCATAAATAAACCACACACCAGAAAACATTAAAGTGAGAGTACTTTCAAATTATCTAAAAAAAAATAACAAACATGTATTGTAACTTAATAACTGTGATTATTTTTTTTTTTTAAATCAATTTTTTTTTACATTTAGCAATTTCTTCAATATAAAATTAAATCACATAAATTTTAAGCACCCAATATTAAAATAAATACCCACATTTAAAAAAACCTTCATTCAAAACCGATGAATATATTAAGTTAAACTTTTTTTCAAATTATTTAGCAAAGGCACATTTTAAAGTTTAAAAATATAACAATATTTAAACAACATTTTTAAAAATAAATCAAAATACTTCCATATAAAAATTTGAATTTGGCACGATTAAAGACAAAAATTCAAGATTTAAAAATAAAAACATAAACGTAAAAAAAATTGCAATATTCCCATAAAAATCGTATATCCTGCTCCTAATATTACAATTAAAAAACACCAACCTTTAAAAAATATATATGTATATATTAAACACAAAATACACTTAAAAACGATAAAAAAGTACAAAGATATAACTGACAAGGATTTAAAAAAACAATATTATGATTTTTTTTAATTAATAATTTTACCTGCGTAATTGTGAGTCACAATATTTTTGACCTTAAAAGATTTAAGACACAATATTTGCATCTCACAATATTTTGTCAGAACACCAATTTGGGTAACACTTAGCTCCCCAAGTACACTGTTCAGAATTGGCCAAACTTTCATGATGTTAAACAAACACACCTGTAGATTGTATTGCAGCCTTATGAAAAGCAAGTGAGAATTATGGTGCACTTACCAATATGGGATTTACAAAGTCCAATGGGGTAGGGCAGTGTAGGAGTTTTCTCTTTTTGAGAGAGTGGTGGTGATATTTAGAAAACTGACAGATTTAGCCATTCAGCTAATGCAAGAGATGGGTGAGGGATTTTGTTGTTATTTGAGATCCAGATAATTCACTGTCAGGAAAATGAGAGTTAAAAATCCTTAATTTTAAGATTATGGAGCAGCAATAGATAAATGTCTTTCTAGTTTTTGTGGGTTGAACATTAGGAGGCTGCTGAACATACAGGTTTGGTTGACAAGTGTAAAGTAAAGAGACTAAGATGTCAGTCAAACACTACTTCTTGGATACATTTTTGTGAATGGAAATTTACATACTCTAAAGTTCAAGATATAAGAATAAAGCCCCAAGAAAAATCACTTTGCATCTTAGCTCTTCTAGAGTGTGATTTTCACTCTTCACCAGCTGATGGAAATGTGTAAGTAAAAAGAGACAAGCTTCAAGATTAGCCTCAAAAGTAAATCTCTACAAATAATATTATAGTAGTTTTTCCTCAGTTTCCCTGCATAAGCATATTCATTCACAGTGTATGAACGCACACTGTTCTCTTTTCCTAATAAGGGAAACAGGTTCCTCACTACATTTGACCTCATTCAAATACACCAGAAAGCCATCACAATCAAAAGCATACATATATACAAAATCAAAGGTTACAGGGACGTTATAGTTAGGCTCAGATTTCACTCATACAAAACCAATGAAATTCAGCAGTTATAGTTACCTGAACTAAAAATAACTTACGCTCTCACAATCCACTGCTTATGACTTCACCAGCAGCAGCTGCTACCGGGCAGTAGTTTTGGAGGAGTGAGGGGGATTAAACAAAAAAAGAAAAGGGGAAAAGATAAATCACTTATCTTCCCGACAGCTGCCTTTTTTCCGTCCTTGTATTCTTCGGTCGACGAAACAAGGAGCACCCAGGCTTCCTACTCCCCTGACCAATCACAACACTGCCTTACTGAGGAGTTGTGATTGGTCTGAGTGCCGTGGTTTGGTGCTCAGAGAGGGACTGGGAGGCTGGGCATGTTCTCCACTAGGTTGTACAACACAGGCCGATAGAGAACATGCCAAGTGCGCATGATGGTTTGGCAGGCCTGAGATGGCCAGCCAAACCCTCATGCACACTTAGGGGAGTGCCACCACTCCTCCCCCTGCTCTGCATGAAGTGCAGCCTTGCCCTGCCGGCACCTTTACATAGCCAATGATGAAAAATAAAATGATAACATTGTTATTATCATTTTATTTTTCTTGTGGGGTGAAGATCTTCCGCCTTAGGGGCCGATTCCGATTCGAGCCGGAAATCTCTACGACCGAGCTGGACCCGGAGAGATTTCCGACCGAATCGGACCTGTGCAGCCCGACCGAACGAGTACGATGCGCACGTATGCCATCGGACTCGAGTCGGTCGGACTCACATTGAAGTCAATGGGAGCCTGTCGTACAACGCGTACGCGGGCTCCCATTGACTCAATGGATGCGAGGTGAACAAGGGCGCCCCCTACAGCGGGTACGCGGCGAAGCGACTCGCGCCGTAAACGCACAGGTAGGGGGGACCCATGGGTCCCCCCTGTGTACGACTCACGCGGCTACGCGTACAGGGGGGTCCGACACGGACCCCCAAAGTATGGCTCCGACTGCTCTTTCGAGCCGGAGTGCGCGGCTCGGTCGGACTGCTTGCGGCGCGCATCGTACTTACCCGGCCGGGGAACGTCTCCATTGCGCGGTGCGAGTCGAGTCCGAGCGAGTCGGTCGGTGCGGTTAGACCCGGGAACGAGTCAGTCGGAGCGGTCGGGATGCCCGGACGAGTCGGTCGGCGATTACGCATCGTACTCGCTCGCCCGGACGCGCGTACGAATCGGTCGGGCAATAGGGCTCCGAATCGGATCCGGTTAAGCCGAATCCGATTCGGAGCCCTACCGGCCGAGATCGGAATCGGCCCCTAAGTCGAGGAACCGCTCTTGGACTTCACATATTACATCACTCATGATATGGTCAGTGACATCACTGATGACCTCACTGATGCTATCTCAAATGGCATCACTGATGTTATCACTGATGACATCATCCCGTGAGTGTAAGTGTTCCATAAATGTTTTTGAGACTTAAAGATATATACTAAGCAATGGCAAGTTAAATGACTATTCTTTCTGTACTAGTAATTAGCTATACTATTTCTAGCATATCTCATCTGAGTGGCTGTGTGACTGTCTGTATCAGTCTGTGAGTGGATGTCTGAGTGGCAATATGGGTGTGTGAATGGGTGGGTGAGTGGCTATATGGATGTGCTAGTGGGTATGCGAGTTGTATGGGTGAGTGAGTGGCTGTACTGGAGAATGAGTGAGTGTATGAGTGGCTGTGTGGATGAGTTAGTGGCTGTGTGAGTGGCTACATAGGTGTGTGTGAGTGAGTGTGTGAGTAGCTGTATGAGTGTCTGAGTGGCTATGAGAGTGGCTGTATGGGTGAGGGAAAGGGTATGTGACTGACTGTATGGGTGAGTGAGTAGCTTTTTGAGTCTGTGTATAGGTAAGTGAGTGGGTGTGAGTGGCTGTATTAGAGAGTGAATGTGTGAGTGACTGTAAGGGTGAGTGAGTGGGTGGGTGTGTGAGTGGTTGTATTGATGTGTGAGTGGGCACGTAAGTGGCTCTGTGGGTCTGTGAGTGGTTATATGGGTAAGTGAGTGGTGTGTCAGTGGACAGTATGGGTAAGTGAGTTGGTGTGTGAATAGCTGTATTGGTGAGTGAGTGGCAGTGTGAGTGGCTGTATGGGTGAGTGTGTTGGTATGTGAGTACCTATATGGGTGAGTGAGTGTCTATATGATTTTCTGTATGGGTGATTGACTAGGTATGTTAGTGACTGTAAGGGTGTATGAGTGGGTATGTAAGTATCTGTATGTCTGTATGACTGGATGTGTGAGTGGCTGGATTGGTGTGTGAGTGGGTGCATTAGTGGCTGTATGGGTCAATTAGTGGATGTATGAGTGGCAGTATGAGTGTGAGTGTCTCTATGGTTAAGTGATTGGGTGTGTGAGTACTGGTATGGGTCTGTGAATGGATATGTGAAGAGTTGTGTGAGAGTGCGAGTGGGTGTATGAGAGGTTCTATGGGGGAATGAGTGGGCGTGTGAGTGGTTCTGTGGATGATGTCATTTGAGATGTCATCAGTGATGTCACTGAACATGTCATGAGTGATGTAATATGTGAGGTCATAAGCAGTGCAATATGAGGGCATACGTTATAGTTAGCTCAGGTAACTATAACTGCTGAATTGCACTAATTTTGTATGAGTTTTGGCCGGGCCTTAACTCAATGGGAAAGGGGACCTCCCCAGGCCGATTTTGGCCCCAGGGACCCCATCCCCCGGACCCAGCCATGTCTCTTGAGTGCCCCCCAGGTCACCGAGTGTGCAGTATGGGTACAGCGGGGGAGCCTCAAGTCCCTTGTGGTAACAGCTGGCTTGCCCCCTCCTGCAGGAGCCGGCATTGCTCTTACACACAGGGAGCTGCTAAACATGCAGCTCCCTCTGCATGAGAACAATTGTTTTGTCTGTTTCCCTGTAAAACTCATGGTGATATAAACAATTTATGATGGTAATTCGTTATAGTATCCCTCCATTTCTTGATGGGCACAGTTACACATTGATGGCGCTTTAATACACCACTATGCGCTGTGATTAGGGAGCGACTACCTTACACGGTCCCCCTCATCAGCTGCCTTATGCCACTTGTAAAACACTACCCCCAGCACGACCCCCTACACTGCCCGAACACCACTGCACTGCCCTAAACCCTGAAACACCAGCCCCTGCATGACCCCCTACACTGCCCGAACACCACTGCACTGCCCTAAACCCTGAAACACCACCCCCAGCATGACCCCCTACACTGCCCGAACACCACTGCACTGCCCTAAACCCTGAAACACCACCCCCTTCACCACCCCCTACACTGCCCGAACACCACTGCACTGCCCTAAACCCTGAAACACCACGCCCAGCACGACCCCCTACACTGCCCGAACACCACTGCACTGCCCTAAACCCTGGAACACTACCCCCAGCAAGACCCCCTACACTGCCCGAACACCACTGCATTAAACCCTGAAACATCACCCCCAGCAAGACCCCTACACTGCCCGAACACCACTGCCCTAAACCCTGAAACACCACCCCCAGCACGACCCCCTACACTGCCCGAACACCACTGCACTGCCCTAAACCCTGAAACACCACCCCCAGCATGACCCCCTACACTGCCTGAACACTACTGCTCTGCCCAAAACCCTGAAACACCAGTCCCAGCATGACCCCCTACACTGCCCGAACACCACTGCACTGCCCTAAACCCTGAAACACCAGCCCCAGCATGACCCCCTACACTGCCCGAACACCACTGCACTACCCTAAACCCAGAAACACCACCCCCAGCACGAACCCCTACACTGCCCGAGCACCACTGCACTGCCCTAAACCCTGAAACACCAGCCCCAGCACGACCCCCTACACTGCCCAAACACCACTGCACTGCCCTAAACCCTGAAACACCAGCCCCAGCACGACCACCTACACTGCCCGAACACCACTGCACTGCCCTAAACCCTGAAACACCAGCCCCAGCATGACCCCCTACACTGCCCGAACACCACTGCACTGCCCTAAACCGTGAAACACCAGCCCCAGCACGACCCCCTACACTGCCCGAATACCACTGCACTGCCCTAAACCCTGAAACACCACCCCCAGCATGACCCCCTACACTGCCTGAACACCACTGCTCTGCCCAAAACCCTGAAACACCAGTCCCAGCACGACCCCCTACACTGCCCGAACACCACTGCACTGCCCTAAACCCTGAAACACCAGCCCCAGCACGACCCCCTACACTGCCCGAGCACCACTGCACTGCCCTAAACCCTGAAACACCAGCCCCAGCACGACCCCCTACACTGCCTGAACAACACTGCACTGCCCTAAACCCTGAAACACCAGCCCCAGCACGACCACCTACACTGCCCGAACACCACTGCACTGCCCTAAACCGTGAAACACCACCCCCAGCACGACCCCCTACACTGCCCGAACACCACTGCACTGCCCTAAACCCTGAAACACCAGCCCCAGCACGACCCCCTACACTGCCCGAATACCACTGCACTGCCCTAAACCCTGAAACACCAGCCCCAGCATGACCCCTTACACTGCCCGAACAACACTGCACTGCCCTAAACCCTGAAACACCACCCCGTGCATGACCCCCTACACTGCCCGAACACCACTGCACTGCCCTAAACCGTGAAACACCACCCCCAGCACGACCCCCTACACTGCCCGAACACCACTGCACTGCCCTAAACCCTGAAACACCACCCCCTGCATGACCCTCTCCAGTGCCTGAACACTACTGCACTGCCCTAAACCCTGAAACACCATCCCCAGCCCGACCCCCTACACTGCCCAAACACCACTGCACTGTCCTAAACCCTGAAACATCACCCCAAGCAAGACCCCCTACACTGCCCGAACACCACTGCCCTAAACCCTGAAACACCAGCCCCAGCACGACCCCCTACATTGCCAGAACACCACTGCACTGCCCGAAACCCTGAAACACCACCCTCTGCACGACCCCCTACACTGCCCAAACACCAATGCACTGCCCTAAACCCTGAAGAACCACCCGAGCACGACCCCCTACACTGCCCGAACACCAATGCACTGCCCTAAGCCCTGAAACACCACCCCCTGCACGACCCCCTACACTGCCCGAACACTACTGCACTGCCCTAAACCCTGAAACACCACCCCAGCATGACCCCCTGCACTGCACGAACACCACTGCACTGCCCTAAACCCTGAAACACTACCCCCAGCAAGACCCCCTACACTGCCCGAACACCACTGCACTGCCCTAAACCCTGAAACATCACCCCCAGCAAGACCCCCTACACTGCCCGAACACCACTGCCCTAAACCCTGAAACACCACCCCAAGCAAGACCCCCTACACTGCCCGAAGACGACTGCACTGCCCTAAACCCTGCAACACCACCCCCAGCACGACCCCCTACACTGCCCGAACACCACTGCTCTGCCCAAAACCCTGAAACACCACCCCCAGCACGACCCCCTACACTGCCCGAACACCACTGTACTGCCCTAAACCCTGAAACGCCAGCCCCAGCATGACCCCCTACACTGCCCGAACACCACTGCACTGCCCTAAACCCTGAAACACCACCCCGAGCACGACCCCCTATACTGCAAGAACACCACTGCACTGCCATAAACCCTGAAACATCACCCCCAGCAAGACCCCCTACACTGCCCGAACACCACTGCCCTAAACCCTGAAACACCATCCCCAGCACGACCCCCTACACTGCCCAATCACCAATGCACTGCCCTAAACCCTGAAACACCACCCCCAGCACGACCCCCTACACTGCCTGAACACCACTGCTCTGCCCAAAACCCTGAAACACCAGTCCCAGCACGACCCCCTACACTGCCCGAACACCACTGCACTGCCCTAAACCCTGAAGAACCACCCCCAGCACGACCCCCTATACTGCCCGAACACCAATGCACTGCCCTAAGCCCTGAAACACCACCCCCTGCACGACCCCCTACACTGCCCGAACACTACTGCACTGCCCTAAACCCTGAAACACCACCCCAGCATGACCCCCTACAC
Source organism: Calotriton arnoldi (assembly GCA_963921515.1). Taxonomy (NCBI): domain Eukaryota; kingdom Metazoa; phylum Chordata; class Amphibia; order Caudata; family Salamandridae; genus Calotriton; species Calotriton arnoldi. Next base: position 288,923 of record CAWUFW010003974.1, read on the forward strand.
TGCACGAACACCACTGCACTGCCCTAAACACTGAAACACTACCCCCAGCAAGACCCCCTACACTGCCCGAACACCACTGCACTGCCCTAAACCCTGAAACATCACCCCCAGCAAGACCCCCTACACTGCCCGAAAACCACTGCCCTAAACCCTGAAACACCAACCCAAGCAAGACCCCCTACACTGCCCGGACACCACTGCACTGCCCTAAACCCTGAAACACCACCCCCAGCACGACCCCCTACACTGCCCGAACACCACTGCTCTGCCCAAAACCCTGAAACAACACCCCCAGCACGACCCCCTACACTGTCCGAACACCACTGCACTGACCTAAACCCTGAAACACCAGCCCCAGCACGACCCCCTATACTGCAAGAACACCACTGCACTGCCCTAAACCCTGAAACACCAGCCCCAGCACAACCCCGTACACTGCCCGAACACCACTGCACTGCCCTAAACCCTGAAACACCAGCCCCAGCACGACCGCCTACACTGCCCGAAAACCACTGCACTGCCCTAAACCCTGAAACACCAGACCCAGCACGACCCCCTACACTGCCCGAACACCACTGCACTGCCCTAAACCCTCAAACACCAGCCCCAGCACGACCCCCTACACTGCCCGGACACCACTGCACTACCCTAAACCCTGAAACACCAGCCCCAGCAAGACCCCCTACACTGCCCGAACACCACTGCACTGCCCTAAACCATGAAACACCAGCCCCAGCAAGACCCCCTACACTGCCCGAAGACCACTGCACTGCCCTAAACCGTGAAACACCAGCCCCAGCACGACCCCCTACACTGCCCGAACACCACTGCACTGCCCTAAACCATGAAACACCACCCCCAGCACGACCCCCTACACTGCCCAAACACCACTGCACTGCCCTAAACCCTGAAACACCACCCCCTGCACGACCCCCTACAGTGCCTGAACACTACTGCACTGCCCTAAACCCTGAAACACCATCCCCAGCCCGACCCCCTACACTGCCCGAACACCACTGCCCTAAACCCTGAAACACCAGCCCCAGCACGACCCCCTACATTGCCCGAACACCACTGCACTGCCCTAAACCCTGAAACACCACCCTCTGCACGACCCCCTACACTGCCCGAACACCACTGCACTGCCCTAAACCCTGAAGAACCACCCCCAGCACGACCCCCTACACTGCCCGAACACCAATGCACTGCCCTAAGCCCTGAAACACCACCCCCTGCACGACCCCCTACACTGCCCGAACACTACTGCACTGCCCTAAACCCTGAAACACCACCCCAGCATGACCCCCTACACTGCACGAACACCTCTGCACTGCCCTAAACCCTGAAACACTACCCCCAGCAAGACCCCCTACACTGCACGAACACCACTGCACTGCCCTAAACCCTGAAACATCACCCCCAACAAGACCCCCTACACTGCACGAACACCACTGCACTGCCCTAAACCCTGAAACACTACCCCCAGCAAGACCCCCTACACTGCCCGAACACCACTGCACTGCCCTAAACCCTGAAACATCACCCCCAACAAGACCCCCTACACTGCCCGAACACCACTGCCCTAAACCCTGAAACACCACCTCAAGCAAGACCCCCTACACTGCCCGAACACCACTGCACTGCCCTAAACCCTGAAACACCACCCCCAGCACGACCCCCTACACTGCCCGAACACCACTGCTCTGCCCAAAACCCTGAAACACCACCCCCAGCACGACCCCCTACACTGCCTGAACACCACTGCACTGCCCTAAACCCTGAAACACCAGCCCCAGCACGACCCCCTACACTGCCCGAACACCACTGCACTGCCCTAAACATTGAAACACCAGCCCCAGCACAACCCCGTACACTGCCCGAACACCACTGCACTGCCCTAAACCCTGAAATACCAGCCCCAGCACGACCGCCTACACTGCCCGAAAACCACTGCACTGCCCTAAACCCTGAAACACCAGACCCAGCACGACCCCCTACACTGCCCGAACACCACTGCACTGCCCTAAACCCTCAAACACCAGCCCCAGCACGACCCCCTACACTGCCCGGACACCACTGCACTACCCCAAACCCTGAAACACCAGCCCCAGCAAGACCCCCTACACTGCCCGAACACCACTGCACTGCCCTAAACCCTGAAACACCAGCCCCAGCAAGACCCCCTACACTGCCCGAACACCATTGCACTGCCCTAAACACTGAAACACCACCCCCAGCAAGCCCCCTACACTGCCCGAACACCACTGCACTAAACCCTGAAACACCACCCCCAGCAAGACCACCTACACTGGCCGCACACCACTGCACTGCCCTAAACCCTGAAACACCACCCCTGCACGACCCCCTACACTGCCAAAACACCACTGCACTGCCCTAAATCCTGAAACACCACCCCCTGCACGACCCCCTACACTGCCTGAACACCACTGCACTGCCCTAAACCCTGAAACACCACCCCCCAGCACGACACCATACACTGCCCGAACACCACTGCACTGCCCTAAACCCTGATACACCACCCCCAGCACAACCCCCTACACTGCCCGAACACTACTGCACTGCCCTAAACCCTGAAACACCATCCCCAGCCCGACCCCCTACACTGCCCAAACACCACTGCACTGTCCTAAACCCTGAAACATCACCCCAAGCAAGACCCCTACACTGCCCGAACACCACTGCCCTAAACCCTGAAACACCAGCCCCAGCACGACCCCCTACATTGCCCGAACACCACTGCACTGCCCGAAACCCTGAAACACCACCCTCTGCACGACCCCCTACACTGCCCAAACACCAATGCACTGCCCTAAACCCTGAAGAACCACCCCCAGCACGACCCCCTACACTGCCCGAACACCAATGCACTGCCCTAAGCCCTGAAACACCACCCCCTGCACGACCCCCTACACTGCCCGAACACCACTGCTCTGCCCAAAACCCTGAAACACCACCCCCAGCACGACCCCCTACACTGCCCGAACACCACTGCACTGCCCTAAACCTGAAACACCAGCCCCAGCATGACCCCCTACACTGCCCGAACACCACTGCACTGCCCTAAACCCTGAAACACCACCCCCAGCACGACCCCCTATACTGCAAGAACACCACTGCACTGCCATAAACCCTGAAACATCACCCCCAGCAAGACCCCCTACACTGCCCGAACACCACTGCCATAAACCCTGAAACATCACCCCCAGCAAGACCCCCTACACTGCCCGAACACCATTGCCCTGCCCTAAACACTGAAACACCACCCCCAGCAAGCCCCCCTACACTGCCCGAACACCACTGCACTAAACCCTGAAACACCACCCCCAGCAAGACCACCTACACTGGCCGAACACCACTGCACTGCCCTAAACCCTGAAACACCACCCCCTGCACGACCCCCTACACTGCCAAAACACCACTGCACTGCCCTAAATCCTGAAACACCACCCCCTGCACGACCCCCTACACTGCCTGAACACCACTGCACTGCCCTAAACCCTGAAACACCACCCCCCAGCACGACACCATACACTGCCCGAACACCACTGCACTGCCCTAAACCCTGATACACCACCCCCAGCACGACCCCCTACACTGCCCGAACACTACTGCACTGCCCTAAACCCTGAAACACCATCCCCAGCCCGACCCCCTACACTGCCCAAACACCACTGCACTGTCCTAAACCCTGAAACATCACCCCAAGCAAGACCCCCTACACTGCCCGAACACCACTGCCCTAAACCCTGAAACACCAGCCCCAGCACGACCCCCTACATTGCCCGAACACCACTGCACTGCCCGAAACCTTGAAACACCACCCTCTGCACGACCCCCTACACTGCCCAAACACCAATGCACTGCCCTAAACCCTGAAGAACCACCCCCAGCACGACCCCCTACACTGCCCGAACACCAATGCACTGCCCTAAGCCCTGAAACACCACCCCCTGCACGACCCCCTACACTGCCCGAACACTACTGCACTGCCCTAAACCCTGAAACACCACCCCAGCATGACCCCCTCCACTGGACGAACACCACTGCACTGCCCTAAACCCTGAAACACTACCCCCAGCAAGACCCCCTACACTGCCCGAATCAATCAATCAATCAATCAATCACGGCATTTATAGAGCGCGCTACTCACCCGGGAGGGTCTCAAGGCGCTGGGGGAGGGGGTAAGTTACTGCTCGAACAGCCAGGTCTTGAGCTGCTTCCTGAAGGAGAGATGGTCCTGGGTTCACTGAAGGTGAGTGGGGAGGGAGTTCCAGGTCTTGGCTGCCAGGTAGGAGAAGGATCTTCCTCCGGCGGTGGTTCTGCGGATGCGTGGTACGGTGGCGAGGGCGTGGCTGGTTGATCGTAGCTGGCGTGTGGGCGTGTAGAAGGTCATGCGGTCGTTGAGGTACTTTGGGCCCAGGTCGTGGAGGGCCTTGTGTGCGTGGGTGAGGAGTCTGAACGTTATTCTCTTGCTGACGGGGAGCCAGTGCAGGTCTTTCAGGTGTCCGGTGATGTGGCTGTGTCGGGGGATGTCCAGGATGAGTCGTGCGGAGGCGTTCTGGATGTGCTGGAGTCTTTTTTGAAGTTTGGCTGTGGTTCCGGCGTAGAGGGTGTTCCCATAGTCCAGTCGGCTGGTGACGAGTGCCTGGGTGACGGTCTTCCTGGTTTCAGTGGGGATCCATCTGAAGATCTTGGGGAGCATGCCCAGGGTGTTGAAGCATGAAGATGAGACGGCGTTGACTTGTCTGGTCATCGACAGGGAGGAGTCCAGGATGAAGCCCAGGTTGCGTGCGTGGTCCGTTGGCTTGGGCGCGGTGCCCAGGGGCCGGGGGCCACCAGGAGTCGTCCCAGGCGGAGGGTGATGAGCCCAGGATGAGGACTTCCGTCTTGTCTGAGTTCAGTTTAAGGCGGCTGTTCCTCATCCAGTCGGCGACGTCTCTCATCCCGTCGTGTAGGTTGGCTCTGGTGGTGGTGGGGTCGTTGGTGAGGGAGAGGATCAGCTGGGTGTCGTCGGCGTAGGAGATGATGTTGAGGTTGTGTCGGCGTGCGATGGCTGCGAGGGGGCTCATGTAGACGTTGAAGAGGGTTGGGCTGAGTGAGGATCCCTGTGGAATGCCGCAGATGACTTCGGTGGCTTCGGATCTGAACGGGGGAGGCGGACTCTCTGGGTTCTTCCGGCGAGGAACGAGATGATCCATTCCAGTGCTTTCTCTCGGATTCCGATGTTGCTGAGGCGCTTCACTAGGATGCGGTGGCAGACGGTGTCGAACGCCGCGGAGAGGTCCAAGAGGATGAGGGCAGCTGTTTCCCCGTTGTCGGTTAGGGTTCTGATGTCGTCGGTGGCTGCGATAAGGGCGGTCTCGGTGCTGTGGTTGGCCCGAAACCCGGACTGCGAGGGGTCGAGGGATCCATTCGTCTTGAGGAAGGCGGCAAGCTGTCTGTTGACGGTCTTCTCGATGACTTTGGCCGGAAACGGAAGGAGCGAGATGGGACGGTAGTTCTTAAGGTCGGTGGGGTCCGCCGTTGGTTTCTTCAGGAGGGCGGTAAGCTCGGCGTGCTTCCAGCTCTCCGGGAAGGTGGCGGTGTGGAAGGAGGAGTTGATGATGTCCCGGAGATGGGGTGCGATGGTGGCGTCGGCTTTGTTGAAGACGTGGTGTGGGCAGGGGTCGGTTGGTGATCCGGAGTGGATGGAGTTCATCGTGCGGGTGGTGTCTTCGGTGCTGATCGGGGTCCAGTTGCAGAGGGTGGTGGTGGCGGGCGTTGGTTCGGCGGTAGGGTGCGTTGTTTGTGCGTCGAAGCTGTTATGTATGTCGGTGATCTTGCGGTGGAAGAACGCGGAGAGTGAGTTGCAGAGGTCTTGCGAGGGGGTGATGTCGTTGTTTCCGGCGCTGGGGTTGGAGAACTCTTTGACGATGCTGAAAAGTTCCTTGCTGTCATGGGCGTTGTTGTCCAGTCGTTCTTTGAGTGCCGACTTCTTGGTGGCACGGATCAGCTGGTGGTGTTTGCGGGTGGCGTGCTTGAGGGCGGTCCTGTTGTCTGTGGTCTGGTCGAGTCGCCAGGTTTTCTCGAGAGTGCGGCAGTTCTTCTTGGATTCCTTGAGTTCGTTGGTGAACCAAGGGGTTTTCTTGCTTCCGGGTCTGTTGGGAGGGTTTTTTAGTGGTGCGTAGTCGTCGGCGCAGGCGGTCAGCCACTTGGCGGTCAGCCACTTGGGTCCGTTGTGTTGGTGGGTGTGTTCTGGCTGAGGGAGGCGGTGAGCTGCTCGGCGGTGATCTTGCTCCAGCTCCGGCGGGGAGCCTGTTGCGGGTGGTGGTGGGTCGTAGTCTTTCTGAAGCTGAAGTGGACGCAGCTGTGGTCGGTCCAGTGGAGTCCGGTGGCGTGGCTGAAGGAGATGTGCTTGCTGGACGAGAAGACGGGGTCAAGCGTGTGGCCGGCGTAGTGGGTGGGCGTGTTCACCAGTTGCTTGAGTCCGAGGTTGGCGAGGTTGTCCAGCAGGGCGGTGGTGTTTCTGTCGTTGTTGTTCTCCAGGTGGAAGTTGAGGTCCCCTAGGAGGATGTAGTCGGCGGAGGGCATGGCGTGCGGGCTGATGAAGTCTGCGATGTCTTCGCTGAATAGTGTGCGTGGTCCCGGGGGTCTGTAGATGAGGGTGCCTCGGAGGGTGGTCTTGGGGTCAGTGTGTATCTGGAAGTGTAGGTGTTCGGCGGCGGTGAAGGTCTCGTCGGAGTTAGTCGAGATGCGGATGGTGTTCTTGTGTACGATGGCGATGCCTCCTCCCGTCTGGTTGACGCGGTCCTTCCGGGTGATCTTGTATCCGTCCGGGATGGCTATGGCGATGTCGGGCGCTGAGGAGGCGTTCATCCAGGTTTCGGTGAGGAAGGCGATGTCCGGTGCTGTTGCGTCGAGCAGGTCCCAGAGTTCCACGGCGTGCCTGTGGACGGAGCGGGTGTTCAGCAGGATGCATTTCAGGTGGTTGCTGCTGGTGCTCGACTTGGCGGAGGTGGTGCACGTCCGGGGGCAGGTGAATCGGCAGGTTTGGCAGGTGAAGGGTCCGTGGGTGCGTCTCGGTGAGGCTCGGTAGCCGGCAGGGTTCCGGCCGGCATTGAGTGCGGTGAGTGTGGCGGCGTCGTAGGTCCGTCGAGTGGTGATGCATCGGTGGGATCCAGGGGTTCTGGCGCTGGGCGCGGTCCAGTCGCGGACGGGCGCAGACGGGCTTGCCTTAGGCGCGCCAGCGGCACGCCCGCTGCGCACGTCCGCTGCGCGGCCGCGCAGCGGCCGCCATTTATGGGGAGGTGGGAGGGAGGAGCAGCTGGGAGGCGGGAGGCAGGGGCAGCGAATGGGCGGTCAGGGGGGCGGGGCCGCAGGGGACGCAGCGGCGGGAATGGCGAGAGGCAGCGGGGGCACAGAAAGGAAAACAGGGGAGAGAGCGGACAAAATCACGGGCACAGCGACAATGGGGCAGCGAGGGGTACAAAAAGGAAAACAGGGGAGAGAGCGGACAAAATCACGGGCACAGCGGCAATGGGGCAGCGAGGGGCACAAAAAGGAAAACAGGGGAGAGAGCGGACAAAATCACGGGCACAGCGACAATGGGGCAGCGAGGGGTACAAAAAGGAAAACAGGGGAGAGAGCAGACAAAATCACGGGCACAGCGACAATGGGGCAGCGAGGGGTACAAAAAGGAAATCAGGGGAGAGAGCGGACAAAATCACGGGCACAGCGGCAATGGGGCAGCGAGGGGTACAAAAAGGAAAACAGGGGAGAGAGCAGACAAAATCACGGGCACAGCGACAATGGGGCAGCGAGGGGTACAAAAAGGAAAACAGGGGAGAGAGCAGACAAAATCACGGGCACAGCGACAATGGGGCAGCGAGGGGCACAAAAAGGAAAACAGGGGAGAGAGCGGACAAAATCACGGGCACAGCGACAATGGGGCAGCGAGGGGTACAAAAAGGAAAACAGGGGAGAGAGCAGACAAAATCACGGGCACAGCGACAATGGGGCAGCGAGGGGTACAAAAAGGAAAACAGGGGAGAGAGCGGACAAAATCACGGGCACAGCGGCAATGGGGCAGCGAGGGGCACAAAAAGGAAAACAGGGGAGAGAGCGGACAAAATCACGGGCACAGCGACAATGGGGCAGCGAGGGGTACAAAAAGGAAAACAGGGGAGAGAGCAGACAAAATCACGGGCACAGCGACAATGGGGCAGCGAGGGGTACAAAAAGGAAAACAGGGGAGAGAGCAGACAAAATCACGGGCACAGCGACAATGGGGCAGCGAGGGGTACAAAAAGGAAAACAGGGGAGAGAGCAGACAAAATCACGGGCACAGCGACAATGGGGCAGCGAGGGGTACAAAAAGGAAAACAGGGGAGAGAGCAGACAAAATCACGGGCACAGCGACAATGGGGCAGCGAGGGGTACAAAAAGGAAAACAGGGGAGAGAGCAGACAAAATCACGGGCACAGCGACAATGGGGCAGCGAGGGGCACAAAAAGGAAAACAGGGGAGAAAGCAGACAGAATCACGGTCACAACGACAATGGGGCAGCGAGGGGCACAGAAAGGAAAAGGGGAGACAAGCAGAAAAAAACGGGCACCGGGGCCACAAGCGGAGGGCGATCTTACCTGCAGAAGCAGCGGGCAGACAACACAGGCGGAGCTGTGTGGTGGGGGAGCGACCTACCTGGCAAGGTCAAGGGTCGCTCTCCTCACCGCGCAGCGGCCGCCATTTATGGGGAGGTGGGAGGGAGGAGCAGCTGGGAGGCGGGAGGCAGGGGCAGCGAATGGGCGGTCAGGGGGGCGGGGCTGCAGGGGACGTAGCGGCGGGAATGGCGAGAGGCAGCGGGGGCACAGAAAGGAAAACAGGGGAGAGAGCGGACAAAATCACGGGCCCAGCGACAATGGGGCAGCGAGGGGTACAAAAAGGAAAACAGGGGAGAGAGCGGACAAAATCACGGGCACAGCGGCAATGGGGCAGCGAGGGGCACAAAAAGGAAAACAGGGGAGAGAGCGGACAAAATCACGGGCACAGCGACAATGGGGCAGCGAGGGGTACAAGAAGGAAAACAGGGGAGAGAGCAGACAAAATCACGGGCACAGCGACAATGGGGCAGCGAGGGGTACAAAAAGGAAAACAGGGGAGAGAGCGGACAAAATCACGGGCACAGCGGCAATGGGGCAGCGAGGGGCACAAAAAGGAAAACAGGGGAGAGAGCGGACAAAATCACGGGCACAGCGACAATGGGGCAGCGAGGGGTACAAAAGGAAAACAGGGGAGAGAGCAGACAAAATCACGGGCACAGCGACAATGGGGCAGCGAGGGGTACAAAAAGGAAAACAGTGGAACACCACTGCACTGCCCTAAACCCTGAAACATCACCCCCAGCAAGACCCCCTACACTGCCCGAAAACCACTGCCCTAAACCCTGAAACACCACCCCAAGCAAGACCCCCGACACTGCCCGAAGACGACTGCACTGCCCTAAACCCTGCAACACCACCCCCAGCACGACCCCCTACACTGCCCGAACACCACTGCTCTGCCCAAAACCCTGAAACACCACCCCCAGCATGACCCCCTACACTGCCCGAACACCACTGCACTGCCCTAAACCCTGAAACACCAGCCCCAGCATGACCCCCTACACTGCCCGAACACCACTGCACTGCCCTAAACCCTGAAACACCACCCCCAGCACGACCCCCTATACTGCAAGAACACCACTGCACTGCCATAAACCCTGAAACATCACCCCCAGCAAGACCCCCTACACTGCCCGAACACCACTGCCCTAAACCCTGAAACACCACCCCCAGCACGACCCCCTACACTGCCCAATCACCAATGCACTGCCCTATACCCTGAAACACCACCCCCAGCATGACCCCCTACACTGCCTGAACACCACTGCTCTGCCCAAAACCCTGAAACACCAGTCCCAGCACGACCCCCTACACTGCCCGAACACCACTGCACTGCCCTACACCCTGAAACACCACCCCCAGCACGACCCCCTACACTGCCTGAACACCACTGCACTACCCTAAACCCAGAAACACAACCCCCAGCACGACCCCCTACACTGCCCGAGCACCACTGCACTGCCCTAAACCCTGAAACACCAGCCGCAGCACGACCCCCTACACTGCCCGAACACCACTGCACTGTCCTAAACCCTGAAACATCACCCCAAGCAAGACCCCCTACACTGCCCGTACACCACTGCCCTAAACCCTGAAACACCAGCCCCAGCACGACCCCCTACATTGCCCGAACACCACTACACTGCCCTAAACCCTGAAACACCACCCTCTGCACGACCCCCTACACTGCCCGAACACCACTGCACTGCCCTAAACCCTGAAGAACCACCCCCAGCACGACCCCCTACACTGCCCGAACACCAATGCACTGCCCTAAGCCCTGAAACACCACCCCCTGCACGACCCCCTACACTGCCCGAACACTACTGCACTGCCCTAAACCCTGAAACACCACCCCAGCATGACCCCCTACACTGCACGAACACCACTGCACTGCCCTAAACACTGAAACACTACCCCCAGCAAGACCCCCTACACTGCCCGAACACCACTGCACTGCCCTAAACCCTGAAACATCACCCCCAGCAAGACCCCCTACACTGCCCAAAAACCACTGCCCTAAACCCTGAAACACCAACCCAAGCAAGACCCCCTACACTGCCCGGACACCACTGCACTGCCCTAAACACTGAAACACCACCCCCAGCACGACCCCCTACACTGCCCGAGCACCACTGCTCTGCCCAAAACCCTGAAACACCACCCCCAGCACGACCCCCTACACTGTCCGAACACCACTGCACTGCCCTAAACCCTGAAACACCAGCCCCAGCACGACCCCCTATACTGCAAGAACACCACTGCACTGCCCTAAACCCTGAAACACCAGCCCCAGCACAACCCCGTACACTGCCCGAACACCACTGCACTGCCCTAAACCCTGAAACACCAGCCCCAGCACGACCGCCTACACTGCCCGAAAACCACTGCACTGCCCTAAACCCTGAAACACCAGACCCAGCACGACCCCCTACACTGCCAGAACACCACTGCACTGCCCTAAACCCTCAAACACCAGCCCCAGCACGACCCCCTACCCTGCCCGGACACCACTGCACTACCCTAAACCCTGAAACACCAGCCCCAGCAAGACCCCCTACACTGCCTGAACACCACTGCACTGCCCTAAACCATGAAACACCAGCCCCAGCAAGACCCCCTACACTGCCCGAAGACCACTGCACTGCCCTAAACCGTGAAACACCAGCCCCAGCACGTCCCCCTACACTGCCCGAATACCACTGCACTGCCCTAAACCCTGAAACACCAGCCCCAGCATGACCCCTTACACTGCCCGAACTACACTGCACTGCCCTAAACCCTGAAACACCACCCCGTGCACGACCCCCTACACTGCCCGAACACCACTGCACTGCCCTAAACCATGAAACACCACCCCCAGCACGACCCCCTACACTGCCCGAACACCACTGCACTGCCCTAAACCCTGAAACACCACCCCCTGCACGACCCCCTACAGTGCCTGAACACTACTGCACTGCCCTAAACCCTGAAACACCATCCCCAGCCCGACCCCCTACACTGCCCGAACACCACTGCCCTAAACCCTGAAACACCAGCCCCAGCACGACCCCCTACATTGCACGAACACCACTGCACTGCCCTAAACCCTGAAACACCACCCTCTGCACGACCCCCTACACTGCCCAAACACCACTGCACTGCCCTAAACCCTGAAGAACCACCCCCAGCACAACCCCCTACACTGCCCGAACACCAATGCACTGCCCTAAGCCCTGAAACACCACCCCCTGCACGGCCCCCTACACTGCCCGAACACTACTGCACTGCCCTAAACCCTGAAACACCACCCCAGCATGACCCCCTACACTGCACAAACACCACTGCACTGCCCTAAACCCTGAAACACTACCCCCAGCAAGACCCCCTACACTGCCCAAACACCACTGCACTGCCCTAAACCCTGAAACATCACCCCCAGCAAGACCCCCTACACTGCCCGAACACCACTGCCCTAAACCCTGAAACACCACCCCAAGCAAGACCCCCTACACTGCCCGAACACCACTGCACTGCCCTAAACCCTGAAACACCACCCCCAACACGACCCCCTACACTGCCCGAACACCACTGCTCTGCCCAAAACCCTGAAACACCACCCCCAGCACGACCCCCTACACTGCCTGAACACCACTGCACTGCCCTAAACCCTGAAACACCAGCCCCAGCACGACCCCCTACACTGCCCGAACACCACTGCACTGCCCTAAACATTGAAACACCAGCCCCAGCATAACCCCGTACACTGCCCGAACACCACTGCACTGCCCTAAACCCTGAAATACCAGCCCCAGCACGACCGCCTACACTGCCCGAAAACCACTGCACTGCCCTAAACCCTGAAACACCAGACCCAGCACGACCCCCTACACTGCCCGAACACCACTGCACTGCCCTAAACCATGAAACACCACACCCAGCACGACCCCCTACACTGCCCGAACACCACTGCACTGCCCTAAACCCTGAAACACCACCCCCTGCACGACCCCCTACAGTGCCTGAACACTACTGCACTGCCCTAAACCCTGAAACACCATCCCCAGCCCGACCCCCTACACTGCCCGAACACCACTGCCCTAAACCCTGAAACACCAGCCCCAGCACGACCCCCTACATTGCCCGAACACCACTGCACTGCCCTAAACCCTGAAACACCACCCTCTGCACGACCCCCTACACTGCCCGAACACCACTGCACTGCCCTAAACCCTGAAGAACCACCCCCAGCACAACCCCCTACACTGCCCGAACACCAATGCACTGCCCTAAGCCCTGAAACACCACCCCCTGCACGACCCCCTACACTGCCCGAACACTACTGCACTGCCCTAAACCCTGAAACACCACCCCAGCATGACCCCCTACACTGCACAAACACCACTGCACTGCCCTAAACCCTGAAACACTACCCCCAGCAAGACCCCCTACACTGCCCGAACACCACTGCCCTAAACCCTGAAACACCACCCCAAGCAAGACCCCCTACACTGCCCGAACACCACTGCACTGCCCTAAACCCTGAAACACCACCCCCAGCACGACCCCCTACACTGCCCAAACACCACTGCTCTGCCCAAAACCCTGAAACACCACTCCCAGCACGACCCCCTACACTGCCTGAACACCACTGCACTGCCCTAAACCCTGAAACACCAGCCCCAGCACGACCCCCTATACTGCCCGAACACCACTGCACTGCCCTAAACATTGAAACACCAGCCCCAGCACAACCCCGTACACTGCCCGAACACCACTGCACTGCCCTAAACCCTGAAATACCAGCCCCAGCACGACCGCCTACACTGCCCGAAAACCACTGCACTGCCCTAAACCCTGAAACACCAGACCCAGCACGACCCCCTACACTGCCCGAACACCACTGCACTGCCCTAAACCCTGAAACACCAGCCCCAGCACGACCCCCTACACTGCCTGAACTCCACTGCACTGCCCTAAACCCTGAAACACCAGCCCCAGCACGACCCCCTACACTGCCCGAACACCACTGCACTGCCCTAAACATTGAAACACCAGCCCCAGCACAACCCCGTACACTGCCCGAACACCACTGCACTGCCCTAAACCCTGAAATACCAGCCCCAGCACGACCGCCTACACTGCCCGAAAACCACTGCACTGCCCTAAACCCTGAAACACCAGACCCAGCACGACCCCCTACACTGCCCGAACACCACTGCACTGCCCTAAACCCTCAAACACCAGCCCCAGCACGACCCCCTACACTGCCCGGTCACCACTGCCCTACCCTAAACCCTGAAACACCAGCCCCAGCAAGACCCCCTACACTGCCCGAACACCACTGCACTGCCCTAAACCCTGAAACACCAGCCCCAGCAAGACCCCCTACACTGCCCGAACACCATTGCACTGCCCTAAACACTGAAACACCACCCCCAGCAAGCCCCCCTACACTGCCCGAACACCACTGCACTAAACCCTGAAACACCACCCCCAGCAAGACCACCTACACTGGCCGAACACCACTGCACTGCCCTAAACCCTGAAACACCACCCCCTGCACGACCCCCTACACTGCCAAAACACCACTGCACTGCCCTAAATCCTGAAACACCACCCCTGCACGACCCCCTACACTGCCCGAACACCACTGCACTGCCCTAAACCCTGAAACACCACCCCCAGCACGACACCATACACTGCCCGAACACCACTGCACTGCCCTAAACCCTGATACACCACCCCCAGCACAACCCCCTACACTGCCCGAACACCACTGCACTGCCCTAAACCCTGAAACACCACCCCCTGCATGACCCCCTACACTGCCGGAACACCACTGCACTGCCCTAAACCCTGAAACACCACCCCCAGCACGACCCCCTACACTGCCCGAACACCACTGCACTGCCCTAAACCCTGAAACACCACCCCCAGCATGACCCCCTACACTGCCCGAACACCACTGCACTGCCCTAAACCCTGAAACACTACCCCCAGCAAGACCCCCTACACTGCCCAAACACCACTGAACTGCCCTAAACCCTGAAACATCACCCCCAGCAAGACCCCCTACACTGCCTGAACACCACTGCCCTAAACCCTGAAACACCACCCCCAGTAAGACCCCCTACACTGCCCGAACACCACTGCACTGCCCTAAACCCTGAAACACCACCTCCAGCACAACCCCCTACACTGCCTGAACACCATTGCTCTGCCCTAAACCCTGAAACACTAGCCCCAGCACAACCCCCTACTCTGCCCGAACACCACTGGACTGCGCTAAACCCTGAAACACCACCCCCAGCAAGACCCCCTACACTGCCCAAACACCACTGAACTGCCCTAAACCCTGAAACATCACCCCCAGCAAGACCCCCTACACTGCCTGAACACCACTGCCCTAAACCCTGAAACACCACCCCCAGTAAGACCCCCTACACTTCCCGAACACCACTGCACTGCCATAAACCCTGAAACACCAGCCCCAGCAGGACCCCCTACACTGCCCGAACACCACTGCACTGCCCTAAACCCTGAAACACCAGCCCCAGCACGACCACCTACACTGCCCGAACACCACTGCACTGCCCTAAAGCCTGAAACACCTGCCCCAGCACGACCCCCTACACTGCCCGAACACCACTGCACTGCCCTAAACCGTGAAACACCACCCCCTGCAAGACCCCCTACACTGCCCAAACACCACTGCACTGCCCTAAGCCCTGAAACACCACCCCCTGCACCACCCCCTACACTGCCCGAACACCACTGCACTGCCCAAAACCCTGAAACACCACCCCCAGCACGACCCCCTACACTGCCCAAACACCACTGCACTGCCCTAAACCCTGAAACACCACAACCCTGGACGACCCCCTACACTGCCCGAACACCACTGCACTGCCCTAAACCTTGAAACACCACCCCGGCACGACCCCCTACACTGCCCGAACACCACTGCACTGCCCAAAACCATGAAACACCACCCCCAGCACGACCCCCTTTACTGCCCAAACACCACTGCACTGCTCCAAACCCTGAAACACCACCCCCAGCACGACCCCCTACACTGCCCGAACACCACTGCCCTAAACCGTGAAACACCACCCCCTGCACAACCCCCTACACTGCCCGAACACCACTGCACTGCCCTAAACCCTGAAACACCACCCCTGCACGACCCCCTACACTGCCCGAACACCACTGCACTGCCCTAAACCCTGAAACACCACCCCCAGCAAGACCCCCTACACTGCCCGAACACCACTGCACTGTCCTGAACCCTAAAACACCACCCCCAGCACGACCCCCTACACTGCCCGAACACCACTGCACTGCCCTAAACCCTAAAACACTACCCCAAGCACGACCCCCTACACTACCCAATCACCAC
This sequence comes from Calotriton arnoldi, assembly GCA_963921515.1. Classification (NCBI taxonomy): domain Eukaryota; kingdom Metazoa; phylum Chordata; class Amphibia; order Caudata; family Salamandridae; genus Calotriton; species Calotriton arnoldi. Next base: position 304,967 of record CAWUFW010003974.1, read on the forward strand.
TGCACTACCCTAAACCCTAAAATACTCCCCCCAGCACGACCCCCTACACTACCCGAACACGACTGCACTGCCCTAAACCCTCAAACACTCCCCCAGCATGACCCCCTACACTACCCGAACACCACTGCACTGCCCTAAACCCTAAAACACTCCCCCAGCACGACCCCCTACACTACCCAAACACCACTTCACTGCCCTAAACCCTAAAACACTAACCCCCCACATGACCCCCTACACTACCCAAACACCAATGCACTACCCTAAACCCTAAAACACTACCCCCGCACGACCCCCTACACTACCCAAAGAACACTGCACTACCCTAAACCCTAAAACACTACCCCCCGCACGACTCCCTACACTACCCAAAGACCACTGCACTACCCTAAACCCTAAAACACGACCTCCTACACTACACAAACACCACTGAACTACCCTAAACCCTAAAACACTACCCCCAGCACGACCCCCTACACTTCACAAACACCACTGCACTACCCTAAACCCTAAAACACTACCCCCTATACTACACAAACACCACTGCACTACCCTAAACCCTAAAAATCTACCCCCAGCACGAACCCCTACACTACCCAAACACCACTGCACTACCCTAAACCCTAAAACACTACCCCCAGCACTACCCCCTACACTACCCAAACACCACTGCACTACCCTAAACCCTAAAACACTACCCCCAGCAGTACCCCCTACACTACCCAAACACCATTGCACTACCCTAAACCCTAAAACACTACCCCCATCAGTACCCCCTACACTACCCAAACACCACTGCACTACCCTAAACCCTAAACCACTACCCCCAGCATGACCCCCTACACTACCCAAACACCACTGCACTACCCTAAACCCTAAAACACTACCCCCAGCACGACCCCCTACACTACCCAAACACCACTGCACTACCCTAAACCCAAAAACACTCCCCCAGCACGACTCCCTACACTATCCAAACACCACTGCACTACCCTAAACCCTAAATCTACCCCCAGCATGACCCCCTATACTACACAAACACCACTGCACTACCCTAAACCCTAAAACACTACCCCCAGCACGACCCCTTCACTACCTAAACACAACTGCACAATTTGTTACATGCGTTGCAACGCAGGCCTGTGGTGCTTACTGGAAGTACCTGGTGGGCTAGTTGGGCCCCAGGGACCCTCAGGATTCAAGGTGAGCTAATCCCCCAACTTAAAACGCGCCACGGGGCGCGTTTGCACAGTGGTGAAGGAAGGGGGCGGGGCCTCAGGTGACATGTGCGCAAACACGCCCTGTGGTGCGTTTTAAGTTGGGGAATTAATTCCCCTTGAATCCTGAGGGACCCTGGGGGCCAACTAGCCCACCAGGTACCTTCAGTAAGCACAACAGAGTTGCGTTGCAGAGAGGTGAAAAAGGTGTGTGGCCTCGGAACGCCTCTCTGCAACTCAGCTCTGTGGTCCTAACTGTAGGTACCTGGGGGGCTAGTTGGGCCCCAGGGACCCTCAGGATTTAAGGGGACTTAATCCCACAACTTAAAATGCGCCACGGGGCGCGTTTGCACACATGTCACCTCAGGCCCCCCCTCCCTTCACCACTGTGCAAACGCGCCCTGTAGCGCGTTTTAAGAGGTAGTTTTAATCCCCCTGCCCTATTATGTACTAGGGACTTACAGAGGAGGTCATGCTAATCACAGGGGTACCCCAACGCATAGTGTTCCCTAGTGTATGTAGGTGTTTTCACTGTATTCTAAGTGTCTTTTAGCATAGCACTGACTCTGGTTAGTCAGAGTCAGTTACCACCAGTACCCGTCTGAAAAAGTTGTGGGCACAGGATGATTTTGCAACAAGGCCTCTTTCTGCTCCTCTGTTGGTTCTTTCTGCACATCTTTTGCTTCTTCCTGCACTTTTCTTCGTCTTTGTGGACTTCTGTTGCTTCTTTCTGCATTTCTTTTGCTTCTTTCTGTGCGTTTTTTCTTCTTTCTTCACCTTTCCTACATCTGTAGGCATAGTTAGAAACTAACATTTAAAAAACCTTTGAAATTCACTTAAAAAATCATAGGTTTCAGGCACGTTATAGTTAGAAATTAGCATTTAAAAAACCTTTGAAATTCACTGAAAAAACCATAGGTTTCAGACACGTTATAGTTAGAAATTAGCATTTAAAAAACCTTTGAAATTCACTGAAAAAACCATAGGTTTCAGACACATTATAGTTAGAAATTAGCATTTAAAAACCTTTAAAATTCACTGAAAAAACCATAGGTTTTAGGGACAGTTATAGTTAGTTGGACATTTCACTCGTACAAAACCATAGAAATTCCCCGTTATAGTTAGTTCAGCTAACTATAACTCGCGCCCCGCAATGCACTGCTGATGACGTCACATATTACATCACTCATGACATGGTCAGTGACATCACTGATGACATCACTCATGACATCTCAAATGACATCACTGATGACATCATCCATGTGATAATTTGATGCATCTTCTCACACCCTAATATAACTTTTGATACACCCACTCTAAATTACAGACTGCCATTCTCAAAACCATACACACTCCAATAGCAATAACAACATACCCACTCACTGATTCTTAGGTCTACACACACACATCTACTCACTCACCCGTACAGTCACTCATACTTACAGTCACTCAGTACAGGACTATCATATGCACTCATACACCTATATAAACACTCACACACCGCCACTCATCCATAGAGGTACTCACACACCTAGTCAGTCATGCAAAAAATTAATCACACACCCATTTACTCACCTATACAGTTATACACACACCAGGTCACTTACTCATACAAATACTAGCACATTCTTACGCTCTTATACAATAACTGATACAAGCACACACGCATCCATACAGCCACTCTCACAATCACACACTCTCACTTATAGCCATTTAAATACTCTAACACACATATATACTGCCTTTTACATATGTAGTTACTCGCACATGTACCACTGAGATATACATTCACTCACTAACACACCCATACACACACTCACCCACCCAAGCAGTCCATCACAGATGCACTCTTGAAATCATGCACCCAGTGAATCACCCACTCACACATCTATGTACAGAGTCACACACACCCCGCCCACACAAACACTCAGGCAGCCATACAGATACTCAGAGAACCAATCAATAACCCATATAGACACTCATGTAGCTATTCGCAAATCCATGCATCCACTTACACACCAACAAACAGACGGATACAGACATTCACACAGTTTAGTCACTAACCCATGCAGTCAGTAAGATACGTTTAATCACTCACTTGTAGAGTCAGTCATGCACGTACTAAATCATCCATTCAGACACTTATACACCCACTCATTCTTCAATACGCCTTTCCCTATATATATATTAAACATATTTAAACTTTACAGAAACACACAGTCACTGGATGATGTCATCAGTGATGTCATCAGTGATGTCATTTGAGATGTCATCAGTGATGTAATCAGTGATGTCACTGACCATGTCATGAGTGATGTAATATGTGACGTCATCAGCAGTGCATTGCGGGGGCGCGAGTTATAGTTAGCTGAACTAACTATAACGGGGAATTTCTATGGTTTTGTACGAGTGAAATGTTCAACTAACTATAACTGTCCCTAAAACCTATGGTTTTTTCAGTGAATATATATATATATATACTATATATATATATATATATATATATATATATATATATATATATATATATATATATATATATATATATATTCACTGAAAAAACCATAGGTTTCAGGGACGTTATAGTTAGAAATTAGCATTTAAAAAACCATTGAAATTCACTGAAAAAAACATAGGTTTCAGGCACGTTATAGTTAGAAATTAGCATTTAAAAAACCTTAGAAATTCACTGAAAAAACAAAAGGTTTCAGGGACATTATAGTTAGTTGGACCATTCACTCGAACAAAACCAGAGAAATTCTGCCGTTATAGTTAGTTCAGCTAACTATAACTCGTGCCCCTGCAATGCACTACTGATGACGTCACATATTACATCATTCATGACATGGTCAGTGACAGCACTGATGACATCACTGATGACATCTCAAATGACATCACTGATGACATCACTGATGACATCATCCAGTGACTGTGTTTCTGTAAAGTTTAAATATGTATTATATATATGCCAAGGTGTATTGAAGAATGAGTGGGTGTATAAGTGTCTGGATGGAGGATTTAGTAGGTGCGTGACTGACTGTATAAGTGAGTGATTAAATGTGTCTTACTGAATGCATGGGTTAGTGACTAAACTGTGTGAATGTCTGTATCAGTCTGCCTGTTGTTGTGTAAGCTGCTGCATGGGTTGGTCAGTAGCTACATGAGTGTCTATATGGGTTATTGATTGGTTGCCTGAGTATTTGTATGGGAGACTGAGTGTGTGTGTGTGGGTGGGTGGGAGGTGTGTGACTCTGTGCATAGATTAATTATTGACAAATTAGCCTCCCTCCCAGTAATGCTGAGTGATCTGTGTACACAAATCAAAAGGGCTTCGCAGTGCCCAAATAACCAATCTTCAAAGGGACACCCGGGAAAAGAAATTCATGAACCGACAGAAACACTCTCAACCAAAATCTATAATGAAGGGAATGCCACGACAAAGATAAACCCAGTACAATCAGTTATAGGAACAGAGGGTAGCAAAACCAAAACACAAGTAGGTCAAATGTCTGATGCCCTATCGGGAGATACTTTAGAAAATAAAATGAATGTAAGGCAAAGGAGAGCAAAAAGACGGAAAGGGTGAAATCAAAAAACAAATTTAAATCAGGATGGATTCATGCGCCTTTTTGGGTCATCATTAGCACAAATCGAACTTACGCCTGAAAATGACATCAATTTAGTAGGGGTCCTCGAACAGAATACAGAAGCTGCAAAAGGAACAAATCAAACCCTCATCAGAGGGATGCAAGAAACTGAGAAAATGCAAGCATTTGTGAACACTAAGAATGAAGAACTAGAAGCCCCACACCAAAAAAGGACTAGCATGAACCCTCAAATGAACAAAGAGGAAAATGGATCTCTTGAACCTGACCAGAAGTTACCACAAAAGAGCAATAGACCTGGAATATCGGTGCTGAGAGGAGCGGTGGGGAACTGCAGAGCGAGTAATGAGCAATTTCCTAGTAACATCAGAAGTGACCAGGATGTCATGATGTCACCAAGCTGGCTAACAGATCTAAGATGGATCGCTAGAACAATAAATAATCAGACAAAATGACAAAATACCAGTTCACAACGAAGATCCAGTAATCATGGACATTTACGAATATGTTCATGGAATGTAAACGGTCTAGCAAGCAAAATGACGGACCCAGATTTTGTTACCTACATAAGATCATTTGACATCGTGGCACTACAAGAAACATGGCAAATAGACCCTCCGCACCTTCAGGGATTTTTGCGTTTCTTTACTTGTGCACTTAGGAGGGCAAAATATGGACACCTCCAAGGCGGACTAGTAACCTACGTTTCAGTCACAAGTGTACATATAGCTAAGGAAGTTGGACCAACTTCTTCAGCAACAATGGCAGTAAACCTTCTCACCTCGCAACTAACACCAGGTAAAGGGGGCATCGATCTTACTTTGATCAATGCTTACGTCCATCCAAAACGGAAAACAAAGGCAGCAAAGGAACTATGCGATTTTCTGGAGGTGTGTATAGGGGAAAGATTAACAACAGATCTATTGCTTACTGGGGACTTTAACCTTAATCAAATGGGAACTTCATCAGATGAAGAAATTCTATTGCAAAATTCAATTTGGAATATCCCATTACAAGGGAAACCGCGAACATTCATACAAACCAAAACTGGGAAACAGATACTAGAGGATTTCGAATATTTAAATATCAGAGCAATAAATGGAAGATTTGCTGGAGATAACCCCCCAGCTACAACACATTATTCAACAAAAGTTAATACAATATTAGATTATACTTTCATCTCCCTGCCTCTATTTCAACATATGATTTCATTTCAGATGGGTGATAAAGCTGACAGCGATCATTGTCCCCAAGAAATTGTGCTTAAAGTAAACAAGCCCAAATTTGAGCGATCTTTGGCTCCTCAGGAATCACTTTTTACCATCAATTTTAAAAGGATTAAGTTCACAGCAGCGACCGACGTTACTATGCTGGAAAACGTAAAACAGCACTTTAATGCAAGAATCGGATCAAGTGAAGTCGAGAAATGGGAGCACTTTACAACATCCATGGCAGCTTACGCTACAAGAACTAACCCACGGGTCCGACTGGTTCACAGTAGCATGAAGCATGTCTCACGAGATTATAAAGGGAAGATCAGGCTCACAAAAAAATCAATTTACCAAACGTTGAGACAACTTCGGCTTAATCCAGCAGATAAAGTGAAACTTGAATTATTATGGAAGCAAAAGGCAATGTTGAAAAAACAAAAATGGGAAGCCAACAGATCTGCGGAGGACAACCTTTGGGCAAAACTACATGCTGACACCAAACAGAGTAATAGTGCAAGATTTTGGAAAACTATAAACCAATTTATAAGACCTTCGCATGACGGAGTTTCCTCTAATTTTACAGAAGAAGTATGGGCAAGCTACCTCAGGAATCACTTCAATCAAGAGAGGGATTCTACTAATTTGGAGCCAAGAACTGAAAATGCGACAAAAAGCATTATTACAAATAAAGCACAGACATTTCACATGATCATCAGCAAACCTGAGGGTCAAACATTATTAATAGATGATGGTCTAACGAGCACAAGCAACACCATTAAGCGCCAAATTAGAAAAGGGCGGAGAGAGGGGGCGCCCGGCCCGAATGGAATTCCGCCCATCCTTTACAAACAAGATGCGAACGAATGGGCAGCAGCACTGGAACCACTGTTTATGGAAATAAGATACTTTAACAGACTGCCTGGCTCCTGGAAGGGATCAATTATTTCTCCAATTTTTAAGTCAGGGGATAAGTCACTCCCGCAGAACTATCGGTTAGTGGCCCTTATGGACAATGAGGCAAAGTATTTTGCAGGAACACTCTTGGAGGAGCTGCAGGCCTGGGCCAAAGAGAATTCTTTAATTCCAGCTAATCAGACTGGTTTCGCTAAATCAGTTGGAACAACCACAAATATCCTAACCATGGGAATGCTAATAGACAAGTCAGAATCAACGAAAATGCCCATTCATCTCTGCTTTATAGATTACAAGGCTGCCTTTGACCATATAAATCGGAACATCTTATGGTCCAAATTGAGCAGCTGGGGGATACCAAAGTCTCTGTTAGACTTGTTGATCAGCCTTCACACGGACACATGGGTCCAGATAAAGTTGGGTGATGGGACACATCTGTCAAGATGCATGCTAACTAATAAAGGGCTCAAACAGGGTTGTATCTTAGCCCCCACATTATTCAACTTGTTTTTAGCTGACCTCGTCCCGATATTAAATAGCTGTAATTCTCATGCTCCCAGGTTAGGTGGGTTATCATTACCGTGTCTCCTCTATGCGGACGACATAGTCCTAATCAGCCATACACAAGTAGGCTTGCAACATCTTGTGAACGCTACACAGGGCTATTCTGAAACAAATGAACTGACCATAAATCTTGAGAAAACGAGGACAATGACGATCAGCAAAAATAGGAAAAAATCGGCTACCTGGTTTTGGGGCAGTACTCGTATTGAGGATACATCAGTATATAAATATCTAGGAGTAAAAATCGATAAAGGCGGCCACTTCACTGTACAGAAAACCAGTATTAGAGGCAAAGGCCTTGCCTTAGCAATCTCTCTAAAAACACTGAACAGTAAACTAACTGGTCCGTCGCTCCTTCCTCTGGCTCAAGTGATACGAGCCAAACTTCTGCCTACAATTGCTTACGGTAGTGAAGTACAGAGAGGAAGAGAAGCGAAAACTCTTGACAACACAGTCATAGCTGCATACAGGATTATTCTTGGTTTTCCCAAACAAACTTCACCAGCACAAATCAGGCTAGAGTTTGGTGTTCAGAAACAGTTCTTGGCAAGACAGGGGGCGTACATAACTACCTGGGACAAAGTGCGGAAATTCAACCAAGGAACTCTAAATGAATATCTATGGAAGGAGTTAGAGCAACATTCAGCCTCACCAGCTGCCAAATACCTCAAAAGCAGTCTGGCGAATACCGGCCTAAACCAACTCTGGGATACTCCTACAAACCACTCAACGCTTAAAAAACTGGTAAGGAAAACAGTTAAGCACCTCTCGTGGGTCGAGGACAAGGCATCCCTCTCGAAAAGGTCACATGGGCTGGATGACCCTGAACACGTATTCCATACCAGCACCACAGAATTACCTCGATTTGGGCTATGCTAAAACTACTAAAATGAAGTTTTTGAAGTACAGATTGGGCCTGTTACCCTGTATTCAGCATTTTCCGCATTGGCTAAAGGATAAGGCGGGCTCCTCCTGCCATCTATGCGGCTCAGCGCCAGAGGATCTGCTGCATCTGTTATGTTCTTGTAATGAACTTTTGGAAGAACGAAAGCGTTTATTAAAACGCCATTTTAATCAGCGCGGGTTACGCTCACGAAGACAAGCAGTTCTTGCCTGCTTTACACCTAATGACCCACAGCTGAACTGTAGTCTGGTGAAGTTCATGAGGGCGGTGGAAAAGAAAATGCCAGATTAATAATTTATTATAAGATAGCATCCTAACACAACAGTATTTCTATTTATGGACGTTTAAAATTATTATTTTTTAGAAATGATTTTAAAAAGATAAAAGATGCACACTATGAAATATATATATATTTTTTTCATTGTACGCAGAATTGTTTTTAAACTATGACGTTTTTGTATTGCAATGGTTTTTATTAACTATGCAAATAAACTTATACTATACTGTGCATAGATGTGTGAGTGGTTGATTCACTGGGTGTATGGGTTCAAGAGTGCATGTGGAAACAGCTGCATGGGTGGGTGAGTGTGTGTATTGGTGTGTTGGTGAGTGAATGGATGTCTCAGTGGTACATGTGCAAGTAACTACATATGTAAAAGGCAGTGTATGTGAGAGTTGGAGTATATAAATGACTATACATGACAGTCAGTTATTGTGAGAGTGGCTGTATGGATGAGTGTGTACTTGTATCAGTGATTATATAAGAGAGTAAGTATGCATTAGTATCTGTATGAATAAGTGAGGTGGTGTGTGTATAACTGTATAGGTGAGTAAATAGGAGTGTGATTGACTCTTTGCATGACTGACTAGGTGTGTGAGTAACTCCATGGATGAGTGGCGGTGTGTGAGTGTCTGTATAGGTGTATGAGTGCATATGATAGTGTTGTATTGATGAGTGACTGCATGTATGAGTGATTGTATGGGTGAATGAGTGGATGTGTGTGTAGACCTAGGAATCAGTGAGTGCGTATGTAGTAACTGGTATTGGTGTGCCGATGGTTTCAAAAATGCTAGTCTGTATTTTACAGTCGGTGTATCAAAGGTTATATTAGAGTGTGAGGAGGTGCATCAGATTTTCACTTGGATGATGTCATCAGTGATGTCATTTGAGATGTCTTCAGTGATGTCATCAGTGATGTCACTGATCATGTCATGAATGATGTAATATGTGACATCATCAGCAGTGCATTATGGGGCACGAGTTATAGTTAGCTGAACTAACTATAACTGCGGAATTTCTTGTACGAGTGAAATGTCCAACTAACTATAACGTCCCTGAAACCTTTGCTTTTTTCAGTGAATTTCTAAGGTTTTTAAATGCTAATTTCTAACTATAACGTGCCTGAAACCTATGGTTTTTTCAGTGAATTTCAATGGTTTTTTAAATGCTAATTTCTAACTATAACGTCCCTGAAACCTATGGTTTTTTCAGTGAATTTCAAAGGTTTTTTAAAAGCTAATTTCTAACTATAACATACCAGTCGCGTTTCCAGAGTGGTGAAGAACGGTGAGCGTGACCTCCGAAACACCTCTTAGCAATCCCACTGTGTGGGATTTACTGGAGGTAACAGGAGGAGTAGTTAGCCCCCAACGTCAACCTTGGGGGCCAACTATCCCTTTTATTACCACCAGTAAGTCCCACACAGCAGGATTGCTAACTTATATCAAGGCCACGCCCCTTTTTACACCTCTCTGCAACGCAGCTCTGTGGCGCTTACTGGAGGTACCTGGTGGGCTAGTTGGACCCAAGGGACCCTCAAGATTCAAGGGGACTTAATCCCCCAACTTACAACGCGCCAGAGGGCCTGTTTGCACAGTGGTGAAGGGAGGGGGTGGGGCCTGATGTGACAAGTGTGGTGGTCCCCGGGGCGTGTGGGGGGCTCATGCCCCCCCCACACATCTTTTCAATTTTCAAAACTGAGCCCCGGGGAGGTGGCGGTCCCTAGGGCAGAGTGGGGGGGATTGGGACCCCCCCACATGCATTTGTTTTACAAAGTGGAGAGGTGTGGTGCAGCGGCCAGGGCAGCTGACTTCGGAGCACAGGGTTCACTGTTCGATCCCCGGTGGCAGCTCAGCTCAGCACCATGTGAATCTTGGCAATAGCTCACTTAATTTCCATGACGGCCCCCAGCACCTTGAGACCCGTAAGGGTGAGTAGTTTGCGCTTTACAAATACGGATTTACAATTTTTTTATTTATTTTTTAGACCCGGGGAGGTGGCGGTCCCCGGGGCTGCGGGGGGCCGCAGTGCCCCCGCTTACAATAAAATAAGCCCCAGGGAGGTGGCAGTCCCCAGGGCTGCGGGGTCCCCCGTGGGCCCCCGCTAATTAATTTGCGAGTGCCCCCGGGACTTGGCCCACCCGGGGGCTTTATCAAAATGAAGCGCGGGAGCCCACGCTTCTTTTTTTATAATTTTGGCGGGATTCGCGACCCCATCGCGATTTCCGCTGAAATTATTTTTAAAAAATGCTTTTTTTGGCCCTGGGGGTCCTTGTGGGACCCCCTGAGCAGGCCTAGGAGGTCAGGGTGTTTCTACCCTGCCCCCATTTATTGTTTTTTAACCTCTTTTTTCTCTTTTCTTGTGACTCGGATCCGAGTCACAAGATGGCTGCCAACACTTCCTGGTTTGGAATGTTGGCAGCCAACATAGTGAAGCTCGTGATCGGGAGGGTTCGCAAACCCACCGCTGCCCTAGATATCAAAACTTTTTCTTTTTCTAATTTCTCAGGAACTTCTGAACGGATTTACACCATTTAACAAAAAGGACTCTTTCGGAACCAAGGGCTACCTTTTTGCCAAATTTGGTGCAATTACGTTCAGCAGTTCGGGCTGTAGCTTTGTCTAAAGTTTCCTATGGAAAATAACATGGGGAAAACGTGTTTTGGGACCCCCCTTTTTTCTCGGCCCCCGCTTGACGAATCACCCCAAAACTTTCAAGACAGGAGCTGACCGGAGTGGGCCACTAGTTTTGAAAATTTCGCGAAGATTTGTCAACCGGTGCCAAAGTTATTGGGAAAACAAAAAACGCTTTCCTATGGAAACTAGGTCCTAACTATAACTACCTACTGGCGACCGCCAGTAGGTAATATATATATATATATATATATATATATATATATATATATATATATATATATATATATATATATATATATATATAGGGAGAGGATGAATTTCTAAGTTTTTTAAAAATTTTATTTCCCAACTATAACATTCCTGTAACCTTCGTTTTTTTGCACTGAATTTCCACGTTTTTTAAATGTTATTTCCTAACAACAATGAACCCTATAACCTTTGGATTTTTTACTGAATTTCTAAGATTTTTCAATTTGTATTTCCTAATTGTTACCTGTAAACTTTGTGAGGGTGTGTGAGTGGCTGCATAAGTCAGTGAGTGGGTATGTGAATGGTTGTATAGCTCAGTGAGTGGGTGAGTGAGTGTTTGTACAGGTCAGTGAGTAGGTGTGTGAGTGTGTGAGTGAGTGTGTGAGTGAGTGGCTGTATGAGTCAGTGAGTGAGTATGTGAGTGACTGTTTTGGTCTGTGAATAGATGTGAGAGTGCTTTCTCCTGCTTTTGCCTCATTTGTTTTACTGCTTTATCCTTCCTCTCCCCGTTTTTCTTAGTGCTTTCTCCTGTTTTGCCTCATTTTTTACTGCTTTCTCCTTCCTTTCCGCTATTTTTCTGAGTGTTTTCTCCTGCTTTTACCTTGTTCTTTTCACTGCTTTCTCCTTCATTTCCCCATTTTTCTGGGTGTTTTTGCCAGCTTTTGCTTTGTTTAATACTTCTTTCTCCTTGAGTGCTTTCTCCATTTTTGCCTCATTTTTACTGCTTTGTCCATCATCTCCCCCCGTTTTTCTGAGTGCTTTCTCCTGCTTTTGCCTCATCTTTTACTGCTTTCTTCTTCCTCTCCCCTGTTTGTCTGAGTGTTTTTTCCTGCTTTCGCTTTGATTTTTACTGCTTTGTCCTTCCTCTTCCCCTGTTTTCCTGAGTGCTTTCTCCTGCTTTTGACTTTTTTTTACTGCTTTCTCCTTCCTCTCCCTTGTTTTTCTGAGTGATTTCTCCTGCTTTTGCCACTTTCCCTGTCCCCGTTCCCGGTTCCCTGGTGGTTGCAGCACTGCAATGGCGGTCTGACCACCAGAGTTGTAATTGGGCGGTCGGGCCGGTGCGGCGGTGGCTGGACCAATACCTCCATGCCCCCGCGAGTCTGGCGGTTCTTGAACCGCCTGACTCGTAATTAGGCCCTAAGAGTAAACATGCAATCACAAGACACAGGGCTCACTCAAACATATGCAAAATGAACCCCTAGCTAAGAATAAAGCTAGGACCCTGAGAACACCTGTCCACAAAAAGGCAACATATACACATATTGACAACTATTGCTTTTACTCTGCCAGATACCATGCAAACAGCATTGCATGGTACTGTAGCAGCAACTGCTCTCCATGTGGCAAATCACTGACATAATATCAACAACACCAATATCATGATACATAATATTGTGTCAAAAATATAGTTGACAAAAATATTGTTGCCTATTCTTATAAATATAAGGAGAAAAATATTGAAATAAACTATCGTTTCACATTATATCGTTCAAAAATTTACAAACATATCATTTTTCAATAGATATATATGGTTTAAAATAATAAATATGAAATATTTTAATATATAACAATAATTTAATGTAAATTAAATACATTTAATTAACATTTAATACTATATATAAATATAAACTTATATAAACATACTCACATAAATGCATATGGTGTCTATGTTTATATTTACATATATAACATAACACTATTATTAAGAAAATTGCTTACATGATATTCAGTTGTTTGTGTTCTTTAATTTATTAGTATAAAAAGCATATATAAAACATACAATTTGTTAACAAATGAAATGCAAAACGCAATAAATTACCAAATTAATTAGATTTAAAAAACAAAAAAACATTTTCTAAAAATATATTTTTTAAATGATACAAAACAATATTATATCAACAAATAATATCAAATTTAAAAAGCAAGCAAATAATAATATTAACTATATTCAAACGATATTAAAAAAAAATATTGAAGTCTCAGAAAAATAGATATATTATTCCCACACCAGTCTATGCAACAGTAGGGAAAAAACTTCATGAATCCATCAAATTGCCGCAAATTTTCTCTGCAACAAAACACCACCTTAACCAGGCCATAGGGAGATAGGCCCTCACTCAGATCTTAGCTGCAAGGCTGCACCCGCTTACTCTAAAAGAACTGTATCCAACCTGGAAGCCGCTTGGATGCTTCATAGAGTCCAGAAAATGCAAATATAAAAGACAATCAATGGTACACATACTCTTATGCTGCCCGGCACTGCGGCAGGTCGGCCTAATCCATCTTAGGCCTATTTTCCTCCAACAGGGCATTCGCACAACAAACAAAGCCGTATGTCAGCTCTATACCTGGGACACTGTTAAAGACATAGCCAATTTCGGCAAATTTGTACAACACACACGCTCCCTTCTGAAAGGCAGAATGGACGTAGCTGAGAGTGAACAATAGCCAGATGAAGCCCATGCCATTAAGGGCACTCTCCCCCTACACGATTGGCACACCACCGACAGGACCCAAAGCCACGGATGCCCTAATTTATCCCACGCACGGCCAAATAGATATGAGGCATGTGGAGATAAAAAGCACTGTCACTTTATTGAAGATCTCCAAATGACAACAGCCAACTGCTCTGTTTTAACTTTGCCACAAGAAACTAGGCCAAGAACCAACGCATCATGCACAAAGTTGTGGATACAACTTTATAAAGAACTTTTGAACTCAAAATTTATTTTAATATTTGATTTTCTTCCAGTTTCTAACACCTTTTTGTAATGATTTTAAGTAATTACACAAACAAAATCTATTAATTCATTCATTTATTCATTCAGTAGTGAAAGCGGTGGACTTCGGAGGAATAACATTTACTATTCCCACTCCAATCTATGTAACAGTAGGGAAAGCGTTGGACTCCTGATGGGTGAAATTTACTATTCCCATTCCAATCTGTGAAATAGTAGGGAAAGTGTTGGACTTCAGAAAAGAAAAAATTACTTTTCCCACTCCAATCTTTGCAACAGTAAGGAAAGCACTGGACTTCAGAAGGGTTACATTTATGATCCCCACTCTAATCTGTGCAACAGTAGGGAAAGAGGTGGACTACAGTGGGGTAAAATGTCCTGTTCCCACTCATGTGCAATATTAGGGAAATCATTGGAGTTTGGAGAGGTAACATTTACTATTTCCATGGCAGTGTGTGCAACAGTAAGGAAAGTGTTGGACTCCAGACGGGTAAACTGTACTATTCCCACTCCAGTCTGTGCAACAGTAGGAAAAGCGTTGGACTCCCAAGGAGTACTTTTAGTGTTCCCACTCCGGTTCTTGCAACAGTAGAGAAAGCACTGGAGTTTACAGGGGTAACATTTACTGTTTCCACTCCAGTCTGACCAACAGTAGGGAAAGTGTTGGCCTCCAGAGGGGTAACATTTACTATTCCCACTCAATTATGTGCAACAGTAGGGAAAGCGTTGGGCTTTGGAGAGGTAACATTTACTATTCCCACTTCAATCTGTGCAACAGTAAGGAAAGTGTTGGACTTCAGAGGGGTAAACTTTACTCTTTCCACTCCAGTCTGTGTAACAGTAGGGAAAGTGTTAGACTCTAGAGCAGTAACATTTTCTGTTCCCACTTCAGTCTATTCAACACTATGGGAATCGCTGGACTCCAGGGGGGAAATATTTTGTATTCCCACTCTAGTCTCTGCAACAGTAGGAAAAGCATTGGAATTTGGAGGGGTAAAATGTATCATTCCCAATCCAGTCTGTCCAACAGTAGGGAAAGCGTTGGATTCCAGAGGGGTAACATACTATTGCCACTCCAGTCTGTGCAACAGTCAGGAAAGCGTTAGACTTCAGAGGGTTAAAATATACTAGATCCACTCCAGTCCCTGCAACAATAGGAAAAGCACTTCACTTCAAACACATATCATATATGAAACATAACCTTACTAATGTAAAAAAATATAAAACTCTTAATAAAACTATATTAATTAAAAATTATATATATAAAAAATAATTAACATAATGATTAATCAATTTAAGAATTAACTATCAATGTAAACAAATGGCCAATCTTTTACCCCCACAAACCTAGGAGCTCCCACTTACAATATAACTAAAATAAATACATGTAACACAGTAAAAAAAAAAACTAATTAAATAATATTTAATAAATTAAAAATTCATTTTTAGTTAATTAATCAATTGAGTAATAATTATTAATTATTTAATATGTATATATTTATTTATAATTTAATAATTAACAATTAACTTTCCAGCCTATAACCCTACAAACTCTCCAACCTGCACCTAACAAATCACTTAAAAAATATGATTATTACAAAATGTACATAATTAAAAATCAATTAAACACGTATTCATAAATTGCTAGTCAATTATTACTTAATTAATGTCCCACCCTATGCCCTTACAAACCCAGCAAACTGTACCTAGCAAATAACTATGACTGTTACTCAATTTATATAATTAATAATCAATTACATAATTAGTAATAAATTAATAAATAATGATTATACTTCAATAAATTCCCACTCTACACACCTATAAACCTAGCAACCCACTACGATATTATAAATTACTATTATAATTAAATAAAGAAATTAAAAATCACTTAACATTATAAACTATATTTAAAAATATTAACAATTATACAAACAATATTAACCCTAAAAAATTCACATATAAACTAATACGCATAAAGATAAATAACAAACATTTTTTTTTGCAATTATATTATTGAAACCATATTTGCAACATTGCCTAAAGTTTACAAATTATTTTAGTAGAGAATTAGCCCAAAAAGCCTATTGGAAGGGTCAGGCTTGCTCACTATCCTCCTTTGATTGACACCATGTGAGGTTGGCTGGTATAGTTTTTTTTGGTGGGATGTGTTTCATACTCAGTTTAGTCTTGGCCATTGCCTGTCTTCCTCAGTAAGTCAGTGCTGGGGCAGCCCTAGACCTTTGACCCACTGGGAGATTGTGTGTGCTAAGCTTAATTGCATATTGTCCTACAGCAAAGTCTATAGTGTGGTATCAGATACCCCGTCTGCATGTTTTCCATGTGGCTCCTCTATCCATCAAAGCCACTTTTCTTGAGAACCATATTTCATTTATAAGGTCTAACTTGAGACACTGAGTGCTTCAGTTTCCCTTGTTATAGCTAGCATCATGATAATTCTGGCTTCTCTCACCACCACCTGAGGTTGCTATGAGTGTGTTGAATGTTACTCTGTCCTTTTAAGAATGATTGTCCTTGGCTCAGTGGGATGGACAACGCATCTCCTTCACTGTACCTCGTGTATGTGAGGGGACATAGTTTTGACTGCTGGTGCTATTCTGTACTTGTTCTTTTTTTGCCAGAAAACCTTCACCACTAATTCCTATGTTGTGAAAACATTTTAAGGAGTCACTTGTTAAACGGGATACTGGGCTCAAATTGCAACAGTCAGAGTTTCAAAAATGTTTTATGTGATTTCATAGAAAAGTGATTAAATTGAATACCACCACTGAGAAATTATTTCACCTAAACCATTTAATGGAAATGGCAGTTCCCATTTATTACATACCAATTCATAGAATATGTTTTTTTCTAAAGTGTTTTTTATGTGCCTATTTTTTAACATGTAAATGCCATTTCATTTGAAAATGAGTTGAAAATGAGCTCTTTCTTCTGGATTATCTTTTGGTTTGATATAGATCCTTTATTAGACATTATGGTTTCAAGAATTTTTACACACAAAATAGGATATTGCAACGTTGTTATAATTACATAATAAATATGTACTATTTCTATATTTTTTAACAATCAGTTACATGCATTCATATTTTTAACTATTTTATTTTAAATAATGTAATTAAATGTAACATTATTTCCTATTGGTTTTTATTTTACCTCCATTATTTTCTATTGAAAGGTGTTCCAGTATGAGTAGTTGTCCATGTATGGTGTTGGACTTACCAACTGTTTTTAGTAGTAACTTGCACTCGCATTTTGTGAATAAGCAAAAAGTTGTAAACTTACTCAAAAGTGTAAATTGCTCAAAAATTTTATCTTTAACTTAAACTTTTGATTACATGTACACATTTGAGTAAGTTTATTGCTACATTCATTTTTAAATTCAAAACATGGGGCCTAATTACAATGTTGGGTGGAAAGCCTCCGACCAGCTGTCGGATGCTTTCTGCCCAACATCGTCTGCTTTAGAATGATGGCATTCGGGTGAAACCTGCGGGAGGATTCCGGTATGGTGCTGGCGGGCTCAAGGAGCCTGTCGGTTCGTCGGAAGGCACCATAATCCCCCAATGATGGTGTAGCTAGGCTCGGCTCCGCCGTCGGGATTAGGATGGCACTTTCCGCCTGGCCTTTCATGGCAGTCTACCAGCCATGAAAGGCTGCCGGAAAGTGACTTAGGGGTCCCCTGGCAGGACCCCCTTCCCCCCTGGCCCTCTGTTATGGGGCCTGGGGACATCAATGGTGCCCCCTAAACATGCATGCACCGTGTGGCAGGCACCGTAAGGTGCCTGCCTTGTGACCATCCTATGGGTGGTCGCATCCAAATTGTGAGGTCAGAACTGCCGACATATGGTCCGGTGGTTCCAGACTGCTACGGGGTTCCAGACCGCTATGGTGTTGGGTGGATGCAAGTCCACCCAAGATCGTTACTAGGCCCCATGATATTAAAATCTTTTATAAATAACTAATACATGTGTTCTTTTTTCTATAGTTTAACATCAAATTATATTTATTTATATGTTTAACAGCGTTATTTCCTAAGGGGTTTTATTTTAATTTCCTATCTCCCTTATTTTCTGTGCAAAGGTGTTGCAGTACCAGTGGTTAGCCATGTTGGGTGCTGGACTTACTACTGTTTTTACCTTTTTTAGAAGTAACTCACACTTGGATTTTGTTAATAAGCAAAAAATAGTAAACTTTCTCAAAAGTGTAAGTTGCCTTTGTAAATCAAGCCCACAGTTTAAACTGTGTTATGGAGGCCTTAGGGCAACAGTCATACCTGTCTGACAGGTGAGCAATGGCACTTATCCTGCAATGCATTTCCTGACACAATGTGATAGGTTGGTGATACTGTTGTTACCAGTGGCATTGAGTGACTGGCGATGTGAACATACACATTTTGGGATTGGTTATTGGTAGAAGACGCACCTGTATGATTGAGTTGAAATACTTGTACCTTAACAATATGGGATAATGCTGGAGTGAGTGATACTAACAAAATTAGGTGTTTTGGTTGTTACTGTGGAAGTGCCATAGTATCCTTGTATGTTAAATGGCATAGAACTGTGAGGTTCAGCAACATGGACAATGATACCACATGCAATTACAGCTAGAACGTTGTTGGCCAATTTAACTCATCAGGCCACCACAGTCTATGACATATTTTGCCATTTAACATTTTTGAAAACTAGCATATTAAACATACTGTAATTGTCATACTCTGGATATAAATAAGCTAAAAACACACTCTTAAAATTGTATGATGCATGTTTTTTGAGTGCAAACTTTGGGGTAGGTGACACTAGTGTTAGTCATGAGAAGGGAGCGTATTATATGTGGACAATTTAGTCATGAGAACTGTTGAGAAACCGACAGCATTGCAAAATGTGATATACATTATTGTCTGGACTGTACATGTAGCTGACATTACACAAAACCATACATACAATTACATTGATAAAGAGTTAAAAGGCTCATTAGTTCATCTGAATGTTGAGCTCCTATAACAATTCAGGCAGTGGCAACAGCAGTGGAGGTCACAGTAGGTGCCATTGACCCTATTAATACAGATCATGTAGTTGTGAAATTAGCATACTAAAGTTCTGATTATGAGTTGCTCATTCAGTTTCATCCCGTACATAAACCCCTGTTTACCCACGGGTTAGAATTATGAGTCGTTATGTATTTAACGCATGCAATAATTATCAGATGCGTTAAATAGCTCAATCATCGTTAAATATCGGCAGGTCAAACCTGCCAAAATTTAACAGGGGAAAACCATACAGTAATTACTGTGTCATATGGATTTTGGTGTGTTAAATAGCAAAATCTGAATGTTATTTCTCAACAACACTTAAGAGGTGGTATTATCTTGCTCAATAAATAAAGTACCCATGGAATCATTGTTTGTCATGTGCAATAAATACCACCTAAACTTGTAATCAGGCTGGAGGTAAGGTTTTATAATTAAGGCAATTTTTTGTTTAGCATTTCCTATGGTAGGACAGCATAAACTATGCACAGACAGGCCATGGTGGCTGTTCGTTATTAAAGTGACAATGTACATGCCTTGTGGTAATTACCTTAAGTGTATGGTTGACTTTGCTCTTAAACTCACCTAGCTAAGTGATAGCATGTTGCGCCAGTTCTGGCAGAGCCTCTGCCTCATGGGGTGTTTGGGCAAAATATTGTGATGCAGAAATATCATTTTAAAGAATGATACTCTTTAAAATGATATTACTTAGCTAGTTTTGAATCCAGTGGCACAGTGAGCAAGGGACCCTCGTCTGGGCATACCCATCCCACTTAGGGCGAAAAGTGCAGCAGCAACAAATGATGGACCGAATGCTGAATGAATCAAACATTCACCCCTAGTCAAGACATCTGGGTTAAATCCTGGGGGGCAGATTTACAATTAACTAACGCAGCACGGCGCAGCAAGTCATTTTGCTGCGCCATGCTGCGTTAGTTTGGAAAGCACAGGGATGCGACATATTTACAAGAATATGTCGCATCCTTGTGCTTCCCCTGCGCTGGCGCACAAACTGCAGCCATGCGCCGGCGCAGGCACCCTTGCACCATGGTGCAAGGATGCCTGCGTCGTGGGGAGATTGTTTTTGTGCAGGAAGGGCACCTTCCTGCATAAAAACAATCACTACAACCATTTTCCTCTTTCAATGTGTGCTGCAGAATGCAGCACGCATTGAAAGAGGAAAAACGAGGAGAAATGAAAACATTTCTCCTCGGTGCGTCTCGCTACGCCACCTCTAGGGTGGCGTAGCTTTAGACGCATCTCCAGAGTTACGATTTCTCGTAATTCTGGAGATGTGTCTTAGTTCCATGGGTGCTGCGTGGGAACACCCACAGCAACACCCATGGAACGCCCCTTCACCGCAAAGTGCTGCGTGTGAATGGGCCGTATTTACAAGGAGAGGAAAAGTCACGCAGGGTGGCTTTTCCTCTCCTTGTAAATATGGAGCAGCCCTCTGCGCCACCAGTACGTCACAAAAAGTGACGTACTGGTGGCGCAGGGGGCTTGTAAATCTGCCCCTTCGTACTTTTGCTCACTACACCACCCTAGTTCTTTTTGCATTTGTGACTCTAAATGGGAAGGGTATGCCCAGACTTGGGTCCAGTGCTCGATATGCCACCCGATTCAAGCTAGCCTGGCTGATATGGGGTGTTACCATAAAACCGGTCCTAGGATGCTTGTTTCCTGTCCAGGGAGGACCCGGCTTGGCAGTTCGGTCTGGACTGTTCCCATAAGGAACAGGGTCAAGACTGATTTGCACATGGCTGGGTCCAAACTGGGGTGGCGTAGTTAGCAAAAGAAAGATCGATTTAACCCAGATCTCTTGACTAGGGCTGAATGTTTGATTCAATCAGAATTCCATCCTTCAATTTGTTGCCACAGCACTTTTCGCCCTAAGTGGGATGGGCATGCCCAGATGTTGGTCCCTTGCTCGCTGTGCCACTGGATTCAATCTAGCCTGAGGAACAGGGTCAAGACTGATTTGTATATGGCTGGATCCAAACTGGGGTGGTGTAGTGAGAAAAAGAATGATAGATTATATATATAAATATGTAAATCATAAAACAAGACCGTTTGTTAGGCCATTTTCCATCTCACACACAACTCACAGTATGCAGAGTAATGTGTTGTGCCTGAAATGTAGGGACCATTGTCACGGTTAAAGCATTTGCTAACATTATCTCCTATAAAATCAAAATTGTAAATGCTCAACCTTCTTCAGGAGCTGAAGTGGCAACCAGGCTGTTCTGTATCTGCAGGGCCAAAGGGTAATGGGCTTGTTGCTTTGTTGGCACGGAGTGCTCTAGCACACACCCATAGCACACTTCCCTAGCTGTGTATGAGTCTTCCATCAACTTTCTTTTGTCAGACAGTCAGCTTTAGTCCTGTACATTCACTGAGGTACTACCGCTCTAGTGATTACTTATCCCACTCTCACAACAATTCTGCACTCGCAGCCCAAGGCATTACTTCCTGGAGCACAGCTGGAAATATCCTACTGGCAATTGTTACTCCATACAATGCCATGATGAGTACTCACATCCAGTCAGTCCAAGGTCACCCGCTTCTCAACCGCAAATGGAATGCTTCCACCCACATAGCTGGTTTCTACATGAGTGCAACAAGATCAAAAGTTGCTCCCCCTAATTAAAGAGACAAACGTTGGTAGCTAATCGAGCTATTTCAATGATGACACATGACATAACATTCTGCAACAATTTTACAATTTTGTGAATAATTTTACTATAACAATTTACAGGAGTATTTCTCTTACCTCACATCAGTGCTTAATTTGTAGAAAAATAAGTTATGGTACCTAAATCTCCCCTCAGAAACCCATGGCCGGCACCAGTGCGTTAAGTACCAAGGCTATGTAGCCTGGAATCTACCTCATGCTTCTTTAATCCTCTACCAGACACTCCCTGCCACTTTATCTCACTCTTACAGGTTTCTGCTTTCTCCCTTTGTGAATTTATTGACTTTGTCTTTGTCTTTCTTTCCCCTTAGTGCATTTTCCCTCTCCTGCTCTTGGGATATATCCAATGTAGAAAAATAAGTACCAGTCCCCAGAAATGAGTGTCAGTAGGCCCTCCCAGTTACCACCAGCTTAAATTAAGCACTACCTTGCATGGGAACATGTGCTGCAAATTCAAGCTGCCCACTTAACAACAATAAAGTCAGTCTCAGGGTGGGAACATCAATAAGCATTCAAGAATAGCATGGCCCCCTGCTTTTGTCCATGGGCAAAGCAGTACAGTGCACTCTTTGAATTCAGGGCAATATGTAAAGCATTTCATACTCACATTACCCAATAGTAACTCAATGCCATAGGACTAAATTTCAACAAAACGTTTCCAAATAACCACTACAACACATAAACGCTGTAAATGGATTCAATTTATTAATGCAGAAATAATTAAGGTAATAAAGGCAATCTAATTACCTTTCACAGCGCCTGGGAGAAGGGGGCTCTGTGAACAAAGACTTGATGGGAGGGTAAACTGTTTCTTCATGAACAGAAGCCAGAATGCCAAATAAGACATCCCCTTCCTTAGAATACATCTCCACGTTCGGAAGTGAGAGTCCACAATTGTGTGTTCGGCCAGCAGATGCACCAGTGGATGCAGTTGCCCACAAGACCATTACAATTAACATGCATTTTATATGCATTTCCATGTTTGGAACTTCTTGGGAACCACACTGGGCCTTCTACCTAGAGATGATCTTCAAGCTAGAAAAACAAAATGGTGGTCAGTGTGTGAGGGTAAGATAGTTACTTAGGTCTAAGAACATGCTCATGGCTATCATAACCCTAAGGTTACTGTTCTCAAACCTGACATAAAAGAAATCACTCAGTAAACCACACCCAACAGCCTAGTGGTGGCAATCCATTATTACCATGACACAAATTAACATAATCCATTGACCCTTGAAAAACCCATAACCAGGTGTTGAAAGAGGGCAGGTGCCACAAATGAAGATAACTTCTTAGTAGTCAGCAGTATGGTAGCTGGTTGATGTTGATAATTAGATACGCTGTACAAGGTTGTTTACAAGCTACTCAGCAGAATGGCTCCCCAGTGAAGCTTCTACTCAGGTAAACCCCCCTCTGTAACCACTGACACAGCAATTCAATGATTCCACAACATTCAATGACATCATAGGACTGGTGAGCAGAGCAAAGAATTCATGAAAAAGAAAGATAGTTATAACAGAAGTTTTATTGTTAGCAAACATTGGACACCATGGGTTTAACAATTTAGAGCTGAAAAAATAACTAGTAGCCAAAAAGATTTTATTTGCTGCAATTAAATTTCTCATTAATTTTTCTTGAGATGACCAGCCCACTATTAGTTTTTATTACATTTTTAAAACAAATTGCATGTTGTAGAATCCTGACCCTGCCTTTCAGTAGTAGCATTGTCTTGAACTTATGGTAAGTTATTCCTGTAACATACAAAATTTGATGGGAGGAATGCTGGAAATTTGTCTAACCACTGGCGATCGCTCAGGGTAGCATCCCAACCCATCGTTCTTTTGCTCACCATGTCACATTCAGTTCGGAGCCAGCCATATGCAAATCAGTCTTGAACCTGTTCCTCATGTGAACAGTCCAGCTCGAACTGTCAGGCCAGGTTCTCCCTGAACCGGAAACAAGCATCCTGAGACCGGTTTCGGGTTTTCTCCCCTCATCAGCAAGGCTAGCTTGAACCCAGTGACACAGTGAGCATAGGACTCACGCCTGGAAATACCCATGCCATTTGGGGCAGTACATGAAACACACAAAAGATGATGGGAGGAATGCTGGCAATTTGACTAACCACTTTTCCTTTTGTCACCCTCAGTGGGAAGGATATGCCCAGATGCGGGTCCCTTGCTCACAGCGCTACTGGATTCAGGCTATCCTGGCTGATGGGGTGTGATGCCCCGAAACCGGTCCCAGGATGCTTTTTCTGATCCAGGGAGGACCTGGCTTGGCAGTTTGGGCTGGACTATTCCCATGAGGAACAGGGTCAAGACTCATTTGGATATGGCTGGGTCCATTCTGGGGTGGTGTGCTGAGCAAAAGAACGATGGATTTAACCCACATCTTTGTGACTGGGGGTGAATGATTGCATTGTTCAACATTCCGTCATCATTTGTTCCTTTTGCTTAAGTTATTTCTGTAGCCCTGCTTGTAAGTTTTGCTTCCTACTTAAAGTCATTATAAGATCACCAATGATACTATTCAAGTTCATTAGTTTCCTGATTGCACACGCTCATCTGTGCGAAGTAAGGCTGGCCCAATACAGTGTAGAAGTTAAGCCTGATAAGGACATTGTTGGTATGACTGAGCATGAAGAGTGAATGGATTGGGGAGTTCCCAACTGTCTACCAGCTTCCTGCCATATTGTGTTAGACCAGGTTGATTGAATGCAGCAGGTTAGGAAAGCATGTGGCAGCTTGGTGAGCATAGCAAAAACACAATTTTAATATGCATGTTCACTTAGATCATACCATTTTGTTCACTGTCACAAATCAGAAGCATCTTCCCTACATAACTCCTAATGCCGATGTGTGCACTACAAAGACATTCAATGATCCATTATAAATTACTCATAAAAGTTGATTATGCACATGGTCTCTCTACCCATTTCCTCACTCTCTTCAAACATCCAGCCACTATGTCTCAAAAGAGGTAGAAGGAAACACAGATCCTGAACTTATGTGCCAGAAAGTGTATTTTAGCATCCTCAACTTGTGCTTCAGATGTCTAGATCACACAAGGGGAATTGTACTATACTCCTTTGATGCAGTCTGAAAAACCATCCATGCCTGATTCATCTGGTCCAGTACAGCTCCTTAAGCTGGGCTATTGCCCATTGGCCAAGGTCTGAATTATGCAACCAACTTGTGGCCTCCCACTTCACCTGAGAGACATGCTTGGTTATAACATCACAGTGAATGGATAAGGTTGAATCTAAGATTAATGAGGAGAGTGTGCCTGTCCACAAATACCATTTCCTACTTCACACTAATGCAACTGGAGGACAAGGCTCTTGAGATTTGCAGAGCCAGGATAGAATCTGTCACCCTGTACAGAACTGAAATATGGGGAAGTAAAACTGTCCAGGTGCTTTTTTCAAGGGGAATCTATTTTGTTAGATCACTTTTTAATTTGCCCCAAACACCCCTCTTGGGCATTTATTCTTTGACACAGATATCAAGAAAATTGACCACCTCACTGTCTTAAAACCATTATTATTTTGGGCCAGATTATGGACAACATCTGAGCTCGACTTTTATAGGGCTTGTCTACTAGAAATCTTATCTCTAGGTAAGGCAGTTACACTGCCCTAGTTAGGCCATGTAAAGCATTGGCTAAATACCCTTGGGTTAGCAATCATGTTGTATGAGCCTTGTTCCATGGACCAGACATCCAAGGGCACTTCGAAAGCTTCTTATTAGCATTGTGTTGTGTGCAGGATTCATCAGTGTCCACAAAATGGTAGTTTAACTGACAAATGTTTGGAGTTTAAGCAATTTCCACCCACGTTTTGAATTGTACTTGGATGAAATATTTCCACACAAAAAGGCTTTTTATTAAATTTAGGTTTGGTACCATGCATATAACCAGTAAATGGAAGAGTCGCTCTGATGACGAGACTAACAAGTGTGATATGCATAATCACAATTTTAATTTTTTTTTTACCCGGTCTATCAGAATTTGAGAAGATACTAGATTCGCCTTTATGTCTTTTTTTAGGTTTAGGAACTACTTGCGGCATTTTAAACTTTGTATGATGTTCTATTTTGTGCATATTGTAAATTTTAACTATGGGCTTAATTATGATAGCATCGTAGCAGTAATGGGACCGCCCAACAAGGAGTCGGCAGTCTCGCTACCAATATCTGGATGAGTCTTCCTTCACAGTGGTCTTAAAGTGTATTTTTCCTATTGCGGCTTGTGCTGTGGGCTGCAGCACAAGCTGCAATAGGAAAAATACACTTTTGAAACATCCATGCACCGTGCGGCAGGCACCATGCGGATGTTTAGGGGAGCACTACAGGTGCACCCCAGGGCCCATAACAGAAGGCCACAGGGGACAGGGACACTGCTAGGGGGCCACAAAAGAACCTTTAATCCAGCCTTTACATGGCGAAACAACTGACATGAAAAGGCTGTTAGAAAGGTGTATTGTAATCCTTATGGAAGTGCCTGAGCAGGCACCACCTTCATTTTGGGGATTACAATCCGCCTGCGGCGCCGATGGCCTTCTTGAACCTGTCAGAGGCAGTCCAGATTTCCCCGCAGGCATCGGTCGGACCGCCTGTATCCTAATACGGTGGTCAGACAAATGCCTCAGATGTCGGGTGGACTGCTAATGAATGACGAGCTGTCGGATGGCCTTCCGCCCGACATTGTAATGAACCCCTTAGTGTTTTGTGGGGTCATGCCCTGAAATAGTCATATATTGACTTGACAAGGCAAAGTTACACTCACACATCTTAGCACTAATTACCGATCTTTGCAGATGAACCAGCAGTGAACTTAAACAAATAGACTTTAAAAATGTCATTGGTACACACAGATACCATGTCTGCAGGTAGATTGTTGCATCTCATTGGAGAGCATTATCCGTAAGTATGATAGATCCCCTATTCCACCCACCTTTAGGGACTGTTTGGGTTCTCGTAGTTGTCAATGACTGACCAATCAAGATAAAATCCTCCCATGACCAGTTTCTACATGTCCACAGGTTCATCTGTTTAGGGCCCATCTCCATTACTCCAGCAAAAAAACGTTGGCAGGATGTCATTCTCTTCCAAAACTAACAACACCAGAACATCTATGACTTGTCAAGTCAACTTTGCGTTTCAAATCTCAGGCTGCTTTATCCTTTAAAAAAAAAAAATGAATGTGAACTTGCAAAAGATTTATACAATGTCGAACTACTTTATTGCCCAAAGGTCCTTGGTGATTTTACTGGAGACTACTTTCTGTTGCTTGGAAAACAAGAAACTACAACACATTAGAAATTAAAATAGTACTTACTGAATTATCACAGAAAAATATAAGCGTGTTAGTAGTGAAGATAATCCGCATGTCTGCAATGACTCGAACAGTTACAGGACATTTAGTATGATCAGCACTTTTATAACATTTTTGTTTCCTAGCCATGCCTGTCACCAGGGAAATGGCTTCATAGTAATCACCTGTGCTCATCCCTTGATGGTCCACCCACCACCCCACAGCCAGTCCTCCTCCAGGTAATGACAGGTTAATACCAGCAGAAAATAGCCACCTTTCATCAATATAATCATAGCCTGTCTGCATAACAGGTAGTTATCAGGCACAGCTGTCAGTGACATCTACATTGTGATGGACATCTCTAAAAACTAGACTGTGACCAAATGAACTCACGCATAAGCACTTGTGGATGACGTGTGCGCATGCGACCTTCAGGTCACAAAAGCAAATGCTAGCAATGGCAAATTAGAGCCTGAATTAGAGTTTGGTGGATGGGTACTCCATCATAAGCTAGAAGGATATCCTGTCTGCCTTATTACAAGTGCATACTACATTGATACCACCTATACCTTAAAACACTTCAATATGGCATACCTACAGTAATAAGTGCTATATGAAAAATATGTTATCAACATTATTGGAATTAGCTGTAAAAGGAGTGTCTTCATGTGTTGAAGGCAAATCGTTTCTCCATTTCATTTCTGCTTTTACTGGTTTATTAACCAATCATAAAGTGAAATCCTATCCAAAAATTAAAGTAATTTGAAGAACCTTGTTCTCTCCATTAGCCATATCTGAGACACAGATTTGAGGAACCACTGTCCTTTGTCACTGTGTTCTATTTTCAGGCTCTGTACAGCATGTCAGTGATTGAAGAGGGAAATCTTTCAATATGGAAGCTAAGAATTAAGGCATCCGAAGTGAAGACACTGAGACAAAAGTCAGATCACAGTGATGTTGACATGTCCTGTCACTTGTTTTCCATACCCAGTTCTGCCTTGTAAGATTTGGAGATCCCGGGTCAGAAAATGACACAGCAGGGAGAAAGCTTTTGGTGTATTGAGCAATTGCTATTTTGTTTGGCAAGATCAAACTGATGCGTTTGCCATTGTAGAACAAAATACTTTGCCAAGAAGATCATTGAGCATGGCATATGTTCAGCATACTATCAGTGTATTCAGTGTAGTCATGAAAGCCAGGATTCAACAGAAAGCATGGAGATCCACTCCAGCTAGCTGAGGATCCATAGATTTAGTGGATGGTCTTCCATCAGGACAGCAATGACCTTGCTCCACTGACCTGTGAGTCTCTCACCATGCAACCCTACCATCTCACTAAAACACTTTGTTCACTTGCATATACAACCCAACAGTTAAATAATCTCTTTGAGACCCTGGCCTGCAACCCACTGACAACCATGTGAGAAAGTACATCCCAAAGGTCAGAGACAAGAGAGAATGTGCACCTATGACATCACAGAAAGGTGTTCTAATATATTCAAGATAGCTCAGTACTTTAAAGCAATATACGTCATGGACAGCCCTGGACAGTTCCTAAAACTATGTGGCCACATGAGTGGGAGTAACATAAGATGACATAAATTAGCAACTAACATTTGTAGAAGTAGAAAAAAAGGAGCAAAATGAATAGACATTGGACCCGATTCACAAAGGTAAAGTTAGATGAAAGTCTAACCTTGCGGTATTCATGATGAAAGTCGTTAAGTTCGATTTTTGGTATTCACAAAGGGCTTTTACGAATAGTAAATGGCCTTTGTGAATTCCTAAAGTTGTAAGTTAGACTTTTGATTAACTTTACCTTTGTGAATCGGGCCCATTGTTCTCAAGTTAAAGGTACACATATTACTATGGACAAGGAGAATGCGATCCAGATGTCACCTCCTACATCCCATGCTGCCCCAAATAATCAATTAAGAGAGAGAAAAGCAACAGATGAAAGAAATGCTAATATATCCACTCCGAATTTGACACTTTAAAACACACTTGAAATGCAAGTTCACTTCTCACCTGATTTGCATCTGTTACTCTGCAAAACACAGCTCTCCCAGATTGAAGGGAACTCACGCAGGCCCAGATTTACAAAACTGCCACACAACGCAGCGCAGAACCAAAAGTTGCTGTGCTCCATTGCGTGACAGGGAGAGAGGAGGAAAGCACCATGGCCCAGAGTTACTCAGCCTTTGTGTTGTCTTTGCGTTGTGCAATGCGTTGCCAGGCAATACAACGTCTTGATTAAGATTTACAAAGCCAAGCAAGGGGTGATTTTTGCCACCTTGGGTGATTTTGTAAAGAAATGTAATGCAACAAAGCAGCTTGCATCCACCTCTGCAATTCCATTTGATGCAATCCAAGAATTATTGAAATAAGTAAACCTGGGATTACACCAAATGGTATGCTACCTCAATCATGCCTTAATGAGGAGAAATATGTTTATTTCTCCTCATTTCTTCCTCTTTCAATGTGTGATGCAGAATGTATCACACATAGAATGAGGAAAATGCCTCTTAGAATTTTTTTTGTGCAAGATGGAATCCCACCCTGCATGAAAACAATCCTGCCCATGAAGGAGGCATCCTTGCATCATAATGCAATGGTGCCTGCATTGGCTTTAGGCAGCCTCATGTTTGCCAGTACAGATAAAGAGCTGTAGAGTGTTATTTCTTAGTAGACATGGCGCTGTTAAGCTCTCTCCCATTCATGCATCGCAGTGCAGCAACTGCGGTGGGACCAAGACTTTTGGGAAATGTAGACAATGGTCATCTGTATTGCAGTAATCGAGGTGCTGGTATCCTCTTGAAACAAATGATTAAATGCAATTGTTAGATCACGTGCCTCAGTGCTAACACAAGGGGTCTTATTGTTAATGAGAATAGGATGTTTTCATTTTTCTAAGAGAATGTGACCACAATCCCTCTTTGTTATGTGATCATTATAGTCATGTGTTTTAAACTGTTGGTTAACAACTGTCTAGACTCTGTTATAATTATTTCATCAAATGTAACTGATTCCAAAGGATTTTGTCATTGAGCCCGTGTATGTGAGTTTTTAATCTATAAACTCACCTTTGTACTTGTGTCAGTAACGTCCATGTCATGTTGGAATTTGGGGATATTTTTTCAAAGATATTCCATCGCAGAGCTTTTTCTGAATGACTCAAATCTAAGAAATGGGCTGTCGTCCTAGTAGTAGTGTGTTTGTACCATACATTATTGCCTTGTTCAAAGATCCTTACATTTATTTATCTGGAGGTCATCCCAATGTACGTCAGACCACATGGGCACCTAATCATGTAAGTGACATTGGTAGAATTACAATTTGAATGCTGATGTTATGGTCTAGGTAAGCCTCGATCTATAGTTTTAGATGCTGATGTAAGGTTACAAACAGAGCAGGTGACCACATGGTGATGTCCAGTTACCTGTTGTAGATTCCACAATGTGTGAGTTTCTTGTGTGATTGTCGTATATGCAACCTCTCCCCAGTGATAAAAACATTATCTTCCTTAGAAAAATCCAATTCCCGAAAATGTATATAGTAAGCACTATTGTGACCAAAACCTTGGCAAGCTGTGTTCTGATCTGGTTCATCTTTTCTGCATCAACCCATAATTAATTATTAGCTCCAAAAATCCATCAAAAATGAGAGATAGCAATAACAGCATCCAGCAATTTTGCATCCTGAAAAAGTCAGCAAATTGAACATTTGTTCATATAGAGTTATTTACTTTAGAATTCCTCTGTTTACCAAGATCTTTAAGTTTGGTTGAACTCAGCCTGTTGTCCGGTCTCATTGAGCTGATTTTTTCTCTATTGCAGTGCTTCCAGTCTGCCTGATTGCATGCCATTTTGGGCTGGTCATAGCCATAGGCCCTACTGCAAGCCTTATGAGGAGCTTACATGTTTTTTTAAGAGTAGTACCTTCCTCTCTGACTTTCATTATAAAAACATTATTTCATTGCTTCCTAAAGAACACATTTGTCTATTTTATTCATCCTTGTGTTACAACATTAAGGGCCAGATTACAAAAATTGGATTTGCAAGAAGTGTTTGAAAATTGTGCACTGACTTTTTGCAAATCCAAAAAGATTTTTCAGCTGCCCAATATATTAATAGGTCATGTCACAAAATCACCATTTGGAGATGGATGCAATTCAACCTATATCATCAATATTCATGAGGGAAGTTGCAAGTTGTGTAAACACAGGGCCTGATTTAGGGTTTGATGGTTTGAGTAGTGTGAACTAGTTTATCTCTAATCCTTGCATTACTTTTAAAAAACAGTACCAGCCTCTCGAAATTCAATTCATTTGAGTTCAATATACACCAATGTTTATTGATCATTTTGTGATCTGATTTGAGTTGTTGTTATAGGTACAGACACAGATTATCTGTTTTGGTTCAGTCCTTTCTCTGTCTATTAATAAAGAGTCTCTCTAGCTGTATTTAGCCCTCTTCCTAGCTTTCCCTATTATCTTTGTTAGGTAATCTCTAGTAATATTTTTTTTTGCTTAATACTTCTGCCTCTGATTTGAAGTCCTTCAAATTGGAGCTGTTCGTCGGATTCTTAGGAACTGCCCAAATGATAGATTCTCCTGAAGTGCAGGGGCATTCTCAAAAACAAGTAAGTCATTGTTGTCTGTTAGTTTGTTCTATACTTTTGTGAGTAAGGTGCCACAAACCGCCATGATTAAAAGATGCAGAATGAAATATCTTGCTTGCTCATTGACTTAGTGAATGTTCGATATTGATTCTGTTCATTTATCCAATCCACAAAACTGTTTGCTAATTCTTCAGACCCCTGCCAAATGATGAAATGTCATCAATATATTGACACCATGTGCATGTAATGAGGATTATTTGTCCAGATGTGTTCTTCTATAAATTGGTAGATATATAGGCAAATCAGGCTGGGAGCAAAAGTACTCCCCATGGAAGTTCCCATGTTGTTCCAATATAAATAATTCCTAGTAAGCGTCAGCCTGGCTAGTTTTAAGATGAACTCAATAGGTGTTTTAAAGGTTCAGTCCCCTGCATGTAGTAGTTCTGAAAGGGTTTGCAAGCTTCGTTCTTGCAGTATGTACGTCTATAGTGCTTCAACATCTAGATAGATTATTGTCTCAGCTGTGGATTAAAAGTCTTATTCTGTATGGTTTTTAACACATCTTTTGTATCCTTAATATAGGATGGCATCTTAGCTACCAAAGGTTGTAGAAACCACTTCACAAATGAAGAAA
Organism: Calotriton arnoldi; assembly: GCA_963921515.1. Taxonomy (NCBI): domain Eukaryota; kingdom Metazoa; phylum Chordata; class Amphibia; order Caudata; family Salamandridae; genus Calotriton; species Calotriton arnoldi. Next base: position 337,588 of record CAWUFW010003974.1, read on the forward strand.
GGGGCTCTAACACAAAGCTTATTCTAGACACTGTAGGGCGGCCTGGCAGAGGCATCCTACCATTGTGTTTTCTGGGAAGGGTATAAAAGTATGATGTTCTAAGATTCTATGTTGTTAGAAATGTTGCTCCCTGTTGTGATATCCAGTCTCTCATCCTAGCCTCGGTAACTAGCTTGTTAATTTCAGTCTGTAATTCTCTTGCTGGATCTTGTTTAAGTACCAAAAAAATCCTACAACCTTGTGGTAGGTTTCTACAGGCTGGGTTATAGTCAGCTTTGGTGTGGAGGACTATGGCCCCACCCTCATCTTCTGCTGTTATAATTGATTTGCATATGGCTGGATCCAACCTGGGGTGGCATGGTGAGCAAAAGAATGTTGAATTTAACCCAGATCTCTTGACTGGGGGTTTATGTTTGATTTGCTATGCATTCCGTCCATCATCTGTGTGTCTTTTGCTTTCTCACCCTAAGTGTGCCAGGTATACCCACTCGCGGGTCCCGTGCTCACTGTGCCTCTGGATTCAAGCTAGCCTGGCTGATAAGGGGTGATGCCCCGAAACCGGTCCCAGGATGCTTGTTTCTGGTCCAGGGAGGACCTGGCTTGGCAGTTAAATCTGGACTGCTCCCATGAGGAACAAGGTCAAGACTGATTTGCATATGGCTGGCTACAAACTGGGGTGGCATGGTGAGCAAAAGAACAATGGATTTAACCCAGATGTCTTGACTGGGGGAGGGGAATGCATGATTTGCTCTGCATTCTGTCCATCATTTGTGTGTCTTTTGCCTTCTCGCCCCAAGTGCGCCGGGTAAGCCCAGACGTGGGTCCCGGGCTCACTGTACTAATGGATTCAAGCTAGCCTGGCTGATGAGGGGTGATGCATCCAAAACTGGTCCCAGGATGCTTGTTTCTTGTCCAGGGAGGACCTCGCTTGGCAGTTCGGACTGGACTATTCCCATGAGGAACAGGGTCAAGAAAGATTTGCATATGGCTGGGTCCACACTGGGGTGGCATGGTGAGCAAAAGAATGATGGATTTCATCCATATCTCTTGACTGGGGATGAATGTTTGATTTGATCTGCATTCCACCCATCATCTGTGTGTCTTTTGGTTTCTCGCCCTAAGTGCACCGGGTATGCCAAGACGTGGGTCCCGGGCTCACTGGGCCACTCGATTCAATCTAGCCTAGCTGATGAGGGGCGATGCCCCGAAACCAGTCCCAGGATGCTTGTTTCCGGTCCAGGGAGGACCTGGCTTGGCAGTTCGGGTTGGACTGTTCCCATGAGGAACAGGGTCAAGACTGATTTGCATATGGCTGGGTCCAAACTGAGGTGGCATGGTGAGCAAAAGAACGATGGATTTAACCCAGATCTCTTGACTGGGGCTGAATGTTTGATTTGCTCTGCATTTCGTCCATCATCTGTGTGTCTGTTGCTTTCTCGCCCTAAGTGTGCCGGGTATGACCAGACGTGGGTCCCGGGCTCACTGAGCCACTGCATTCAAGCTAGCCTGGCTGATGAGGGGTGAGGCCCCGAAACCGGTCTCAGGATGCTTGTTTCCGGTCCCGGGAGGACCTAGTTTGGCAGTTCGGGCTGGATTGTTCACATGAGGAACAGGGTCAAGCCTGATTTGCATATGGCTGGGTCCAAACTGGGGTTGCATGGTGAGCAAAAGAACAATGGATTTAACCCAGATCTCTTGACTGGGGGGTGAATGTTTGATTTTCTCTGCATTCCGTCCATCATCTGTGTGTATTCTGGTGTTATAAATATGTAATTCCTGGTACTCAATGACTCTATAGCAATTCTTTCTCCTTTTGTTAGGTTGTTGTAATGGGTCAGGTTTGGACTCATGGTTTTAATGTCTTTTATTGCTCCCCCATTGCCTTTGTAAATCTCCCAGGGGTTCTGTCTCAGTGTGATAGATTCTGTCCTAAGGAGGTCCAGAAAAGCATCTGAATTGCACTGCTATTTTCTCCCAAGTACAGTATGATGGTAATTGCAGAAAACCGAAGATAGACTTTACCTCTGCAGAATAACATTCAACAACTAAGAGCACACAGCATCACCTCTCTGGAAAATATCCACCCTCTCTGGAGACAGAGGCTAGTTGCATGCCATCCTGTGAATTACATGTATTGATAATTGCTGTGCTTTGATTTTAACTGACTTTCAGCGTGTGCATTGGGTTTGGGCTGATTTGCACAACTTGAGTGCAACGCGGACAATTAACCCCACGCACAGACTTATTTTAATATTTTTAATGTGTTTATGATTCCTGAGCTGTTATTAACCACTTACCTTTTAAACTGCAACTTCCCCAGCTTAACTCCTTATTTTTCTCACACTCCGGTCCACCGCGTGTTTATTCCATTTGAGTGGAGAGTGCGAGCGGTCTAGTTCTTTTCCCCCCCCATTTCTGGTCACGTCACTTCCGGCTATGACACTCTAGGGTGGGCGGGATAATTCTCCTCAGCCTGTCTATTTAATGGACAGGATCCCGTGGACGAGCAGTGGAGACAAAGGCTAGTTGCATGCCATTCTATGAATTACATGTATTGATAATTGCTGTGCTTTGTTTTTAGCTGACTTTCAGCGTGTGCATTGGGTTTGGGCTGATATGCACGACTTGAGTGCAACACGGACAATTAACCCCACACGCAGATTTATTTTAATTTTTTTAATGTGTTTATGATTCCTGGGGTGTTCTTAACCACTTACCTTTTAAATTGCAACTTCCCCAGCTTAACTCTTTATTTTGCTTGCACTCTGGTCCACCACAGTTTTATTCCGTTTGAGTGGAGAGTGCGAGCATTCTAGTTCTTTTTTCCCCTCATTTCTGGTCATGTCTCTTCCGGCTACGGCGCTCTAGGGCGGGCGGGATAATTCTCCTCAGCCTGTCTAGTTAATGGACAGGATCCCGCGGACGCGCAGCGGTCGCGCTGCTGGCGCGCCGAAGGCATGCAAAATATGGTAAACTACAATGGCTCTGTCGGGGAGCACCAATTGCTTTGAGTAGCAAGAACAAATCATTAAAAAGTATAAATTCATATGCGTACGCAGTGAGTCAAGTAACACTGTAAGTAGAATAAAGCAGCACGCACAACAAAGCAAAAGCAAGTATCCGAACACCCCGGTACAAATGGAAGACGCAAAAGTACTTTGCAACAAAACTTTTGTTATTAAATTTTTCATACGATATCATAGATATACATATTGCAGGGCTGTCCAAGTGAAAATGAAGTATAAAGGTGACAGGTGTTTTAGAGTGACATGAGTGCTCAGTGCTGGTGATAAGGTGTTTATATACAATTGTGACGCTATGTACAAGTATATACAATTTCCAGGAATGGTCAGAGCAATAATTTAAGGAATCTCTCTGGTAATGGCAAAGTTGCTCTATAGTAGGACCCAGAGATATGTTAAGGCTGAACCAAAGTTAAGTGTCGACGTTTCGACCCAGACAACGCATGAATGATATGTTGTGGCGGGTCTTCTTCAGGACAAGGGGACAGCCCCAAACGTGGAAAGGCGTCCCGCGCAGATGGATCTGCAAGTGTCAGGGAAGATGCAAGTTGGCACAATCTCATGAATGATTAAGGAGGGATAGCGTCCCCTCCGGGGAACAGCATGCATAAATCAAGGTAGGTGTCCTGTGGCTTGGTGAAAAGATCAGGACAAATCCAGCAAGGTTTAATGGCCAGTGCCCTGGGGCTTGAAGACAAAATGGGGACAATTCCAGCAAGGTGTGATTTGAGTAAATCCAGGCAAAAAGTCCATGGATTGTGGCTGCCGCTCTGCAGTCGTACGCATATGAATTTATACTTTTTAATGATTTGTTCTTGCTAAAAAAAGCGATTGGTGCTCCCCGACAGAGCCATTGTAGTTTACCATATACTCACCCAGGCTCTGAGGGATACTGGGTTACCCCATTGTGTTATACCTGAAGGCACGCAAAAGGCAAGCCTGTCTGCGTCCATCCACGCCCTGCCGTCGCAAGGAGCCAGGACCACTGCCCCTGGTAACAGCCATTCTCTACAGAGTTACACCTACACTAGTGCAAAGCTTAACGGCATACGCCGGTCGGCAAACCTGGCTGCCGCCTCATGGGGGTGTTATGCAAATGCTCTCTTAGCCAATCTGGTGGGGCCATTTTCTTGTAGTTTCTGGCACCACCAGAGTCTTATAGTAAGTGCTACGGGGGAAGTACAATATCCCCCCAAGATGCAGCTGTTGATTTGAAGCCAGCAACAAGCTCTTCTGTGACTTTACAGTACATAAAGGGGGTGGTCCCAGTGGAAACACAATATTACAAAAATATCAACATCACCTGTTAAATCAATTACAATCAATACTTATTCATGTTGAAAATATTTCAAAACATAGAGCTGTCGATGTTTCGACCAAGCAGCTAGTGAACAGATGTGAATTCTGCCTCGAGATATTTGGAGCACCTTGAATTATTCATGCCTCTTTCTACAATATTAAAGAAATAAGCCAAATCCATTAACAATTTTCACCAAGAGTCTGTCCCTCTCTGACCCTGGAGCCTGGTGTCAGTTCTTTCCACCACATGTCCTGGTGGACTAAGGGTGCCCCCCATGGTCTTGAAGAAGACCCTTCTGTAAGGAGTAGAATTTCCTACACTAACCCTGGGTCGAAATGTTGACAGCTCTATGTTTTGTTTACCAAATGTAGACAACAGTGATAGATTCATCGTGTCCTCTCTGACATTCTGGTTTTGTAAATAATGTAGCCTTGGTTAAGGCTGGACAGGCTTTTCAGGTTGTTGATGTATATACTGTTCACTGCCCTCCCTCTCTCACTTATCCTCACTTTTGCACATTGCTGCTCCATTCCCTCCTACCACCCCTTTTGGGGCACCTATTCACAAATGTATTGACAAATGTGCTGTCTTTTGAACATGATAAAATATATGTTCAACTTGATTAAATATTTTCAACATGAATAAGTATTGATTGTAATTGATTTAACAGGTGATGTTGATATTTTTGTAATATTGTGTTTCCACTGTGACCACATCCGTTTATGTACCGTAATTTACCCAGGTCCTAGTGACGTGTCTGGGTTAACCCCATTGTTTTGTAACCCCCTCCCCTTCTGTGAATTTAGGCAGAAAGGCCTCGCTCTGTCCTACCGATAGTTGGAGTGCCTTTCTAAGAAATGTCAGGTCCCTGCCTAAACATTGCACTGAAATACGGGACTTACTGAACTCTCAGGCCCCGGACGTAGAATTCCTAACAGAAACTTGGCTTAAACCCTTCTCCATTCCAGCCATTGCATTAGCCCTCCCAGACCAGTATCGAATTTTGCATCCAAGCAGGAACAGTAAAATAGGTGGAGGTGTTGCTATTGTTTTCAAATCAACCATGAACATCACAATAACAGATACTTCCTTAGACAATTCGATAGAGATTCGTTTTTTTAAGATTGAACTTTCACCACAGGATTGCTGGAAAGGCGCTTTAGTATACCGCCCCCCAGGGTCTCTTAAGGACTTCTCTTTAAAATTAATGGAAAGGATCGCCCCCCACGTCATATCTTCTAAACAATTTCTCCTATTAGGGGACTTTAACATACATAGTAAAAATAACGAGAATGCAGACGCCGCTCTCTTCCTGGCAGACATGGCCTACCTAGGGCTGGAAAAAATCAACTGAGGGCCAACGCACGTAGCATGGCATACGTTAGATCTTATTCTGACCAACTCTCTACACATACACGTCTATCCCCCGGTGCCAGTGATTTGGTCAGACCACTCTCTAATCAACTTTAAGATCAATAGCACTCATGAGATTGAGGTCAACGCCCCTCCCATCGGGAAGATATCGTGACAATGGCATAAAATCTCAGCAGAAGCTTTTTTGAAGAAGTTCAGTCCACCTACCTTTGGCATGCCCAGGGATATACATTTTAAACTTAATGAACTCCATCATGCTATAGGGGCGGCCTTAGGCATTTTGGCACCACTTAAGGCACAGCAGCCCAAATCTCAAAGAAAGCATGCAGCCTGGTTTACCCCAGAACTACATAGGGAGAAATCCAAATGTAAAAAACTGGAGAAAATCTGGCGCAAAACCCAATAACAGGAAAAGAAAGAAATATTTAAATTGGCGGCAACCACCTACCATAAAAATATTAAGTTAACGCGGGAAGGACATATTGTCGCGCAATTAAATGAAGCAGGGAATTCAGCGAAGGAACTTTATACGATCCTTAAATCTTTTACGACACCAACCGCCTGCGCAAATCCTATCCCAGTTTCTCAGATTTTATGTGATAATATCTCCAGTTTTTTCGAGGAAAAAATGTTAAAATCTACGACAAATTTTCCAGGGATACTAGTACCTCTGACACTCTCATTACCTCTTCAACAGCCCCCAAAAAGAAAGATGTGGTTCTAGCCAGCTTCCCCCCCTGCAGGTTTCTATAGTAGAAGAGATGTTAAAAACTGCTAAATCAGGTTCCCCTATGGACATCATGCCAGCTAGACTATTCGCCTTGCTGGCCCAGCATCTTGCCTCTTCAATATGCACATTATTTAACTACTCCCTAGGTGAGGGGAGAGTGCCTCTGGATTGGAAATCTGCCCAAATCCTTCCAATTTGTAAAAAGACTAACGTGCCTCCCTCAAAACTATCTAACTTTCACCCTATTTTGCTTCTCCCGTTGATGAGCAAACTTTTGGAGGGATATACTAACTCACAACTTATGGAATATATTGAAGCCCAATTATGTCTAGACCCCTCACAGTCTGGTTTTAGACTAAGACATTCCACCGAATCCACCCTCTTAGGTGTGACAGACTTTATTAAAATTTCTCTAGACAATAATAAGGCAGTATCACTAGTGCTGCTAGACGTGTCTGCAGCTTTTGATGCTGTAGCTCATCATAGGCTATTCGAAAGACTGACGGAAATTGGGGTGGTAGGGCCGGCTCTTCAATGGTTTTCCAGCTTTTTAGAGCATCGCACTCAAACCGTCAATCTGGGTCCCTTTTGATCTGGTGCCAAATCCCTAACGAAGGGGGTTCCCCAGGGCTCTTACCTTAGTCCTACTCTTTTTAATATATATGTGGCCCCCCCTTGCCAATATTATCAGAGACCATGGCTTTGTTCCTTTTTCATATGCGGACGACACGCAACTTCTTCTTTCATTTGATAATAACACGGAGGAAACAAAGCAGCTCTTTGCAGACTGTATGCAAGCTATCTCTGACTGGATGACAGACTGTTCTCCAGTTGAATGCTGGTAAAACGGAAGTTCTTCTGTTTGGCAGAGCACACAAATCCTGTGGTCCCCTGATTGGTGGCCGCTAGGATTAGGCCCTGCCCCCAGGGCAAAAAATCTGGGTGTGCATCTAGACCTCTCTTTATCTATGAAAGACCAAGTTGCAGCCGTTTCAGGGACTTGTTTCACATGCTGAAGCTCCTTCGGAGAGTGTTCCACCTTCTCCCTTTATCTGTCCATAAGACTCTACTCCAAGCTTTAGTGGTCAGTCGACTGGACTACTGCAATGCACTCCTGGGAGCAGCAAATGAGGTGGCGTTAAAGAGGTTGCTAGTAGTTCAGAATACAAAAGACACACAATTGATGGACGAAATGCAGAACAAATCAAAACATTCACCCCCAGTCAAGAGATCTGGGTTAAATCCATCATTCTTTTGCTCACCATGCCACCCCAGTTTTGACCTGGCCATATGCAAATCAGTCTTGACCCTGTGCCTCATGGGAACAGTCCAGCCCGAACTGCCAAGCCAGGTCTTCCCTGGACCGGAAACAAGCATCCTAGGACCGGCTTCGGGGTTTCACCCTCTTCAGCCAGGATAGCTTGATTCCAGTGGCACAGTGAGCCCAGGACCCACGTCTGGGCATACCTGGCGCACTTAGGGCGAGAAAGCAAAAGACACACAATTGATGGACGGAATGCAGAACAAATCAAAACATTCACCCCCAGTCAAGAGATCTGGGTTAAATCCATCATTCTTTTGCTCACCATGCCACCCCAGTTTAGACCCGGCCATATGCAAATCAGTCTTGACCCTGTGTCTCATGGGAACAGTCCAGCCCGAACTGCCAAGCCAGGTCTTCCCTGGACCGGAAACAAGCATCCTAGGGCGCAGGGTCAAGACTGATTTGCATATGGCTGGGTCCAAACTGGAATGGCATGGTGAGCAAAAAAACGATGGATTTAGGCCCAGATCTCTGTACTGGGGTGAATGTACGACATTGTTCTGCATTCTGTCCATCAATTGTTGTTTTTGCATTTGTCACCCCGAGTGGGACGGGTATGCCCAGACGTGGGTCCCGTGCTCTCCATGCCACTGGAGTCAAGCTATCCTGGCTGATGAGGGCTGAAAGCCAGAAACCGGTCCTAGGATGCTTGTTTCGAGTCCAGGGAGGACCTGGCCTGGCAGTTCGGGCTGGACTGTTCCCATTGGGCGCAGGGTCAAGACTGATTTGCATATGGCTGGGTCCAAACTGGAATGGCATGGTGAGCAAAAAAACGATGGATTTAGGCCCAGATCTCTGTACTGGGGTGAATGTACGACATTGTTCTGCATTCTGTCCATCAATTGTTGTTTTTGCATTTGCCATCCCGAGTGGGACGGGTATGCCCAGACGTGGGTCCCGTGCTCTCCATGCCACTGGAGTCAAGGTATCCTGGCTGATGAGGGCTGAAAGCCCGAAACCGGTCCTAGGATGCTTGTTTCCAGTCCAGGGAGGACCTAGCCTGGCAGTTCGGGCTGAACTGTTCCCATTGGGCGCAGGGTCAAGACTGATTTGCATATGGCTGGGTCCAAACTGGAATGGCATGGTGAGCAAAAAAACGATGGATTTAGGCCCAGATCTCTATACTGGGGTGAATGTACGACATTGTTCTGCATTCTGTCCATCAATTGTTGTTTTTGCATTTGTCACCCCGAGTGGGACAGGTATGCCCAGACGTGGGTCCCGTGCTCTCCATGCCACTGGAGTCAAGCTATCATTGCTGATGAGGGCTGAAAGCCCGAAACCGGTCCTAGGAGGCTTGTTTCCAGTCCAGGGAGGACCTGGCCTGGCAGATCGGGCTGGACTGTTCCCATTGGGCGCAGGGTCAAGACTGATTTGCATATGGCTGGGTCCAAACTGGAATGGCATGGTGAGCAAAAAAACGATGGATTTAGGCCCAGATCTCTGTACTGGGGTGAATGTACAACATTGTTCTGCATTCTGTCCATCAATTGTTATTTTTGCAGTAGTTCAGAATACAGCAGCATGGTTGGCACTCAATAAGTCTCCCAGAACTGCCTCCCTGCCATTATTGAAATCACTTAATTGGCTCCCCCTCCATGACAGAATTAAGTTTAAAATCTGTTGCCTGGTCCATAAATCTATCAATGATAGTGGGCCTAGATATCTGGCGGAAAACTCGTCCACTATCATCCCAGCAGATCTCTGCGATCTGGAGAGAAGGCTCTGCTCGTAGTCTCTCGATTTAATAAACTTCGATCCAGGAGCAAATCTTTTGCCTATCTCGCACCCGCGTTTGTGGAACTCACTCCCCATCGCCTTACGCAAATGTCCTAATCTTCTTAAATCCAGGAAACTATTGAAAACTGAACTCTTTAATATCTGAATGTTTCTCTATCCTCTATCTCCCTCCACTCCCAGTGCGGAGATACCCTTTCGGGGGTGATTCGAGAGCTCTATACAAATTCTTCATTCATTCATTTATTCATTCAGAGTGATTAAAAACATATCTTGCTCAGAAAAATCTTATTCCCTAAAATGGATATTGCAACCACTCTTGTGACCAAAACCGTGGCAGGCAGTAATCTGATGTGGTTCACCTTTTCTGCATCAACCAATGGAAAATTAGTAGTTAAAAAAATCCATCAAAAATGGGAGATCACACTAACAGATTCTGGCAGTTTTGCATCCTGAATCAGCCATCGAATTGTACACTTGTTCACAAAGAGTTGTTTACTTTAGAATTCCACTGTTCAAAAAGATTTCCATCTCTATGTTTTGGTAACTCTGTAAGTTTGGTTGAATACAGCTTGTTGTCTGATCTCATTGAGCTGATTTCTCTCTATCATGAAAATTAGGTAGGAGGGTAATGTAGGACTTGGCCTTTTTGGTTAAAGTTCCCTAAACTTTTTGCTTTCCCTCTAGTCCGTTTTTCTGACCTAGAGATGCCAATTTAGATGCTTTGGGTACTTTGCCACTGCTGATCAGTCTCAAAGTACAGGAGTTCCCTGTGTAAAATGTATGGTGTTTGGTTGGCCATGATTGGTATGTTTGCCTCACTAGTAAAAGTCCTTAGTGATGTGCACTGTGTGTGCAAGGGCTAGTTATGCAAGGGCGCGCAGAGAAGGGAACTCAGGCCTTCAGTGTAGGGCCTGCGCGCAGAATGCTAAGTTAGCATGTTGTCCTGACAAGTGCAACCACTTGTCAGGCCTGACTTTCCCTTTTACATACACATGGGGCACCCCTGTGGTAGGTCTCAGGTAACCCTTGGGCAGGGTGCAATGTAGGCAAAAGGCAGAACATAAACTGAGGTGTGTGTTGTGTTCTGGCTGTGAAAAACTCTCCATTACGTTTTTCACTGCTGAAAGGCCATTCTGCCCATAGGTCAGAATGGGGGAGGCCAGGTGTTGTATTTGTTAGCCTAGTTTCCTGTCAGTTTATAATGGGGAGGTGAAGTTTGGTATGTGTGAACTCACAGTGTCATAATGCATCTTTCTGTAAAGGTGGTTTTGTCACTGTGTGTTTATAAACCACTCTTTTAGAAGTGGCTGAGTTATGTGCTCTGAGCATTTCTGTGTGTCTCTGAAATGTGGATTGTCTGTCTGGAATTGAAAGGTGAGAGGAGCTGGGAGAGTTCTTGACCCAGGGAGGGGTTGAGATGGCACCAGGCTGCCCTGCATCTGGAGAGTAGGGGGAGGAGAAGCCCTGGAGGTGAAAAGGCCTGGGCTGGTGCTATAAACCAATTGACCCATTTCCTGCTGAGTGATTAAGGATCCAGACCCCCAGTATCAAAGGGAGAGAGGTGACACTTGGAGGGAGACACCCAGAACTGATTTAGGGAGGGGTCAGGGACCCTTGAGCACATACAAACTTCAAAGACAGTAAGGGGTATAACTATGAGAGCTGAAACCCCTGAATGTGGGAATGAAACAGATATGGATTGAGACTGAAAAGGCTTGGACCCATTCTGTGGTCAAGAGGAACCTCTGCTAAAGAAGGAACAACTGAAGAGACTGTGGTGGATAGACCTATCCTTGCTTCATGATCTGGGGCTGGTCTGCAGTTTGCTGTTCTAACAAAGGAAGAGGCTGTTGGGACTGTGCTTGGAGGCGCTGGGTCCCCCTGCTTGAAGAAGACATTGCTTTGTGCTGTGTCTTGTAACCCCAAGGGCCCGAGGTGAGCTGGCTCCCTGTTTGGAAATACAGGATCATAAAAGTTACCGGAGAAGTCCCAAGCAATGCGGTGTGCGTGTGCTTTTTGCTGCCTGAGACCCTCAGAAGTTGTGCCGTGTGATCGTGGGCATGCAGGAGTAAGCTAAGTCTAAGATGCGCAGAGTGCGTGTCGTGGTGCAGGCCAAGGCATTGGTGAGGAGCGTCTGGTCGTGGAGTGCACAGGGAGATGAGGCGAGGCGAGGACGCACAAGTGTGCGTGTCATGGTGCAGCCCGGGTGCTAGTGAAGAGCGCCTGGGCCTCGTGTGCACCAAAGGAAGCAGCGAGACTCGGATGCGCAGCGTGCGTGTCGTGGTGCAGTCAGGGCGTTGGTGAGGAGCGCCTGGACATCGTGTGCACCAGCGGAAGAAGTGAGTCTCGGACGCACTGGGAGCGTGTCGTGGTGCAGCCCGGGTGTTGGTGAGGAGCGCCTGGGCCTCGTAGGCACCAAAAGAAGAAGTGAGTCTCTGACGTGCAAGGGTGCATGTTGTGGTGCAGCCAGGGCGTGAGGAAGAGCGCCTGGACATCGTTTGCACCGGGAGAAGAGGTGAGACTCGGACGCGCAGGAGTGCGGGTCATGGTGCAGCCAGGGCGTGAGGAAGAGCGCCTGGACATTGTGTGCACCGGGAGAAGAGGCGAGGCTTGAACGCGCAGGTTGCGTGTTGAGGTGCAAGCGGAGCTTTGGTGAAGAGTGCGAGATCGTCGTGAACACCAGAGAAGAGGCAAGTCTCGGACGCGTGGTGTGCGTGTCGAAGTACAACCTGAGGTGTTTGTGAGGAGTGCCGGGTTAGGTTGTGCACCAAACTGAAGTAAAGTCTCCACAGTGCTGAGGGCGGGTCTCGGTGTGGACCGAGTCCGCCGCAGTGAGGGCCCAGTCATCGGGGCCCTCGGAGTCCATCAGTAGCAGCCTGGACCGGCAGCCACAGAAGAGCTGAGCCGCCGGCCCGAGTCCGCCAAAACCCGTGGCGGAGTTCTGGATCAAGGCCCAAGTCGCTGACGTCGCGGAGGAGAGTGGGATCGCGCCCCCCCAGGTAATGTGGATCAACACCTGGGGTGGGGTGCGGGCCTGGAGGGACACTCTCTCGGCCTCCCGCTCAGTCAGCTGTGCGAACTGTTGCTTCGGCTCGGATCCCGGCCCGTGCAGACCCAGGACGGGGCAGTACTGGGGCCGGAGTGGGAAGCAGTACTTTGTGTGTCATCATTTGATCCATAACGGGGGCACTGTTACTGGAGCACGTAAAACTGTCGTATTACACAATTGCATTATTGCTGCTAACGAACTATCGAACTGTCGTATGACTCCTGACCTCATTTGTGCCTAACGAACTTTATGCTTGGTGCGCTACGCACTGCGTTATTTCTCCCATGCATATTATTTGATTGTAACGTAGCGCATTGTATGATTTCGTCAGTGCACCATATCTGAGTATAATGTGGCGCAGTGTATTAATTCTTTGTTGCACTGCACAGGATTGTAGCGTGACGCATTGCTTTGTTTCTTCCTGGTACAGGGTATGCTGGTGGTGGTACGCATTGCATTATTCCTTCAATTGCAAAGTACATGACTGTGGCGCTACGTATGGCATTATTTCTCTGTTGCACAGTATAAGAGAATATCGTTACGCATTGCAGTATTGTTTCCTTATGCAACGTGTGTGTTTCTAGCAATACGACTGGTCTAACCTATTGGGAAACGGTTAGAGAAGAGCTTAACTGTTGGTTAGACGCAGTGGTTGGGATTAGAACCTACCAACCCACCGGAAAGAATACTACCCGTTCTTATATGTTGATTTTGTATCGTGTGGTCGTATCGTATAATTTCTTGTATAAAGATTATACTCTTTTTATCAATACTCGTGTGGAGTCTATTTGTGATAACATTATGGGGTTATTGTGAGCGTGGTTGCACATACTGAACACTCGTGCCTTGGAGATAAGCCTGGCGGCTCGTGCCAAGCTACTAAAGGGGTGAGCAGGGCTATCTCAGACGGTGTCCTTACTTAGCCTAACGTTGAAGCGAGAGGTCGAGAGCGCCCGCCTACAGCATTTGGTGGCTGCGGTAAGCGACAGGGACCTCCACTTCCAACAGGTAACATCTCTCATTAATTCCAGTCATTACTCTTCCTGATTGCATGCCCTTTTAGGCTGGTCAGAGACATAGGTCCTGCTGCTTGTCTTGTGAGGAACTTAGTTGGTTTTTAAAGAGTAGTACCTTCCTCTCTGATTTTCAATATAACCAACGTCTTACATTGCTTCCTCTGCAACACATATTTGGTCATTTTATTAAAACTTGTTTTAAAACATTCGGGGCCAGATTGCTAAATTTGGATTTGCAAAATGTGTTCCAAATTGTACACTGACTTTTTGCAAATCCAAGGTGATTTTGCGATTTGACCTATGTACTAATTGCTCAGTTCACAAAATCGCCATTTGGAGATGGGTGCAATTCAGGAATTCAACCTATAATAGTCATGAGGTAAATTGTGACTGATTTAGGGTTTGATGGACAGAGCAGTGTTCTCTGAGGTGACACATTACTTCTGCCATTGTGACTGTACTCAATCTACCAAATTTAGAGATGATCAGTAGCTGAGCGGTCATCTCTGTTTTAGAAGAACAAAAAACTAGCTACCCGCAAACCATGATAATTTTATACCACAAAAAGGGGGTAATTACTGTTGTTTTACTGTCCCTTACCATCAGGTTTTTCCTCGAAGAAACAGACAGAACAAAAAAACATTTCACTGGCTACCTTAAATCGGACGAGTGATTTATTGTCCTTCCTCTAATGGTCACTACTTTGTTGGGCCGTCAGAGGAAGTATTCCATCAACAGGGCCAAATCCTGTGAATCTCCTTACTTGCATTTGGGAGAGTAGCCTAACATCAACATTGACCATTCTTTTTCTCATTTTAGGCCTTGGCCAGGCAGGTCTTTCTGTATACTCTTTATCTGCCTATGTGGCTGATAGCATTTGATAGGAGATTTGAGAAAAAGCCCATTAAAACACTGGTGACCCCAAGGTCATCTCTCAGGCAAACTATCTGTCGTCTGGGGGAATGACCCAACACCAAATGGAAACTGAATTAAAGGGCATATGACTCTTGTGTAATTAAAGTGTGCAGGCTCTTGGAAAATGATTCATTCCCTAGAGCGTGTGCTTTGCTTTTTAACTTATTTGACACTCTTTTCTGTTTATTGTATTCTGGGGAAACATGGCTCAATATCTTGTTTATTATTTTAACATCTCATGCAAGTTTTAGCACTAGTGAGCTATTATAGTTTTAGCTTGTATTTCTTTTATGTTTGTTCTCAATGCCTTATTGATTAGTTTTTCTTTCCTCTGTCTCAGGTCAGGAGTCTGTGATGGAGCTCAACGCCACTGCAGGAGTTGCCTGGCTGAAGTTCCTATCAATTTGTCCCATCTGGTCTTTATTATAGTTACTCACGAAAGAGTGTGTAGCTTTGTGCTCAGCAACCTAACACTTGTTCCCTTGGTCTCCCTTGGCCTCATTGTCACGAAGGAACACTATTTCTCTGGACACAGCGTGCAGATACATAGAGGACAGTCACAAGAGCTCCAAAGGTGTGTCAAAGGCAAGCCCATCTGCACACGTCCTTCTGGCCTTCTCTCATAAGAACTACTCCCACACCCAGTATTCGAGAAACAAGCTGATATTGGTAAGTGCATGAGCAATGACCGTGCCTGTAGAGTACAAAACATTTCCCTTAGAAATAGACAGGACCTCCATAATTTTTCCTCCAGTGACTTCATATGAACACTGGTCTGATACTTTGATTTCATTTAAAGAATTGAATGACTTTTGTACTAGCCCTCTTAGCTCTCAGCTTGTGAGCAGCAATACTTAATGTAAGATCACTACCCAGAGAGTTCACAAAAATCCATGACCTAATTATTGACTTAGAAATTGATCTACTTTTTCTCACTTAAATTGTGATCCACAAAACCTTACAACTATATGATGGCATAGCCGCTTCCAAAATCACTAACATCCTACAGGGGAACCAAGAAAATAAATTTGATGGAGCAGCAGCAGTAATATATCTACAACATTTTAAACTTTGTTCCATTCCCAGTAATAATATGACACATTATTTTTAAGTTTAAAATCTTTGTTTAATCAATATAACACAAAACAAATTTTACAAGACAAGATAAATGTTACAGCATACATTGAAAAAATAAGCAATGAAGTAATGGGGAAAGTATAAGTCATTGCAATCTAAAATCAATAAGTAATACACTACAGCTTATTTTGAACTTTTATAAGGATAGATGTAGGGCAGAATTTTTTTTACAGAAGTAAAGCAACAGAAAAGAAATGATAATGAATATAGTACTGAAGAATAAGTATAAATGGTAGCAACAAAAACTAGAGAGAATGAATGATAACAGTGACCAGAAGAGAATAAAGAAATAAGTTGATTATTAAGCTACAAGTGCATAAAAGCGCATTAAATATTAGAGGAGGTTTTAAATTCTCTGATGTGACATAAGATACCTGCAAATGCCTTTTAGAAGCAGTATTTAAATATATTATTAATAGGGGCCAAAATGTGTCTCTATTATTCGCATGAGGGATGAGGACCTTGAAGTACACATTTTTGAAGTGGAAAGAAAGGAGACGTTCCCCCATTCACGATTACTGAAGCCTTATGTGATTTATACAGCAAGGAAATAAGGAAAACAATTTTTAGGCCAATGCTGCGCCAATGTAGAGACTTAGGCAAAAAGAACCGATGGTGAACGGAATGCTGAACATTGAAAACATTCACCCCCAATCACAGATCTGGGTTTAATCCATTAGTTTTTTCCCCTCACCACGCCATCCCATTTTGGACCCAGCCATATGTAAATAAGTCTTGACCCTGCTCCTCATGGGAACATTCCAGCCCAAACTGCCAGGCAAGGTCCTCCCTGGACTGGAAACAAGCATCCTGGGACCAGTTTAGTGGTAGTACCCCTTATCATGTAGAAATTTAAGCATCAAATCCCATCCCAAGCCATCAAAGACTTTTTCAATATCAAGCACTGAGGCTTGCGATTCATGTACGTTTTACTTTACAAACGTTTTATGAATTTTAGCAGTTTGGGTGCACTAATCTACTTTTTGGGAATTTACTTACCTGCGTCTAAACTACTTTGCTTTTTGGTCCTCCGCAGGCTTTCCCATTTGAGCAGATAATGCCAACTGTTGATGTGCTCCACTTCCCCCTGAAAGTCGCCATAAGGGAGGTTAGAGGTCTAGTTCATCACACCTCCGGATATAAAATCCGATGATGGGCCGGGCGAGAAGCGGTCAAGGCAAACACTGAGGCTTGCGATTCATGTTCGATTTACTTTACAAATTTTTGATGAATTTTAACGGTTTGGGGATACTAATCTGCTTTTTGGGAATTTACTTACCTGCTTCTAGACCACTTGGCTTTTCGGTCCACCGTGGGCTTTCCCGTCTGAGTGGAGAAAGCCAGCTGTTGATGTTCTCCACTTCCCTCTGCACGCCGCGGTGGTTAGCAGTGGTTAGCAGTCTAGTTTACCACACCTCCAGATATAAAATCTGAACACGGGTGGGGCGCGCAGTGGATGCGGGCAGCGGATGCCACTGGTGCGCCAAAGGCAAGCCCGTCTGCGCCCGTCCGTGCCTGAATGTCGTTAGGAGCCAGGACCCCTGCTCCTTTCCCCCTAAGGTTAGTTTTGTCACTAATACTTACTCTTCTATGACACTTGTTAAAATAGGGGAAAACTGCTGACTCTCACAATTATGGAATCAAGACTGTTTTAAATGCGTCCCACCAACGCTAGACAGACCCGTGAGTTGTCCTAAATATAAATTTAGTTGTAAGCCCAACGTTTCCAATGACATAAGGTAAAAAGCTATCACTACGCTAGTAACAGCCACCTTACTTCAGCCCCAGTCCTCTTAATCCCCGCCTCCCACAAATTAGGAGTTTTTTATGTAATGCAAGATCTCTACCCAAGCCCGCCACCAAATTCTGGGATCTTCTTTCTTCCCTTGTGCCTGATGTTGGTTTCTTGATGGAAACATGACTAAGTCCCAGCTCTATACCTGTTATCACGCAGGCTCTCCCACAGAACTATCATATGATAAAAATCAATAGGAGAGCTGGAGGCGGCGTAGCGATTCTTTTAGAGACTCTTTTAGAGTCACACTGATCGAAACACTAAATACAGATTGGGTATAAATGTATTTTAAAACTAGAACTTTCCCCAAATAATCATTTAAGATGCCCTACTTTACTGCCCCCAGGGCCAAAAAAAGACTTCAGCCAGCATCTTACTGAGATAATTGTACCACATGGGACCTAAGAGCAATAAACTCTGTAGATCTTGCTGCCCACTGTCTATCTGCCCTCTCCTCCCCAGTTGATACGGATGAGGTGCAATCACTCACCGACGACTACAATTCAACCATCTCTAACATCATGGATAATATTGCTCCTCTCCAATTTAAAAATGCTTCAACAAAAATATCCAAACCATGGTATAACGAAAGCTTAAACACTGAAATACGTAACCTTAGGGCAGTGGAACGTTCCTGGCGAGCTAATACCTCCTCTGACCAACTAAAACTACTCAGAGATGCCAGGAGCCTCTACAACAAACAAATCAAGAGTGCTAAGGCGACCTATTTCAGAGACCAATTGGACCAAGCAGCAAACCGCCCCAAGAAACTTTTCGAGCTGGTCAAACAACAAACAGTAGCAGGTCCTAATCACTCTGACCCCGGTGGCAATCCTCCCTCTTGCGATGAACTTGCCGCTTTCTTCACCAAAAAATCAAGACTCATCTCCATTGACCTCGCCTCTAAGAAGGCTCTTTTACCCCCTAACAGTGTGGCCTCACCCATTGACCCGGCTAAAATGTGCAATTCGACCGCCACGAATCTCAAGAACAATGCATCATGGAGCATCTTCACCCGTTTTAGTGAAACTGACATCTTCAAGATTCTTCAGAACATCAACCCTTCCAACCATTTCACTGACCCGTTGCCGCCATCCATCTTCAAAGAAATCAAGAATGCACTCATTCCCACCTTGACAAGGATTGTAAATGCTTCTCTTTCACAAGGCAGGATCCCTGACTGTCTAAAAGCAGCCCAGGTAATCCCCATACTGAAAAAACCTAACACTGATAAATCCGATCTCAATAATTTCCGCCCCATTTCCAACATCCACATCTTAGCGAAACTCCTTGAAAAATGTGTGCAATCCCAACTTTGTGCTCACATAGAGAATTATCAACTCCTAGACCAGCATCAATCTGGCTTCAGGAAGGGGCACAGCACTGAATCGGCTCTCATTCATATTATGGATGACATTCTTAAAATGCTGGACCAAAACGAATCCTGCCTCCTGATCCTTCTTGACCTTTCCTCCGCTTTTGACACAGTAAATCACGACAAGCTTTTATCCATCCTGCAAAACAGAATGGGTTTTTCCGATCAGGTGCTTCAATGGTTTTCCTCCTTCCTACATCACAGATCACAAAGAGTTATGGCAAACCACTCTCTATCTCAGCCCTCTCCTGTACTCATGGGGGTCCCACAAGGGTCCGCATTATCTCCTATCCTCTTCAACCTCTTCCTGGAACCTCTTGCAAACTCTCTAAATTCCATGGACATTCTCTTCCACATGTATGCCAACGACACACAACTATATCTGAAACTCACATCCCTGGAAAACATCATCTCACTCAACTCTACCCTTTTGTTTACTCAAAATTGGTTAACGGAGAACCATCTTCTGCTTAACACTTCCAAAACGGAATTCTTGCTCATCTCCCCCCCGAACCACATCCCCAATTTAGACTCCTGGTTGAGTCACCTCACTGCTTTCAACTGTGATTCTCTCATCGTAGACTCAGCCAAGTCTCTGGGAATCACCATGGACAAACACCTGAACATGAAAAATTATATCAGCACCGTATGCAAAGGAGCAAACTACTTGTTGAGGTCACTCAGAAATATCAAACCTTTCCTACCCATAAATGATTTCAAGCCGGTGGTACAAGCGCTTGTCCTGCCGAGGCTGGATTACGGCAGTGCTACCCTTTGTGGCCTTCCCAAATACGCCCTGGCGCCACTAAGGGCATCCTTGAATGCCGCGGCTAGACTGGTTACAGACTCTAAACGAAACGAACATATATCTCCAGTCCTAAAATCACTCAAATGGCTTCCCTACGAAGCTCGAATTCACTTAAAGATTGCTGTTCTTACGCACAAAGCCCTTCACTTAAACACTCCTACTTACCTGGGGCAATAACTTAAACTCTCCTGCGGGGTAAGAGACTCAAGAAGCGCATCTACCTTCCTCCTGAAACCGCTCATCCTTAACAAAAAGAGAAGTTGTCACCGAGCCTTCTCCGATGCTGCCCCTAAGATATGGAACTCTCTTCCACCAGAAGTACGCAGAATCTCCTCATCGACGAAGTTCAAAGCCGAAGCCAAAAGATTCCTAATGAACAAATTCCTGCTCTAACAGGGATGGACTCTCATGTCCTGTGGATATATATCCTTATACCATTGCTCTTTCATTCTGTCATGGCTCCCCGTTACTGCATTCTGTGTCTTCCCTATTGGCCCGCCTCCTCACTATCTTGGTTGAAACTGTACTGTAATATGTGACATTTTTTTTTTCTCCCCCTCCCCCCCCTCTTATTTGCTATGATTATTGCTTTTGTCCGTCCGCCCCTCTTATTGTAAAGCGCTCTGATATCCCTCGGGATCTTGTTCGCGCTATATAAAACTTTATAAATAAATAAATGTGCTCTCGGCCCAAAAAATCTTATTATTAGGAGACTTTAATTACCACTTCGATGACCCCTCGGATTCTGGTATGTCCCAGTTCTCAGCTGACCTAGATGCTAAAAGCCTTCATCAGAAAGTTATAGCCCACACTTTAGATTTGATCTTCTCAAACATCAGTACATTATACTGTGAACCACCCAGTCCTTTAAAGTGGACTGACCATACACTGATCTGTTTTCAAAATCCCTCTCAGGAAAAACCTGCTGTGGATCATTACAGTAATAAGAGAACTATGAGGCAATGCAATCATGTCTCACCAAACTCTTTCACCGAGGCTTTTGACTTTCGTAAGCCCAAACAGGACCTATAAGTCAGCCAAATGCTGACGGAGTTTGAATCTTCTTTAAATTCCACCTTTGATAGTGCTGCCCCTTTAAGAGCCCTGTCTAATATTACTCTTATACCTTGGTACACCTCATAGCACAAAGCTGGAAATTAGAGAGACGCTGGCGCCAGAGCTATGGCACAGATTACAAAGATGCTCTCGCTGCATACCATTGAAATATCTAAAAGGCGCATAAACTGTATATCAGTAAGCAAATTGATTTAGTGGGCAATTCCTCGAAAGAATTGTTCAAAACTCTTAAGGAATTTATCCACCCTCCTGCTGCGCCCAGCCACTTTTAGCATCACAAGAACTATGCAGCACTCTTCTAGATTACTTTGAGGAGTAGATCAACTTAATTTATCAAGCATTTCCTACTACTCCACCCCAATTCAGTGCAGAGCTTAATGACAGCCTTTTTCCTAAGTCAAGAGACTATAGGCTGGATAGTTTCCAAACCTTTACCTTGGAGAAAATTCAGCAGGTGCTTGAAAGAGCTAAATCTGGATCTCCAACGGATCGTGTCTGCCCAGCATTATAGCAGTATTGGCCAGTCAGCTTGCCCCTGCTGTAAGTCTGTTATTCAACACTTCGATAGAATCAGGTACTATTCCTCCAGCATGGAAGTCAGTACAGATTATACAAATTCAAAAAAGAACAATGTGGACCCATTAATCCTCTCGAATTACAGAACAATCTCTCTTAGGTAAACTGCTTTAAGGCTTAATCAACAAACTGATGAGTAAGTATCTGGAAGCTAACCAGATCTTGTACCCCTCACAGTCAGGTTTTAGAGCTGAACATACCACCGAATCGGCCTTGGTTGCCGTAACTGTTATCATTAGGTGTTCACTGGATGCAGACGTCCCAGCCATGCTCATGCTCTTAGACCTATCTGCTGCATTTAATACAGTGTCCCATGCCGAGCTGCTCCTAAAACTGGAAGAGATTAGGATTACGGGATCAGCTCTAGGCTGGTTTCAGGACTTCTTGAAAGACAGAAGGCAATGCATTTCACTGGGAACCTTTAAATCCAAACCCAGGCTAGTTGATAAAGGGGTACTGCAGGGTTCCTGTTTGAGCCCTACTTTGTTGAACGTTTATGTGGCACCCCTAGCCAAAGTCATCAGAGCATACAAGTTCGAAGTGGCTTCATGGCTGGTATGAAGGCGATTGCTGGCTGTATGTTAGCTAACTTTCTCCAGTTGTATCCAGAAAAAAACAAAATATTCTGTTTGGGAAAGCCCAAGATCTGTGGTCTTCAGACTGGTGGCCTCCGGAGTTAGACAAGGCCCCTTCCCCCAGTAAGGTAGCAAAAAACCTTGGAATTAAGGTTGACCAGAAACTTAATATGAGGGAGCAGGTTTTTTCCACCACAGGCATTTGCTTTTCTACTTTACAGCTACTAAAGAAAGCCCTGCCGTTTCTCCCTCTGACCGCCAGAAAGACCTTGGAACAGACTCTCATGGTAAGTCGCATGGAGTACAAAAATGCACTATTGGCTTCTGTCAACGAGTCTTTAATAGCCAAACTTCAAGTTGTGCAAAACACAGCCACACATCTGATCTGGAACCAGCCTCCCAGAACGCCCTCAGCTTCACTTCTACAATCTTTACACTGGTTGCCAGTAAAGAAAAGAGTTACTTTCAAAATCTGCTGCTGACCCTATAAAGCACTTCAGGGAAAAGGATCCCAATATATTTGTCAGAAACTCAAGAGCTATCTTCCCACTAGGAATCTGCATTCCAGTGATAAAGAGCTGCTTGTGATTTCACACATCCGACATTCTAGATGTGGTGGCAGAGTCTTTTCTTATGCCGCTCCTGCCATATGGAACAGTTTGCCTTTCTATCTTCGAACTTGCCCTGACTACACCAACTTCAGGAAAGTATTAACAGTACTGCTCTAGATCTCATACTCAGGTTTGAGTTGACCGAGTGCCGAGATACCCCTATAGGAGTGATTTGTGTGCGAGATCAAATTGTATTATTAATAATAATAATAATAATAATAACTGTGATTGCCACTAATAGATGAGACAACTGAGGGGCTCTATTTAAGACATAAAAAACAATCATCAATGGCATCAGGGGTGTAACGCAGGCCCATGCAGCCCTGTAGTGCGGGGGAGGCAAAACCTTTAGGGGGTCCACTGCCCTATGAATATATGTGAGATTTAGGAGACTAAGTGCCCCCTCATCATACTCTGCATGGAGGACCCATCATTTATTGTTACAACACTGAATGGCATTTTTATAGGTGCAAGAAGTTTGAACATCCGCCCTATTTAAACCTACCTTTTACATGTGCCAGTTTGTTGTGAGATGTGTATCTTGAGGGTATCCTTTATCACCATCGTGGGTTAGAAGAGAGTCATGAGGGGTTAGTGTATGGTTTAGATGTGGTGCATAGTACAGAAGTGTGTGGGCAACTTACCTAGTGGGCCAAAGATACATAGGGCCTGATTCCGATGTCGGACGGACCAGAGTCCGTCCGACATCGGTCAGGAACTGTAACCGACCAACCTCCTGTCGTCTGTTACAGACCTGCAAGGGTTCGGTCGCAATCCTATACTTAACAATGGGAGCATGCATTCCGAACGGAATGCATGTTCGCATTGTTAACTGCAGAGGTGCAGTTCATCCCTGCACCCTGTGGCAGGCACATCAAGGTGCCTGCCACCAGGTGCAGGGATCAACAGGGGGGCACCATAGGTGCCCCCTAGGCCGCCATTTGGCAGCCTTGCACCCATGGGGGCCCTACTGGGGGCCCCCAAAGACAGTTTCCCACTGCCTTTTTGTGCCGGAAAGACCGGCACACAAAGGCTGTGGGAAACTGCCATCGTACTCTCTCGGCTGGAAAGAGGCGACCGGGGGAGTACTGAAGGGTTTCCGGATGGCGGACGGGCTCGCCGAGCCCGTCGTAAGCCATCCGTAAAACCGAGTCGGATTCCTTTCTGACCGAGCCCATCAGCATGGCTCAGTCGGAAAGGAATCCAAACAGCACATTCCGATGCGGGCAGGAGGGCTCCGACCGACGGTCCGAGCCCTTCCTGCCGACATCGGAATCGGGCCCTTAGTGATTTTTGCATTTGTGATGAGATTTTACTGTCTTTCAAATGATTGCATCATGCCATGGCCTCAAGAAGGTGAATTGTAAGTTAGCATCCTATACCAACTGGATATTAAACCTAGTGTGTCCATTGAAGTTGAAAGAGAAAAAGTAGGACTGATCAATGGCTCTATGTTTGCTATTGATGGCCCCATTGGAGAATGGCAATAAGTCACAGAGGTCTCTCAGTCCTTGTTGTATCATTTGCTGTATATTCTGGAGGGTACTATGTCATGACAGTTGATTTGAGTGCAATCATCTCTTGCTATTCGGACTTGCAAAAGGATCATTGTAAGATGATTATTGTGTTTCTTGTGACTTCCAGTAACACAGAGAGTAGTGTGATTAGGAGCTTTGACTTGGCAGACTTGATATGAAGGCGGCTTTTGTAAGATGTGAGGTGGGGTATGATGAGAAGCATATCATTGATGTTATCCTTGTTAAACGTGACTGATTTCCTGATTTCCTGATTAGTGTCAAGAATGGTGTCCTCAGTCTGAAATTTCTATTCCTGTATACTCTTCTCTCCCAGTGATTTGCATCAGTATGGATTTCAGGCTCAGCTGCATGTTTATAAGTCTCTTTCAAGTTGTATGCATCAATGTAGCTACAGTAAGTAGGTATATAGTGTGGTATAGTTATAATTAGCAGGGCATTTATTCAGAAAGAATGTGAAGGAGATTATGTCCCACCTATATTTTTTATTGGTTTATAAAGGCACACCAAGAATTACAAATCAAATGTTGTCTTCCCAAATTATGTTTATTTGTATATATTTTCTTTATATGCTGTGTGTCTCTGATGCAGGACACTAAATACATAACATATGGTCTAATAACTAATCTACCTACTGTGAAATTCTCTCCTTGGGTGAATTGATGCCCAAAATTATAGCTCACCCAGGTGAGAAGGGTGGCCCCTTGTGAATCTTAGGTAGAGAATAAATGCAGGGATATCCTGGTCTGTAAAAGGTCCAATAGTTATATTCATTATCATTAACCGCTTAACCGCGGCGCGAATTCCGCTGCGGTGCGGCGGTTTGAAAGAGTGGGCGGGGCCGCGTCGGCCAACGGACGTGCACAGCACAAGCGAGGTAGTGCTCGCGACGGCCGTTGGCCGACGGAAGCACGGAAGGGGTTAAGGAGGCTCAGTTCAACCCAATCAGTCAATTGTGTGTTGATCTGTAGACCTGACCCCCTTTAATGGTTGTCCTCCAAAATGTATAGCTTCACCCCTCCTGTTTGCTGAATTCGTTTTTGTTAGCTCTAGGACTCTTTACACTTTACCACTGCTAACCAGTGCAAAAGTGCTTATGCTCTCTCTGTAAAACTGGCCCACAACTATTTGACACATTTAAATTACTTGTAAGTCCCTGGTAAATGGTAATACATGTACTCAGGGCCTATAAATTAAATGCTACTAGCGAACCTGTAGCACTCATTATGCCACCCACTAAAGTGGCACTATGAGATACGTCTCAGGACCACCACTGCATCCTGTAGTGCAATTTTAAACTGACATTTCGACCAGGCAAAATAAAGATTTTGCCAGGCCTAAACCTTCCTTTTTAATACTTATGAGTCAACTCTAAGGTATGTCTTAAAACCTCTTAGGGCATCTAGAATATTTAAAAAGTTGGACATGTGAGTTTAGGTTTTACATGTCCTGATAGTGAAAACTCCTAAAGTCGTTTTTCATCTTTGCAGACCTATCTCTCCCGTAGGACAATATTGGGTTGCCTTGTTACACCTAATAAATGATAACTTAAGTTTAGGAGCAGATAGGTACATTATGTTTACATTCAAATACATTGTAAATTAAAATCCTCTTTCATGGTGAAGTTTGATTTGAAATCACAATTCTGAAAAAGCCACTTTTATAAGTTGAAATTTTCTGCACTAGTGTGGCTTTCTGCCAGTGTGCTCGGTCACATGACTGTGAATGGCTTTCCTGCTGTGGGAAGTGTACTGCTTCCATACAGTGACACAATAGGCGCTTAGGTTTGGACAGGATGGGCCATCCTGATAGGATGATTGGGAGGAGCTGTACCCAGTCTCACTTACACTTCAAAGGGCTTTGTCTCCTGCCCATGCAAAGGATCCTGACACTAGTCTTTTTCCCCCCAGACGTTTAGGAGCAAAACCCAGAAAGGGCAGGTGAGTGGGCTAGGTGTTCCCCCCACACAAATGCTGGCACTGGGAATAAAAGGTGGCACACTCAGACCTCAAATAATTTCTGGGCCTGTGGAAGACTCAGAAGAAGGTATGCCCTGCTGCTGGAAGGAATGCTGTGCTGCTCTGCTGCTGAAAGAACTGGTGTGCTTTCTTGCTGCCTGAAGAAAGAAGATTGGTCCTGCTTCTTGAACACAGGAACACCAGAGTGACTCCAATGGCCAGTTGGCTGGCCTCCTGATGTGAAGTATCAGGGACACAACAGGCTTCCAACAGACCTGCACCTGCACCTGGACTCTGCCATTCTGTGAGTCTACTCTGCCAAGTGGTGCCTCCCCAGTTTTGGACCCTTGGAAGTGGGCCTAAGGTGCTTGCTAGCCTCTGTGTATCCACCAAAATGACCCATCTTCTCTGCTGCGCGGCGCAACCCTAAGCAGTACCGACACATCACCACAGCTGCGTGGATTGGTACCACCGCAAAGACCTGCATTGCATTGCAGCCCTTTGCCTCATCGGAACCGCAGCTGCATGATGCATACTCGATATCGGACTTTGCATTGTAAGCCCTCATCAATGGGATCCTCAATGATGATTCAGGACCTCGCTTCGCAGCCTCACTGCATCTTGGAACCAACGCATTGCTTCAGCTGCACAAAGCATCTTTGGCATGGATTCACGCTGCCCTCCGCAACATTGGATTTAAGGTACTCTGTTCAGTGGGTCTAACTGGATCTTTGTGGCCAGCCTTTGCTCCATCGCATTAAGCCTGATCTTGTGACTTTGTACTAGTCTGGAACAACCAGATTTCCATAGTTGGCGCTTTGTGTGTTAAGGCATTATTTTCTCTAAAATCTTTCAAATTGCATATCTCCTATTAGACTGATTTGATTTTTGTCATTTTGTCAGTTTTATTTATTAAGAATTACTCCATTTTTATCACTCGGTAAAATATCCTTTTTGTGTGGTGTTTTCACTTCATTACTGTTTGAACTGTTGCACAAATACTTTACACATTGCCTCAAAGTTAAGCCTCATTGCTTTTGTGACGAGCTACCAGAGGGTTAAGCACAGGATAACTTAGTGACATTTTGTGGTTCACCATACCAAGGATTGTGCTTGTTACCTGAGTGGGGTGTCATGCCCTCAACCACTAACCCAATTTTGTACATGATCATATTGCTAATTCTTGTCAGTAGATGATAGCCTGACTTCAAACTGCATTCCTGATTATTCAGTTGTGATATTATCACTTTTTTGTAATCTGATCTATTCATCACAGCACTAGTATCGCCTTTATCAGTCTCATGTATTATATTTGTAAGGTCACTCTGTGAGTTCTCCAATGCTATCTTTTTATATATGTCAGATTGGATTTAATGCTGAAGTTAGATTTCTTTTCTTGCTTTTCCTCACATATCTTTAAGTCTGTAGGCACTGCCTGAAAGGAGCAACTGAATGATATTTTCAGTATACATCTACCAAGATGTGAAAATTCAATAAACATTGCTTCTTGGAGATTGTAGCACATGTGATGTGGCACTAGATGACTATATCTAAATTGCTATCTTAGAAAATTCAAGCACCCTTTAGGAGATTCTAAAGGTAAAGAGAAAAGAAAAAAAATGGAAAAATAATAATTTCTTCATTAGCACTCATCCATTTGCCATGGTCCTCTGACCTACACTCACAAAGCTTAACTTTTAAAGTTATATTAAGGTAGATAGTAAATGCATAATATTAGCTTTTGGTCAACTATGAACCACTAGTTCAAAGAAAGATTTACTCACGATATTAACTTCAATATGTTCCATGAGTATTTCTGTAAAAAAATGTACCATCTAACTATTTTCCTTAATACTTTTTAATGATCTTCCGAATTTGACCATATTATTTAGTTAATTTAGTTAAGTCATATTCTAGGAAACAATGTTGATAAATTCACCTTTAGCCAATAGTATTGTTAATACAAATGTAAAACAAATCCTAAACAGCTTGGAAAAAGCCTTACTCATACTACATGTCCCAAATACAAGAATATAAAAAACAACCTTTGTTGCAACATGGAACAACTATATTTGAGTAGCTAACATTTATTGTACTACAATTCGTTTTGTATAACTATCCTGGGGTGTTAGGAAAGGTACAAAAACACGCTGAAATCATGCATTAAAATGGTATTTGGAGGAAGCATATTCAGGATAAAAGATGACTAGTCAGTTGCATATCAGTATTCATAATTTCAATTACATAAATACAGAGGATGTTATGTGTTCCTCTCCAATGAATTAGTAATAGGTTAATTAAAAACATGCTATACATCACAAACTCAGGTAACTAGCATGACAGTAATCCCTTTATCAGTTTGAGAACCCAACAACAAAATCCACCATGCGTAGTACAGCTTACCACCTTGGCAGTGTCCAATGTATTTGCTCCATCCTTGGTACTTATTGCTCTCTATTGGTATCATGTATACCATGGAGCCATATGTTTTAAGCATGTAATGGGGATGGGGAGGTTATAATGAATCATTCAGCCACTTTTTCCGATGGAGTAGCTTGCACATTACATTACAGATGTTGTAGTAACATACTTGTCAGAAACAATATGCAAATTATTACATTTTAATAGGTAGGAGAGTTATTTATTTGCAATAGACCTTGGTAGCTTTAAAGTGGTGACTAATTGGTGCTCTTGGCAGAGTGGGACATCAAGTTGGGCTGCCCAAACCCTTCTTTGAGGCCATTTAGCCCTGTTGTATACCTGTCTCCAATCGTGTCCTGTCTCCCTAATCCTGTTCTTACAAGGTCCTGCACCCAGAAGCCTCCAGAATTACATGAATAATATGTCACATCACCAGTTGTGACCCAAAAAGAGAAACAAAAAATTTAAATTAATGCATTTCTTACTATTTTTGGTAGAATCATCTGGAGCTCCCCATCCCTCTTACTCTCTCTTTTCCTGCACCATGCCCTTCTACCACAAGCCTCTTCAGCTCGCACAACTTCAGCATCATTTCGACAGGGAAGATCTGGGGCACCCCTACAATGGGTTAGTCGGCATGGGCATGTTCATACAAGGCAAGAAATAGCAATTCCAAAACTCGGAACGAATGCCAAGGCGCACTGTCGAACATATACCCATATTGTTAATTCAATTTAAAAACATTATGCTCACTATATTTTTATTCAAGTTCATTTGGGAAAAAAAACTTTCATCTTCTCCAATTTGAATATGATATATGCATATATATTTCATGAATTGATCCATTGGCAATTATATATGCTATATGCCATTTCCAATTGCTTATTCAACCCCATGGGATGCACGGTATTCAAATGTTTTGTCCACACTATCTCCCTTTGGAGTAATTGTTTGCTGTTGTCAGTTCCAGGGACATGCTTCTTGCATGCTTGATTAATGCTGGAGTTTATGGGATAAATTTCAACAGGTGAGCTTTTAAACAGAATATTTGATGGTTTGTTTGCCGCTCGCACTATACTTTTCGAGACGAGATTAACTCGGTTACACCATGGTATTGAAATTGATTTAGTTCACTGAGGTGGTTTTTTTTCAATTTGCACACAGTCCTCATTTTATATTCACTACTGGTGCACTCAGTGACCGAATCACTGGCTTGTTTGGTGGATGTTGATTCATGGATGTGTCATTTTCAGTCATGTTACTTCTCTGGTTTCAGCGAGCTTGTTGCTTTGGAGTCACATCAAATGTATTGGTATTAGTCTGTGGGGTAAAGTACATGATTTGTGAGTTTTCCGTCAATTACAACAGTTTTAAAGTTGAATTATGGTGTATGTTATATTCTTTGCTTATAGTTTTGCCCTGTCAAAGAGTCCAAGTGACCCGAAATGCATTGGGGCTTATGGTTCATGAATGTTTAACCATATTCAACGAGATTTCTACTTAGAAGAATCAAGATTGAAAAATAATGTGTATAATTAATGATGGATTGGAAAATATATATATATAGTGAGCACCATTTTTTCAAACTGAATGAGCCATGCGCTACACATTCTAGAGAGCGCACGTTTTGCAGGTGGCTATTTCTTGGTTACTGACGGTGTTAGTTGTAAAGAAAACACCCCAAGGCAGCAGGTCTGCAATGATAAAAATTGGTTTACCTACCACATATTGCTGAGTGCATCTAGAAAACCTTTCATATATCATGTTCATACAAGAGCATAGGGATGTACAGGCAAACATGGTTTGTTGAACCCTTCTCCACCAGACTCAGGAAAGCCAAGTATTGATTTTTCACAATTACCATTAGCCTCCACTCTCATCATTCCCACATAGCCGCACAAACAATTAAAAAGCAAGCACACCTCTGCCCTTGAAAATAGTTAGCACACTGTGGTTCATCACTATTGCACTCTCAGTACAGTTGGGGGCCACTCCTGACGCCAAAGAGCAACTCAGGTCTTTCTGACCTCTTCTTTCCATTTCGCTCTTTCTTCAAAAGTCTCACCCACTGACTCCCTCTCAACAAATCAACTTTCACTTCAAATGAAACACATCTGGCTTCTTCAAAGAATTTACAGACCCAAACTGACATACACCTTCACTGTAGCAGACATCAATAATCACTAATTTGGAGCCCTACCCACCAATTTAACTGCACTTCCAAGAACATGAAGGGGTCCTGCAGCACTAACCTAAGATTCACAACATATATAACAACACTTACACAGTGAAAAGGCAAAACTATTGGCCAGGTCATTTCAGCCCTACCTCTTCTAAATGAGAAGCTCACTTTCCTTGTATTTTCCGATCATTACAATAATATTTCTCACATCGTGGATGTTGGAAATGTGGGATTTCTGCAGGGGCACCTGGATTTGTTTTTGCTTGTTGGCTGAACCCTAGTTTTGCTGGCTATAGAGCTCTGTAGACTTTACCCTTGCTAACAAGTGGTAAAGTGCTTGTGCTCTTCCTTTCAACATGATGAAACTGCCATTCCCCTGTTTGGCATATTTAACTTACCTACAAGTCCCTAGTATATAGTATACCAAGTACCCAGAGCCTATATGGTAATTGTTACCAATGGGCTGCAGCAAATATTGTACCACCCAATGCAGTGACAGGACAAACATGACTGCAGACCTGCCATGTGTAGCACAGTGGTGCAGGTTTTAAATGCAAAGTCAACCTGTCAAAATAACCCCTATTAACATGTTAAGCCCTCCTTTAAAATAATTAGTCACGCCTAAGTAAGTTTTACTGCCATTAAGGCAGAGTGCATGACATTTGAAAGTAGGACATGTAAAGGTTAATATTAAATACGTCTTTACAGTCACTAGCACCTCAAAGCTATTTTCACTGTAGTAAGGCTGGCTGTTCCATAGGAAAGCACTGGGATACAACATTACATTCAATCAATGGTATGCCCGCCTATAAGTGAGCTAGATAAACATATAAATGACCCTTTTAATAGTTAATCCAAATTCAATTCAATGGTAAAGTAGAACTTTGTCTGTTACAGAAAAGGCCTTTCTGTAAATTTTCAACTGTCAACTGGCAGCTTATGGCTCCCCTTTGGTGAGGCATGAACTGCTCCAAGGAACACATAGTAGGTTAATCTGAATGGGCAGAGATGAACCACCTGAGCCTTATAGAATATGGATCATCTTTGATTGATAGAATATGGAGGGGCGGCTGGGAGGAGTGTCTTTGCCATTAAAGTGTTAAGACCTGCTTGAAGCTCACATCCTGATTGACTGATCTGCTGGTGCTTTTCAGTTGACACTTGGGACATACTTGAAAGAGGCCTCCTCTCTCATAGGCAAATGTTGGCTGACACTTGGGCAGGGCACTTCTGCTGTCCTCCAAGCCAGTCATGCTCCAACCACAGTGGACCTCTTTGGACATTACATTGTCACATCTGTTTGACAGGTCTCTTGGGTTTACATATAACATATGGGATGCACTTCAAAGGAGGGAAACAGAATGGCAAAACACTTTGGGCCTTCCAACCGACAACCATGGTTTAAACTCCGACCGCCTTATTACAAAAAAGGCAGTCGGAGTTTAAACCAGCCGTTCAAACCGACTGGCTTCCGATGGGCTCAAGGAGCCTGTCGGCCAGTCATAAACCGCACATAATCCCGAACGGATGGCGTTTCCCCCATCGGGATTATGATGTCGATTTCAGACAGGCTTTCTATGTTGGGCTTTCAGACATGGAAAGCCTGTTGGAAAGCAATTTTGAGAGCCCCTAGCAGAGCCCCTTTCCCTCTGCGGCCTCCGGTTGATGGCCTGGTGCCCCCCTGAAAATCCCTGCACCGTGTGGCAGGCACCGTGGAGGGATTTACACAAACTACCATTTCTCTATGGGAGCTTGTGCTGTGGGCGGTCCCATAGGGAAACTGAAATTGAGGTTTCGCCGACCCGAGGTCAGTCGGCTCCGCAACTGCAGAGATTTTGGTCGGAGGCAACTTCAACCGACATCATAATCAGGCCCATAGTGTGTATCCACTATCTGGTTCATGAAAGCTCAGATTTGATTTTACCATGATTTTGTTTCTGAGTTTGTTGTGGGTACAGGGACTGCCTAAGACATCAGGATAGCCATAGTCCGCTTCCATACACAGCACACAGACCCACCAAAAGAGCCCATATTTAGTGTGACCGAAGACTTTGGCTAACTCTAAAATACCCAAAGTAGGTAGAGTTAAATACAGAATATTACACCATTGGTTGGGGGATCTCCATTGGGCATTATCACCCACAACCCTGTGCCGGACATAAATGTGGCATCTCCAGCCAACCACTTTAGAACACTCCTAAACCGAAGGAGGATCAGGAGAGGACTGATCCAGCTGTCTGCAACCTGAGAAGAGTACTGGAGGACTGGACCTGCTCTCTCTCCTGTCCCAAGGATAAAGACATGAACTCAAAGGGTCTTTAAGCTGGCCTCCTAATAGAGCTACAGGGGCATGAAAAGCTACAAGAGGCATTTTCCTGCAAGTGTCCAGCTGACCTGTGGCAACTGGACCTGGATTGGACCCTCCTGTTGGCCTCCACACTGTAAGTCTCAAAGTGCCTCCACACTGTAAGTCTCAAAGTGCCTCAACAGTGGTCCTGTACTACTGTGGTGGATTGGTTTATTAAGTGACTTTTGTGGTTAACCCAGACAATGACTGTGGTTATTATTTGAGGTGGATACTACCACCCTCAACTAAAACTCCTATTTCTTACAATGCACCACTACACAGGGGTCTACCCAAGTTCCCAACGTATTACTTATTGGTACAGAACACCAGAAAAACCTAGGCAATGTGACCTATTACTTATTGGTGCAGAACATAAGCCCAACCCAGCAACACCGGCCTGTCGCACTGGGCCTCTTGCTTGAGAGGTCAGTCAGAGGAAGGTCTCTGATTGCACAATATGGGAAAATCCAGCAAAAGAAGGCTGTTGGTCTCAATGCTGGTAATCTATTAAATTGGTTTCAAAGAATGGTTAACAGACGGTGAACATACTAGACAACCTTTTCATGAACAAAAAGTAATATGTAAACATTATTGCAGATAGATAAAAGTTGTATTAATGTTTTGTAAGTCAGACAACCCATTTAAGGAAACATTTAAGGCATGAATATCTGATGTGTCAATCTTGCACCTACCGAATTTATCATTTATGGGGACAACAAGTATGAACAGGTATGGACAAGTATGAATCAATATGCAGTTAAAAGTGGTCTTCTCATATCAGATAAACTGAATAGCTTGCATCTTGCCTCAGGCATGCATCCAAAAATATCTAACACCCATCTTTGACAGTGTCTTTCCAATTTATGTTTGTTGCTCCCGTTAAATGGCTTTGAAAAGCTAAGGGCCTGATTTATACCTGCCAATACAGTGGTCCACCCACTGCATTTACATGCAGGTGAGGGTTAATCACAGCAGAGACTAATCTGCTTCCTCTATGATTAATCCCATGTGACGGCCCAGGGGACTCAGGGCCATAGAAGAAATGGCTACATGTCCGCCAGACAAATTTAAATGGGCAAACAAGTAGTCATTTTTTCCTGTTCCTTACCACCAGGTAAAATCTGTTGGTAAGGAACAGTACAAACATTATAATGCTCCCCCCAACATGGGAGAAGCCTTTCATGGTGAGGGTAGGATTACTTTTTTTCTTTTCAAAAAGAAAATCCACTTTCAGGGTTTTCGTTTTGAAAAGAGAAAGGAATACTGTTTGCTACAGGGCTGCATCCTTCAGACCCAGCTCCATAGAAAACAGTAAATAGGACCCGGAACCCCCGATTGAACCG
The DNA here is from genome assembly GCA_963921515.1 of Calotriton arnoldi. NCBI lineage: Eukaryota > Metazoa > Chordata > Amphibia > Caudata > Salamandridae > Calotriton > Calotriton arnoldi. The sequence continues at coordinate 371,799 of CAWUFW010003974.1, forward strand.
TACCCCAACACTACCCAAACAAGTTACCAACAGGACTCAAGATAAGCTTAGCTTGTGGATAATTTTATTCATCATTAGCATAGCAAATTTTGAAACTGTGATATATTCAACACAAATACAAGAAAGGTGCGAGAAAAATCATAAAATTATATGTACACTAATCATACACAAAATGACAGATTCATGTGCAAAACCAATCAACACAATAGCTTCGGGTGAAAACATTGATGAACAATATCTTAAAGCGCCCCAAGGGGTCACCTCGCAATCTTGAACACCATTGGACCACACAAGGTGCAACCACCTGCATCCGCGAGGGGCGGTCCCAATGCCCCACTACCCTTGTCCTTTCAATGGGCACCGCCCCCTGAACACCAAGCTCCCCAGGGGCTGCATCAAAGGTGGGCAGGAGCAGGGCACCCCGTGCCGACCCCCGTGATATAACTGTGCGCCCTAGCCCGCAAGCTGGTGTACATCCTCTGGTTGGCCCACGACTGCCGAACCTTACCCCTTGGTACTGTCCTGAGGAGGGGGACTGCTTCTGAAGGACCCTCCTCCCGCTAACTGGGGGGTGACATATATTCTAGACCCCGCCACAAGGGTGACCAGGGGCCCCAGGTCCTTCGCCCTCCCCACCACAGAACATCCATTGAACAAATGCCCAAATGTCCCTGATGAAGACATCTGTCCCTGCGTCCGAAAGATGAACACCATCCTCGTGGAACATGTCACCACCCCTGAGGAGTTTGTGTGGTATATTCTAAAGGCGGCCTGGGCCCAGGCACAGCCTAGACATTTCAGAGTTCAAACGCCTCACAGACACATTTATGGTCCTCGACTTTATGTTCTTCCCCCAGTTCCGGCGGGGCACCATGTGGGACCATGCAATGGCAGACTCGGGAAAGGCTCTGCCCAATTGCGCGAACTCTGACAAAATGGCCTCCCTGAGGCCTTTACAGCCCAACTTCACCAAATTGTTACCCCTAAGGTGAACCACAATGAGATCTGGGGATTGGAGTCCCTAACAACCCCTAGCAACCTGAATCAACCGCTGCAGCTCTGAGATGTGCAGACCACTGATCCCGCACCAGCGAAAGGCCACATCACGCAGGGAAATAGGCTTTGGTCCAAGGAGCAGTTGCAACCTGAAGGCCGCCCGACGAACAAAGGAGTGACCGACCACCCACACGACCTTGGATGGCATCCTACTAAAAAGGGGGGGAAGAAAAAACACAAATGAATATGCATGGACCTGGTAAAAAACCAAGCACCAGTTTTCTTTGCAAGTCAGGGCGAATGTAACCCTTATAAGATTTTGAGGACCAACGACCCAATCTTTTTACTTCATCAGCTGACTTTCTCGCCCAGCTGCCTCTGTCGCAGCACCTATTCTAAAGGAGTGGGACGAATAACCCTCCGGATTGATGCCAGCCTCTCGCAGGGCACCCGACAACACCGCAGTGAATTGGTATTTGGAGAGGGCATCCCCATTCAAGTGGATGAACAAGGCCGGAGACCTTCCACAAGGGCGAATAGCCAAATAGGACCACATCCGCTTAATAGGACACACGTGGGAGCCCGGGGATGTCTTAAGCTTGATCAGTGCTCCCCTCCCCACTTGATCAGTTTTGGAACTTCGCAACTTTATGGTCAAGCAGTCCCCGCCCAAAATGCACGTCCAACCACTGAAGGACCCCTGCCACATCATTACTTGCAGATCCTATCACCTCGCCAACCCGGAATGCGCCATAAAAAGCCATAGTGAATGCTGCGGCAAAGAGTGTCGTTTCACAAGGGGACTCACACACTTTATGAAGGACAGCTAACAGACCACCTAGCAACTGTGCATTAAGAGGACGCCTCATCTCCTCTGCAGCCTGTGGGTGAAAACAACGAAAATCCTGTAACTTGGATCGGGATAAGGCATCTGCAGCATTGTTACGAATGCCAGGTACATGCTTAGCTCGGAAGGAAATGTTAGCCTTTAGACACAATAAAATCAGATTCTTCAATAATCGCAGCACACCTTGGCAGGACGCTCCCTGCCTATTGATTGCTTCGACCACTGCCATATTATCTGACCAAAAGATGACATTCCTATTCTTGAGTGTCTCCCTCCAAATGGTTACAGCCACTATCATATGGAGGAGGAGGAGCCGGTTCCATCATGGCTGCTCGGAGCTAAAGCTCCGTGGAAGCCCCGCGCTCAACAACCTAGCGCAGTGCTTCAACACCCCAAAACCAGCAGGAAAAACGAACTCCCTACATCGGAACATTGGAAGCGTCTGCCGCTGTGGGCGCCGTTCCACCTAACTGCAGCATTGTCGTGATATCGGCTAAATTCTCGCCAGGCGATCGTGCCTCAATATGGCGCATGGGGTGGAGCGGACTCACATTTTGATGTAACAGAGCGGAGGCCGTGACATCAGGAGCGGGCCCCCCGGGAGATTACACCGGATGAGCGGCGAGTTCTGGAGCTCCCCCATCTACCACCCCGGTGGGCGCCCGCAGCAGAAGTGAGCAATTCTACCGATGGTGCAGCCCTGAACACTGGAACTGCACCCAACGCGATCCAGGCGTACAGGAGCCTCCATCCACTTGTGAGGCCCGGCCGCTGCATGTAAAAAGAAGACGCGGCTGCAGCAGAGATACCGGACATGTTCTCAGGAGCCCAGAAACACTTGTAACTGAAAGCAGAGGTGAGCGGTCCCCCCCAGCTTGAGGCAAAATGGCGGCTCCTACCGCGCTGGCCTGCCGAGAGGGGAGATGCGACCCTGTGGGCTTCTAGGGACTGCGTGACCCCCGATCGCCCGTGGACGCCTGGAGCTCTTGTGACCTCTCTCGATCGGCTCCTGTGAGTCGTGAGCTGTATGCGGAAAGCAGCGCCCTGCCGCACTGGCGCTTGATGGATGAGTCTCGCTGCCGATGCTGAGACTCCCGGAGGCGTAGGAGAGCCCCCTGTGAAGCGGGGGCCACCACCCGACCGACTCGCTTTGTCCTCCAGGTGCGGAGGGGGGGGCACCCCGTACAGTGGTGGAGCCAGCAGAATCAATCCTGACCAAGCAGTGCCTGACCTTAAAATGGCGGCGGTCAGGCACCTGCATTGTAGCCTCGTGAAGGGGCGCCCAGCTAGAGGCTTTTGCTCGTTGTGGGGAGCCCAGCCAAGGCGCCACAGCAACGCACCGGGGGGGCCCTGGACCAACCATCACCCCAATCTGCGAAGTAGGTTCTTGGGTGCCCCCGTAGGGAGCCATATCTGATCCCAATACGGGCTTGTTGACCTGCTAGAGACTTTTTAAATCCCCTATAATTTCTCGGCAAATACTCTCATATTTACTCGCTGAGCCTGACCCTAAAATGGCGCCCGCAATAGTATTTTCGCAGGTAAGGGTAGATGTCCCTTCTGCCAAGAGGGTCCAGATGTTCTTCCAGGATTAATATCATTGCGAATTTAACTAACCTTAGAATCTTGTGACAACTTGATCTAGCTACTGAGTCATGGAGACTAGCAGACTCAACGTGCCTGACTTTAAGATGGCTACTAAACCACATTCCTTCTCCCATACTGCCATCCTCGCCAGCTCCCACCTCCCGTCTTTGGATTCTAGACTTTTGATCACCTCCTGATCCTCACTCTATTCTGGCGGAGCCCGAAACGCATACATGGCCGATTCCCGGTGGAGCTGCTCCGACAGTTATAGGGGACATTGGCTCTGGCACACCGCTATGACCGTCACCTACCCAGCCGGACTTCGGACATTTGTCTCGTTTTCTTCCCTGCTGCTGTCTCCGTCCTGTGGCTACCAGCTTTCCCTGGTCTTTCTGATCCTGATTTTCGTGTTCGTTAAACCACTCCTGTATTGTATATTTATTCATTCTGTAACCATTGTGAAACTTTTGCAACTTGTAACACGCCGTTCCCTTATGTAAAGCGCTCTGATACCTCCGGGTCTAGCCAGCACTATATAAAACTCAAATAAATAAATAATAGGAAAGAGCTCCAGAAAGGTGACATTCCTTGTGGTGCTGTAATCGTGTCAGACCTCGGGCCACTCGCCCCTTCACCATTCGGGGCCTAAAATCGCCCCAAAGCCAATGCTGCCAGCAGCATCTGTAAAAAAGCCCAACACCGAATTAATAATCGGGTGAGAGGGCCACAACACAGAGCCATTAAATTGCTGCAAGAAGGCCCCCCAAATCTGTAGGTCCTCCCTAACTTCACCAGATAGCTGAGTATGATGGTGCCTCTCCTTAAGGCCAGACATGGACCTGGCAATGGACCGTGAGAAGGCGCGCGCCATTGGAATAATCCATAGTGCGAAATTCAGTTGGCCCACCAGCACCTGCAATTGATGGAGTGTCACTTTTTTGGATGCCAGCTCAGTGTCAATGGACCGCCGGAAAGCCTGAACTTTTTCCGCTGGGAGGCGTCACTCCCCAGCCACGGTGTCAATATCAATCCCCAGGAATGTGAGACAAGTTGAAGGACCAACGGTCTTATCTGGTTCAATGGGCACCCCGAATTCCTTAAATAAAGAAGTCAGGGTATCCAGTGCCCTAGCGCACGTGTCGGACCCCAGGGGCCCCAGGACCAAGAAATCATCTAAGTAATGGATTATGTCCCCGTGGCCTGTAGCTGAAGTAAATATCCATTGCACTAGGGAACTAAATTGTTTGAAATAGGTGCCAGACACACTACAACCCATGGGCATACATTTGTCATGGTAAAAGGCGAGCCCCAAATTGAAACCCCAGGAGGTGGTAATCATCGGGGTGGACCGGAAGGAGCCGGAAAGCAGACTCTATGTCCGTTTTTGCCAAAAGTGCTCCCCTGCCTAATTTGCGCAAGATTGACAGGGCTTGGTCCAGAGACGCATATCTGATTGAACACAACCGTGGATCGATAGCCTCATTCACTGAGGAGCCTTTAGGTGCAGATAAATTGTGTATTAATCTGAACTGACCCTGTTCTTTTTTGGGCACTACTCCCAATGGGGAACAAACAAAGTTTGTAAAAGGCGGGGTAGGAAAAGGACCCGCTATCCTGTCTAATGCGGCCTCTTTCTCAATTTTTTTGAGCACCACCTCGCCGTGTGCATGGGCAGACACTAAGTTGGTGCAGTGCAGGATTGACGCTACTGAGGAGACAGGTATCCTGAAACCTGAAGAAAAACCCAAATAGAGTAACTTTGCTGTGTCGCAACTCAGATATGCATTCAACCAAGGGATCAATTTAAAAATGTCAACAGGGTAGGCAGATCAGTACTAACTGGAGGATTTGGCTCCCTCTCTCCCCTTATCTTTGGATTTCTTATTCCCCTTGAACTCTGGGTGGGACGAGTGACCGCAGAAGGAGCAGCTGTGCTTATACTTGCAGGATCCTGGAGGACGCAGGCAAACCTTCCTGTTAAAATCCCAACAGGAGCCCCTTCTCTTGCCTGATTGTTGCTGATGAAAAGGCGGTTTGATGGGGGCCTTATTATTGACACTCTCTAGCCAAACATTAACCTCCGTCTGGTCCCACCCAATGTCCGTATCCTCAACTCTGGCCCACCTAAAGTCCCGGTCATAATCCAACCAAGCTGACCTCCCATAAACATGGTGCGTCTTCAAAATTTTGTTGGAATAAAAAATCATGGAGGTTGCCACCTCAGGTTTTTTTTCTAACATAACAGACATGTACACATTGAACCCGAACAGCCAATCAGTTATAGATTTCTCCACCTTAGGTTTCTTCTCCCTAGGAGAAGGGTCCTTACCCTCCTTTTCCTTCTGATCACTCCCTTTGCTTTGCCCTTATCAAAGAAAACACATCGACAAATTCATTCTTCCAAATCTTTTCTTTCATCTCTGCTGGGACATGCGAAGATAACTTCTCGGGCCTAGACAATAGGGATTCCTGCCTCCCCACAGGGTTGAAGACCATGCCTGTTTTCTCCCCCCCTGAGTCAGGGTTCTTACCTGTGTCTGCATTAGGCGGATCTTTAGGCTGTGATGCCTAAGCGGCAGATGATACTGTTGCGCTACCACTGTTAGCAACTCCTACACGTGCCATCCCTGTAGCCTCAACTTGTTTCTTCAGGTCGGCGATCGCTACCATGACCTCGTTGGACAGGGACCAGGGGGTGGTTGTCAAAGAAATAGGATTCCCGCTAACCGGTCATGCAGTGAGTTTATTAAGTACCTATGCCACCAAGAGCAACGCCTGCGCTACAGGATCTCCATTTTGTGCGGGCTGATGCAGGGGTGCAGAGGGTGGAGGGGCAGGCACCTGTGAGGGAGTTATCGATGGAGTCAAGGGTTGAACAGTACTCCCTCCAGCCGACCCCGCAGGTAAAGATAATAATGTTTGCCTGATGGCATCCAATGCTGCGCAAGCCCCCTGATGTTCCGTTGGTGGGGGTGCATTAATGCTGGTGCTCAATGGCGCCCCAGGGGTGACTAAAGGGCCAGGGGGATTTAAAGGCAGCGTATTTGATGATGCTGCCGGGGCCTCTGTAAGGGGTGGTGGAATAGTAGTTTAAGAAACCTCAATCAATACCGCAGGCACGATAGGCATAGGCGCGCAAGGCACCCTCTTGCCCTTACGCTGAACTGGGGGGAATGCAGCGCGTGGGGGTACATGTGAGCGGCGTGGGCGGTCGGTCTCCACAGGGCTACTCTCCCCTTCGGAGCCTGATGCTGAGGCCTTTACCCCCCCCTCCTTATCTAAACTTAGCCAATAGCAATCTCAATAAGTGGGCTAAATCCGGGTCCTTATCTTTTCTCTTAACCACCCAGCCTCCCTTAGCCTGCGAAGCCATGACAAAAAAAGGGGGTTCCAGAACCTGGACTCTATATATTTACACAGCCGAGCTAAACAACGCTAAACCAATGTTGTGCTCACTCACCCTAATCCCCAGTCCCTTAACTCACCTATACTTGGCGCTATAACACAATGGTACCCTCCCAAGGCAACCCAATAGACAACCGTAAATTGGGAACAAAGTTCCACAATGCAAACAATAAAAAAAAAGTAAAACCAAGTGTTCACAACACCCTACATTAAAGCAATTCCTCCTCCAGCCCGCCCCTCAGTTTAAGGTACTCACCGCCTGGTCGGCGTTTCTGGCTCAGGGGCTACCGGGTCACGGATGCTCAGATTAGGGGGCACCTCCCCCTGTACCCAACCTGGGCCTGGGAGGCAGGGCAGGACAGGAGACTCGCAGCACTCTTAGCGGTGAAAATGCGGCCCGTAATCGGAAGGTTTTAAGCTCTCCACCGCGCAGATGTGGCCCCACAATGGTGAGTTGAAGAGCAAGACAGACGAAAAGGTTGCCTCCCTTAGGAATAAAAGGGGATTGGGTGCCGAAATACGCGTGCCGGAAAAGCAGAGGGAAGCAGCAGGAGCCTGCGGCAGCGTTCCAGGCGGATTAGAGCCAGGAGCCCGGGCTCCGCATGACGTCGAAAGTCTCCTTCCCTGATCAGCTGACGCCGAGGCTCAAGCACGGATCCCGCCTGAGTCAGCTGTTTTCACAGCTGTGCCACACGCTCCCCAGCCGCCGTGTTACAGGGCATGGAAGAGTAATTGATGTGCCCAGGGTCACAGGACATGGAGCCGACGCCGGGATCCGAAGCTTATCCGAAGATATTGCGCGGCGAAATGTGCGCGAAGATGAAACTGAAGACGAGGAGATGAAGCTGCCGCTTCGGTCTGCTCCGCCGCCAGGATGGCCGGGTGAGGAAAAAGGCCAAGGCCAAAGGTCAGGGGTCTTTATACCCCACCCTGGCCACCCCAGCGGCGGTGTCCAGCAGTGACGCTCTTTCGGCTGCTCGCCAATCCAGCGGCGCAGTGCCGGACGGCGTGAAGGCCGTATCCGGCTTAGGCCTCCCGTGGCCGCCACCGCACAGGATTGCGCGAGTCCCGGTCCACGGAGGCCCGGATCCTAAGCGTCGCGTCCATTCTCCCATTTGGGGGGTGGTCGCTCTGTCCAATGCATTGACAGGAACCGCTGTGACGGCGGTTCCTGCCAATGCCTTTATAAATGACTGCCAGCTAAGCAATCATTTATAAATCTGATGGGTGGAGAAGTCTCGCCTGGCAGATGTAAAGTCTTCCATCAGGCCAAGGGAGAATACTTAATTCGGCAGAAAATAAATCAGGCCCTAAGTTTTTATTGCTATTTAACTTGTTTGAGCAATGTTGTTCACTCACACTGAGCCTGAACAAGATTGTGGAAACTATGCATTATTTTACTACTGGTGCCTACTCAGCTGTCTAAGAACAATGGATTTAGTTTTTGTATGTATATCTGAAAATTGAGTTAGTAAAACAACATTTGTGACAATATCAAATCAAGGAAATTGGTGAAGTTGATATTGTGAAACATCAGTAGCTTTACAAAGAAATTGTAAAGAACCAATGGCCATATAAACAAAGTACTGGTGATTTAGAATTAAAGTTAGTCAAAGCAATCAACATTCATTTTAGGTGAAATGACATAAACCAAGTAGAAAATCTAGGACTGTATTAGACATAAATTTTTTTTTTATTTCCAAGCATTAAACCAATTTAAGCAACAAGAATAGGAATTAAGCATCAAGTTTCATGAATTTAAGGTTTTCAATTTAGTTATCAGAATTTGATTTGCAATTTATATTTCTTAATTCATTTATTATTTCTAGTTATTGTGAACATTTTTTTGAACCAAATATTCTCTTGTATTCATCTCTGGCCTCAGAAAGATGATGTAAATCTTTGGAGCAAATATACAGTAGAGAAGACCAGCACCAGAGGACAAAATTGCAAAAATCTCTACAGCTACCAGGTATTTTCCTTTTGTGCTGAGATAGGCTGGAATAAAAGAGAGCCACACACTGACAAACACCAACATGCTGAATGTGATGAACTTTGCTTCATTAAAGCTATTTGGCAAATTCCGAGCCAAAAATGCAATCCCAAAAGTTACACAAGCCAAAAGTCCCATGAAGGCCAAAATGCAATAGAACATCAGTATGGAGCCCTCATTACATTCATATATAATTTTCCTATTGCCAGCAATGTTGTTAATTTCTGGGAATGGTGGTGATGTCCCTAGCCAGATAACTCCAATGGCAAACTCTATGAAGGAGCAGGACAGCACAATGAGGTAGGACGTTCTGGAACCTACCCATTGTCTTAAGCTACTGTTAGGCCTTGTGGCCTTGAAGGCAAGGAGTACTGTGATAGTTTTAGCCATCACACATGAAACACAAAATGAGAAGGATATGCCAAAGATCACCTGACGGAGCATGCATGCCACTCTCGTGGGTCGCCCAATGAAAATCAAAGAACAGAGGAAGCACATCATGAGGGCAACAAGAAGTATGTAACTGAGCTGTAGGTTGTTGGCTCGCACAAGTGGGGTCTGCCGATATTTTATGAAAATACCCAATGTGAAAGAAGCATTGAAGAAGAGGAAGATGGCGATCACAGCTAAAATGAAACCAAGTGGATCCTCATAGGACAGAAAGTCAATTTCCTTCTGCATGCATCTGTCTCTTTTGATGTTTGACCAGTGATCCTCTAGGCACTTTATGCAGTCAATGGAATCTGAAGAAAATCAGAGATTATACATTTTACAACATTTTATTGATGGATCATATGCCACAGTTGGTATATACCCTTTAAAATGTATGGATTGTATTGCATTAAAATAATATTCTATCACCTCTACTCAACTAACCACCACATCAAAGGGTAATTAGAGGTAAATAGATGTGGAGTTAGGAATAGTAAATATATACTAGATATGGAATTTAGTGTTAGGTAGATGTAGTTAGTGTAATATTGTTGCAGACCTAAATTATTCACTTTAATACAGTGTCTTCTATTCCACAGTTGGAAAAAACAGAGAATGTATCAATTCGAACTGCAGAAACTTATTTGCAGTTTAATGAAATGACGACTGTAAGTAAGTGGGTTGCTGGTCGACTGGAGTATGAACACTGGTCAAGCAGCAACCACAATCCTTCTCCGGGTGAGGCACAATCCAACCCTAAATTAGCCTGTGCTCAACTCTCTGGAAGCTTGGCACAGAGCAGTCAGGCTTAACTTAGAGGCAATGGGTAAACAATTTGTTCAACACTTCACACAGTAATAAAGTGTAAACACCACACAAAACGAATCCCACACCAAGTTAGAAAAAAAGAGTAATTCTTAATAAATAAAACGAGACCACAACAACAAAATCCAATCAGTAGAACAGGGGATATGCAATTTAAAAGATTTTGAAGAAAAAAACTCCAAAACACACAGATCACCAATTGTGGATATCTGGTCACTCCAGACCGGGACGAAGCCACAAGTTCATGCTAACCATGATGGAGCATGGGCCAGCAACAGGAATCCAGTTAGGCTCGCTGAACAAAGTACCTTAAATCCTGTTTTGAGGAGCACTGCATGGATCCCCGCTGAAGATGCGTTGCGCAGCAGAAGCGATGCGTTGGTTCCAAGTTGCTGCGAGACTGAAGTGTGAGGTCCTGCATCAGCGTTGAGGATCCCATTGATGAGGGCTTGCAATGCGAAGTCCAGCATTGAGAATGCGTTGTGCAGAAGTGGTCCTGCTGAGGTGAAGGATTGTGATGCGGTTCAGGTCTTTGCGTCAGTACCGATTCACGCAGCAGTTGTTATTTGTTGGTTCTGCATGGGGTTGCAAAACGCAGCAGAGGAGATGCATCAGTTCCGGTAGATTCAGAGAGGCTGACAAGCACCTTAGGCCCACTGCCAAGGGTCCAAGACTGGGGAGGCTCCACTTGGTAGAGTAGACTCACAGTTGACAGAGTCCAGGTACAGAGTTGGTGGAAGCCTGTTGTGTCCCTGAGGCTTCAGATCAGGAGTCAAACCAACTACCCCTTGGAATCACTTTGGGGTTTTGGGTTCAAGAGATGCAGGTCCAGTCTTTCTCCCCCAGGCAAAAGGGCAGCAGATCAGTGCAGCAGGGCAGCAGTCCTTCAGAGTATCAGTCCAGTAGAGTGGCAGTCCTTTCAGCAGCACAGCAGTCCTTCTACCGCGCAGAGTATCCACAGGTCCAGAAGTGTACTGAAGAGTTGGTGTCAGAGGTCTATTATTATATCCAGTTGTGCCTTTGAAGTGGGGTAAAGATTCTAGAGGTGAATGCAAGAAAATGCCAACTTTCTAAAAGTGGCATTTTCAAAATTGTAATTTAAAATCCGACTTCACCATTAGTTAGAATTTTTCATTACAATTTCAAAGACACCAAACATGAACTGGGTACCAGCTCCCATTGAAAATTACATCATATTAAATGTAATAAGGTAATGCCAATGTTATCCTAAGGAAGAAACAGGCCTTGCAGTAGTGAAAAACTAATTTAAGAGTTTTTCACTACCAGGATATGTAAAACTTAAAAGCACGTCATACTTTTTAAATACATTGCACCATGTCCTCTGGGCTCTACAGGGCCTGCCCTAGGGGTGACTTATATGTATTAAAAAGGAAGGGCGGGCCTGACAAAAGGTTTATTTTGCTAGGTTGACATGGCACTTTTAAACTGCACCTAAGCAGGCTGCAATGGCAGGCCTGAGACATGTTTAAAGTGGTACTTAAGTGGGTGGCACAATTAGTGCTGCAGGCCCACTTGTAGCATTTATTTTACTGGCCCTGGAGGCAGGTAGTGCCACTTTACTAGGGATTTACAGGCAAAGTAAATATTTCACTTGGGTATAAGCCAATTCTACCATGTTTTAGGGAGAAAGCACAAGCACTTTAGCACTGGATTGCAGGGGTGAAGGACACAGAGCCCAGCCAAAACGAAGTAACAAACAGGAGGGTTGAAGCCAAAAGTTAGTGGTAAACAATGCCCAGGATGTCAGGTCTAACAACACAATATTTGGTATGCATTTTGCTTTAGAAGTCTCCATCCATGTTTGTAGAAGCACTTTCAGTCACTTCACATAGTTCTCTTGCCATTTTAAACCGTTCTCATCACTTCCTTCCTTAGGAGGTCTACCAAATGACTATCAGATATTCTATAGCAAGTTTCCCATAAAGCAGTCCATGCTCAACCCAAACAATCCCAAGATCTCACATCAAAATGCTAACCATTGTAAAGTGATTGAAATAACTGTTCACCCAACTTAACAATTACACTGATGGCAAGAATCTCGTAGTTGATGCTCAGGCTACCCTTTCACATCTGCCGGGAAAGAAACTTCATTGTTGTCATCTGGAATGACCTCAAAATTTAAGTAAATTGAAAATAAAGTTGTATCTAGACTTTTAGGCTGCTTTTAACAGTTGAATCATAATCTCTCATGACTTATACACCTCTGAGACATTGGGAATCATTTAAAGGCTTTGGACTGATCTTCTTTCTTGAAAACTGCACATAGATCATCTGGATTCAGTCTATCACCTCATCCTCTCCTCCCCAAAAATGTGCTGCACTGTTTGTCTTTAACACTGCTTTCATCCTGTATAACATCCATCCCCTGCTTCCCCTCTCTCTCATCAAGACATGTAGGTTAATTTATTACATTTTTGGAAATAACATTCATATACTGCTGATAATGCCCTGCACTTACTATTTGATGACCCAGAACCAGTTAAAACAAAATGCCAAAAAGAAATGTATTTGATTGTGGATCTCTGAGAACCACATTGTAAAACATTAAACCTATTTAATGGAGGCTTTCTTAAGCAAAAAGAGCACCTTTCATGATATTACAAGATGTGTACTGCATCGCATAGAAAGTCTCACAAAACTATTAAGGATGGGCGACTATCACTAAATTTCTCTGCCCACATCCTCCGCGTGAGGCATGGAAGTACCCAGGCAGAGAAAGCTAGCAATGACTCTCATGCACAGGAAGAAATCTTTGTATGTGCCAGAATTACTGTTTTTTTGTTTTATGGAAATAAACCCCCATTTTGGGTGTTCATTTCAGTAAAACTAAAAGTGAATTTTAAGTGGGCAAAACAAATATGTTGCCTATTCGTATTTCACACTCCAGCTACATAAAGAACTAAAAAACCTGCCCATGATATCTAACTCTGCTGGGACAATTTCAATGCAACTGATTGCAGTGGTTTAGAGTGTGGGAGGGGTGAACATTAATGGGGTCCTTCCATGATGGCCCAAGAAAGTGCATACAAGATAAGACACCTTGACAGGTCATTTGAGGTTTACAGATTTGCCAGAAAGAAAGTGTGAATTTAGCGGTGAAGGCAACTTATTTAAATGCATTTGCATTCATTTGAGAAGCAACATAGGAATGACACTGGAATGTGCAGCTCAAATGAGGTTGCAGCCAATTTAGCCAAGATTCTATTGGGTACTCAATGGAGTGATGCATTTGTAGTCAAGGAAGCCAAAGCTTCCAAGAAGTTACAACTGATTTAGACAACTAGCTATAGGATCCACTCAGGACCTGTGTAGGTGTAACCTAAAAGAATGGAACTGATTTGTCAAATGGCATGGGGTCTACCTCAGTATAGCATAGCTGCACCCCAGGGAGGTACAACTTGCAATAGATTCAATCAACTTCATATCAACAAATCCATGTGGTCAATCGAACAGCAGTATTGAAGTGACAAATGTTATTAACAGAGTTGTCCAATTGTGATTGGCACACTGATTACCGCATAGATTTAAGAATGATGGAAAAATTCCCGTCCTTTTGTTCAGTATGTTAAAGATAATACAGCTGTGTGGAATTTCTTCATGAAAAATCAGAGATCCATCATTCACAATCTAGGTCACCGTAATAAAAAGTAGTTCAATTTTGGGATCATTAAAACAATCCTGTATTTATCAATGGTTCTTAGCTATAGAGCTGACTAGGAGACAAAGATTTGAGAGGACTGTTTGGTTTGTCACTTTTGGTGGGTGGGGAAGGTGGTTAGAATGTTTAGAGAAGGGTGGGTGAGGGAGGATGTGCCTGGGGAAAGGTTTGGGAGTGGGAGATGAGCATGCAAGCAGTGATTTGGCTGTGTGCTGAACGTAGGGCATATGCTTTGCAGCACAACGACAGGACCTTCAAAGGTGTAACAATGCTATAGGGGCTGAAATCAATGGAATTAGGCAACACGAAAGGTTAGGTATGCATGAGCATGGCATGCCTGTGTAATATCAACTCTTGAGATGGGGGAGGGTTGGGTTTGTGGACTGGGTGGGCGTTAGGAGGAAATTTCATAGGAAATGTCACCAGAAGTATATGCTGGGCAAACAGTTACAGTACTAATAAGTGTGGTAGTGAAAGCCAGAGGAAGGTAGGAGTCAGTCTGGAATAGAGAAAGGGGATGGGATAGAAGCAGTAATAGAATGTTGGAGGAGGTGTTGCATGGTTAGAGTTAAAGGGATATTTGGGATATTCGGTATGGACTGGGACTGGGTTAGAGAGGAACAGAGGGTTGATTGCAGGGTAGGAGGATGTAATGAACTATAAGAGCAAAGGAGAGGCTGAAGCAGATGGCCACATGGATGGAAATGACGTATCAAGATGCAGTAAGGCAGAAAGGTGAGAAGGTAGAGGGGAATAGATAATGAGATGCTGGAGTGTGTTTGCTAGAATGTAGGAGGCAGAAGAATGATAAGGAAAGAGAGAGGTTGTGACAATTTCAAGACAGATGTTTGCAAATTCAGAATTGTTCAAAGGCCATCTGCCCCTCCAAAGCCAAAAGCTGAGATTGGATTTAGCTTAAATATTCTCTGAGTCTCCCGAGGAGTGGTGTAGTGCTACTGAGGATTGGAACAGATTAATTCAATGATTACTAGTTGATTCAGGTAATTTATTGTTTGCAAAATACAGTGAGGCCTCTTGGCATCCAAGAAATCTCACAACCACACACCACCACCATTATAGGTGTGACCAGGTTGCACAGCTCTGAAAATGTTACAGGTCAATTACCCAAACTCTCTTTGGGATCCAAAGAGGATGCAAATGCTTTATCCAACACCCTACGGGGCACATCCATGACAGCTTTAGTGTGATATATATGCATCTCCTAAGAGGTTACAAGTGATTTAAGGGCACATGCATCAAACATTTTTGTCTTCGCAAACGGGCCGATTTGCAGAATCGGTCCGTTTGCAAACGCAAAAAATACTTTTCAAATGCAGCAAACCATATTTAGCGATTCGTTAACCTGTTACCGAATCGCAAAATGGGTTTGAGATTCGCTATTAGGGCGTCCCTTCCTAATACCGAATCGCATCGGTATGCATAAATGTTTTGTGACCGAAATGCGGTTGCAAAACATCTGCATTTTACCATCTACTTCAAGTAGATGGTAACCTATTCGCAAATGGGAAGAGGTCCCCAAGGGACCCCTTCCCCTTTCTGAATGTATGTAAAAGCATTTTTTAAGAGCAGGCAGTGGTCCCACAGACCACTGCCTGCTTTTAAAAAATGAAAGAAAAACTTTTCATTTTTCTTTTTGTAAAGCATCCCGTTTTCCTTTAAGAAAACGGGCTGCTTTACAAAAAAAAGATTGCTTTATTTAAAAGGAATCACAGACATGGTGGTCTGCTGACCCCAGCAGGCCACCATCCCTGTGATTTTTGCAATTCCTAGGGGGTCGCAAATTGCGACCTACCTCATTAATATTCATGAGGTAGGTCATTTGCGATCCCCTAGGAATCGCAGAAAGTGTTCAACACACTTTCATGCATGCCGTTTTGCGATTTCCTAATTGCGAATCGCAATGATTTCCAATTAGGGAATCACAAAACGGTGTGTTGATGCATCTGGCCCTTAGAGTCTACAGATTCTACCCAGGAGTCATCTAGATGCAACGTTTCGAGGTGCATCTCCACAAAGATGCAATCATCTTTTTTCCCAGGAATGACATTGGTGTGACAAAGGGTAATGACACAGGTGCCTAATAGTAATTATCAAGGTGTCTCAATAGAAGAATTTGGGGACAGAAAGAGAGGACTCAGAGGTGGGAAGAGTAGATGTGTTCTGGTTCCCTTATTGGTTGAATAAGAGTGAAAGCTATTAGAGCAGTAGAGGAGTTCAAGAGGATTTGTTCAGGCATAGAGTTCAAAAAGATGTGAAAGAGACAGAAGCATGCGGTTGGAACAACCCTGCATGAAGAAGCAAAATTCAGGGTTCTAGAGTTCACTTATGGAGGGAAACTCCAGAAGTGCAGGGTCTCTTGGCTAAGGGGGTTATTTAGACAAGGGCAGACTGTATTCAGAGATGTCAACCCCTCAGTCACCATCCCTATGCCTTCAGAGAAGCCATTGCCATGCAGGTTCCTAAGAACGCACTGGTTGTTTGCTGAGCTGCTGCCATGTTTTATACAGCCATTTAGCAACTAAAGCGGGTGTATGCTTTTGTAAATAAAAAACAGCTAATGCCCAGATGTGGGTTTTTTTGTCCCAGGGTGTGAGGGTACTTTTTCTTTTCTGTTCAAGACGACTGGGCTTTTACTGCCAGTCCCAAAAGAAAAAAAACGGCACCCGACTGTCCATACTGAATAGGATGGATGGTCTAAAGTACTTATAATGGCAGACCCAAGTCTGTCAGTCAGTCAGTGTAAGGCGTTGGCCAGTGGAGCCAGTGGGGGCATCGCCAGTGAAAACATGATGGACTATCCAACTCTAAATAGGGCATGTGGACTGTCAGTTTGGCAGACAGAGTATTTCGCCAGATTTGTGAGGGAATACCCTATCTGCCAAGCTGAATGAAGTCAATTACCTTCCAAAGGTTTGTTAACATTCTTCTTAAAAGATGCAAGTAGACAGTGTCACAATATACACCACATTAAAGGCAGAAGCTTAATTGAGTTCACCCTCAAAATAATGACTCTTAAGGCACCCTGTTCCAATAGTTAATTATAGCCTCAAATGGAGATGTAAGCTGCTTACACGTACGGTATCTTTTGTTTAAGCCTTGAAGTAACTCACGTAGTTTCTCTTTCACTTCTATCTTCAAAAACACTGAAATATATGCCTATTGTTATAATAATAATAATAATAGAGTTACTTGTATAGCGCAAACAGCTACCTCAAACAGAGGTGTCCTGGCGCTGTGCGGAAAATCAGGTGAGCAAACTGGGCCTCACAATTAGCCTTGACCGAAGAGCCACGTTTTCAAGTTCCTACGGAACTCGGATTCCGAGTCTGACATGCGTAGATGTAATGGCAGTGCATTCCATAGCATGGCGGTCCTGACTTTGAAGGACCTTCCTCCTTTTCTGGCTTTTGCTAAACGGGGAACGGAGAATAGAAACTGGGAATTAGATCTCAGTGTTCGAGAAGGTTGGTAAGGTCGAAGCCTATTTCTCAGGTATCTAGGACCTATGTTATGCATGGCCCGAAAAGCTAATATCAGAGATTTGAATTCAGTACTTTTTGCTACTGGAAGCCAGTGTAGAAGCCTGATGTGAGGGGTGATATGGTGGCGGAAGGGCACTCTCCGAATGAGTCTAGCAGCCGCATTCTGAATTATCTGCAGTCTGTGGATCAAGTATCTGGGTAAACCCACATACAGACTGTTAGCATAATCCTGCTGCGATGTCACCATGGCATGAACTACTGTCCTGTGGCTGTCCTCCGGCAAGAGGTGTAGGAATTTCTTTAAAATTTTCAGTTTTCCAAAGCAAATCGACGAGACATGGCGTATATGAGTTTCGAAGGATAAGTCTGAGTCCCACTTGACGCCCAGATTCATCACCATCTTTGCCGGCATTGGCGGAGTACCCAGCTCAGCAGGCCACCAAAGTTCTGTAGGGAGGGGGGAAGGCTGACCAAAAAACAGGACCTCGGTCTTGTCTACATTTAATTTCAGTTTGTTGTGATTCATCCAGCTGGCAATGTCCTTCAGGCACCCCATTAATCTAGTAAATGAATCCTTCGAGTGATCCTTCAATGAGAACACCAGCTGGGTGTCGTCTGCATACGAGACAGCCTTCACATCCCAAGTGTCAATGAGATTGAAGAGAGGTACCAGGTAGGTGTTAAAAAGCCAGTTATGCAGCCAGTGCACCCAATACAATTATTCTAATTCATTTATCATCAACATATTGTGTTACTACATAGAACTGTCTGCTGATCATATTGTATTGTCCTTCGGTTCACAATAGATCATTCTAACATGATAGAGAGTCTCATACCATGGCATGGTAGTCTTACACCAGTACCAGTCAATGATAGGAAGATGCTGTTTCTTTGTCTTTCCAGTAGAAATTCCTCTAGTACTACACCCTTAGTCCAGTTCTTCACCAGGGCAATGATTACAGGTGTACACACCTTACATTTGTTGCTCAATTTTACCCTGTTTAGCACCACATCCATGTTCTGCTGTGATGTATTTTATTATTTATTTACTGTATTTTCATGCTGCAGAAATCCCCATAGGGAGCAGAACTCATTACAGGAAGCAGTAAAAGCAATACGAACAATCATATTTGGGGGAGAGTTGTTTTGCAAAACCTGAAAGAAAGAGAAAACAGAGAAAACACATACGGAGCTTTCAGTACTATGTGAACAGCTTAGTAAAGAAAAAGTTAGACTTAAGTGTCCTTTAGAAGATAAAGAGACCGGGTAGTAGTCATATTTATCCCAGTTTCAGGTTTCCTATTGCCTGGGGATTTTATGGCAAGGCTTGTTTGAGACCCTTAGGCGACTTGTTGGAAGAATAGTCCAGGCTGAGACAGAACTTATCTCTGATGTTCTGGGAACCTTCCGCAATCAATTTTGTCTCTGGTTATTGAGTGGGACAAAGACCTTTATCTGTTTAGCAAAAACTCAGAAGGATCCCCTGGGCATTCCTTACAATTTGGAGAGAACTTGATTCTATGCTGGCAACGGTGTCCAAAGTTTTTTTGCATGAGTTATTAAACATGCCCTTCTGAGGAGTACAGCTTTTATGTGCGGTTTCGGGGCTACCTAAAAGGAGGACAATACCACTATCAGTGTGTGATAAAAAATTTACTCTTGACATCTGATGTGAAATTTATAATGATAATAATTAACCTTTTTTAGGTGGTAATGGGCCTTATTTAAAGTCTAGTGATTACCCCACTGGCCTTCCAGGACATCAAAGGCTATGGCCTCCATTCCCCTGATGGGGGCCAGTCCATACGATTTAGAGATCCCCGTCTGGCTAGCAGAGATCTTGGTGCCTCAATTAGAGTTGTTACTGCAGTGGCTCCTTTGAAGGCACAGATACTTTTACATAATATTTTACTGTGCCCGCTTATCAAAGTAATTTGTTTCGTTAGAACAAATTTCCAAAGTTGGAATTTGTTTTTGCAGAATAAAATAATAATGTCCTGATGAGTACAGAGCATGTCAGGGTCATTGATGATTTCCCTTCCAGGAACCACCATGTCTTGAATGATGGTCCCACATAGGGTACACAAATGATAGCCCCCTTCACTGAAAGCGTGGGGCAGCTGCCAATACCACCTGATCGTTCTGTGGTGAACGGATTGTCAGGTCACAGGTTTCTGTTGATGAATTTGACTGAGGCTCCTGTGGAGGAAACCCAGCAGTTCTCCCACCTCTAAATGGGGAGGGGAGAATTGTGAGTTTGTCAAGTTGGTCCTTCTGTCATTTTATAGCAAATGCACTGATCCATAGAATGCTAAATAATATTTAAAGTCTTTATTGGGAAGATTTAAAATTTAACAATCAGGGATTTGTGCTCCAATTCTAGTGAGGGTCAATCATTCAGCTATCACTAGACAAATCAGTTTGGAAAAGATACCAAGGTGCAAGAGTTGTTTGAGCCAAAGAAATATTGAGTCTCAGATTTTTCTCTGATTTTTCAACATCATGGATGTGATTGACTATGTTATTTGTACACATAATCTCAGACTTCATGCTCAGAGCACCTGGTCAGTTAACATAAGTGTTGAGTCTCTATTTATAGTTCATATGCTTCCTCAACAGACCAACATTAACATTTATCCATCAAAGACTGCACTGGAAATGGATATTGTGGATGCGAAGACACACACGCTGAATATGAACTTTAGAATCAACATATTTTCTCCTCAGTACAAAGATCAACTGAACTTTTCTCTAATATGCACACATGGAACCTGTTTTGAGGGCACAGTAATTTTGTTTCTGAGTCAGACAGTCTCTGGTTTGCAACTGGTTATGCAATCATGCCTTCTCCTTTTTGGACCACATCTCTGTGCACTTTATAAGCTATTTTTATTGACTTGAATCATAGTATTATTTTCTCTAATAAATATGTGACACGGTTCCTTGAAATGTTTACAACTGAGATTCAACAACATCCGATTTACAGGTCCTGGATATTGTTTCATTGGAAATCAAGTCAACCTACCAGTTTATTCATAACTTCTTGTAAGACCTAGTTGCAACCTTATATCATTTTGGCTGAACTTGTGCATTAGGTCTATTGACAAATAGGTGGGTAGAAGATTCTTCAATGAAACAGCAGTTCATTGAAGATAGGATAAGCAAATCTGGCATGTGTGTAATCAAACTTTGAAAAAGAAGAGAATCTACTGTCATATCCAAAAGTAGCTATCACACTCTAAAGCCATTATCTATTGGTTACAGAGGAAAAGGAACTGATAGTGTTCCCAGTGGTTGTTATGCTTTTGGAGTATAAGGTCAGCTAATGAGTACTTTGCTGCACCACTTCTCATCTCTCAACCACCATCCTTAGATCTCATATGTCATCTACCATCCTACTTTTCGCAAATCCATCATCCCTACTTCTCGCTCATCATCCCTATTTCTCATCCCTACTTCTCATGCATCAAACCTACTGATCACCCCTTTTCCTTATCAATCATCATTATTTTTCATCCATTAGGCACTATTGCTACTATTTTTTATCTATCATTCATCTTTACTGTTTCTAGTCCCTACTTCTCATCAATCTTCCCTCATGCATAATTCGCACCCCTACTTGTTTTTCATCATCCCTACTTCTAACCCATGAACCCCACTTCTCATCCCTATTCATCATCCATCATCCCTACTTCTCATTCCTATTGCTCATCCATCATCTATGCTTTTCATTACTATTGCTTATGTCTCATCCATTATCCATCATCCCTGCTTCTCATCCCTAAATCTTATCAATCACCAATGATCCATTGCCCATTTTTCTCATCATCATCTCTCAAACATCATTCTCATTCCTCATCCCTCTGTCATAGTAAATCGAAATCAATGTTCTGAAACACCCCTTCACTTTGATTGGTAAGCAACAGCCAGAGTTAAGACAGTGGGCTGAATTCCACTTTTCAATGAAAGACAGACATCTCATCTGATGAAAGCTTTGATGGTTTGGGAAAGACATAGGGGCTAAGTGCCAGGTTCATAAATCTACACTTTGAGAAAGGGATATATGATTTCATAAACACCATCTACTTACACTTTTATAAGGAGCACGCAATATTACGATAATATTGCATAGACATTGATATAGTCACTTTGTTTTTGTTATCTACAAGGATAGTCTTGAGTAGAATTCTAGGAGGTCTGCCATTCATAGAAGCCTCCAGAAGAATAGTTTATTTTAAAACTCTTCTCATCATTGGTGATATGTCTGGCCCTCAGTGCAATGCTTCTTGTTCAATGATTCCTGTGGAATAATATAACAATCTTTGGTACTGTTTGTATGCGCAATCGCAATAAAAATGGGTTAAGTTGATATCGAAAGGAGAAGAAATCATATACACTTTGAGAACAAAGAGTATTGCACGGACCGTTGTGCTCCCATGAAATACTTCAGTTACTCTTCTCCAGAATCACTACCCAGTGTCATTATTTTTGCTGTCAGCCTCCCTCCTCTCACATTGGGTGCCCGGCAGGGTCCCATGTGAGTAACCCTTTTTTCTTCTCATTTTCTTGTGATACACATCCATCACGCGGCTGCACAACTATTCCCTCAGATGTCCCTACATCTCTAGGTCCTGAAGAGACCCTTCATTGCACAAAGGGTTGAAAATCCGTCGACAAAAATTAAAGCGAACCATTAACCAGCGCTTATTATTTTATAAAGACGCTGCTCTTATTATTTTTTATTATTTAAAGATGGTCGACTTTACAAAATACTGGAAACCATGTGTATATGTCACAAATATGTCACCAATGTTTTAGGTTCCATGTTCAGTGGGGACACTATGCACTATTTTTCTGTTTTTGAAAAAACTGTATATTCTTTTATACATAAATAACGATTGTTATAACCAAAAATACAAGTGTATATGATTTCTTCTCCTTTCAATATCAACTTAACCCATTTTTATTGCGATTGCACATACAAACAGTACCAAAGATTGTTATATTATTCCACAGGAACCATTGTTTCGGTTCATACTTAGATTATCCTGGTTCCGTGTGAGTAGGGTCTCCCTTGTCTCCTGTTCTCGTCTTGTTCAATGATGACATATGTATTCTTTCAATACGTTTTCATTCAGTAAGCGTCCCTGCCCAAAGAGAGTGCACATGTCTTCTTGCAAAGCCAATGAGATTTCTACAACACTTGGCATCGATCCAACATCAGGTGTCTTCATCCTTATTTGGTCTAAGGAATACGAGTAACCAGAATACCAGTTATGAAGTGACCCCTGTGGTTTATCCTGGAATCCAGAGGCAGGGATTCAAACAGCTGAAAATGTGAAATGGGTAGCCACCGATTCTTAAGCAAAGCTGAAATGGTTTCTGTTGAATAGCTCGAAATGGTACTGATGTCTGAGATTAATAAGGCAGATTCCTCAAGGTAAGGACTGACCTTCCAACCAGTTACTCCACCAGGATGGGTACTGTTTTTGGAGATTTCAAGTTGTTGATCAAATGGTAATTGTTATCAGGTTTAATTTTGGTATTAGTGGCTGTAAGAATCTCTGATTTGACTTTGAGCGCCATACTCCTGGGAAATATTGTATTGTCTCTTGATAATGGATTGTATTCTTGCCCAAATCAATTTCATTTAATAATTTTACCATCCCCAGAAAACTAAGAGGCTGAGCTGCCCCACAAGGACTCCTTCATGTGAACACAGGAATATATATATCTGACAGGTTACATAGGTTGTATATCACAATTGTTACCGCTTCATTTTTATCCCAATAAGCAATCTTAGCTGCTTAGTATACCTTCATTTAGAGCTTATTCAATGTTGCTTATTGGTTAGTATGTAGTTCAGATATTCAATTGCATCACTACCAATTTTGCTCCCTTTGCAGAACATGTTTGCGTATCTTAAACATATACATCCACTATTTTTTCCATACTGTTACAGCTACAAACAATGTTCATTCTGAAGTGCCAGAAAAAGTCAGCATTTTAGGGTGGGGAATTTATATACGTTCCTGGTTAGGGAAATAGTTGAGATTTATATGTCAAATAGTGGAAATGTCTTTCTTGTAAGGAAACAACTGATCACACCTGTTTGATTGGCAATGCTCCCATCAGGACAGGGCACGCAATGGAAGCAGCAAGTGGGGCGTCCTATGATGGCAGACTTTCTGTACCCTGCAGCGCAACTTTCACTGCAGACTGACAGAGGAACCTAAAATATAACAAACGTTAAAAAAAAATCAATCTCCACAATACGTGTCTTGCCATCACTATTAACACAGTATAGCTCCAATGGGATCTAAGGCCCTATTGCAAACGTGTGGCAATCATACTACTAGCAATAAATGTGAAAGATACCAACAGTAAGACAGCACCCATTGGCAGCCAGAGAATTACCACTGAAAAACAGTCAAACCAGGGCAGTTGGATATACTGTTCTGCCAATATATTAGTAAGAATGAGAGAATGGTTAATGATAATTCTGGATGCGAATAGACAATTCTAATAATATTTTTTTAAACTGGGAAGCTACAATGAATGTAAATAATACAACAACTCTCTCTCTCTCTCTCTCTCTCTCTCTCTCTCTCTCTCCCCCCTTCTCTCTCTCTCTCGCTCTCTCCCTTTCTCTCTTTCTCTCTCTCTCATGAACACTCTCTCAGTTGCAAAAAGAGAGAGAGGCGGCCCTGACACTTCCATAACTGGCCTCCAGTTGCCCCCGTCCACTGGTGAAATGCCTGTTAAGATACATAGCATGTCTACAAGAGTGAGATGAAGAGACAAAAAGTGCAAGAGGAATAAAGAGGCATGGGGTGAAATCCAAACACTGTTACCTTGGTATTCAGCAACCTGGCATTCTGCAGCACTGGCAGTGGACTTGTATAAAAACCTTTGACTTTTATTTTTTCTTAAATTAAACACTGAGGGCTATTTGTTACATTGCGAATCTACATTCAAGATTGCATTGTATATTACTAGACCATTCAATTAAATATGTCGCTGAAGCTACCCCACTACTTTTTAAGAAGGCCCCCCAAGTAGATCTATATGCAGTGTATCATTAACTACCTCAAACCGGTCTATGATAGGTCAAACAGATAGGAAACTGTATTGTTATGTTTGTGAGGGAGAAATCACAGTCTTGATGTAAACAGACAATCTGGCTTCTATTAGTTAAATACTTTTCTTTGAAAAATCCCTGGCTCACACTTGTCACAAGGCCTTCCTCAGAGCAACGTGCATGTGTGTACGCATGGAGATTCAAATGCAAAAACAATGCAAAGTAGTCAATCTCTCATATTGGTTATTGTACTTATTAGTTCATTTCCTGCCCGGGCAACCTCTCAAAACTGGAATTTCACCAATGAACATACACATTCGGCATTTTCATTCACTCCCTAAGGACCCAGCTTGTGAGAATAACTACTGCTTGACCATAGACACACCCTGTCTATAGTCAGGCGATAGTCAATATTGTGGCCAACTATGTTTGGGTTGGCCAACTTAACCTCTACTTTCAGCCCACTACCTGCATTCAAATGCAAAATCTAACACTAAGGTTAGCAAATAATAAGGCAACTGGCCTTGGGCTGTCAAAATTGATATCTGTCAAAATTAATGATAGAGCCACTGCCCATTCCATCACAGGAGAATTTGGGAATTGAGTGCCTGTGGTAAGACTTCTCCAGGCACATCTCTGGATGCCTTTGTGTTAGAGTAGGTTGCACACCACCCACTCTTTCCATTGCAAGATGCACCTTTCTCATACCTCTTACTTTCCTGTTGGGTTCCTGAACCCAGGTCTTGTTTACGGTACACAAAGAGATCATTGGACCAATAGACCATGTGCTCTCACTCATAGGTCCCTACACTGACTGTGGCAATTGACTGCCAAAGATGCAGTCTGAAGGAAAACTACTAACTTTTAATGGGCAACCATTCAACTCCATTCCAAATTTGTTGCTAATACAACTTGATAGTTGTGGACATAAACAAGTGCTTAGCCACAATTCTGTTCACCAATGTAGAAATCCAGAATTTTAAGCTAGTGGGACAGAGGTTGCAGTCCTTATGTAATAAAGGAATGTGCTCCTAAAAAGTGCAAAGTGTCTTCCTCTAATTAGATTAATATGTTTTTGACTTGGGGGAAGACTGGATGATATATAGAAGCAGGACTTCAAAAGTCTGACTACTTCTTTTTCGCCCTTCTGCAGTAGCCTTGAATTTCATGGTTCAATGCTCTGAACTTGATAAATTTGGAAAATGTAGCTAGTGAATGTGTTTCAGTCACCTTTGGCACCATATCCTAAACATCATGACCTGAGCATTTTCCAAGTCCCATCTTTAAGAAAAAATTCTACTATTTCATTGCTACAGACATTTAAAAACCTCATCTTAGATACTAGGCCACTGATTGTAAGAAGTCTCTTCCAGTGAGGACCACAGTAAAATGGCCAATTGCAACTGGTTCCAGAGGTTTTTTTGCAGCACCTATAAACTCCCTCAATACGCAGGGCTTCTCCACTTCACAGTAACAGGGGTGAGTTTGTAAAGACCAAAAAATTATAATTTGATACTGGTTCATTTGTTCTCTTCCAGGAGAACACTGTGTCCTCACTTTCTAAGAGTTGCTACTCACGCAGACTCCATTGTAATGGCCCAGATCCCTTTGTCTTTGTAGGTCAGCAAGAGGCTACCTTCCCTATCCCTTGGGCAGCTTTCATATGCCAGGCATTGACAATGTAGCAGAGGACAAATCTCTCCACAGTCTTAAATCTGATTTTTTTCAGCAAACATCTGACTGCAGTCCTCTTCTTCAGCTTGGAAGATGAGCTCATATGTGAATGGAAATATCGCCTAAGCAAATTGACCTAACCTATTTGCACTTTCATCACACACATCTTATAAGAGATTGGAACAGGACTCTTATCTGATATCTATTTTACTTTAACATCATCCCCAGAATTCTTTGCGCTACCTACAGTAAACAAGATGGCAGGATTAAGCTTTCCTCAACCTCTCTCCTAATCTCTCCAAACACTATCAAAGGCCAAGCTACCCCTCACCACCAAGCCTTAATGTACAATCTTGCTATCTCCTGGAATGTTTGCTCTTATCCATACATTACGAGGACTCAGTTGTGACAAAATAAGAAAATATCATAACTCAATTCAAATGGAGATGAAGTGTGACTGTAAGACAGGACTTTCCCATATGTCATTTTACTTGAATCTATGGAGTTGACTTTAATATCTCACAGATAATAAGGTGAGAAACAGGGACATTGTCGGTGAGCCACAGGGAGTGTCTTTCCATGATACAGGTCAATGAATTTCAATCTCTTCAGATAAAGTGTAGGCAGGTAATATGACAAATTACAAAAACAATATAAAGAGTGTTGTTAACTGTAATGCAATGTCTCCATAGATTATAGCACACATATCTATCTACATGCTGCAAAGATGGAGTTGTCTACCAAAGGATAGATCAATAGGGTAAAGTCAAAACTGCTCCTCTTTAAAAAATAGTTGCTGGCATTGACTAAAATGTTCTTTCTGACTTGTTTTCTAAATGTAACGGGAAAGCATTCCTTCAAATTTACATTTCGTAATTGAATACACCATAGCTACACGAGACGTTTGTGTACAAATAATGATGACTTATCAAGACTGAAAAATAGCTTCATCTTCTTTTAAACACAGGCCCTCACCTTAGTGTACCCACCTTAGTGTGCCCTGTTTAAGCACGTTACATTTTTTTTCTGAATGTAAGCGAGGAACATATTCCCTTTAGGCTTAAACAGGAGGCTTTGTGCACTATTAGTTGATGTAACAAAGTGTGTAAAATGCCAATGTAGTCAGAAAATAGTATTTTTTTTAAATTTTGAGAACGCATTAACCTGGGAATTCATAACTAGGCTCCAGAGATTCAACAGGGATTGCAGGCTTAGTTGCAATTTACTCATAAATGTCCAGGAGGAAAACATGCTGATGAAACGAAAAATAACATGATTGAGTTACTGATCTATTTTACTTTTGTAAGCATGTCTACTAAAGTCACACTATAGATGAGAGTAATTTACAACTACTACTAGAAATAACTGTTGTGAATTTGTCCATAGCGTTGTGTTTATATACACATAGAGGGGCGTATTACGATGTCGCGGGGACTCACGTCTGCCCGACAACATCTTGGAAACGGGACCGACCAACTTCCGGTCAGCGGTCCCAACCGCCTCATTATGATGCGAATGAACACTGTTCGGTTGCTTACTCCCATTCCTCTATGTGAGCTAGTGTTACAGGCTTAAACCGCCCATAATACAAGCACCCATAGAGGAATGAGAGTCTGTGTTCATCCGAGGTTCCTGCCACGCGGTGCAGGGATGAACAGGTGGGCACAATAGGGGCCCCCTCGGCCCCCAACCAGAGCCCACAGAGGCAAGAGGGTCCTGCTAGGGGCCCCCCATACTCGCTCTCCGACAGCCTTTCCATGTCGGAAAGCCCAACATGGAAAGCTTGCCGGAGACTGAGTATGGTAATCCGAAGGCAGAAAGGCCGCCTTTTGGGATTACGAGCCGGCCTCCGACTGGCTGATTGGCTTCTTGAGCCCATCAGAAGCCAGTCGGAATGATCGGCCAGTTTAATTTCCGACCGCCAGCATTGTAATGTGGCAGTCGGAAATTAAACAGAGATGCGGTCTGGGCAACATCATAATCATCCCCTTAGTGCCTCATTTATGAGGTTTTGGGGCAGAGCAGCACCACAAGGAATCCTGCTGCACTGCCCTGCATCAAAAGAAAAGTGCAGGAATGCGGCGTATCTCTAAGATATGGAGCATTCCTGTCCTTTTCCCCTGCACTGGCGCACAATGGGATGCCATGTGCCAACGCCGGCACCTTTGCACCATGGTATAAGGGTGTCTGCATTGCAGGGATGATTGTTTTTGTGTAGGAAGGCGTAGAAATCTGATGCATTCCCAGGTTTACGAAACCTTGTAAATTTGGGAATGCACAGACTTGATGGGTGTTGCTTGGGAACATCCACAGCAACACCAATGGAACGCCCCTTTCACACAGAGTAATGGGTGGCTTTGCGTGTCCTTGTAAATATGGTGAAACATTGTGTGCCACCACTACATCAAAAAAAGTGACGCTCCGGCAGCGCAAGGGGCTTGTAAATAAGCCCCTATATTTTCTCTGTACATTTACAGGGAAAAGCACAATTGTACACAACATTTTACTACTGTGCTGAATTATATAAACAAAGACTGCAATACTATTTTTATGTCTGACTGGTAGTAATTGTATACACTTGCAATAGGCAAAGAAGAGTTTGCCTTGCATATTTGCTGGTTTGTAGAAAGGTTAAAACTGTTTTGCAGCAAGTAAAAAAATCTACAGAGGAAAATTATTTTGCTTCTGCAGACAAGACATTCATATACAAACATCTGCAAGTTTTCAATGTTGTTATATATATATATATATTGATAACAGAGTAGCCACTCTTTAGTTATAGTTTACGGTCACCAGAGATAGGGATTTTTGGGAATTTTGTCCCTTAATAGCTTTGCATCCATTTGACGAATGTCTGTGAAACTTTGCAGACCTGTTGCACCCATTTTATTGTTGGAGGACTGAAAGATTTGCAGCGTTTGGTCAAGAAAGTGCAAAGAAGGAAGGGGGGACCCAAAACAAGATTGAAATCCAATGCATTTTACATAGAGTTTGCATTTCGCGTAGCTCAAAAATGGCCAGTCGGATTTTGCTTAAATTAGGCAGCATTCGATATTAGGGTGCACAAATGATTCTGTGGAGTACAGCAATTAAGTAGAGTGAGTATTTTTTAAGTTATAAGGTTTTTAATCTGTTTGATAACTTGTAGCACAATACTACTAAACGTAGCAAGGAAGTCCAAAACATAAACTAGACTGCCTATGTAAAGTTTCAGATTTACTACATAAACAACTGAAAGACCCATTTATGGTCATATGCTACAGGAAACCTATAAACAAATACAGAACAAATAATATACATCTTAATCTACATAAGTTTGTCTTTGCATGTTCCCCAACTCACAAAATACAACTGGCCCAACAAGCCAAACAAAAACCAGCTTTCTTATGAACCCCTGTGCAACCAAATTTAAATAATGACCTAGCAGTGAGCCATACAAACCACTATTTGGAGGACATGATACTTGGCCACTATAAAAAAAATGATCTCAATTTTAATAATAAATTTCAATGATTGCCTTTCATTCATTTTGACCTCCATATGTAGAACAATCCCAATAAAAGTAACAAGGAAGCCCAACAAATATACCAGACTGCATATGTATAGTTTCATATTTACTACATTTACTGAAAGACCCCTTTATGGTCACATGCTAATGGAAACCTATAAACAACTACATAACAAATAGAATACATCTTAATCTACATACGTTTTCTTAGCATGATCTCTGGCTCACAAAATAAAAGTGGCCGAACAAACCAAACAAAAACCATCTTTCTCATGCCCTCCTGTGCAACAAAATGAAATATTGCCCTAGCACTGAGCCACACAAACTACTTTTTGGAGGACATGATAATTGGGCACTATAAAAAAATTATAATCTCCGTTTTTATAACAATAACAATGTTTTTATTACAAGACCAGAGGCTCACATTATTCATTCTTTTCTTGCTTTATTTTTAACAGCATCCAAGAGACAAAAAAGCTATGATACCCAGAAAACCCTAGGAAGGAACTACAACATTACTTCATTAGAACCACCAATAGGATGTTGAGTATAGTCATAACTATCTTGACAATGTTAATATGGATATCGATGTAGTACATCAACTACTCCTTTGTTTGAAAGATTAAGGAACCCCAATAGGTGTATTACCTCTGCAAGTTTTCAAACTTGAGCCCCCAGCATCAGACTTATCGCTTGAGGGACCCGCATTATCCTTGCGTTCAGAGGATGCCTTGTCATTGTTCACCTTCACCACCTTGCTCCTGTTCCACCATTCATGCCCCTAGTGACTACTTCCCCTCTAACGGGTGCCCTGAACTTAGATTTCCCTTTGCCAACATGAGTGGGATCTTTCATGCGCACCCAATTGCCCACACAAATGATCAAACGGTTAGCTTTGACTCTGTGCGTGGCATCATACTGGCTTTTCATTTTGGCTTCAATCTTTTCAACTTTAGGTCTTACAATTTTATCCACACCTATCATCTGATCATTTTTATTTTGACACTCTCTCAGCCATGCAGGACATAACCTTGATGCAGGCACACGCCCTCTCATGATTTTTAAAGGAGCCAAACCAGAAACAGCATTTGGACAAGACCAGTGGGACCACAGCATATTCTCCACAGCTTGGCACAACTCCACCTTGTTTTGTAAGGCCCACTGTATGCACTCCACCAGAGTGCGGTTAATTTTCTACGACTCCGTTAGCCTGGGGGTGATACAAGCCTATGCGTTTGTGTCTTATGGCATTGGTGTCCAAGAAAACTTTAATTTCTCTTGACACAAACTGAACTCCATTGTCAGAAATAATCTCCTTCTGACAACCCTCCTTTAAAAACAAATTATTCAAAAATGTAATGACACCTGATGTGTTGGGTTCCTCTGCGAACTTGACTTCACACCATTTACTATAATAATCTACAACAACAATGGTGAACCTAAACTTACGTGGCAAGGAACTGAAAGGACCAATAAAATCAATTGCCAGTTTAGACCATACACTCTCAGGAAGACAGACAGGTTGGAGGGGCACAGCTTCAGTTTTGAGACCTTTATCACTGGCAGCACACATGACACATGCACAAACACTTGCTATGATTGCAGCATCCATCCCAGGCCACCAATAACTGTCTCTAATCTTTCTCTTGGTGATCGTCTCCTCCAAATGTCCCTCATGACCACAAGAAATTATCTTATCTCTCAAACCAATGGGGGTACAAATTTGTCTCCTCGTACCAGCATCCCTTTTTTCTAGATAGAAAGCTCATCAGCAACTTTGAAATAATCTTGCAAACCATAGGGCAACACTTTCTCTTTTAGGCCATCCCCCCATATGAATTTCCTAACACTCTCCAGTTCTTCATCCTTCATAGTTTCATCAATCCACTCCTGTTCCTTGAAAGTGGTATTTTGACACACATCAATGCTTGCAGCTAAATATTCCTCATCATCTTCCTCCCCATTATCTGCATACTCAGACACACTGAGAGGAGAACAAGATAAATAGTCCGCCCTTGTGTTTTTTCCACCTGGGATGTACTTCACATTGAAATTGTACTGTAACAGTTTTGAAGTTAACCTGGCCAACCTGGGTGTATGATCCTTGTAGACCGTCTCCCCAAGAATGCTGACTAATGGTTTGTGGTCAATTCTGAGAGTAAACTTTCTTCCCCAAATGAAACATTTGAAGCATTCCACCACCCAACAACAACCCAACAATTCCTTTTCAATGACCGAAAATACTTTTTCGTTTACTCTCAGAGACCTGGATGCAAACCCCACTGTCATTTCAGAGGTTCCTTTGAGTTGAGCTATGGTGGCACCCAAACCATCATTGCTGGCATCTACAGTGATAATACATTCTTTGTAATGATCAAATGGTGCTAAAATTCCTGCGGAAACAATGCCATTTTTAAGTGCTTGAAATTCGTCTTGGCACAAGTTACCCCACTAAAAAGTTTTGTTCTTCTTTAAAAGTTCTCACAAATTAACCGTTTTTGCAGCTAAGTAACACTGCTACATATGTTTCAATAGATTCTTCCTGCTGTTGCTCTCTTGTAAAAAAGTTGTGTCTATTAACTGTTAAGCTGGGTTGTACATCAAATTATTTTTCCACTTTTTTTACAGCCAACACATACTCATCGATCTCTTCATCATCCTCTTGTAATTGAAAAGGTGGTAGATGCTCATTAACAAACTGTCCCTCAAAACCCAGATTATGTTCCAGCAAAAACTTTTTCCGTTCTACCTATTCCCCCAAGGGCTCCCAAGTATCTAGTGAAAGCCCTGTACCCATTTCTCCAAGAAATGGGTGGGTCACCCGGTGATTGCAGGAAAGGGGGTGGAGCATTTACACTTTGCATGGTGGGACACACAGGTAGTAACTTCTAAATGCCCTAAAGCAAAACCGATATTCCCAGTTTAACGTGTACATATAATGTGATAGATATCAAAATAAACTTTCCTTTTCCCCAAACAAAACAGATGCAAAATTGTGCAGAACTGAGGGAAACTGTTTCTAAAACACCAAACACAGTTACTCTACTTGAAGATTCACAGACTGTTAGAACTGGGGGTCTCTAGTTGGCAATGGTTTGCACCTTTGTCCAAATAGGGACCCTTGCTTCTAGTCAGGGTAAGGGGAAACACTCCTAAAATAACCCCTGCTCACCCCCTGGTAGCTTGGCACGAGCAGACAGGCTTATCTCAGAGGCAGTGTGTAAAGCATTTGTGAACACATACAGTAATACAGTGAAAACACTACAGATGGACACCACACAGGTTGTTTATGTAAAAATAAGTAATCTTTATATAGACTTATCACAAGACCCAATAGCAAAAATCCACATTACAGTACTCAAAAATAGACTAAAAATGATAGAGACAGTTCACGTTATCTTCAAAAATAGGATAGTCAATCAAATAAAGCTTGTAGCAACAAATAACTCCACTTGGAGTTATCACGACGTCGTGACCGGTGGAAATCCCAAAGTACGGCGCCGACCGCGAGGTGCGCGGCGTCGGGCCCGGAGTCGAGCAGACCCACAAAGAACAGTACCTGGAATTCGATGACAACAAAGACGGTGCACGGCGTCGGGGAGGTGATGCTTCGTTGGCGCCGGCGGCGTCGGTTCCTTACGACCCCAGGGGAGGTGATGTCTCGGTTCCTTACTGCAGCGCAGGGGAGGTGAGGCGTCGGTTCCTTACTGTGTCGGGGAGGTGACGTCACGGATGGCGGCGAGGCGTCGGTTCCTTACGATGGTGCGGCGTCGATGGATTCGGGGGTCACCCACGTCGAGGATCGGCTCCGCGATGATGCAGCCCTGGCGTCGGTGAAGTCGGGGCTGCGGTGCGAGTCGGGACGGTGCGTCGTGAGCGTCACGAGCGGTGTCCTCGGCTCCGGTGCAGGCAGCGGCCTCGATGACGGCTTCGGAGTCGATGTCGCACGGCGTCGGCAGGCGTCGGGCCTACGGTGCAAGTCGGGGCGGTGCGTCGTGCTCTTCACGAGCGGTGCCCACGGCTTCGGTGCAGGTTACGGCGTCGCTCGCCGGCGTCGGTGTTGCAATTTCCCTCTGTTAGCAGCTAAAACAGCAGTTCCAGATGCAGGCAAACAGAAGGGGTGAAGTCTTTGTGTCCCTGTGACTTCAGGCAGGAGGCAAGCTCAGTTCAAGCCCTTGGAGATTCCCTTCTTCAAGATGACAAAGCACAGCAAAGTCTTTTCTCCTGTCCTTGGCAGAAAGCAACCACTGCAGGCCAACCCCAATCAGCAAAACAGCACAGGGGCAGTACTCCTCCTTCAGCTTCTCCGGTTCTTCTCCTTGGCAACAGGTTTCTTGATTTCCCAGAAGTGATCTAATTTCCTAGGGGTCTGGGTCCCCTTTTTATACACAGTTGTCCTTTGTTCTCTGAAGGCAGAGAGGCCTCTGCCTAGTCCAAAACCAGTTCTGGTCAGTCCTGGAGCACTTTGTTTTTCTGACTCCTTCTTTCCTTTGTGAGTGAGGGGCAGAGCCATCAGACGCCCGGCAGGAGGTGGAGCCAGCATTGTGGAAGGCAGGCACAGCCCTATTCAGACCCAGGTGCAACTCCTCCCTCCACTCTGGATGCAGACCTTCCTATTCAGCCCTGTGCTGACTCACCCTGTCTCCTGTAGCCACCCCCAGCCCCGGTCACTCAATCTCCAGACAAGGAATACACAACCTAGCAGAGGCAGGCTTGGAAGTTTAGGCAAGAAAATACCCACTTTCTAAAAGTGGTATTTTCAAACACAGAATGTTAAAACCAACTTCACTAAAAGATGTATTTTATCATTCTGAGTTCAGGCATACTAAATTCGTTTTTCTACCATGTTCCCTGGGTCAGTTCTGACTATAAAGTGTAATAGTCAGTCTGCCCATTCTGGCCTATGGGGAGCAGGTAGCCTTGCAATAGTGAAAAACGAAAAATGGCTGTAATTCACTATCAGGACATGCCACACACACCAGGGCATGTCCTACCTTATACTTACAATGCACCCTGCCCTTGGGCCTACCTTAGGGGTGTCTGATATGAAGATAAGGGAAGGTTTAGGGACTGGCAAGTGGCTGCACTTGCCAAGTCGACATGGCAGTCACAGACTGCACACAGGCTCTGCAATGGCAGGCCTGAGACATATTTTACAAGCTGCTTCTGTGGGTGGCACAACCAGTGCTGCAAGCCCACCAGCAGCATTGGATTTACAAGCCCTGGGCACACGCAGTGCACTGTACTAGGGACTGACAAGTAAACCAATCATCCAATCATGGAGTCACTAATCCATAACACAATTTACAGTAGAGAGCACTTGCACTGTGGCACTGAACAGCAGTGGCACAGTGCCCAAAAGCATCTAAAACCAGCAAAACATAAGAGGCAACAGCAAAAAAATGGAAGGGAGACCCACGCCAATGGTGCCAAGTCTAACACGTGTCCCCTCCAGCTGAAATGTGGGGAGAACTACCCTTCCTCCTGGGAGTTCTCATCACTAAGGCGGAAAAATCTGGACAGACCATCAGCATTGGCGTGTTCTGTACCAGGGCGGTGTTCCACCGTGAAGTCCATCCCCTGTAGGGAAATGGACCACCTCAACAGTTTTGGGTTCTCACCCCTCATCTGCATTAACCATCTGAGGGGCCTGTGGTCTGTCTGAACCCGGAAGTGAGTCCCAAACAAGTATGGTCTCAACTTCTTCAGTGCCCAGACCACAGCAAATGCCTCACGTTCAATCGCACTCCACCTCTGTTCCCGTGGGAGTAACCTCCTACTAATAAAGGCTACAGGTTGGTCTAGGCCCTCCTCATTCATCTGTGAAAGCACAGCCCCAACACCATGCTCTGAAGCATCTGTCTGCACAATGAATTCCCTTGAGAAGTTGGGCGCCTGAAGCACGGGCGCCGTGCACATGGCAGATTTCAGGGCATCAAAAGCCTTTTGGCAGGCATCAGTCCAGTTCACTTTCCTGGGCTGCTTCCTGGAAGTCAGCTCAGTCAAGGGTGCAACAATGTTGCCATACCCCTTGACAAACCTCCTGTAATACCCGGTGAGTCCTAAGAAGGCCCTCACCTCTGTTTGGGTTTTGGGGGTTCCCAAGCCAGGATGGTATCTATCTTGGGCTGTAGGGGCGCCACCTGGCCGCTCCCTACCTGGTGTCCCAAGTACACCACAGAACCCTGCCCGATCTGGCACTTACTCGCCTTGATCGTGAGGCCTGCCCTCCGCAGCGCCTTCAACACTTCCCAGAGGTGGTGCAGATGTTCCTCCCAAGTGGCGCTGAACACTGCAATGTCATCCAGGTAGGCGGCACTGAAATCCTCCAGCCCAGCCAACACCTGGTTGACCAACCTCTGAAAGGTGGCAGGGGCATTCTTCATCCCAAAGGGCATCACCCGGAATTGGTAGTGCCCATCTGGTGTGGAGAATGCTGACCTCTCTTTGGCCCCATCAGTTAAGGCGATCTGCCAGTACCCAGACGTTAGATCAAACGTGCTGAGGTACCGGGCAGCCCCTAACCGATCAATGAGCTCATCAGCTCGGGGGATGGGGTGCGCGTCAGTCCTGGTGACTGAATTGAGTCCTCGGTAGTCCACACAGAACCGGAGTTCGGGTGTGGCACCAGGCGTGGCAGCCTTTGGGACCAAGACCACTGGGCTGGCCCAAGGGCTGTTAGAGGACTCAATCACCCCTAAGGCAAACATCTTGGAGACCTCCTCCTTGATGCAAGCTCTCACCCTGTCAGTCACTCTGTAAGTTTTGTGCTTCACAGGAGGACTGTCCCCAGTGTCCACATCATGGATGCACCATTCAGTGATACTGGGAGCCAGGGAGAACAGATCAGCAAACTGCCCCAACAGTTGGCGACAGTCATTCTGCTGCTCCGGGGTCAGGGTGGGAGAGAGGTTCACACCATCCACTGACCCATCTTGCTCTTTTGCATACAGGAGGTCAGGAAGAGGTTCAGTCTCCTCTTCCATCCCAGCATCTGTTGCTAAGAGCATGCCCACTTCAGACCTCTCAAAGTGGGGCTTCAGGCGGTTCACATGCAGGACCCGCAAGGGGTTCCTGGGAGACTGCAAGTCCACCAAGTAGGTGACTTCACTCTTGCGCTCCACCACCTCAAATGGTCCGGTCCACTTATCCTGGAGCGCACAGGGCTCCACTGGGGCCATGACCCACACCTTTTGTCCAGGCTGAAACTCGATCAGAGTGGCATTCTGATCATGCCAACGTTTCATCTCTTCCTGGCTGGCTTCCAGATTCGCCTCAGCGAGTTGTCTGAAACGCCGAGTCTGGTTTCTGAAGGCCAGCATGTAACTAAATACATCCTGGGGAGTTTTCCTGGGAGCTTCCTCCCAGCCTTCCTTGACCAGACTCAGAGGTCCTCTTACAGGATGGCCGTACAGCAGTTCAAAGGGACTGAACCCTAAGGACTTCTGGGGCACCTCTCTGTAAGCAAAGAGCAGGCATGGCAAGAGGACGTCCCACTTACGCCTCATGGGTTCTTCCAGACCCATAATCATGCCCTTAAGGGTCCGGTTGAATCTCTCAACCAGCCCATTACCTTGGGGGTGGTAAGGAGTGGTGAACTTATAGGTTACACCACACTCCTGCCACAGGGACTTCATATACTTGGAAATGAAGTTGGTACCACGGTCAGACACCACCTCCTTGGGGAACCCCACACGGGAGAAAATCCCCATCAGTGCACGTCCCACCACGGGGGCCGTCACTGTCCGAAGAGGGATGGCTTCCGGGTACCGGGTGGCATGGTCCACCAAGACCAGGATGAACCTGTTGCCCATGGCTGTCTTGGGATCCAGAGGCCCCACAATGTCAATACCCACCCTCTCAAAGGGGGTGCTGACAACAGGGAAAGGTTGGAGAGGAGCCTTGTGCTTCCTCCCACTCTTACCACTTGCCTGGCAAGTCTGACAGGTCCTGCAATGAGTATCTGAACTCTTGCGCATTTGGGGCCAATGAAAGTGGGTGACAAGCCTTTGAAAGGTCTTGTCTTGCCCCAAATGTCCTGCTAAAGGCACATCATGAGCCAGACCCAGTAGGAAGGCTCTGAAGCGCTGGGGTACCACCAGCACACGGGCTGACCCAGGCTCAGCAACCTTAGGCTCACTATACAGGAGACCATTCTCCCAGTAGATCCAGTGTGATCCAGACTGATCACCTGCTGCCTGGCTTACAGCCTGTTGCCGCAAGCCCTCAAGAGAAGGGCACTTCTTCTGCTCCTCGCAGAACTCTTCCCTGGAGGGGCCTCCTTCCTGCTGCCAATGGGTCAGCTCAGGCAGGTCCCCCAGTTCAGCCACTTGTTCCCCTGTAGGTTCCAGGGCATCCCCCTCAAGGTCTGCCTCCTCCTGGACCGTGGGAACTTCGGGGGCCGGTTTCCCGCGCCCCCTGCCTCCTCTCTTTAAGGCAGGCACCTGGGCCCTTCTTCCAGGCTCCAGGTCCTCTTGAATACCCTTACCGGCTGCCATTGACCGAGTGGTCACACACGCCCACTCTGGCAGACCCAACATCTCCAAATGAGACCTCCGCTCCACCTTCGCCCAAGGGAGCTCTCCAAATCATTGCCTAGCAGACAGTCAACAGGCATGGCTGGCCTCACAGCTACTTGAAGGATACCTGAGACCCCCCCCACTCAAAGGGAACCTGGGCCACCTTGCAGTGGCTCTCTGAGTTGTCAGCGGCAACTACAGGGTAGAATACATTGGGGACCACCTGCTCCTCAGACACCAGCCGACAACTGACAGCTGTCACACTGGCCCCGGTGTCTCTCAGAGCCTCCACCCTATGGCCATTGATGGTCACCCACTGCCTGTATTTCTTAGTGTTATCAGGCAGCTGGGTCCTAGGGACCATCTCACTGTCTCCTAAAGAGACCAGGGACATCTCTGCGGGACCCCACCCACCTTGGGCACCCAACTCCTCCCCCAGGGCTACACTAGCCATCTGCCGGGGTGGTGCACCAGTGGGTGCAGTGGTCACAGTATTGGGGCACTTGGGACTTCCTACAAAGTGACCCACCTGACCACAACTAAAACATGCTTTGGGCCCCTTCTGAACAGACTTATCTGTTGGGACCCATGGTCTTTTCTCAGTGGGAGGCTGGGAACCCTTACCTTGGTTCCCTTGGGGTTTACTTTGGGGCCCTTTTTGGAACTCCTTCTGTTTACCCTTGTCCCCCCCACTCTTCTGCTGGGGACCCTGCCCACCTTTGGCGGAGTCTCCCACAAGACCCTTGTGGACCCGGGTACTGACCCAGCGGTCCGCCTCCCCAGCAAGCTTCCTAGGATTAGTCAGCTTACTGTCAACAAGGTGCTGGCGTAGCTCTGGAAAACAACTACTGGACAAGTGCTCCCATGCAATTAAATCATAGAACTCCTGCAAGTCATTTACTTTGCTACCCTTCACCCATCCATCCAATGCTCTGCAAAAATAAGACACATACTCCACCCAGGTACTAGACTCCAGCTTTTTGCAGTTCCTAAACTTCTGTCTATACAGCTCTGGAGTTAACCCATACCTTGCCACTAAAGCTTCCTTCAGGTGGGCATAGGACATCTGATCCACTGTGGGCAAGGCTAGCAAGGTTTCCCTTCCCTCACCTGCAAAGCGGCCCCACAACCCCGCTCCCCAATCCTTCTCAGGGACCCGGTGTGATGTCATGGCGATCTCATAAGCTTTAAACCATTGCCCAATGTCCTCCCCCTTCATGAAATCCTTAATAACCTCCTTGGGGATGTACACTCTACTTTCTACAGGCACTGGAGGTGTGCTGCCACCAGAGGGAGTGATTTCTAGGCTCCTAGCCTTTAGCTCTAGCTCCCTCACCACTCTCTCATGCTCTAAAAGCATCTTCTTTTCTTCCATGGCCAACCTCTTACTTTCTAACTCCAATTTCTTATGCTCAAGGCTATCATGGCTTCCCTGTTTCAGTTTGGCCATTTCCATTTCATGCATCCTGCTTTTGTCCCTGTCCTCCAGCTCCTCTGGAGACAGGCCCTTTTGAGAAACACTGCTGCCCTCCCTGGAAGGCACTCTCCTCCCAGTTAAGCCCAATGGCCCCTCAAGCTGCCCATCTAAATTCTCTGCCTCCTCCACAGGCTCCTCGGACTGCCCACTGGCATTCCGTGCTTCCAACCAGGCCCTTAGCGCCTTGTGAAACTCCTCCTTCCTGGTGAGGCCTCTCATAGAGATTTTAAACTTTTTGCAAACAGCTTTGAGTTCTGGCACAGTGTAGGTATCAACCCTATCTTCTTCAAATTCAATATCTGCAGGTGCAATGGATCCTTTTTTGCTCATGGTGAAAATTGGCAGTTCTCAACAAAAATAAAGGTTCCAAGGAAAAAAAGTCCTATCAAAAGGTATGTGGTCGCGTATTGGTCTGCACTCACTAGTAGTGTACACCAATCACTGTATATGAATCACAAATGCAAGTCCAAATCCTCACCGCTGACCACCAATGTTAGAACTGGGGGTCTCTAGTTGGCAATGGTTTGCACCTTTGTCCAAATAGGGACCCTTGCTTCTAGTCAGGATAAGGGGGAAACACTCCTAAAATAACCCCTGCTCACCCCCTGGTAGCTTGGCACGAGCAGACAGGCTTATCTCAGAGGCAGTGTGTAAAGCATTTGTGAACACATACAGTAATACAGTGAAAACACTACAGATGGACACCACACAGGTTGTTTATGTAAAAATAAGTAATCTTTATATAGACTTATCACAAGACCCAATAGCAAAAATCCACAATACAGTACTCAAAAATAGACTTAAAATGATAGAGACAGTTCACGTTATCTTCAAAAATAGGATAGTCAATCA
This sequence comes from Calotriton arnoldi, assembly GCA_963921515.1. Taxonomy (NCBI): domain Eukaryota; kingdom Metazoa; phylum Chordata; class Amphibia; order Caudata; family Salamandridae; genus Calotriton; species Calotriton arnoldi. Next base: position 412,177 of record CAWUFW010003974.1, read on the forward strand.
AATAAAGCTTGTAGCAACAAATAACTCCACTTGGAGTTATCACGACGTCGTGACCGGTGGAAATCCCAAAGTACGGCGCCGACCGCGAGGTGCGCGGCGTCGGGCCCGGAGTCGAGCAGACCCACAAAGAACAGTACCTGGAATTCGATGACAACAAAGACGGTGCACGGCGTCGGGGAGGTGATGCTTCGTTGGCGCCGGCGGCGTCGGTTCCTTACGACCCCAGGGAGGTGATGTCTCGGTTCCTTACTGCAGCGCAGGGGAGGTGAGGCGTCGGTTCCTTACTGTGTCGGGGAGGTGACGTCACGGATGGCGGCGAGGCGTCGGTTCCTTACGATGGTGCGGCGTCGATGGATTCGGGGGTCACCCACGTCGAGGATCGGCTCCGCGATGATGCAGCCCTGGCGTCGGTGAAGTCGGGGCTGCGGTGCGAGTCGGGACGGTGCGTCGTGAGCGTCACGAGCGGTGTCCTCGGCTCCGGTGCAGGCAGCGGCCTCGATGACGGCTTCGGAGTCGATGTCGCACGGCGTCGGCAGGCGTCGGGCCTACGGTGCAAGTCGGGGCGGTGCGTCGTGCTCTTCACGAGCGGTGCCCACGGCTTCGGTGCAGGTTACGGCGTCGCTCGCCGGCGTCGGTGTTGCAATTTCCCTCTGTTAGCAGCTAAAACAGCAGTTCCAGATGCAGGCAAACAGAAGGGGTGAAGTCTTTGTGTCCCTGTGACTTCAGGCAGGAGGCAAGCTCAGTTCAAGCCCTTGGAGATTCCCTTCTTCAAGATGACAAAGCACAGCAAAGTCTTTTCTCCTGTCCTTGGCAGAAAGCAACCACTGCAGGCCAACCCCAATCAGCAAAACAGCACAGGGGCAGTACTCCTCCTTCAGCTTCTCCGGTTCTTCTCCTTGGCAACAGGTTTCTTGATTTCCCAGAAGTGATCTAATTTCCTAGGGGTCTGGGTCCCCTTTTTATACACAGTTGTCCTTTGTTCTCTGAAGGCAGAGAGGCCTCTGCCTAGTCCAAAACCAGTTCTGGTCAGTCCTGGAGCACTTTGTTTTTCTGACTCCTTCTTTCCTTTGTGAGTGAGGGGCAGAGCCATCAGACGCCCGGCAGGAGGTGGAGCCAGCATTGTGGAAGGCAGGCACAGCCCTATTCAGACCCAGGTGCAACTCCTCCCTCCACTCTGGATGCAGACCTTCCTATTCAGCCCTGTGCTGACTCACCCTGTCTCCTGTAGCCACCCCCAGCCCCGGTCACTCAATCTCCAGACAAGGAATACACAACCTAGCAGAGGCAGGCTTGGAAGTTTAGGCAAGAAAATACCCACTTTCTAAAAGTGGTATTTTCAAACACAGAATGTTAAAACCAACTTCACTAAAAGATGTATTTTATCATTCTGAGTTCAGGCATACTAAATTCGTTTTTCTACCATGTTCCCTGGGTCAGTTCTGACTATAAAGTGTAATAGTCAGTCTGCCCATTCTGGCCTATGGGGAGCAGGTAGCCTTGCAATAGTGAAAAACGAAAAATGGCTGTAATTCACTATCAGGACATGCCACACACACCAGGGCATGTCCTACCTTATACTTACAATGCACCCTGCCCTTGGGCCTACCTTAGGGGTGTCTGATATGAAGATAAGGGAAGGTTTAGGGACTGGCAAGTGGCTGCACTTGCCAAGTCGACATGGCAGTCACAGACTGCACACAGGCTCTGCAATGGCAGGCCTGAGACATATTTTACAAGCTGCTTCTGTGGGTGGCACAACCAGTGCTGCAAGCCCACCAGCAGCATTGGATTTACAAGCCCTGGGCACACGCAGTGCACTGTACTAGGGACTGACAAGTAAACCAATCATCCAATCATGGAGTCACTAATCCATAACACAATTTACAGTAGGGAGCACTTGCACTGTGGCACTGAACAGCAGTGGCACAGTGCCCAAAAGCATCTAAAACCAGCAAAACATAAGAGGCAACAGCAAAAAAATGGAAGGAGACCCACGCCAATGGTGCCAAGTCTAACAAAGACCATACACCATTTGTGTGCAAATTGCAGATGTGTAACTCCGAATGCATTGAATGTACCCAAATTTCTTTTGAAAACGCTGGACTGCATGTGCGTGTCATGGATTCATTGACTTTCATTCACTGAAATATGCACAAAATGTGTGCGCATCACAGATGTAGCAAGATGGACTTCTTTTGAAGGTAATCTGGTATTCAAGGGTATAGGCATCTGTTGATAAATGCGCGGTCCATACCAAACCATTATGGCCGCCGACGTGCTGCGCGTCTCAGTAGAGCGTGCTTACGCTAGCATGCTGCATACGCTGTAACATCATGTGAGAAAAAGACAGTGAAGTGATGACGGGGACTAGCACACCGGAACGTTGCTCAGGGTGCCAAGCACTTGTGAAACATCAGCCGATGAATCGGTAAGTGCTCGAGCCCCGCTTCTACAATGTCACGCTCCAACAGTTGCTGTGAGCCTCGTGCGCAGCACGCAGACAGACCACAGTGTGACCGCTCGCGCCTCCAGTTTTCGCCCAAATTCACCAAACACTTTCACTCCATGCCCAGCTTGTGAAATGTTCCCTCTAAAGTTAATACAGCACATCCACAAACATTCCCCAGACCGGCCTGATTATCGTGCTCCATGACGTATTCGTTTCATTTGTATTCCGCCAGGCATGCAGGCTGGACTGCCTCTAAAAATACGTGGGTTCCTCACTGTGGCCAAATCGTTGGCAAATTATAGTGACACAAACTCAGTGAAGTTGCTGGAGTCGTGTCTCGCTCATGTATAGTTGTTTATTGGCCACTGTGTCTGCAGTCCGGCAGCAATTGACACATCTCGAACTGTCCACCACAAACCCCCACACCACATTCCACATTCCAGGCATATAGTTCTAGAATGTGGAATGTGTTAGCAGAGACATCACCACACACCAATCAGTGATTAAGTGCAATTGGCTCACACCCAATTGCCACATTTAATTTAAATGTAGGTCCCTAGTAAAGTGGTACCCAGTGCCTGTAAATCAAATGCTAATAGTGGGCCTGCAGTACTCATTGTGACACCCATCTAAGCCGCCCTTTAAACATGTCGCAGACCTGCCATTGCAGTCTGGATTTGCAGTTTTAAACTGTCATTTTGACCTGGCCGTATGAATCTCCTGACAGGTCCAATACACACTTTTTACTGCATATGTAACCCCTAGGGTAGGTCATACACAACTCAGAGTGCAGGATGCAGTGTATTTTAGACATTGGACATGTACTTTAAGTATTACTGATCCTGGTTGTAAAAAAATCTTACATTTGTTTTTCACTACTGTGAGGTTCACGTCTCCCAAAGAAAAACATTGGGCTAACTAATTACACATAATAAGTGATAACTTTCAATGGGGTGCAGGTCGCCAGGCCGAGTTTGGTGTCTAAAGAATTGCAATTAAAAGTTCTCTTTAATGGTGAAGTGAGAATTTAAGTTACGATTCTGAAAATGCCACTTTTAGAAAATTGGCATTTTCTTGTCCTAACCATTTGGTGGCTCCTGCCTGTATACTGGGTCACATGGCTAGGTTTAGCCGACAGTTGGGGGCTCTAGGTGTTGGCAGGATAGGCCTTCTCTTACATGATGAGGGGGAGGAGCTGTCACCTACCACACTTGCACATCAAAAAGACTCCACCTGAGCACAGTCACAAAGGGTTTGACACTAGTATTTTGTGATCCCAGACAAGCTGGCGCCCGGGCAGGGAGGCAGAAAGTTCCAAATACCTCTGGGGGTAGAAACCTCCAGAACCTTCTCGTACATCAAAGTTGGTAACAGGAATAAATATTGTATCCTTAGACCTAACTCTTCAGTACGCCTCTGGACCTGTGGAAGACTCAGAAGGACTGCTGTGCTTCTCTGTCAGGAGAACTGCTACTTTGTTGCCCTACTGTCCTGATACCTGCTGCCCTGCTACCTGAGTGAAGGACTGGACCTGCTTTTTGAACCCAGGAACCTCAGAGTGACTACAAGGTTCAGTTAACTGGCCTTCTGATCAAAAGCCTCAGAGACAGAACAGCCTTCACCTATCTTGCACCTATCACCGGTACTTAGTCTGTTGTAAATCGCAAGCCCTTCGTCGATGGCATCCTCAACGATGATGCAGAACTCTGCATCACAAGCCCCACAACTTCTTCAGAACCAGCCGGTGCGCATCTCATCTTCAATGCAGGACTTCACATTGCAAGCCCCTCATTGACATTATCCTCGATAACGCAGGACCTCCCGTCCCAGGCTCGCAGCTCCTTAGAACCACCACTGCGTGACACATCTTCACACCATGACGTTGCATAACCTTGGTTGCATTATGCATCTTTGATGCTGGACCTCACAATACTCTGAAACTGGGATTTAAGGTACTCTTGTTCAGCTGGCCTAACTTGGCCCCTCTTTCCGGCCTTGCTCTATACCATCTTGGGACTTTGTCCTGGCCTGGCTCTTTGTGCTTTTAGGCACTATTTTGCATATCTACTGTTCTACTGATTGTTTTTTTGTTGTTTTGGTCGCAAATCATGTATTACATTTTGCTCTATTTTCCTAAATTGTGTGAGATTTTTCATATACAGTGTTTTCATTTTATTACTGTTTGAAGTTAAACCTGACTGCTTTTATGCCAAACTACCGGAGGATTAAACACAGGATAATTTGCGGTTGCTTGTGTTTCACCCTGACAGGGAATTGTAGCTGCTGCTTGAGTAGTGTTTCACGCCCTCAACCAGCAAACCAAATCTCAACAATGCTCATTTGATAAATGAATGACAGCAAGCAGATATGAATCTCTAGTAAAAAGAATACGTAATAAGCATTATCAACAACCTGTCTCATTGCAGCTGTCTGAGTGTCTGAGACTGCTGGTAAATGCTCACATGCCTGAGCTCTCTAATATGCCAGTAGTGTACTGAGCATGTAACGCAGACCATACATTCCACTCCATGACATTCTACCCCTCTCTCTCCCTTTCTCTCTCTCTGTAGGTCTCTAACACAGTTCATTGCATCAAACTGGGAGACAGATCTCACCAATGCGATGTGCAGTGGCATTTCACCAAAGTGCCACAATGTGTTGCACTATTTAAATGTGATTGATTCAATTATTTATAAGAACACTGTATCAATGTTACTAAAATAAAAAAAATACACAATCCCAGTGACATTATATTGCATACTGTACTAATAAGTATGCCACCTTGCACTTTGTCGTGTATTCTAAATTGTCCATTCCAACTACTGGTTTAACTGTGCTTTAGTGAACCAGTAAACTGAAGTTAAATTAATATTATGGTAAGCCCTGCTGTGCTGCAGGAATTGTTACATTTACCTACCAGTATGCCAGGGCCAGCTCCTTACTACTGTTTTTGATAAAAAAATAATAGACTCTTTCTCACCTGAATGTGTTTTCCACCCCAAAAGATGGCACTTTCATCAATGACCAGCTTAAAGTCCACAGGAGCACTGGCATTGTAGGTCCCCACTTTCACATATTTTGTGGTGTCATTGGATGTCATGTGCCAATATAATAAATCCAGTAATGCTGGGAACTCTCCAGATGTATCGAAGAAGAACTGGCTCCCAGAAGAGGCTGTAATGTGAACATGTTTCACATAGTGCAACATCTGCACACAAACCATAAAAAGTAATTTTAAAAGGGATAGAGAAGAATATTGAAAATATATTCATTTATTTGCTTTTTTTACTTAAGAGTCATGTTGAGCTTCATTAAATAGATTATTGGATTGAGTTTACTTTTCTTTTGAAGTCATTATACTACTCACACTGTTTTTGATAGAATATAAGGAAAACAACATGCACACAATGAACTTGGGTTCTAACCTGCCATGGTTGAAAATCCTTAGGATCTGCACATGATCTGTTGGCAAAAGGACCTTCTTGAGGTTTACAAAGAAGAAGATCCTCCAGTGCTTGGGCCAAAGCATAGATGGCAATGTAGGCAGAGAAAGGGAATCTGAAATAATTTATCTCATAAACAGAAGCATCAAGAGATTGTAGCTTTTCTGTCCCAGTGCAGAGTGTCTCCCCATCGGTCATGTTCTCTGTTTTCATTTCACTAAATGATTCCGCAAATTTACAATTGAATACCTGCTCCCAGAAGGCCCTAATAAAAATATCCTCAGAGTCTTTCACTGGGTGGATGTTGTAGAAGAATTCATTGAAGCCTGGTATCTCTGCACTGTACACTGCAAGCCCCAGTGTGCCATTCAAAGTTCCCCACAAGTCCCGCCTGCTAAATACAGTGGAAGGAACCCAGGTTGTAGCCCCAATCCAAATTTTTGAAGTGATCCCATGTAGAGAAATCTCTTTTAGGATTGGAGTGATGTGCACTACATAGGTATAACATACAATCACTTTAGCGGTGGATTTTTGCACAATTCCAATGACGCGGGCTAAGGACTCCTTGTTGATTTGTGTTGGAAGAGTCTCAAAAAAGTCTATGCAGATCTTATTTTGTGCTGCTGCTTTCATGAGCATTTGGCTGCTATAGAGTCCCAGGTCATTGTTGGCACTCACAATTCCTATCCAGGTCCAACCAAAGTGGAGCAGTAATTGCACCAAAGCATCCGCCTGGAAAGAGGCACTTGCTACTGTCCGCAGGAAAGACGGGAATTGCACTTTGTCACTCAGGATGGGGAGCGATGCAACATAACTTATCTGTTAAGCATGAACAACACTTTATAAAAGTCTTTTAAATAATTAGATGTAAAGGATTCATTAAATGACAATTGACTTCCAAATTTACTCTCACCATTTCGAGATGCATGATTTACAAATTAGCAAAAGGAACTTAGGGGCCCATTACGATGGCGGGCGGAAGCACCACCGCCGTGCTGGCGGATGCAAAAACCACCAGTTACCGCCGGCACGCAGCAGTCCACACGCCCGTCCAATTACGATGCGAAAAGTAGGCCAAACACCGCCGGCAAGCCAGCAACACCGTCCGCCATCAAAGTGCGCCCGTACATGTAGCGGCGCAGCCTAACTGACACACACCGTCCGACGAAACACGTCCCGCCCGGCGCATAAATTACGATGCCGCAAACAAACGGCTCCCATGGTCAAGAGATACCGTACGAGAAACCGAAGCGGTAACACGGATGCCGAGCACGGACAACGAAGAAGCGGCTCCCCGAGCATGAATCCAGCACTGCAGGCACTCCCCATGCTTCTGCTGATGCACCACCAAGGACGCAACGTACCGCGGAGACGCAGGTAGGCACACACAGAACAAGTGCACGCAAACAGCGCACACAGTGCAAGGGCGGAAAAAGCGGACAACCCCCACCAGCGCGTGTACACTACACATCCACCATCGCATCCACATATGACACACAGGCCAAATCGTAACATCGCAGAACACATGTGTACACACCACCTGGGACTAGGAACCAACCACCCCGTCACGGCCCCAAAGCGCCGATGACGCCGCCACACATGCGCACAACGCAGAGGCCAACCGCAGCGCCATGCATGCGTCGCACACAGACACAGGGACACAACCAAGCAGCACACACATCAGCCCCACCCCGAACGCACATGACACGTGACAGGCCGGCCACAGACATGTCCCCAACGCCCAATTCACGGACAACACCCAACGCCACACAACCGACGCACACATGTCAGTGAAGACACGCAACAGCAGGACACACCCCAGTGTAACAAACATGGCGTAGCACACAGCGGCGGCAACACCAACTAGGAGAAGCAGGGCCCCTTCGGGAAGAGGAACGCCAGTACCACACAGAAACACCCATACCACCCTGCACATATGAACAAGACATATAAAACGGAACACCAAAGAGCCCGGGGACCGACAACAGGTGGCCCAAGAATAACATTCACACACAAGGCCCAACGCAGAGCGGAAAGGCAGCCTGCCGCCCACACAAGGGAGAGCAGACAGCACTGAATGACCTTCCATTCCAACTCCGAAACCACAGCCCTACGACAGAAGCCGGTGAATACAGCCATTGTCCAAGAATAGACCAACACAGGCATGCCGAGGAGACCGACCACAGGGCAGATAGCGCATATCACAGAAGCACACAACGGACGGGGAAGAAACAAGAAAACACTCCCCCATGTCGGCCACATGCAAGTTAATTGGAAGGAGTCACACATCACTGACCTTGAACTGTCTGAGAAGCATGTGGGAAGAGGGCCCGTGTCCTCCAAACAAGCCAACAGAACACAAGTCCTGTCTCCCTACGACTACACAGAGCTCACAGCAACCTCGGAGCGTGCACATTGCAGACTGCACACACAGCCGGAGCACGCCACCACAACGCACCGCTGCGAAATGGCAACCGCAACACACCTACCCAACTACGCCGAACAGCTCAAGCTGTACAAAACCAACCTGTTACATACATTGGGATGCGATCTCCTGTCCCTGCTGAACGTAAGTTACCGACTGACTTACCGCATCACATTGTTCAGCTGCGTCATGCCCGTCTTCTACTGTCGGAGGTGTCCCTACCAGCATCCCGTCGAGATATGCCTCTCCAACCCGGCATGTGTGAAGGCGGACCTGCTACCACTACTCCTCCCTCTGGACGCACACGACAGGGCCTGCTCTGCCTATGGGGGCAAGGCGTATGTGGCCAACATCGCACCCGCACTGAAATGGGACCACTGTGCCTCCACACGACGGATCATCGAGAACAGCTACATCGAATGTCACCCAGCATGCCCCATCATGGTCCTCCAAGGGACAACTTACGAACAACACCTTGACAGCCACCATCCGCTACATTGGCTGGCAAACATGTACACCACCAATGACATGGAAGCCCTGCTGGACGGCATCGCATACCTGACAACCTGTAAATTCGTCGGACCACAACGCAGGTTCCCCGAGTGACCTATGATGTCCAACCCCGCACCCATGCTTAGCTTCCGCACGGACTGGCCAGTCACCACCACAACAGCCATACCAAACGACCGGCAACTGTAACCACACCATCAACGACATCGCCATGACATCGGATATGACCGGGACATGCACACTGTTCCCCATCACATCCAGGAACACCGCATGCATCGTGGGAGGCAGTGGCATGGGCTCTGTGTATCGCACCCACATGGACGGAACTGCACGAACAACCAGGACACGACATGGATCCAGCGCCCATGGACACACACACCGCTCAGTGGACATGAATAGGTCGCCTGGAGTCTGTGGGTGCTGCACCCCTCCCACCCCCGCCCCGGGAATCCCATACCAGGACCTTTGCATGGACGACAAGTGCATACAACAACAACACGACCCCAGTGACTGTGACATGTCCAGTAACCACCACAGTGCAACAACAAGTGGCACGCCGCTGCATGCACGCAAGCACATGCCCTGATGTCATCTCACATGCACGCGTGCATGAGGAACAACCGCAGCAAACCTGTCACATGGAACTGAGATGGACTGTGCCCATGATGCCAAGCGGTCTGGTAGGCTACATGTATACCGTCTGTGTCAAAGTCCGCAGCTCCGCAGCTATACGTAAATGTACATTAGCACAGCCTTGGCCAAGCAGATGTCACTCTGAAGCCCACATCCCACATGCAACAGCCAATCACATGTAACCCCACACCCTATCCCATTTGCAATCATGCTCAGTATATCCTCAACATGTATTCCGCTGCCAGTAGTGTCCACTATACTGCATCACAGAGGACAGAAGACTCAATATAATGTTTGAAACCAAAACTGTCTCCGCTGACTCATTTCACAAGTACGAATGAGAGAGGATGAGAGTATGTGAAGTACACGGCAGTCGTGACATGACCATGTAGTCCACTGGTATTGGATGTCAACGCAAATGAGTAGCACTACTGTGGAAGACACACATGTGTCGTGTGAAGTCGTATGGACGCAGTGCTCAGGTGGGTGGGTGCGACGGGTAGATGCGCACATGCCAAGTTGGAGCACGCCGTGTTGGGAGGGGTCATGAACAGTACACCACCGCTTCCCTGGGCATTGTGAGAGGACACCTGTCGGGGGGAGTGAACACGTGTGTGCACAGCAGCCGGGCACACGTACAAAGCGGTACCAGGCGCACCTCAGCCCACCCTCTGTGGACAAGCTGGATCCTGTTGTGCGCCCGCCATGCCCCTTGACAAGGCACACACAGCCCCAGTCGACCAGGTGTAACCCCAACATAGTCAATCCGCACAGGCGATACAGGGCACGGGATGGCAGTGGAGCATGGTGTGTGAGAGGTCTCCTCGCGCTCCTCCTGGTCATATCACGCAGGCAATAGAACCTCAACGTCTAGCATGGCACAAGTCACAGGGAAGTGTAGGGGGGACGCACCACAGCACCAGCAGCACTGACGTCACGGGAGGTGGCTCGCACCATCCCATCCATTGCCCATCATACCAACCACGCCACATGCCATTGCGACTAAGTGCAAGCGCGTGCGCCACCACCCCAGAGCCCTCCCCAGAGAGGCCAAAGAGTGAATGTGTGGGCCATCAACCACAGACGGACGCGGCCTGGCCGCAAGGGCAGCCACAGCCACTGGGTGTCGCAGGTGGCGGATCCGGAAGGCGAAGACTGTGATGCATAGTCCATGCAGGCCGGGTCTCCATTTGGGGCACCACGCAGGTGGACGGCGTCCCGCCACACATCATACCCTGAGACAGCCCACTCGTGCAACTGGACCCACACATACACTCCTTGCCCTCTCTGGTGCGAGCTTGGGGCTGCCTGTGCAAGCGCTAGCCTCGCAGGTGAGCATGCATATTGGGGGAGCGAGGGGAGGACATGAGGGCTGGGGCGAAGATGACTGTATCACTGTCAGTCAGTACAAGGGATGACCCAGATGTGGAAAGGAAGAGACGTGTCCCGTGTGTACTGCAGCTAGTCGCCAATCCAACTACCCCCCATGTCCGGAATGTAAGCCCGCACCTAGGCCCGCCCATCCGCCACATCGAACATACCACCAGCACGACAACCTTCCCATTCGAAACACTGACTGGGGGTGGCGACCAGTGTACAATCATGTGTAGCCTACCCACGCGTACATGTGGGCCCTCCATGATCCATGTCACCTGCGGCAAAGTCATGACATGCGCAATGAGGGAAGTGAGGAGAGCTGTCCGCCCCACGCGCAGAAGGTGCATCAGCTCCACAGACCCAGCAGCGAGTCCAGCAGGGGTCACATGTGCAGGGGCAGCTGTGCCTGGTGTGAAGGCACATGCATATAGACAGCACATCGACCAATGTGTAGTCTGCCCACATCTATAGTCCATCATCATGCGGACATAGGAATTGAACACAGGGCAACACATCTTAGTTGGTGCACCCACCGTGACCAACAATGCGCAATCATCGACGTACCCGCCCTGTGCATGGCCCCCACCCAACGGAGGCACATCCAGTGCCACCATCCCACACACACAAGCCTACCACGGAACATGCTGTGTCCAATGGTCAGTACAGAGTCAGCGCCCATCTGGTGGAACCTGAACAGGAGACACATGCACACACATGCCAGCTCCCACTATGTACGTCTGCCACCTGGCACGTGCAATGTAACCTCTCACCTGTGACGTGTGACTGCAAGCACACAGCCGTCTTGGCATGGGGCTGTCAATGTGGACACCTGTCAATGTTTCGGGAGGTGTGATCCGTACAGTGCTGTACATAGGGTGCAGTGCTGACACCTACTACTGTCTCATATCCCCTCGTGCCACAGGTCCCACTTGTTTTGGCCGCTCAGCCTGTGCCCACATCGTTGTCGTCGTGTGCCATACTCATCCAGCCGCGGAAGCAGTTCCATGCTCAGCAGACATTCATGTTGCCGTGGCGTTGCCGCTTGACGGATATGCAGTCAGTCCACATCAGCACGCCCCGCAAGTCATTGGGGCCTAGATCCCCATGTGCATGCACATGGCAGTGGTTTGTATCACTAGCCATTGCCATTGTTGGGAGACCTGTGTAAGTGTATTGTGGCCGTGCCGTCCCAGCTTGACAGCTGGGCTGTGGCTCATGTGCTTGCTCAGTCATGTCAGTGATGTGTATGCGAAATTGCTATGTGTCGTGTTGCATTGACATGTGTCCTCTGCCATTGTCCCTAGGCGGAGACCGAACATTGACCGCCCATACCAATTGCTGGCGGACATGGACGATACAGAGGTTATTAGGAAGTTTCGGCTGGACAGGCCAACCCTGCATCGACTGTGTGCCATGTTAGAACCCCATCTCCGTCCCCGCAGGGTGTATCCGACTGCTGTCACCCCCACGGCTAAGGTGATGGCCGCCATGCATTTCTTCGCCACTGGGTCATTCCAGCACACAGTGGGCATTGGAGGAGGGATGTCCCAGCCCATGTTCAGCAAGGTGCTGAGGGATGTACTGGCAGCCATGATGCTGTGCCGGAACAGGTACATCCGCTTCCCCAGGGCTCGTGAATTGGCGGCAGTGAAGGGTGCATTCTATGCCCTTGGCAGAATCCCACACGTCGTTGGAGCCATTGACTGCACACATGTCGGCCTTGTTCCACCACAGGCCACTGAGCACCTGTACCGCAACAGGAAGCACACGCACTCCCTGAATGTGCAAGTGGTGTGCCTTGCGGACATGGTGATCACCCACGTGTGTGCAAAGTTCCCAGGCTCGGCCCATGACGCACACATAATGCGCAACAGCATCTTGCCACGACTGATGTCCAATATGCAACAGGATCGTGCCTGTATTGTCGGTGAGTATGTGGAGTGGTGTAGCGTGCTGGCTGTGCGATGCTGTCCCCTGTCCAGTTGGATTAGCAACGGTTCTCTGTGTCCCTCACACCCAGGTGACTCTGCGTATCCGAATGGGGCATGGCTGCTCAGTCCATTGAGGAATCCTCGCACCCCAGCAGACGATCGCTACAATGAGGCACATGGGAGGACCAGACGTGTGGTCGAGCGTACCTTTGGCCTCCTCAAGTCCAGGTTCAGGTGCCTGGACCGCACCGGGGGTGCGCTGGCGTACTCCCCACAGAAGGTGTCCCGGATAGTGGTGGTGTGCTGCATGCTGCACAATCTTGCCATTCGGAAGCAGATCCCCCTCATCGTGGATGACGGAGATCAACCAGGGCCCCAGCCCGCAGACCAGGACAGCTCGAGTGAGGAGGACAGCGGAGAGGAGGAAGCTGGTAATGTGCGGCAGCAGCTCATCGCCCGCTACTTCACTTGACGGTGAGTGTCCATGTACGACGGCTGATGTGGCTGTATCTGTGCAGGTGTGTGTGTGCTGTGTCAGGGTGGCCGTTTGTTCACTGCGTGCTGTGTGTCAACGCTCCATGGCCAGGGTAGTATGCCACTGTTGGTGGCTGTGGCATTGTGCCCTATTGCTCTGTGCGATGTGTGTACATTGCTTGTAGTTGTTGACATGTACTGTGTGATGGGTGTGTGACACACTCATTGAATGTGCTCCTGTTCTGTCTCCCACCCCTAGGTCCCTACAGGCCCTCCGGATTCAATTGCCATGCCACGCATCAGGTGCCTTTCCGCCCAAGGTGGCCGTTGTATTCCGTACAAATAAGACACAGGGCACAAACAGCAGTTAGTGAAAAAGGTGCATTTATTACAAACTGTGACATGTGATTGTGTGTAAGGTGATGACAAAAGTGGTGCGTGCAGTGACAATGAGCTGTCGGTCATGGCTGCGTGATGATCAGGGTGTACCCACTGGTTCTATGTCCATAGTCCAACACACATGTCATCCAGATGGCTGTGTGGAGTGGGATCGTAGTCCAAGTCAATGCAGTGGCTGGTCAAGGAAGGCTGGCGGAAGGCTGGCTGGCTGCCTCACTTGCGTTTGGAGCGTGCGAAGTCCTCCCGGGAGATCTGTTTCCACTTCGGACGGCCCCTTCCACGTTTGCGAGGGGGGTGCCTGCTTGCGACATGCTGGTGGTTGAGGTGTGATCACTGGCTGTGGACGCAGGGGAACTGGACACTGCTGCTCCACCCTGCGCCCCGGCAGGTGGTGGCGGAGGGGAGCTGCTGTCCCTGGCTGTGACCTCACCGCCACCACCAGCTGTCCCATGAGGTCCACGATTTGGCCCATACGGGCGTCCATGGACCTCAGCACCCCCAGCACCTCACGCGTGTCTGAAGCAGACCGGACCCATTGTCCTTGGGCCTCTTCATAGGCCCCAAGGACTCTGGCCATGTGAGGCAGGGCATGGCTCCCAGGGGAGGCTGGCGTTTCCCTGACCCTGCTCCTCCTACCAGTCCTGCTGCCACCGGCCTGCCCACTCAGCCACATTGCTCACCACGGTCCTCGCTGTGGCTCCCAGGGTGGATCCAGTCGTCCGGGCCACCACCTGCGCTGGGGCTGGTGCCAGCGAAGACGTGGCGGTGGTGGCGGCGGTGGTGGTCGGTGCGGCGATGGTGGCGGTTGCGGCAGTGGTAGTGGCCACAATGACCGTGGGTGTGGCCGCAACGACAGTGGCAGCAGGGGGCTGGGAATGTTCAGCAGCCCTGGATGATGGGTTGGTGGGTAGGAGGGGTCCTGGGGAGCGGCTGGGCCCTGCCACACCAGATGGGCCTGCTTGGTGGTCCGTGTCCGAAGAGGAGGACAGATCCTCCAGATCCGTGTGTCCTCGTTGGGGGCTTGTAGGCTGGCTGTGCTGGCTGCTGGCTCCATCCCCAGCATCCAGCAGTTCGTCACCTGTGGAGAGAATGAGATTTGTTATTGTGTTGCACCTGGCGAAGTATGTATTTGTCGTCTGACATTGACAGTTCGTGCAATCTCGTACATGGGTTTCCCGGAGGCGTGTGTGTGGCTGTAGCATCTGTAGTTGTGTGTGCTTGGCAATGGGACTGTGTGCTGTGCACATGTGGCATGGGACGGATTGGCCATGCCGATGGGTGTGTTGCTGTGCCCCTACTTATTGTGACTCTGGTGTATGCGGGCTCCTGGCCCATCCTGGGTCTGGTTTGTACTTTGCTTTTGGTGTTCAGATGGGACGCTTAGGAACGCATATGGCAATATGGGGGCCATGCCCCAGATTCGCATTTGGGAGGGGATATGCTTTTGGGGTTCAAATGGAACGCTTAGGAACGCATATGGCAACATGGGGGCCATGCCCCAGATTCGCATTTGGGAGGGGATATGCTTTTGGGGTTCAAATGGAACGCTTAGGAACGCATATGGCAACATGGGGGCCATGCCCCAGATTCGCATTTGGGAGGGGATATGCTTTTGGGGTTCAAATGGAACGCTTAGGAACGCATATGGCAACATGGGGGCCATGCCCCAGATTCGCATTTGGGAGGGGATATGCTTTTGGGGTTCAAATGGAACGCTTAGGAACGCACATGGCAACATGGGGGCCATGCCCCAGATTCGCATTTGGGAGGGGATATGCTTTTGGGGTTCAAATGGAACGCTTAGGAACGCATATGGCAACATGGGGGCCATGCCCCAGATTCGCATTTGGGAGGGGATATGCTTTTGGGGTTCAAATGGAACGCTTAGGAACGCATATGGCAACATGGGGGCCATGCCCCAGATTCGCATTTGGGAGGGGATATGCTTTTGGGGTTCAAATGGAACGCTTAGGAACGCATATGGCAACATGGGGGCCATGCCCCAGATTCGCATTTGGGAGGGGATATGCTTTTGGGGTTCAAATGGAACGCTTAGGAACGCATATGGCAACATGGGGGCCATGCCCCAGATTCGCATTTGGGAGGGGATATGCTTTTGGGGTTCAAATGGAACGCTTAGGAACGCACATGGCAACATGGGGGCCATGCCCCAGATTCGCATTTGGGAGGGGATATGCTTTTGGGGTTCAAATGGAACGCTTAGGAACGCATATGGCAACATGGGGGCCATGCCCCAGATTCGCATTTGGGAGGGGATATGCTTTTGGGGTACATGCTGTGAGCCATGGGTGCCGAACGTGACATGTGTTGTGGCAGCATGACAGTGCATGGTTTGAGGTGTGTGCATGCTTGACATGGCCTGCATATTTGCTGTCTGTTGTGATTACTGGACATGGCATTGGACGCATCGTTATGAGTGAGTGATAGTTGTGTGCCAGCCAACGTGTTGCAGTTGTCCCATCTCCTTGGTGTGCGTGCTGCCCTGTGCCATGTGCATCACTGCAGTGCTCGGGGGGTGTGGCCCATGTTGTGTGTTGTTGCTCACAGTGTGTCGTGCGCTTAATTGACTTCTGGCACATGGTTGGTCATGGGCATGTGTCTTAGCGTGACTGCTGTATGTGTGGCAGCTGTGCGGATGACATGCCTTTCATGAGACTGGGGCTGACGGATGGGATGGATGGTATGTTGTATGTGCATGGTGTGTCTGTGAGTTTGATGGGTTCAGTGGTGTTCATGTGCATTTATGTTGTTCCGCTCTGTTGCGTCTAGTGTTGTTTGTCTTACATAGGCGTAGTTGTGGGGTGTGTGGTTGACAGGCAGTAGGGGCTACATGGACAGGACTTCAATGGTGTTTCGGTTGTGTGTGATGAGTTGCACAGTGGCTGCCGTGTGGGACTATATTCAGTGTGGCTTGTGCATGCAGACGTGGCTCCTTGGGTGTTGCTATGTCTGTGATGGGTCATGTGGGGTGTGAGTCTGTTGTTCATGTCCGTGTGCACATTGTTCACTTGTTCGTGACGGTGGGCGGTGCTGCGTGTTCGTCTGCTACGTGACATGTCCCATGTGTTGGTCGTGTTATGGTCCTCATGCCTCCAGTAATCCAGCCCTGTCCAGTTTCCCACCTGCAAGTTGTTCGTGCGTGCACTGTACTGGATGCCACATGGCTCTAAGCGGGGGTGCTCCATGTTGCAGGTCTGTGGGGGTGGGGGGGTGTTGTGGGTCGTGGGAGTGGCTGAACACCCACTGACACCGATTGCTGTGGACCGTGATGTCTGCCTTTCGGCTGTCGTTGTGCACTGCGGTGGCTGACACGTGGCTGTGGGGTGTGGGGGATGCTCCTCCTTGCTGTGCTGTGGGACTGGGGCCTGGTGTGTGTTGTACTTGGGCTGTCCACCGTACCACCCACTGCACTTTGTGTTCCTGCCACTTACCTGTTACTTGTCGGTTAGTGCAGCTGTGGCGGACACATGGGTGTGGTGGGTGCTCGTTGTGGCGCTTCTGGCATATTTGGGGACCTGTTGGTGGTTACGTGGCTGGCTTAGTGTACACATGTCCCCACGCATCTTACAGTTGTTCGGTTTGGGCTGTGTGTGGTAGTGTCTGTTGCATGTGTGTGTGATGTGTTGTGTATTGTGTGCTGGACATGGGGGTGTTTGTCCCTGGGAGCTGTGGCATGGTAGTTGCGCATGTGAGTACATAGCGGTGTGCTGGTATACATTAGTTTGTACTTACCAGCCTCCACTCCCCCTGCTAATCCGGCGAGGATCTCCGGATGTATTACGACTCGCACCTTCTCCTCCCACGCTTTGAAGGTCTTAAAGAGCGCGGGATTCCCTCCGCCAGTGACGGCAGCCAGCTCTCTGTTTTTGCCCTCCTTCTTCTTGACCAGGCTCTTTACGTCATTCCAACGTTTGTTAATTTCGACTCTGTTCCTGGGCAGGGTCCCGACTGCATTGACCTGGTCTATGATCCGGTTCCACATTCTGTTTCTGGTGGCTAGTGGTGTGTGCTGGACCATGTTCCCATAGATTTGTGGGTACACCTTGATGATCTCGTCGACCATGACCGTCAGCTCCATGGGCGTGAACTTGGGCATTCTTTGTGGTGCCATGGTGTTTGTGGTGCTGGTGCGGTGTGTGTTGTGTAATGTGCAGGGGTTTGTGGTGCCGGTGTTTGGTGGTGGTGGTGGTGGTGGTGGTGGTGTTTGGTGGTGGTGGTGGTGGTGGTGGTGGTTGTGATGTGTGCGTTTCTGTGGTGTGCTGCTGTCCTTGCTGTGTCACTGTGTCCTCTCCTCTCCTCTCTGGTTTGCAATGTAGCAAGGGGTTGTGGTCTGTGGGAGTGCTGCTTTTGTACTCACCTATGTGGGTGTGTCCTCATGGTCTGTTGTTTTCAGGTGTGTTGTGTCTGGGGTTCTGGCCTTTGTATTTTTTGTTTGTCCGGGGGGTGTTTTCGGGATGTGTACTGTGCTTGTGTATTTGTGCGTGCCTTGCTGTGTGGACTTGTTGGCCATGTTGTGTGCTATTGGTTTTGTGTGCGGATGGTTTCTGTGCAGGTACGTTGGCGCCATGGCTTCTGCCGTGTCGATTCTCATCGGCGTTGTTTGCGCTGGCGGGCGGTATATTTGTGGTTTTCCGCGCTCATGTCGGTGCGATCGTAATGTCACGTGCGGTGTGTCGGCCGTGAGGGCGGGCGGTTTTGTGTTGTCGTGCGTGTTTCCGTCCGTGGCGTGCGGTTTGACTCCGACTCGGACGTTGGCGGGCGGTATTTTGTGTGCTTTTTCCGCCGATGGCGGTTTTCGGTTTGTGTAATCGTAATGGCGTGGTCGGTGTTCAGGCGGTGTGTGCGGGCGGATTTTTGCCGCTTCCATGCCTGGCGGATTTATTTACGCCGGGTATCGTAATGGGCCCCTTAATTCACAAATGGAAACACTTGATTTGTGTAGGAGTGTTCTACATGTGTTAGATGTACACTGAAAATGTATATCATATCGAAACATAAAAGCTGGCCTGAGAAAACCGTCATGTGCAAAGCTGTGCGCACTGCCAGGCTAAGTAACTGATGATTTATGTACACAGAGAAGTAAATCCCAGAGTATGCTTGGAAGGTTAAACAAATATTAAGGGTGGGTGGAACTCGTGGAGTTTCACTCAACAGAATGCGAATAAAAACTCCGCAAGATTCCACGGAGTTCCACCAATTTAGCTGCAGTAGTGTGAACAGTGCTGAAAAAAATGTGCGAACGGCACCGTGTGGTGCACAAGAGCTTGTGGCTATATATATACATATGTGTGTATATATGTATATATACAAAGATGTTACCAATACCATTCAAAGAATGATGAAGAAACACACCAAATACTTGCACCAGTTTCTTGGCATGAAAAAGATGTTTTTCAGCTACCCGTAGCCTTTGATGAAGGGAAGCCTTCATTCGCTTTCGATGTAACCAATATGGTTCATGGATATAAACAACATATTGCATCTTTACATCGTGATCTGATGATAATATGGCATAAATTAATTTCTTTCATTATATCGACATTTACAGTATGTCACAATCTATGCTAGACTTGTCATGAAAAACATGTAAATTATTCTCCACAAATGCCCAAAATCATATTTGAGGAACATAGGAGCAAGACTATCGTAAATCCCTGCAGGTCTGTAGAAACAATGCAATCAATTTATGTGCATGTATACATTCAATTTATGCACAAGTTTAAATAATTGTTAGAAATGGGGTTTCTGGTTGGCTAGGGTATGCACCTAAGCTAGGCAGAACCCACCACTCTAGTCAGGGTAACCCCTGCTCACTCCCTTGGTAGCTTGGCAGAGCAGTCAGGCTTATCCCAGAGGCAATGTGTAAATACACACACCAGTGACGCCCTAGGCACACCACAAAAGAGACTTCACACAAGGTTTATATACAAATAGCACTTTGCATTATAGGTAAAACACATTAGACCACAATCACATAAATCAGAAGCAGTTTCCCAACTAGGCAATTGTCATAAGCATGAATAGTGCAATAGCATGAATACTTAGGTATTATACACATAATAAACCATTAGGAAATAGGTATTAGCAAATAGGCATAGCCCGGATACTCATCACCCACACATGTCATGGACCATTCGGAAATAGGCATTAGCAAATAGGCATTGCATTGACCATTTAGGAAATGGGCCGACCTAAAAATGCAGGCCGTGCCGATACACCAAGTAACCTGGTTTTACAGCCCAGGTTGCATGAACGCCTGCACGCTACAACCAGCCGTGTTGTAACAGTTTCTGAAATGCCCCCTTTACTAGATGCAAGGAATAGCTGCTGCTCACGCTAAGGTTGTGCCGCGATGACTTTCAGTGAAGGAAGAGGGGGGAGGGCACTCACTTGATCGGGTTTCACAGGACGCTTGTTGTGCGGCCTCTCCGGCTGCCCTGGAGGAGAGGCAGAGGGTTTCCCCCTCAGCCTGGTGGGCGCACAGCAATCCGGTGTGGCTGCAGTTTTCTCCTTTTCTGAGAGAGTTCCCACTTCTCCTGGGCAGTTGTACACCAATCTAGTGCTGCTGCGGCTTTCTCCTCTTCTGAGAGCCTCCCTGCTTCTTCTGGACAGCCGTCCCTCACTGTGGAGGCATTGGGGCACTCAGCGTGGTGCCTTGGTGGGGGGGGGTTTGGTAGGCCGCGATCCTTCTTCCAGCCGCTGCTCCCATGGTGGCGCTGCAGGCCTGGTTGCTAGGCAATGCCCGGCACTCTTGCGGTACTCGCTTTGCTGATAAGTGGCCACTCTTGGCTTTTCCTAATCTCTCGTGCCACAGCGGATGGGGGCTCAGCCACAAACTTGGGCCCACAGCGGTGCAGTGGGCAGTGCCCATGGCGAGTAGTAATACAGGGAGTGCAAGAGGGCCTCCCCAGGTGAAGGACACAGGCGCTTTGCAGGGACAGAAGCCCAATGAATTTGTCTCCACACCAAGGACTTCCAGTAAGTACAGAAAGTTTCAATAACAAAAAGCACACGGAAGGAAGACTTTGATGTCCCTGAGTCTTCCAAAACAGGAGGCCAGCACACACAGGCCCTTGGAGATTTCTTCCCAAGCAGGATACCACATTAGGGCAAAAAGTGCCAGTCCGTTTCCTCCACCACAGACAGAAGCAGCAACTGCAGGCCAACCCACCCCTCACACAGAAAAGGCAGCGCTCCACACGCAGTCCTTCTGCTGTTTTTTTTGGCAGGGTCCTTTTGTTTCCAGAAGTGAATCTGAAGTCTTGGGGTTTTAGGTCCAATACTTATACCCCATTCTGTCATTGTTCTCTTTGTGGCAAGAGTCTCTAAACCCAGTACCAACCAGTCCTGGCCTCCTTGGTCCAGCATGACCGTAGGAGGTGGAGACAGCATTGTGGAAAGGAGACAAAGCCTATTCAGGTGCTATTGAAAACCCCTCCCACCACTCTAAATGGAGACCAGGTCTATTCCGCCACAGGAGGAGTCCCCCAGGCAAGGCAGGGCACACCTTAACCCCCCCTTGTGACTGTCTAGAGGGAATGCACATCCACAGCTCCTGTCACTCTAAACCCAGACAGTGAATACCCAACAGGCAAAGGCACACAGGATGGTTAAACAAGAAAGTGCGTGCTTTCTAAAAGAGGCACTTTCAAACACAGGATTTAATAAACACCTTTACTAAAAGGTGTGTTATTACATTCTGAGTCCAGAGAGCCTAACAGCCATTTCTCTATCTTGCCCCATTGGAAGTTACACATGTAAAATGTTACAGTGCAGCCCCAATAATAGCCTAAAGGACAGATATCCTTTCAACAGTGAAAAACGAATTACACAGTATTTCACTAGGAGGACATGTATCACACATCAGTACATGTCCTACCTTTCACATACACTGCGCCCTGCCCATAGGGGTACCTTGGGCCTACTTTAGGGGTGCCTTACATGTAATGAAGGGGAAGGTTTGGGCCTGGCAAGTGGGTGCACCTGCCAGGACAAAATGGCAATTTACAACTGCACATGCAGGTCTGAGATATATTTGCAGGGCTATTCATGTGGGTGGCACAACCAGTGTAGCAATCTCACCAGTGGCATTTGATTTGCCCGCCCTGGCACGCTCAGAGCACTGTCCCAGAGACTTACCAGTAAATCAAATATGCCAATTATGGATATCCAATAAGCCTGATAATCTATATAGGGAGTCCTTGCACTTTGACACTGATCAGCAGTGGCAAAGTACCCAA
Organism: Calotriton arnoldi; assembly: GCA_963921515.1. Classification (NCBI taxonomy): domain Eukaryota; kingdom Metazoa; phylum Chordata; class Amphibia; order Caudata; family Salamandridae; genus Calotriton; species Calotriton arnoldi. Next base: position 434,079 of record CAWUFW010003974.1, read on the forward strand.
AGCATCAAAACCAGCAAAACCCAATCCAGTACACAGTCAAAGAAATGCAGGAGGTAGAGGCAAAAAGTCGGGGGAAACCATGCCATGGATGCCAGGTCTAACAATATCTAATACAGAATCCCATGTAGTAGGAATAAAAATATGATAAGTAAGCAACCAAAATTGTGAAGCTATAGCCCATGCCCTAGGAACTGTGCAGATTGGTGCCGGCAGCTGCAGTGGTAACGGGACCCGAACGGCCTCACGTACATGGTGCTGCGATGCCGGAGTAAGGACCCGCGAACAGACTTGGAGGCCGGTGAGGGAGTAGCACGGGTGCGGTCGAGTCGGCAACCCGAAGATTGAGGAAGGAGCCGGGCGCCCCACGTGCAGTGAGGAGACGGCGTGGCACAAGCGACATTGGTGAGTCCTGGATGAGAGGGGTGCGGAGGCTGATGTGAACAGAGAGACTGCTACGCGCCCCCTCCTTCCCCCTCCGCACGCAGGGGTGAAGACTTCTCGGCCTGCGGGGGGCCACGCGGGGCGTCCAATGAAGTTCCAAGGCGGCCAGAGAGTGAGGACCGGCGTGATTGGCTCCGGGGCTGAGCAGGGGGTCCCCCCAGACAGAGAGACACGGGCCCAAGGATTGAAATAAAGCTAATCCCTGCCTCTGAGGGAACACCAAAGTGATTGCCCATTGAACTATTGATGAAGTATTAGACCCTGAATCAGCCTACATTATCAAGGGGACGGGAGGCCGCCCGGGTCCCTGGACCGGCCACAGGATTACTAAAAGAAAGTACTGCAACACAGCAGAGGGCGTGACTGAGAAGTCTGTGGTGGCAGGTTGACGAACTGGGGGCTTGGGGCTGTACCCTCTACTTGAAGGGCAGGTAGGGAAGATACTTGGTCCCGTGATATATGAATCACTGACTAAATATCGAAGGTCACAATATCGACCTACAAAAATATTGCAGCAAAAATATCGACGACAAGAATATCGACATCCTATCTACATTAAGGTAAGTACAAAAATATCGGAAAAAAAATATCGATGTCAAAAATATCGTTGTTAAAAATATCATTTTTAATTTAAGTTAAAATTATTGTAAAATAAAGTAAATAATACATATAATTAAAAGAAACATAGTTAAAAATATTTTAAAATGCTTAAAAATTATAAGTAATATATATAATTTAAAAATACATTAAACATATACATTTAATATATAATATATATATACTTACGTATTAATATGTTTTAATATTTATTTTAATAACTTATAAATTGTTTAATTTATTTTTTATAAATTATAAATACATCTATACACATAAAACAATAATATAAATAAATATTTAATAAATATATGTAACAAATTTAAAAAAAATTAAATTATTTTAAATCTTTTTACAAATAATTATACAGTACATTAGCTAAAAAAATTCAAAATATTAGATAGCGGAGGAAATCAAATTACTATTCCCACTCCAGTGAGTGCAACAGTAGGGAAAGTGTTGGATAGCGTAGGGGTTAAAATTACTATTCCCACTTCAATGAGTGCAACAGTAGGGAAAGTGTTGGATAGCGTAGGGGTAAAAATTACTATTCCCACTCCAGTGAGTGCAACAGTAGGGAAAGTGTTGGATAGCGTAGGGGTTAAAATTACTATTCCCACTCCAGTGAGTGCAACAGTAGGGAAAGTGTTGGATAGCGTAGGGGTAAAAATTACTATTCCCACTCTTATAAATTATAAATTATTATTTTTTTAAATAAATAACATAATAATTATTTACCGAAATAATTATTAATAAATACCTATTAAATTAAATTAATATTTACTTAAATAACATTAAATTACTTCCCACCCTATTAAAAAATAACACAATTAATTTAATTATCAATTAATCAATTAATAAAATGAATTACCAATTAATAATTAATTAACAATACATTAATTAACAATAACAATAAATAAAAAATAATAATAAATTATCATTAATATAATTTTTAATTAACCAATCAATAAAAATTAATTACCAATTAATAATTGATTGACAATAAATTAATAATCAATAACAATAAATAAAAAGCATATTAATTAATTAATTATAATTAAATTACTTCCCACCCTATTCCCCTATTAACCCACAACCCGCTACACATTAAAAATAACATAATTAATTTAATTACCAATTAATCAATGAATTAAAATTAATTACCAATTAATAATTAATTTACAATAAATTAATTAACAATAACAATAAATAAAAATTAATAATAAATTAATTATAGTTAGGATAATTATAAATTAACCAATTAATATAAATTAATTACCAATTAATAATTCATTAACAATAAATTAACAATAAATAACAATAAATAAAAACATATTAATTAATTAATTATAATTAAATTACTTCCCACCCTATTCCCCTATAAACCCACAACCCGCTCTAATACTAAAACGCAAAATTTCCTTTAAAAAAAATTACTATTTTCTAAACATTTAATACATATATTTAAAAATAATGAGAAAACTTTTTAAAAAATGTTAAACATACATATAAAATACATATCACAAAAAAAATCGATATTATTAACAACTATATTTTTGCCAACGATATTAATGACTTCGATATTACTTACTTCGATATTAAAAAAAATCGATATTACTTACTTTAAAGTCGATATTCTGATCAATGATATTCTTGACTTCGATATTCTGTCCCTACGATATTAAAAACTCAATATTAGTGTAGGTCGATACTTAAAATTCGATATTTTGACTGCCCACCATGATATATATCTGGCGGCCCGACGAGATATTCTTGCGACGCCCCAGGAAAGGATTACTGTAAGGAGACAGTGACAACGGTATTGAGAACAGCGTGCCGCATATTCAAAAGGACGCAAGGGATACCCCCTCCCCCTTGGAGTTAATTAGCAGACATTGGGACAAAACTACACTGGAGTAGGTGGAAACCGGCTCGGATCCGGACCCGGCACAGGCGGATCGTCTGCCATAACCGCTGGTAAAAAGGGGAAACCCAAGCAAACCGGTGCTGGACAATCCAATCAGATCGATAAGTACACAGTACAAATGAACCGAGGAGAAAATGCGACAGGGGCAGAAACACCGAAGAGCGAGGAGGAACCATCCCTGAGAGACATCATGCGTGCCATAGGGGAGCTACGTGGTACCTTAGAGCCGAAACTAGACTCTGTGACAGAAGAGGTTAATCTCCTCCGCGCCGACTTCCAGAAGCTGGCAGACAAGGTCTCAACTACGGAGGCGAGTGTGGAAAGTCTACAATCCAAAACGAAGTGCCTAGAAGACCAGGTTGCTGCGCTCACCAAAAACCAGGCAGACATTCTGGTCAAGCTGGAAGATCAGGAAGGCAGAGCGAGACGTAACAATATCCGCGTGGTGGCGGTCCCGGAAGGAATGGAGGGACCGTTTGTTGATCTCTTTCTGGAAGACCTTATTTTGAATAAGCTTAAACCTAAGCACCTGTTGAAGTTCTTCTCTGTAGAACGATCACATCGTGCGCTGGGGTCGTGTCCACGGCCTGGTGCCCCTCCTCGAACAAATATAGCACGTTTGCTGAACTACAGAGATAGAGATGTGGTCCTTCAGGCAGCACGACAGATGGGGGATCTTCACTATGAGAATGCCTGCATCGTTTCTTCCCTGACTTCACGCTGCAGGTGCAGCGCCAACTACGTATCTTCGATGCAGTAAAGAAAGCTCTCCGGGCACAAAATGTGAAATATATGATGTTGTTCCCGGCCAAGCTAAAGGTTCTGGATGGAGAAAAGACCCACTTCTTCACAAATCCTGAAGAAGCAAGTGACTGGTTGGAGGGCTGGCAGACGGTGAGTCGGAAGAGGAATTCGCCTCGTGCGTCAGCTGCAATTGAACTTGATCCAGAGAGGCAGGAGCTGACCTACGAGTCAGATCGCCATACTCAGCGCCAGGGAGCAGATAAGTGACTATTGAGAGTTACATCAGTGTCCGCCATACATAAACTGTCTCCCGGACTGGCAATGCAAGAGGGGTGTGAACGGTAGCAATCACAAGGGTCTTGGAGTATATAGCTGGATGGCCTGGCATATGTATAATTGTACTGGGGAGATAGGTGATACTTTCTCGGGTGGTGGCGGCTCCCCAGATTAAGAACCAGTCATGAGATGCTCTCTTCCTAATATTTGGGCAAGTTTAGTTTAGAGATGTATATGATCCGATTTAAGTCGGGGCTGGCCGGCGTCCCCCCACGGTTTGTTTCCATTACATTTATAGGGCAACAGGCACTCTGCAAGTTTGGGAGGTGGGGGGTTCATTACTCTCCGAGCAGGGTTGCAGGGAGGGGGGAGTTGGGTGATTTGTTTGTATTGTTTATAGTATTTGTTTTTATGTACCTTTTTGCTCAAGTACAGTATTGTCAATACATCGCATGTGTTGGTGACGGGTGGGATGGGACTCTGAGACACTCCGGGGTCCAGGGCAGAAATAATGGTTGGATTGGGAGAAGGAGCTAGAATCCAGGTCTGGACCTGGAATGTCAATGGTCTGGGGAATAAGATCAAAAGAACGCTGGTCTTACAATACATAAAGCGGCACTCCCCAGACATCGTCATGCTGCAAGAAACACACCTTAAAGGTAGTCGGTATAAGGCCCTGGACCGTTTTGGTGACCGTTTGATAGCGCACTCCGGGTACAAGTAGAGCACCAGGGGAGTGGGGATCTTGATCAGAAACACGCTGCCTCTTACGGTCGATAATATCTTATCAGATGATGTAGGTTGCTGTGTAGCAGCCACGGGTCATTGGGAGGGGAAAACAATTGTGCTATGTTCGTTCTACATTCCGCCTAGGTTGCAGGCAGTAGTCTTTCCCAAGATAAGTTCTATATTAGTAGGATTACCTAAGGGTACTCTTCTGATGGGGGGCGATGCTAACGCGGTCAGGGACCCAGAGCTGGATTGTTCTGCAGCGCAGATGGGTCAGGGAAGAGAACAAGCTCTTACTGGTTTTGTGACTGCCATGGGCCTGGCTGACCTCTGGCGAGCACATAATCCGCAAGTTAAGCAATATACTTTTTATTCGGCGAGAGATGCCTCCTTTTCAAGAATAGACCACTTGTTTACACACTTAGACAGCGTGGGTGGTTTTTGTACTCCTGCAATTATGGCAAGGGGCATCTCCGATCATTCCTTGGTGGGGGTTAGGTTGCTGGGACCAGCGACTAACAGAGCACAGTTCCCTAAGATAGATCCTTGGCAGCTGCGTGATCCCCAGACTAAAGACAAGCTCCATGTGCAAACGGAACTTTACTTCCCAGAAAACACGGGATCGGTAGAGTCACACCGGACCCTGTGGGAAGCCTACAAAACTGTGTTAAGGGGTCAGGCCCAGGCGATCATAGGGGGTAAGAAAAAAGAGAAAGCCGTGCAAATGAAGACTCTTGAAGAATACATAAAGCGGATTGAGAGGGATTTCACGTCAGGGAGACATTTGGATGGGGTACATGAGTTGGCCCTACGCCAAAGAGAACTGAGAGCGTTAGCTGATGGCGAGGCAAAGGGCATATGCCTTGGCAACACAGCACCGGTTGTTTGACATGGGGGACAAGGCCTCCAAACTATTAGCTTGGCTAGATAAGAGGGATAAAGAGAGGTCTTGGTAAGTCAATATAAGAGACGATGCCGGGGTACTACATACACCTAATTTAGAGATAGCAGAGGCTTTTGCCTCCTATTATGAGGGCTTATATACACCGAAATGTACTAGGTCGGAGAGAGACTGTGACGAGTTGCTACATGACTTTAAGTTGCCAACCCTTTCAAAGGAGTCGAGTGAAGCCTTAGACGCTGCCCTAACGACTGAGGAATTGTCTGCGGCATTGGGCGCCCTTAAATCAGGGAAGGCGGCTGGTCCAAATGGCCTCCCAGTCAAACTATATAAATGTTTAGCATCCAAGCTGACAGCCCCACTGCTAAGCATGTTTATTGAAGCACGCGAGGAGGGGCAGCTGCCAGTGGATCAGCGAGGGGCAACGATTACAGTCATTCATAAGGCAGGCAAGCCGCCAAACAAATGCAACTCATACAGGCCAATTTCCCTGCTCAATGTTGAAACAAAAGTTCTGGCCAAAGTCTTGGCACAGCGACTCATGCCCATCATGACAACTATTGTGTACATAGACCAATCCGGATTCATGCCACACAGAAGTACTCGTCATAATCTGCATAGACTGTACGGAGTTCTCCATCTTACTCAAGATCCAGATGCGCAGCAGACGGCATTGATGGCTCTTGACGCCTCAATGGCCTTCGACAGTATAGAGTGGCCGTACTTGTTTGCGGTCCTCACTAAACTGGGTTTTGGTCCCATCTTCAGCAGTTGGGTGAAGTTGCTATACTGTAGCCTGCTCGCCAGTGTGCGGGTAAACGGTGTGTTGTCCAGACCGTTCTAGGTGAGGAGAGGCACGAGACAGGGATGTCCGCTGTCACCCTTGTTATTTGCTCTGACTTTGGAGCCGCTGGCACACTGGGTCAGAACCGACCCGATGATCTGGGGTATAGTAACACCGGGGGGTTGGGAAGAGTAAATATCATTATATGCAGACGATGTACTCCTGTACCTCACAAGGCCTTATTATTCGATAGCAAGAGTGCTGCATATATTCGAACTGTTTGGCAGCTACTTGGGATTCTCCATAAACTGGACCAAGTCTGTGATCTTCCCCATGTCGGGCCCCCCCCGAAGCTGCCTACAAAATGTGAGGTGCCAGTGGCAAAAGAAGGCTTTAAATACTTGGGAATATATGTTACTCGGGACCAGCGGGTCTTTCAGGCGAGGAATCTCACTCCTCAAATAGAAAGACTACATGTAGATGTGCAGCATTGGGGAGCCCTGCCGCTGTCATTGATGGGCAGAGCAGCACTATATAAGATGATGTCCTTGCTGCGTCTTTTATATGTCTTCCAGAATTCTCCCTATCTAATACCCTCGACGATATTTGGGCAAATAGCGCAGGACGTCCGAACATTGTTGTGGCAGGGAGGAACACCCAGAATAGCTTTGGGTAAACTGCAAAGAGGTGTCTACGTTGGGGGTCTTGTGGTTCCGGATATAAAGCTGTACTACCTCGCCTCACAACTGATGGTCATAAATGACTGAGTGTTCGCAAACAGAAATGAGCCGGCATATAGAGTGGATACAATAGCAAAGTTGGGAGGGGACTGCGAGTCGCTTCTTTATGCAGAAAAGGAGTGCCCTGCGTGGCCTAGGCACACTGCAACAATGGTGGCATGCTGGAAGGAAGCAAACAAAATATTGGGGACCAGCTGAAAGAAGTAGCGGCATTGGGTGGTTTTAAAAGTTGGCAGACAATAGGAATAGAAAAGCTGGGGGATGTTTGGGAGAACGGTGCTCCTTTGTCATTTGAAGATCTGCCGCAGGAATACAGTTTGACCCCAACTCAAAGATACTCATATCTGAGACTCATGCACGCTTTGCGCAGCCATGTTCAGCGAGGTGAGACTATCCCAGACCACTCCCCTTTAGAAGACAGACTTCTAGCGGACCCTATTCCTGAGAAAGCCACATCAACAGTTAATCGAAAACTTATAAATAATAAGCCAGACCCTTTGATAGCCCTCAGAGCAGCCTGGGTGGACGATGTGGGCAATATAGACGACGAAGAGTGGATGGAGGCGCTCCAAGGTCCTCGAGAAATAGCGATACGGTCCAGATTCCAGCTGGTGCAGTTAAAAGTGCTACACTGTACATATTATCCACGCACCAAGCTGTTTAAATGGGGAAGGGCGCTGACACCGCTTTGCGCCAGGGGTTGTCAGGAGGAAGGTTCTTTCTTCCATATTCTATGGGAATGTCCCAAGATAGTGCCTTTTTGGCGTGAGATTACGGAGATAATGGCGGAAGTAGCGAGTGTTGAGGTTACGCTGGATGCGAGGGAGTTGCTCCTATTGATTAAGGGAGACGCTGAAAGTTCCAAGTATATGAATATTTGGCTGACATTGGCTGTGGGCGTAGCTAAGCGTAACATCGCCAGATTGTGGGGCGCTCCCCTGCCACCATCAGCGGAGGAGTGGGAAAAAGATTTAGACTGGTGCCAGCGTGCGGAAGAAACTGTATATAAAAGTAGGGGTTGCATTAAGAAATGGGAGAAGATCTGGACCCCTTGGCGCAACTACAGAGGGATTTGAAAGGCTCACGAAAGGAAAAGACAAAAGCAGATGTATAATTGATTTCTTCTGCCCCACATATGGGTACTGTTGGTGCTAAACTCAAACCCTATGGTAAACTTTCAAGAGGTTTCGGAGGGGTATACCAATGTTTCTGTATCTAACAATGTTCCACAAACTTGACAATGGTATTGACATGCGGATTCAATTGCAAAAGTATGTATTCAACTTGAGCTTGTTTAATAAAAAGATTGCCAAAAAAAAAAATGCTGCTCCCTGCAGAAGGGAGCAATCTTTTCATCTGTTTCCCTTCCTGCTTCACTGCTCACAGGCAAAAAGATGAAAAGTCTGCTAGCAGCAAACAGGAGCATTTTTCATGCTCCCGCCTGCTGGGAGCGGCCTTGATGTTTGCTCACACTTGGTGGGAGTTTTGAAATTGCTCCCACCAAGCAAGAGCAAGCACTGGTTTCCCTGCCACTATGTCCTGGAGGTGGCTACCCTGGGACATAGCATGAGCCGGCCCTGGACAATGGGGTTCCCAGGCCCATTATTGGCTCAGAGAGCAGGGTCATGCTGCTCTCCTCCCCTTGTAGATGTTGCCAGGACCTGAGGGGTGGGGTCCTCAGGTCTGAAATAGGCCCAGGGAGGGGGCGTTGTTTCCCCCAGCCCCTTTACTGCATGGCCAGGCCCCGGGGGATGGGGTTCTCAGGGCCAAAATCAGCCAGGGTAAAAGGGCCACGTGCACCGCCCTCCCCCAAATTATAAATATGCATTCCTCCGGGACCTGGCCCACCCAGGGGACTTGAAAAAAAAGAAGAGCGGGAGAACGAGCTTGTTTTTTATTTTGCCATGAACGCAAGGATCCTCAGTGAATTTGTGGCAAAAATTTTTTTAAAATGTGGGGGTCCTCTTGGACCCCACAACCAGCATAGGCGGTCAGGGTATTCTTAGCCTGCCCCCTTGTGTCTTTTTTTTGTGTGTTTTCAAGACTTGAGACTGAGTCCAGAGCCCTAAGAAGGCTGCCACCACTTCCTCGTTGAGGTGTGGCAGCCACTCAGATCTCACTTTGAGATCTGTCAAAATCTGCAGTGCCTTCGGGTCCCTATATATACAAAGTTATTTTTTCACTAATTACTCAAAAACTACTGAACGGATTTACACCAAAACAAAAAAAGTGACCTAGATCAAGCTTTCTGGCCAAATTTGGTGTAAATACGTTTAGCAGTATCGTCTGTAGCTCTATCTAAAAATCCTATGGGAAAATTAATGCAAGGAATGTGTTTTGGGAACCACCTTTTTCTCAGCCCACAATTGACGGATCACCCCAAAACCTTTCACGTACAAACTAGGCAAGGAAGAGCACTTTTTGGGAAATTTTCGTGGTGATTCTTAAAATCATGTCAAAGTTATTAGAAACACAAAAATGCATTTCCACGATCCCAACTATAACTACCCAGTGGCGTGTATATATATATATATATATATATATATATATACATACACACACACACACACACACATACATAGTGGCAGTCACCACTGAATAGTTATAGTTAGGAACAGGCTTACAAAGGAATTGTTTTTTTTGGTTTGCTAATAACTTTGTCGCCATTTTACAAAGCTTCTTAAAACTTTGGAAAAAAACATTTATCCACCTCAGCTCCTTCCTGGAATGTTTTGGGTGATTCATTAAGAGGGGGCCAAGAAAAAGAGGTGGTCCCACAACATGTTTTCCCAATTCATTTTTCCATAGCAATCTTGAACAACGATACAGCTAGAACTGCTAAACAGAATTACACCTCACCCTGCGTTGCTAATTACCTCCCATATTACGTCCGTCATAACAGTTTTATAACATCATTGATAACAGTACTGCAACATTTGAAATTACACCACCGATGACAAAACTGTGCATGCGCTACAAGATTATCGAATTGGCAGACAATGAGATTTTATATATGGCCATTGTGTTCCATTTTAAGCGTAAATTGTGAGGCAAAGCAAAATGCATAACTCTTCAATTGAAGGGATTGCACATGGTAGATCTGAGGTAAACATTAATGTCTGACTCCAGTATCTGGTCAATTTATGGCAATGCAAAACAAAACAAACCAAATAAGAAAATCAAATAGCAAAGTATAAATCTTTTATCGATTTTCTTCTGAGTATCAAACATTGGATCATTTTAAACAGAGTGAGGGTGTTGCGATTGTGCAAATATTTACTTTTCTGTCAATGTACCGAGTGCTAGCCCTAGTTTGTGCCAATCAGTAAATTGAGTAAAAGATAATTTTCCAGGATTTTATTAATTTAACCACCCATGAACTGTCTTTCAATTAAATCATCAAATCCACCTGTATACACCTCTATAAACATAGTTAAAACTGTAGATAGTGACGTGTTCATAACAGGGAGTCCAGTTGTATTCAATAAGATCATCATGTGATGGACATTAGCAATTTATCCAGGATAAGATTCTTACAAGTGGGCCAACTTCATTTAGCCTAAATTGCAAAATTCAGCACATGCTGCACAACTGTATGTATATAGTTATGGAAGTGTTTCAGTTTTGGTACATACTCTGGATAACACTTGAATTTAGGAACCAGAGATAGCAATACATTGATTTTAATTGTATTATCTCTAAAAAATAAAGTTGCATTAATGTACTGCACAACTATATTTTACTGACATAATTTAATGTGTTTAATAGATCAAACCTTAAGTTCAAGCATTTCTCATGAGATACACACACACACACACATACACATGCACCTCTCCCCCTCAGAATTTGCGGATTATCCAAGCCACCTGGTGAAGGAGAGTCCTGCTTTAATAAAGAGAAAAGCAGCAAATAGTATGCAGTCTCTTTTCCTGCTGGCTATATAACATAGCATTTTAACACAGCATTTTCAAACTACATTACATTTCCTATAAACCTCCTCTAAGTATATATATATAATTTCCAATGTCTACTGCAAAAAGAACAATTGATGGACAGAATGTTGAACAATGTCAAACATTCACTCCAGTACAGAGATCTGGGCCTAAATTCATTGTTTTTTTGTTCCTTTTGCTTTTGTCACCCTAAGTGGGAAAGGTATGCCCAGACGTGGGTCACATGCTCACTGCGCCACTGGATTCAAGCTAGCCTGGCTGATATGGGGTGATGCCCTAAAACCGGTTCCAGGATGCTTGTTTCAGGTCCAGGGAGGACCCGACTTGGCAGTTCGGGCTGGACTGTGTTATATGGGGTTATGTGGCCCTAAGACATATTGTCGATATTGCTAAGTTAGCATGAGTTTTGCTTGCCCTATGCTGTTGCTTTTGCGCACGCCTCTGCTAAGAGTTTGTTTTCGCGACACTTTGCCTCTGCCCTGTACATGATAACAGATTGTTTTTCAAGTTCTCAGCCTTCCCTTCAATTCTGTCTGAACATAATGTGCAAGGTCGGTCAACAATGTGTCTCTTGTTATTCTGTTCTGGTCAGTCCCTATTACCTAGACAAAACATGTTACCAACAGCTGCAATGTGGAAGAATCATGCTTTGATATAACGTTGTTGCATGTTTTTGAAACACACTCGAAGAAAGCCATTCCATGGAGCTGAGCTCTGCTGTTCCTATGATGTAAACCTTTGCGTTTAGGCTTTCAGGTAGGGGTCTGCTAATAACGCCTAGAGATCTTCTGTTATATAAAATAACTTCTTACTGCTGTGGGGAGGGTGATTAGGCCCAGTTATTTTGCCTTTTTCACAGTCTTTATAAAATGACGACTCCTTTTATATTCTATGGTATTGTAACAATGCTAACAATTCTTGCATTATGCATTTTGCTGCTAGTTGTGGTTCGCATACTGTTTTATGAATCACTATAGTCAAAATAAACATTTTGAACTTATTTAGTGACTCTGATTATTTTTATTGTGAACAAGTACGTGAGAGCTAAAGAGTGTCTTGTTCCCGCGACTCTGAGGTGAGTCGGGAGTGCTCGTGTTCTGAGTTGTCTAAACATTCGTAGCTTCTTGATATTTGTAGGAGACCGAATGAGACACTATTGCTAGTCAGTTGGGATTTTGGGTTCTACGGTGATAGGAGGTACACCCCTATTTACCGAGGTCCTGTTTTCTTGTGCATAGTTCTGTGTATGAGCAGAATCCCTGCAACATGGCGCCGCCAACATTTGGTCTGGTTCTTATCTGCGAGACGCTTGAGTAGTGCTCGTGCTGGTCCACAATACCCTCACTTCTGTTTCCGGAGACAGCTGTGACGGAGTAACCTCCTATATAGACATTTTTATAGGTTTATTCAAGCTTGAAGTTTTAAAAGGTCTTTCTTTTCTTATAACCCGAGTTTGCGCTGCCACTCTTTAAGTTGTTCTACTGTCTTCTCTATAATGGCTGTAGTTGATATTCTGGCTCATAGCAGAGCCACGCTGAGGGCGCATTTGACTCAATATGCAGTGCCTGATGCTGGGGCCACGCTTATTTTTGTGGTGGAAGCCGATCCGGCACACCAGTTTGAAGTTTTTTACTCTTGGGTCACCTTTCCGGCGGTGGATGGAAATGATGATATGTTTCACACATATACTGCCACTGCTGTTCCTCAGCAGTATCAGCCTTATAAAGCTCTTGAGATTCCGCTTACAGCTTGGCAACACCGTATTTGGTTTAATGGCGCCCTTCCTCACCCATTAACGGCAGTCCGTTTAGGCCCTTTATCTATAGATGGGGCCACATGCCCCGTTTTGGCTGGGTTTACCCCACACCCACGTGCTTTTACAACTGTGACTCTGGGAGAGCTCTGCGTCTTACTACATCGTTGGTACGCGTATATAGAGCTGTAATACAGTATGTAACATGCACCGTCCAGGTGGGACCACCTGGTGCTGCAGTACAACCTGCGGGTCCTGGTGGCATAACCATCAGTCCCCTTATGGTTAATGCTGTAATGGGCAAGCGCCCACAAAATAAAGATGAATTTCCTTATTGGCTTGCCGAAAAATTTGGACAGATAGAAGCTGTCTTTCCTAATACCACTCCTGTGGATAAACACAGGATTTTAACTATTAGTTTACCAAAAGACTTAATTCCCGAATTGGCTGATTGTAACACCTGGGGCAGGGTGTTTGCAGCGGTATATTCTATGTGTTTCGGCACCCCCTCCATGACCGTGCTCCCCTCTGTGATTAAACGCGTTCAAGATGAACACGGAGCAGAAGCGGCTGTTGAGCTGGGGATGAGACTGGTTGGAGTGTTCGATGTGGTTGCTGATATGATCCTTGCGAATGCCAAGGGCGATGCTGGTAGCTTTCAAGTGGCAAACTGCTTAGAAGCGGTCACGGAGGCTGACAGACCACGGGAATTACCAAAGATTATTGCAAAAGCTTATAAAACCATAGGCCGCAATAGTCTGGGAAATAAGCCTACGATTCAAACACAAGCGCAGTCTAAAACTCAACAGAAAGCCCAGCCTGACAAGGATGGGCGCCCTTTCTTTCCTAAAAAGAATTGGCAAAGAAATAAAAAACAGGGTTCCCAACAGCAGAAGCAGGGTTCGCTTGCCAGTTCACCGACCCCTGATGCTTATGAACGTACTTATGACTTGCGCGATCGCGCAAAAATTAAGTCTCCTGATAGATTTCAGGTTCCTGACCAGCGTTCTCCTCATTCTTTGCAGGAAACATCAGGCTCACAAGCCGGTGGAGGGGATCGCCAGGATCGGGGTAGAAGTCAGCCTGCGTCACAACTTCGTGAAGAGCCTCGGCAGTTTGAAGTCAAGGACAAGCAGGGTGATTCCGCACGTACCCGACCGCCTTTTCAAAAGAAAAAAGTTGCCGCTTTAACAGCGAGATATGCCACAGATGGTGAGGACGCGACTCCTGGATTGGACTTGGGCGGTGACTCTGCTCGACAGCGCGGCGGAAATTACCATAGTCAGGGAGGCTCTACGTCCCCGTATGGATGTGACAGCAACTGACACATTTGTTACAATTGAGACTGCAGATACCCAGGTTGCCCCCCCAGATAGACTATACGAAGTCCTTTTCCAAATTGAAGGTGATATACTGCGACCCATTAAGGTTGTTTTCTGGGAGAATCTAACCGCTACATATGACATTTTATTGGCGGAAAAAGATTGGCCGCCACCCTTTGTGTTAGCCTTTTCTAGAGGGGAAGATGTGATACTTCCGAGTTTTTCACGTTGTGTCCCTGAGGAACGAGCGCAGGCTCTCGCGGAGGAATGGGCTTTGGCCTTGGCCCCAGCAGTGTATCGCAATCAGGTGGGTTGGGACGTTGATTCGCCTGCTCATGAAATACCATTGGGTTCCATGCCAACACCTCAACCTCAATATCCCATCAAACGAGAAGCAAAAGCTTGTGACATTCTAAGACAATTGGAATATCAGGGGGTCATTGAGTCATGTGTATCACCTATGAATAATCCTCTCTTTACTGTCCCTAAACCTGATGGTTCTTTTCGGATTGTATTGGATTATAGAAATTTGAACAGCCATTGCCGCACCTTTGCGGTACAAAACACACACAGGTCGGCGCTGGTGAATAATATTGTTTGTAAAAAATACAAAACGACACTTGACATTTCCAATAGTTTCTACAGTCACAATCTCGACCGTGCGAGTGGTGACCTGACAGCATTCAGTGCCGTCGGAAATCAGAAAAAATGTACGAGATTGCCAATGGGGTACAAGAACAGCCCCGGGGCATTTGCGGCACACATTGTGTCTTTGTTGCATGGCATTGACCCCGAGGCCTTGTCGTATGTTGATGACATCTATTTGACTGACGACGACCTCGCGCCGCATCTTGACCGAGTCAACCACATAATTTTGTCTTTTGCAGACTACGGTTATAAATTTAATTTTGCAAAGTCACACATTGCCCATTTGGCAGTGCTCTTTTTGGGCTACGATTCTCAATAATCAGGGAAAGGTCTAGCACCTCACTTCCTAGAGAAATGTGCACATTTGCAACCACCTTCTTCCTTGAAAATGTTACAATCCCTGCTGGGTTTTTTAAACTTCGGGAGGACTTACATTCTCGATTATGCCCAGCGTATCAAACCGCTTTATGCGTTGATACAACCTAAGTTTTCTTCTGTCAGCTGGCTTCCGGAACATACTTCCATTCTGCGGTCTTTGCAGGCGGATTTGCTTGCAACTAACTTCTTAATGACTCGTGATAACACCACCAACCTGGTAATACGTATCGTTTCAGGGGCAGTGGGTTTCACGTACTTAACATTCAATGAAGGTGACACAATACCTATTGCATACAAATCACACTTGTACACTGCGGCTGAAATGCGTTTTTCCTCTGTAGAATAAATCTTGACGGCTGTCCAGATGGCAATTCTAAAGGAACGCTCACTGGCACAGGGCAAATGCATTCTTATGGTCACTCCCTTCCCTGCTTTGGAAGCAGTGACTAAAGCTAGTGTGCCTAACTCTAAGGCATTGCACCCACGTTGGATTCAGTGGGCTACTTCTTTGATGTCTTCGGATGTCACATTTGTCTTTGATCCATCTCTTCAGACTCAGGAGTTTCTGCAGTATGAATTTGTTCATCCTCCTCCTTTGTCGCTTCTTCCTCTGAGTGAATACAAATGCATCATTTATACCGATGGCTCGGCGCAACCGGCCACGGGTTCCAAACATGCCTATTCAGCGGCTTGCGCTATTGTGGCTGGCTCCATTGAAAATGGAGAGTTTAAGTCATCCATTGTGCACATACAGGCACTAGGAGACTGCACGGCGCAATTGGCCAAGCTGCGTGCTCTTGTTCTAGCTCTAGAGTTTGCTGATCCTCTTGTAAAAACTCTTATTGTGTGCGATTCTTACTATTGTGTCCAGTCGTTCAATGACAACTTATTCTTTTGGTCTCAAAATGATTGCCGCGATTCAAAAGGCAGCGCAATTAAGCATAAAATGCTTTGGGTTCGAGTCGCAGATCTTAAACAACGTCTGCCTCTCATACATGTTATTCACACTCTTGGCCACCAACGTGTCGGAACGCACGCTGTTGGCAATTCTCTGGCTGATGAAGCAGCCAAGTGTGCAGTAGCCACGTGTTCCGTAGCAGCAGTTACAAGATCAAAGTCTAAGGTTGATAATGATATTCTGGCAGCGGTCGCTGCAACTCAGGAGGGAGGTAATTATCCTGCGGGTTTCCCTTCTAAATACTCTTATCATGTAACTCCCGAACAGGTTATTTATGCTACCATTCCTTCGGTTGGGGATTGGCTGATTCCCAACTCTGACCGCAGACAAGCTTTAATCAAGGCCGCACATGAATGCATTGCTTCGGCGCATGCTGGTGTGTCGGCAACAGTCACTATTCTTCAGCAATGTTACTGGTGGCGTGGTTTATATAAACAGACTCGTAACTATGTTCTTTGCTGTGATGTTTGTCAACAAATCAAGCCTTCTACAGTCACACGTCCATCACAAACACAGCTGTGTATTTCTAATAGACCCTTTGGCCTTGTCTATCTTGATCACTGCGGTCCTCTTTCTTCTGATACTGCATACAAGTATATCTTGATTGCGGTTGATTCGTGCACTCGATTCCTGTGGGTATGGCCACAACGTAGTGCTGACGCTCGAAATGTCATCAGGGATTTTCGTGTCTTTATCGGGATGTTTGCCTGTGGTACCTTCCATTCTGACCAAGGTCCAGCGTTTGCCTCTAAGGCTTACAAGGATGCGATGAAGTCATTGGGGGTACAGGTGCAGTTTTCGCCTCCATACAGGCCTGAGGGCAATTTGGTTGTGGAGCGAATGAACCGTGACTTAAAGCAATCCTTGACAGCTAGAGTCTTAGGTACTGGCAGGGACTGGCTGTCCCACTTGTATGGGATCCAACGTGCGCTAAATAATCTCCCTAGAAGATCTCTGGGTGGGCAGACCCCTTACCAAATGCTCTTTGGCTTTCACATGTTTGTTCCTGACCTTGATGGTCTGGAAATTGTGGTGGCTGCCTCTAAGTTTGACGTAGATAATCATTCTGCTATGTTACAGGATCTACAAAAGTCACATGATACTCTGGCAACTGAGCATTTACCGTCTTCGCCTGCTGATGCACATCTGATTCCTGTTACCGGTTGAATTCCTAAAGTTGGAGATCTGGTGCGGGAGAAGATTGAATACAAAACAGAATTTGGTCCCTCTTACCGTGCTCCGGTTTCCGTGCTTGGACTAAAGGGTACTCGTACTGTCATTCTACCACCATTGCCAGGTTGCAAAGACAACAGATACATCTCGGTGGACAATGTCAAGTTACACCGTGTGGCCGATTCTGAATAGTGTGACACCTGCAGTTTCGTGCAACGCAATATCCTTAGCACCGTTATCTTTGTCACCTCCTGCCACAAGATTGTCTACTCATATAATGGACACTGTAATTGATCTTCAGCCTTTGCGACAATCCTCTCCTGCAATGGATATTGTGTGCCCTTTTCCGGGAACTGATTCCGTGAGTGAAATACCATCTAGCCCACGAGTCCGGATGGGCGATTCAACGCTTTCACCTTTGCTTGCAAGTCCCGTGAGTGCCTGCAATGGGAAACCGGCACACCTTTCTTCTGCCTCGTCCTCCTCATCATCAAGTTTGTCTGGTGCACCTAAGTCTAAGTTGGGTATTTTTTACTCCTGATTCAAAAAGACATACTTTGTTCCCCCATGGACCTACATTTGGTTGGTGCTTGTTCTGTTATTTCTCTTCATGTCAATTGGATTTGTGACAGTGTTCTTTTTACTTATAAATGGCCATTATCTCCCTGAACGCTCTGCAGTAAAAATGGTCGATGGAACTTTGGCTCCACACACATCGTCCCACATCATGAAACGTGACAAGTCTTTTGTGAATATTTCAGCTTTTCCTGTTCATGATGGCATAGTTTGGGACAAAGTAGCTTACGAAATCCATGGCCCGACTGAGGTTCTTAGCGTTCCGTACGTATTTCGAGTCTCATTAGGAGATGTGGTGACACGGGACATACATTCGGATGATTGGGATGTGCAGGCAGTTCATGCATTATTTTCAGATTTAAAATATTATGCTGCCTTTGATGCTGAAGATTTGTATTTAAATTCTGCCAATTATGGTGCTGTCTTTTGCTATCAACATTATGGGCATCATTTGTTTACACAAAACAAACACGATGAGACCGGTTTTTAATTTCATCCAATGGGAACATTGTCCGACTCCCTTAGAAGGGAGTTCTAAAACTCTTAGAAATAAGTTCACCTATTTCTCAGATTATGATTTGACCAATCCTGAATCCTTTTTTTTTCGGCTTCAGAAATCCCCTACATCTAAATATCTGTTATCCCACACTAAATTAATTTACGCCAACTCGTTTAGAACACATTTGGCCACACACGGTTATGACCATTGTAAACAGACTATAGATTTAAAATCAATCTGGGGCACAAAGCCATGGCAGGTTCGGGGCACTGAGGCATTACATCGTGCCTGCCTGATCCCAACTCAATTGCTGTTTTTAAATAGAACAATTTACCAAACATCCTGTTATGGCCTTGTGACTGTCAAAAACCTCAATACCCCCTCCATTCCATCATTAGTTGAAAATGACAATTGGCAGTTACATAATAACTACACCATTGAGGCTTTGCAGGGTCTCCTTCAAAATGCCCCCTTTAATGTTTCTGAAGTTGATTCAATGGGATGGTTGTTGTGGCAAGGTAAATTGTGCCAGCAGTGGCTAGAACACTCTACCCTTGCATCTGTCAAACAGCACCTTTCGGTCCTATCGAATTATATAGATTTAGCTGATTTTCTCCTAGGCCCACATAATCCAAGGGCCAAGAGATTTCTTTATGCCTCTTATAATGAAATTTGGAAACTTTCACAGATGGAAGCCGCCTTCCGTCTGCATCAAATTGACCAGGCAAACTTGGAAAAAGTCCTTGCTGTGGTGGACAACAGCATTAACACGCTTTCTTCACGCATTTACACCTTAGACAATATTGTTTCTTCTGTAATAGATATTGTGCAAAGTGATGTTTCTGTGTTATATCATGGTCAGAATCAGTTAAGGTCGGTCATGCAATTTGCTTGGACGTTGCAGACACTTAAAATGGGTAAAGTGCCTTGGGATTATTTGAATGCCACTGCTTTATTTTTGCCTTTTAACCTGACTGATAAACAGAAGTTTATGTCCATGAAAGATGCTGTATACACGCTATTACATATTGAACAATTGGAGCCTGTGCCGTTCTCGGTAGCGGAAACGGATTCTGCTGTTTGGTTGATTCATGGCGTTATCACTTTGCCCTTTTCACTTTTTCAGTTTAAATCATGTATGCAACACTTTCCTGATGGCCGCTTTGAACCGCTTGGCACTGCTTTTCTGCATGAATTATGGGTCCTGCCCTTTGCTTATCGGTGTTTGAGGGAGGATAAAGAAGTTTTCCTCACAGGGGAGGAGTGTGATTCGGTAGTGGGTCACTCTCTTGTGTGCAAACACGTTAAGTTGCACGGCGAATGTAATGTGTCAGCACCCAATTTAGCTTGCTTTTTAAAAGGGACCCCAGTACCATCCATCACGCCCGTCTTTACATTGCTGACTAACGGCAGCTATCTCAATTTAAACAATCAAGACTGCTGTGGTTTGCGGGCGGGTGTCCCATACTTGGTAACTGTTTCCCAGCGCGTAACTTGCTGTAGCAATGTCCTTTTCCCGCCCCCGCAAGGGAGTTTAGATTCTTCGCTTTGGCCTTCCATTCCGACTTTGAAAACAGAGTTCAACAAGTTGAGCAGGCTCAAAGCCCTTTTATTCCAACAGGAGGTGGCCCTCACTTGCGCCCGTGAGACATTCAGATTGCCGATGGCTCGGTCCTCGGCCTGTCGCTTCTTAACACTAACCTCCCACTTCATTTTGGGGAACTAATTCACCAAGTATTTAATGCATCTGATACGACAGGCCTTGCCCATTTTTTTTTAATGTGTGGGATCTGGCCTGGTCTCTTCCTTTCAAACTATATTCGGGGTAATACCAGCTTTTATTCATTCTATATTTTCCAGCGTCTTCGGAGGGTTCCCCTTAATATTGGTGCTGGCAGCTGGTGTCCTGCTTCTTCTCCTTGTGCTTCGCAATGGCTGCTCACTTTGTGGCTCTGCACTGTACCGTAATCGCCTGTATGAGGCTTTTGGATGCTTGCCTTTAGCAACGCTTGGCGTGAGTTACGACTTGACATTTTGCTTTGCCTATTTTATTTGCGTGCAGCCAGTGCTTCATTGCAAAAGATGTCATTTCTCCTGGGCGATGGAAATTTGCTTATCGAACATGTGGTGTCCAATCCCTGATTTCAGCCGGTTGATGGGTCCCTTAGAGACGCATGACGAGGCTTGTTCTGTGGATGGTCAAATGGCGCATGCAGCTTTACTTGGAATCTTGGATCAATGGGATATCTGTGCGGCTGCACAGACCTTCCTACAACGTAGTTTCATTGAATATCACACAAGTTTGCCATTTCTACTTCTGGAAGCTCCTGCTTGTGCGGATCATGAATGTTCCTTTGACTTACTTAATTGGATGTCATCGATTTTTTTCTACCAATGACAAAGATGACCTATTGGAGGGAATTGCATTCCTTTGCACCCAAACCTTCATGGATTCACTACTTGGGTCGTCCCTACTCCGATGTCTGAAATACAGACTCTTTTTTCAAGCTCAAAGTATTTTTAGCTTTCCTTCGAACGTTCCCTTTTTTCCACCGATTTGTTTTTTTTAGAAAGTCCCTCACCAATATTTTAAACAATGCCTGACTTTTTGAACTCTGTATTCGTTCTTCTGTCTATGTCCTACTGACTTACCAGGGGGAGGGTGTTATATGGGGTTATGTGGCCCTAAGACACATTGTCGATATTGCTAAGTTAGCAAGAGTTTTGCTTGCCCCTTGCTGTTGCTTTTGCCCACGCCTCTGCTAAGAGTTTGTTTTCGCGACACTTTGCCTCTGCCCTGTACATGATAACAGATTGTTTTTCACGTTCTCAGCCTTCCCTTCAATTCTGTCTGAACATAATGTGCAAGGTCGGTCAACAATGTGTCTCTTGTTATTCTGTTCTGGTCATTCCCCATTACCAAGACAAAACATGTTACCAACAGCTGCAATGTGGAAGAATCGTGCTTTGATATAACGTTGTTGCATGTTTTTGAAACACACTCGAAGAAAGCCGTTCCATGGAGCTGAGCTCTGCTGTTTCTATGATGTAAACCTTTGCGTTTAGGCTTTCAGGTAGGGGTCTGCTAATAACGCCTAGAGATCTTCTGTTATATAAAATAACTTCTTACTGCCGTGAGGAGGGTGATTAGGCCCAGTTATTTTGCCTTTTTCACAGTCTTTATAAAATGACAACTCCTTTTATATTCTATGGTATTGTAACAATGCTAACGATTCTTGCATTATGCATTTTGCTGCTAGTTGTGGTTCGCATACTGTTTTATGAATCACTATAGTCAAAATAAACATTTTGAACTTATTTAGTGACTCTGATTATTTTTATTGTGGACAAGTACGTGAGAGCGAAAGAGTGTCTTGTTCCCACGACTCTGAGGTGAGTCGGGAGTGCTCGTGTTCTGGGTTGTCTAAAAATGTGTAGCTTCTTGATATTTGTAGGAGACCGAATGAGACACTATTGCTAGTCGGTTGGGATTTTGGGTACTAAGGTGAGAGGAGGTACACCCCTATTTACTGAGGTCCTGTTTTCTTGTGCATAGTTCTGTGTATGAGCAGAATCCCCGCAACATGGCGCCGCCAACGTTTGGTCTGGTTCTTATCTGCGAGACGCTTGAGTAGTGCTCGTGCTGGTCCACAATACCCTCACTTCTGTTTCCGGAGACAGCTGTGACGGAGTAACCTCCTATATAGACATTTTTATAGGTTTATTCAAGCTTGAAGTTTTAAAAGGTCTTTCTTTTCTTATAACCCGAGTTTGTGCTGCCACTCTTTAAGTTGTTCTACTGTCTTCTCTATAATGGCTGTAGTTGATATTCTGGCTCCCCGCAACAACTGTTCCCATGAGGCACAGGGTCAAGACTGATTTGCATATGGCTGGGTCCAAAGTGGGGTGGCGAGCAAAAGAATGATGGATTAAACCCAGATCTTTGTGAATGGGGGTGAATGTTTGCATTGTTCAGCATTCCATTCTTCATTTGTTCCTTTTGCTTTTGTCGCCCTAAGTGGGAAGGGTATGTCCAGATGTGGGCCCCGTGCTCACTGCGCCACTGAATTCAAGCTAGCCTGGCTGATGAGGGGTCATGCCCTGAAACTGGTCCCAGTCTGCTTGTTTCTCATCCAGGGGGGACCTGGCTTGTCAGTTCGGGCTGGACTGTTCCCATGAGGCACAGGGTCAAGACTCATTTGCATATGGCTGGGTCCAAACTGGGGCAGCGTGGTGAGCAAAAGAACAATGGATTAAACCCAGATCTTTGTGACTGGGGTGAATGTTTGCATTTTTCAGCATTCCGTCCATCATTTGTTCCTTTTGCTTTAGTCCAATGACTACTTCCTCTTTTCTTGATGATTATTGTCTTTAGGCCACAGAGCAACCGAAAAATGGAAATATGAGCAAAAAAACTAGAAGCAACCATAGAACCTATTCTTCTCTTTGGTCATCATCAATTTACAATGTTTCGTCCATGAGAGGAAAGATTCCCCCCCAAGACATTTTCCCCCCCAAGACGTCCGCAGCTTGTCGTCTCTATCACCTGAGTAGTTGAGATTGGTCATATAAACACCCAAAATAATTTGTTATACAACTTTACAGGAATGGGCAAAGAAATCAGTGGCTGGATAATAATCATATCCTTTATCTTTAATAAAATCAGGGCTCTTCTTCAACAACTGGTTAGGAGAATCTGCAATTTTATTACACAATGAAAGGCACTATTGTGCAAGTTTAAAGCATATTTACTTCTGATATTGCTGCATGCTGAACTGGTTTACAATAAAAGGCCTTGCATGTGGAAACCCTTGACTAGTCTTCAGACTTAAGAATGTCTTCCAGTCTGGCGCCAGCCAAAAAGGCTTTCAAAGTCATAGGTGCCACAGGCAGAATTAGCCTTGAAACATCCCCTACCCACCCCTGCCAAATCCATTACTCCTTTAACCCATCTACTTAAAATAGTTGAAGTTACTAGAGTAAACAGTTTAATCAATGAGATTAATAGTTACAGGGATGATGTTCTCAAACTCTCATTGCTTGCACATATGAAGCTTGATTCACAAAGGGCCTCCACACTCATGGTGGAAGCCCCACAGTGGTGGGGAGTATATGCACTTGGATGAAATCTCTGCAAAGAGAATTCTCATTGCAGAGATCCCAGAGATTCTGAGTTTAGCATAGCTGATTCCCTTCAATAGTTTATATAGCAAAGTGTGTTCCTTAACCAATTTCTCTTCACTCTTTTGGTGCCCAGCTGATATTGCTGGTCTATACCTATTGAGACTCCTACCAGCTGCCAAGCATGCTAAAAGGTTTAGAACCACTCCGACACCGGATGAATCAGGATCAATACCCCATTTCACACAACAGTTATAGGCTCTACTTTTACCCTGAAACCAGGTAGCCTTGATATAGCCAGAAGATGACTATGAGAGTCCTGCCATGTCTGTAAGCAACCTAAAAGGTGTTATCAAGACTACCTTTGCTGATCTGTGTACCCACCTATGGGTCAAGATGAAAGGCAGACAAGCATGATGAGTTCCATAAGACCAATTCAGGAAAAAAGCATTTTTCGCTAATTCGTCCTGATCTGGTCCCCAGCTGAAATACTTATGTAACTGAGTTATCTACTGGATAACAAACAGGCTGATTTTGAATGGTCTCCAAATGTTGCTCAGAGGTTTGAAAACTTGAAGGTTTAGGTACCAATCACAGCTATAGAAGAGGCTCCTTGAGTACCAATCTGCCACCATATTCCAAGGTCCTGGCAGAAACTCTTCCACCAGAGAAATCTTCTGACAGAGACAAACCTCCTACATTGATCTGGCCTGCGCCACCAGTTATTTTGATCTTGCTCCACATAGAGCGTTTATATACCTGACTGCTGTTAGATTGTCATATATAGAAGTGGTGCACATCTCATTCTGTTCTTGACAAAGCGTTTGCACTGCAAAGCAGATTGCAAGAAGCTCTAAACAATGTATGTGCATTGATAACTCCTTCTTGGACCATCTTCCTTCAGTTAGGAAGTTTCCACACCTGGCACTCCAGTCCTGGAGACTCACATCATCTGATTATTATACTAGATCTGGAGGTGTAGGAAAAAAGGCAAACTGCCCCAGGTATTCCTGTCACTCACTGAATCTATGAGAAAACCTAAAACTCCATCCTTTTTGGAGGAATCAAATCCAACTTTTCTGTATTCACAATGAAACACAGAATCTGAATCAAGGGGCTCATTACGATGGCGGAACGATCGTCACCGCCGGGCCGGCGGTGGCGATCGTTCCGCCATCACAATGAGATTTGCCCACCGCCATATTAGGATGGCGGTGAGTATCGCGGCGGACGCAAAGTCCGTCTGCCGCTTTTCCGCCTGTGGCAATTTCACCGATTGCCTGGCGGGCGGAGCAGGGTCACTAATATGGTGGCGGTGCCTAGCAGGCACCGTCCGCCATATTAGGATGTGGCTTTTGGGAGGCCTTTCCATGGCGTCGATGCCGCCATGGAAAGGCTTGCGAGGATTGGGTTTGGGGGCCAATTGTGGGCCCCCCTGGGGGGTGTCGCTGCACTGGGGGGTACCCCCCTGCATTTCCATGCACCAAGTGGCAGGCACCGCGTGGTGCCTGCCGCGTGGTGCAGGGAAATGCGGTGCAAGCACCTTTAACATTGCGGATGGTGCTGCAGCCAGCAGCACCGCCCGCAATGTTGAAAGCCCAGGATGCGCCCGCCAGTATGGCGGGCGCATCCTAATTGCAGTGGTGGGACCGACGCATGTCTGGCGTGCGGTCCCAATCACCGCTACGGTGGCGGGCGGACCAAGTCCGCCCGCCATCTTAATCAGCCCCCAAGTCTTTGGCTGACTGTACCTGTTTCAACAAAAGATAACTTCCTCCTGTTATGTTATGTTATGTTATAAAGCACTTATAGCGCGCACGGATACTCAAGAGTGTCCCGGCGCGAAAGCCAACTGCAGAAAACAAAGAGCACGGAGCTATGAGGAGCTGTAAGTTAGTTAAAAAGCAAGGTCTTTAACTGCTTTTTAAACATCCTGAAAACCTGAGTGTTTCGCAATTCATAAGGAAGGGCGTTCCAGGCTTTAGCTGCCTTAAAAGAAAAAGAGCTGCCCCCCGTTCGTGTAAGGCAAAATCGGGGAATGACTGCAAAACGTAATGCGGCTGATCGCAATTGTCTTCGGGGAATGTAGAAATCAAAGCGTCTCCTGAGATATGGGGGCCCGGATTTATATAGGGCACCGTGGGCAAGAGTGAGGGCCTTGAACAGGACACGTTGCGCCACGGGGAGCCAATGCAGATCCCGAAGATGTTGCATTGTGCTTGATCTGCCAGGGATACCAAGCAGCACTCTTGCTGCCGCGTTTTGAATGGTTTGCAGCTTTTTCAGCTGGTTTCCAGGAAGGCCAATATATAATGCATTAGCGTAATCAATACGCGACAAAATGAGGGCACGAGTCACCATTTCCTTGGCCGGTCTGGGCAGCAATGGCAGGAACTTCCTAAGTGATTTCAGTGTGCCAAAGCACACTCCGGCCAATTTTTTTATCTGCATAGAGAACCGGAGGTCCTCGCTAAACCAGACCCCGAGATTCTTAACCGGACTGCCAACTGAGTTAGGCCTGGGAAAATCTGCAGGCCAAAGATCTTCCCTGAATTGGGGGGGGGAAAGACCCATACAGAAGAACCTCAGACTTGTCCTCATTGCACTTGAGCTGAGCCCTTGCAAGCCAGTTAAAAACGGCTGAAAGACAATTTTTGGCTAAATCCGGGGACAAATCTTTTTCCTTCCACGTAAAGAGTGTCATCGGCGTAAGCTATGATCTTAGCTCCCAGCTCCTCCGCCAGATAGATTAAAGGCGTAACGTATACATTGAAGAGAAGGGGGCTCAGAGTGGAGCCCTGCGGAACTCCCGTGGTCACCTTTCTTGGGGCCAAGGAAAACGGGGGCAGCCATACCTGCTGTGTTCTGTCCTCTAAAAATGATTTAAGCCAATCCCAAGCTAAACCTGAGATTCCAATGTTTGAGAGACGGGCCAAGAGTTGGCGATGAGGCACCGTATCAAAGGCGGCAGAGAGATCCAGTAAAATCAAGGCTGCTCTGCCGCCTGCATCCAAACATTCTCTTATAGCCTCCGACATCTCAACAAGGGCAGTCTCTGTGCTGTATGTAGCCCTAAATCCCGACTGGGCTGGGTGGAGGGCACCAGATGACTCAACAAAGTTGGAAAGTTGTTTATAAACTGCCTTCTCACACACTTTCGCCACAGCCGGGAGGAGTGAGATGGGTCGGTAGCTAGCTAGCGTAGCAGGATCTAAAGAGGGCTTTTTTAACAGCGGAAGCAATTTAGCCTGTTTCCACTCGAGTGGAACTGTGGCGGTCTGAAGTGACATATTGATAATGGTGTTAACCTCAGAGTTAACCACCTCAGCAGCTGCTGCTAACTGCCTAGCTAGACAGGGATCGGCTGGCGAACCCGATTTCAGGGATTTGAGAATTGACAGTGAATCATGCAGGGGAATGGGTGAAAAACCCGTCAAAGAAGTGAGGACTGAATCAGAGACTGGGGCATTCTGAATAGGGAGCCCCGCCTGCCCAAGAATACTAGTCCCAAAAACTGTCTCCTGGCCTATAAATATCATGTCGTCAGATACGCCACCAACCGCAGCCCCTGAGACCTGAGAACTGCCACAAGGAGTTTTAACAGTTTGGCGAAACCCCAAGGAGCAGAGAATAGGCTGAATTGTACGGACATGAACCTGGATACCTACTCCTGCCAGAGGAATTGTAGATCTGAAAAAATTGGCACCGGTAGATAGGCATCCTCTAGATAAAGATGCATTATTGAATGGGAGGAGAATATCACTAAAACTGACTATTGTCTCCATTTGCAAGTGCTGATAAAGAACATATGGGTTGAGATCCTTATCTTAAAGAAACTAAATTAGGGTAGGAAACCAGGTCTCTACCAGTGTGGCATAGAAATCTGTTTGAAACCCCCAGACCTTTTGAAGAATCCATGGATAATTCGAAATTATCACTCATTCTTGTGCAAACAGGGCTGACCCTCCCCCTTGTTGTATATGGGGAGAGGATTATCTGTAGTGGCAGGAAGAGTACGGTGTCAAGTAGGCAAAGAGGCCGTCGAAATGACCTGCTCTATCTGCTGGCCCTGGGATAGTTCAGACCAAATACACTAATCAGAGACGAGTGAGCCTTGTACCATAAAGTAAAAGCTTGGACATAGCATCAAATTTCTGGCACTAATAACAGCCAATTTCATACTGAACCGAACCGGCAAACAATTAGAGAATATAAAGACAAATCTTTAAGGTTTTCCTTATTCTCAGAAGTTCCTTGAAAGATAGAAGGGAAATAGGGAAGATTGTTTCAGAGACAGCATGCTTGAACTGAAAAGGATGTAGCTCGGGAGGGAGTAAAATTAAACTTATGAAGGATGAGCAAGTTGGTATCTGAAGAATGCACCAGTCACTTAGGGTGATAGCAGTAGAATTAATATTGAAGACTGATATCCAGACTAATGAACTGCCTTGTGCTCAATGCACAGGGATTTGAAGATCCTTTTGGACACAGGAAGTAATTTATCCAAAGCTTCAGAAGCAGAACAATAACGGGAAAGTTCCAATTGCTGCTCGAGTCTAGATCATGTATATGCCTTCGAGCAGGTAGTCAGGGGAGCCTAAAAATAAAAAGTTTCCATAATCCAACCTGCTCAAAATTGCTGCCTGGACCATAGTTGGTACCTTATGAATAAGGAGAGAAAGAATTTTCCATAAGGTCTTCAATAAGGCAAGCAAGTAGAAGACAGTTTCCTGACCTGATAAGACAAAAAGAGATTCTCATCAATATTAAACTCAAGGTTTCTTATGGTTGTGTGGGAGAGAAGCCGTGGCTCTGGGAGGGAGGGGGAGCTGAGTGAGGAGCGCCAGTGAAATGCGAAAGAAGGGGGATCTCGTACCATGCATGTGTAGTGAGAAGGTGTGTGTGTGTGTGTATACGGCGTGTGCTCGAGGTGTGCAGAATGGGGGTTGTGGATGGGAATTGGAAAGATAAGATCTAGTAGGTGTGCCCTGAGTGAACTGGAAGGAAAACTGGCTGTGTCCGAAGAGTCATAGGCCAAGGGCCAATCAAAAACTGTAGTCTTCAGGTTCAAACTTGTGGCGTTAGCTGCACCCCTGGGGTCAGCGACGGTGACCAGGATAGATGCATACTCTGGGGCTTGCAGCAGAGTTGGGCTGAACAACCACCCCCAAGGGGGCGGGGTCAGTGATATTTGAGTTTGCCATTACCTGATCCTAGAAATGGGTGTTTCTCAAAGACCAATATTCTTGTTGGGGAAGGGTCAATGGGAGATATGAGTGCAAGTGGCGGGCCAGAGATGCGTCGGTTAGAGCATCCTATGAGCCAGGGCGGGTGATAAGAGAACATGGAGCAAGATAGCAACTACAATAGCTTCAGTAACCAGCAAACATATCAAAAGAATCAACTGCGCCCATACATGCTACATAGGTTACAGAGTATACAGTCGACTTTTTAACATTTCAGTGCAATAAGAACATGTTTATTCAACTCTGGGAATGTCAGGGGGCACAAGGAAGCACATGAAAACACAGCAAAGAACTTTAAAGTGCAGTAAAGAGCAACATGCAGGCCATACTCATCTGCTGGCAGCGGGCAAACCACAGAGCGATCAATGGGATAATGGATCAGTCTTTTTCAGGCCTGAACTTAAATGGGGAATGTGATTTGTCATGGCCCCTGCCTTGTGTGAGGTCCACTACTACTCAGATCTCTTTATCCTTGCCTCTTTGGGATCTAACCTGCCTCCTGGTCCTTGACCCCTCTGAGGATGGCTCTCGACACGAGGCACAGTGCAGTCCATGAACAATGGGGGCATGGCCAGGGAAGCATCAGTGGTGTCCATGGCCGTATCTTGGATGCAATCGAGGAAGAGTCTCAGTTCCTCCGGATCATAGACATGTTGTGATTATACATCAATCATAAACCACATTTGTGCGAGTTCTAAGAGGCCAAACGTAATGTCTCACTGATGCAGCAGAGCCCTAAGGGCTAGAAAGGCCTTCCTTTATCATTTGTTTCTTTGGAGAAGTCGACTGAAATGTGCATTTTGTGGCCTTCGCAGATGTATGGCCCGTGAGCGCAGGCCGTCATTAGAATTTTCATGTTGAAGAAAGCAGGCTATGACAGGCCTCACCCACATGGTGGTGGCCAGGATGAAAGAGCAAATCTTATGGACACTCTGGATCTCCAAGGGCGGGGGAAGGTTAGCTCCAGTAGGCGGGGAAGCAGCTGGCAGGGGATGCAGCGCATGTCCACCCCTTATGCCTTGTAGGGATAGCGAATAAATGTGCAGGGTCCCTGCGCAGGCACTAGAGTCCAGTGTCCCTCGTGGGGGCATGATTCAGTCATGCCTCTAGTGTCGTCAAACGTTGATCACTTAAATCATCTTGGATGGATTTCATTTTGGCAGTGAGGTCCGTTATTTTCGCATCTATGATCTCATGCCTGTGACCCACTACCCTGATTTCCTTCACAATTAGGTCCATTGTATGTTCCAGGTGCCTATGTGTGGTGGCGGTGTAAGACTTGTCTTGGGAGACTACCTCAGTGAAAAGCAGCTGCCATGAAGGTTTACTGGACACCATAGTGGTCAGTTTACATATGTGCTTGGCTCCTTGGATGAAGTAAAAGAGTGGAAGAGTAAGGCCGTGGTACGTCATGGATGAATAGAGGAGGAAGCCGCATAGGTCAGTGGTTAATGGTTCACTCAGATGGCCACTGGGCACTTTGGTGTGCCTCAGAGTGCTTCCGATGTCGATTACAGTGGGTCGTCCTGCTGCCTCCAGTGGTCGCTGTGTCCCCCAATGAATGGGGGGAGGAGAGCAGATTCAGGGAAGAGCCCAGTGTCTGTGCGGGACTGACTGAAGCTTGTGGGATGTAGGCCAGGGGTCACTGATGGCCACCTCTGCGTGGAGCTTTTGTGTGGAGACTTTTATCACGTTTGGTCGCTCCCCCAAGCTAGGGGAAATGTCTAAGCCCTCTTAGTGGGGGGTGGCCCTTCCTTATGCCAGCTCGCAGCAGTAGGTTGTGATGGCCAGAAGCATGTTAGTGTCAATGTCAAAAGAGGGGGAATTTAGTGTGTTAGCCCAGTTGTGCCACCCTTGAGCAGGCTGGGACACCTAGGTCCCCGAAATGAGAAGGGGCACAGCCATCTATAAGGGGCCTGAATGCTCAGGCTCAGGATGGGAGGGCTAGATGAAGGGAGGTTTAGCTGTGGTACTGAGGAGACCATCACACCAGTGGCTCCATTCCAGGGTGTCTAGCGGCCCATGTTCTTCTTTGGAGTGTGGGTTGATGACAGGCATGTTGCATGGGCCCCCATTAGGTTGTGTGACTGTGAATGGAATGCCTGTATGGTACACAAGAGAGCAGCCACAGCCGAGTGCTGGTCACAGCCTCCAGGCGGCAGTGATTATGCTGTGTTCTCGGCTGATGCTAAAGGCAGTAGAGCGTCCTGCCCCGTCTACGGTTGCCAGATACCCTGCCGTAAGTCACTGTTGGCTTCCCTTCGGCCTTTCTAGGCAGCAAAGGTATATAGTAAGGCGGACATCTTCCTCGGCAGCCGGACTCCTCCCCCCACATGTAGCTATTGTAAACATGTGTTCCATAGAATTTTAGATGGCTTTTTTTATTGCCACAAATGTAACTTTTCCAACCTTACTTCTTATGACTTGTGAATTATCTTCTAAATTCTGTGGAAGAAACTGTTTTTCTGTGATTATTTAAAAATAGTCATATTGGAAATAATAATTTATACTATTGGCTGAAGATGCTAAATTGAGAAGCTGCTATTTAAACAATTTATAGTTGCATAAACAGGAGAACCAGATTTTATGCTGATCCTGCTAAAAGACTCCTTGCAACAACTATAAAATGTATCAGAATTTTGTATGATTCCAAATAAATAAATTTGTTATCTGTACACTTATATGTTTACTAGACTTTATTCAAATTAGTATAGCTATGTTTTCCAGATTTTTCATTTAATTTGCCTTTGTGGCATTTGTTAAATACATTTTTAAGGTTTTACTTTACAGTTATATGGACCTTTCTTTCCTCTTTTTTGAATTGTTAATTCTTTTAAGCCAGTGAATAATTGTTCAGAGATCTTCAACAACAATATCCTTTGATTATTCAATTCTTCATTTGGTTCATCTTGGCAGAACAAATGTCAAATATTCGACTTGCATTTAGTGTTCTTCTGTCATGGCAAATCATAAGAGTTCCATGTTTTTTAAACCAGATGCACACTTTGACACTCATTACGCGAATGGCAGAGAGGTATTCCTGAAGAAAATAGAGTGTATGATGTGCCCTCACCTGAAATTATCAGGTAGAGGAAAACAGGCACAGTTTGGCTGGGTGTGGTTTAACACAAAGTAAAACCACAGGGACGTTTCCGCATGGGCTGCTGGCTGAGGCAGAGCAGGTGGTCAATATCACCATAGTGATCTTCGGAATTGGGACAAACAATCAGAAAAGGAATTGTTCTGGCCCTCATGGATATTCTGTATTCTAGGAACAAATCCCTGTCATTGAAAGATTTTGGCAAGGAGATATTGGCTTGTATCTTTGGGGCCTGATTACGAGTTTGGTGATGCTGTGCCGGCTCTCCGCCGACAAAGCACCGCTAAAGCTGTGCAAGGACCACCCGCCTTATTACGAGTTGAAGTTGTGTAAGGCAGACGGTCCTATGCCTTCCCATGGGGGTGCCTGGAAAACAGGCACCTCAATGGGAACGGCAAAAAAAGTTTCAGTGTGGAAACCATCTTTTCTTACTTGATACCAAATGTCTAAATTTTCAGGCCCTCGCAAAGTTGACATAAAATCATCAGACAAATGCTTGTACTTTTCCATGGCTCAAAGTAAAGCTACTCTCATAACTCATGGCTTGCTCAAGAAATACATTACATCAGCACAGCTGCAAGTGTTTCAGCACATCATATTTAGAAATATCCCTGTTACGTGCTAGATATTGCAATCATTTCTATGGAAAAGTACTAAGGCTAATACATTTCATTATAGTGGAAAGTCCCAGAGTTTGTCACGTACTCAGTTCACGTGAGTAGCAACATGTCACACCACCTCAGACCATGCAGAGCATGCAGATATCACGCAGTGCTGGCCTCTTCTGATTGGCCTAGTATTCTATACTTGTGTAACTTGCTGAGGCTATTGATGGGCAGAAGCCGTCCCTGTGCTTAATTTCTTAAGCAGTGTCATAATCCTGTACTTTTACTGAATATATTTGCATGGATAGTGACACTTTTCCTCTTGTGGTTTGTACCAATAAAAGCTGTTAGAAACGTCTCCTTTTCGGACACTCAGTGGCTATGCTGACTGTCTCCGTGCTGCACGTATTTGTATTATCTTGTCTTCTACAATAATTTTCTTTATCATATGTGCTGATTGCTATTATTTCAATTAGGCTTCTACATTCGGTGAGAGAATGCGACTCCGGCATGCATGACATCTTCTGCAGCAAGCTGTTGCCTTCCCCTTCGAGCAGAGGTCTGAGGACAGACCACAACGCTTCCCTGCCTTCGAAGTCTCGCTCTCTCCCTCCGCTCTGGGCTGGATGCTGCCACTAGCCGTTGTCACATCTCTGGGCTGATCTTGCTCCATGTTTCCCCAGGTTCTCTCAGCACATAATGATTGTGAGAAGTTGGCCTGGCATATGCTGTCCACTAATTATAGTGGGCACCTTGCACCAGTCCAAACAACCCCTTATTGGAGATAGGTTAAAGACAAGCTTATTGAAAGCTATCCTAGTGGTAGCTATGGAGAGCAGCCTTCAGGCTAAGTCTTGAAGGAATGTAAAGCAGCTTGTTTTACCAGTCTATAATCTCTTGAGTGATCAAATGAAAGAGCACCACACCAGGTATATATTCAAAATATATGTATTTATTGCTAAACACACCCCTCTAGTCTCTTTATGAGGCTAGAGTTCGAAGTACATAAGTTAGAAGTTATTTAAACACAGTAATAGCACAAATACACGTTTGGGCCCTAGGGGCGTACCAAACCATACACCAATAAAGTGGTATAAGAACCACGACTGAACTAGACACTAGGCCTAGAGCCTCTAGAAGTGCTTGGACCACAAGGAACCACCCAAGGTAGTGACACAGGGGACCCACGGGGGACGCGTGCAGTGTAAATACACAACCGCGATACGCCATTGACTTCTATGGAGAAAGTAATGATCGGGAAATTAAAGAAAAGGGACACTTAAAGGAGGACTTGGAGCAAACCCTTTGAGATCTAGTACTTTGAAGAGTCTCTACCCACGGGAGCACCGGAGTACTCGTGTTACCTCACCCAGGGAAGCCGGGTGCATAGGTGTCTTTCGGGGTCGGGTTTCGTCGTCGATTTGAATGGCGATCTGCTGCAAAGTGCTGCTGGCGACCAAGTGGAAAGTGTCCGGGTGGATCCAAGAGTGGATCGGAGATCTGAAGAATCTGAAAGCAGAGGGGACAGAGTCTGGGTCACTAGCCAGTGACCAGGAAGGCGATGGACAGATGCCCACCGATGTCGAGTGCTTCAGGTGCGTTGACAGTCGTCTTGACTCTTCAGCCACGAGGTCCAGGAGGCGTTGTCGGCGACCAAGAGCAGGATTCGGGCTGGTACACGATGTTTGTCGAGTGCTGAGGTATCGGCGATCGGATTGGACCCAACAAGCCTTGGCAACGGCAAGTCTCAATGCAGAGGAAGATTGTCAATGGTGCAGACCAGCAAGGTCTGGGGAACTCACCCAGCAAAGGTAAGTGAGGGCAGGCCTGGAGTAACCAGGATGCCAAGTAAGAAAAGATTGGCCTTCGTTAAGGGCTACTAGCCAACGGGCTAGCGACCGCGAAGGAGCCTCAAGACGTCGCACGTGGATCTGGCTCACAGGACACTCGTGGAGTGGAGGCCAGTGATCTTCGGTGCAGTTGGTGCTGGAGGCTAGGGCTACTCGGAGCCCAAAGTACGACTTCGTGGGAGACCCAGAAGAGGATGCACTTGCAAATGTGCTCGGTGTCCAGGGGTCACGGTCTCAAGTCACCCACGATAGCTACAGGCCTCAGCTTTGCTGGGGACTCAGGGTAGCCTCGGAAAAGTCTGAGAATCCACCTCTGGTGATGCGATGACTTCGGCGTCCGACGGGAGCTTCAGAAATGCGAACTGGACAGATGCTTCTTTGGTGCCTGCCAAGCAGGGGAGTCACTCCTTGACCCCAAGGGAGATTCTTCTGTCCTCTAATCGTGAGTAGAGCGTCGAAGGTCCAGGATTCTGTTTCAGAGTTTCGTCCAGGGATAATCTAAAGTCCTAAGGACTGGGTTCCTATACTTATACCAAGTTTAGGGGTTGGACTACTCTGTGGCCCCACCTATGGGTGGGTCAGGGCAGAGGGGTGGCTACACCCCTTTCCCTTTGTCCAGTTCACGCCAAAGCAGGGGCTGCAAGCCCCTGATCCGGTTTGAACTGGGGTATGCACAGGGACACCAAGTGTGCCCCCAGTGCAGGACTTCGAAGCACCCAAAAGTGCTCCCGCCCAGCCCCAATACACATTATCCTGTCTGGGGAGGTGGTCACACCTCCCTGGGACAGGAAACCTATTGTCCAGGCCTCCCCTGCCGGAGTTTCGTCCAGCAGCAGGAGGCCAGACTTGTGTCTGTGGCAGTAGCATCCATTTTGTGATGCCAGGCTTTAGAAAGAAGTTACCGGCCAGGCCAGGGTTAACATGTCTCTCCCTCTAGAAGGGTGGAATGCTACCCCCACTGCCAGAATTGGCGGGGGGTAGTATTCCAAGATGTTTGACACCAAACACGACATGTTTAGGTGCAGCCATTCCAAAGTTAGCATTTAACGCAAGGTTATAATGCGCTTAAGAGTATATGGTCAGGCTGCACTACAAACAGCATCAGAGAAGGGTCTCCGAATGCTGCAGAGGGGCCCTGCTCATGCAGGGGCACCCTCTCACATAGGAACCACGCACTCTGCCTTCAGGATTGATAAGGCCTGCCTTAGGAGTGACTTATAGGTTTATATGTGTGTATGTATTTAGTGATATAGGTAACCTATATCACAGTAAGGGGTGCATGCACCACCTTACCCAGGCTTCAGTAGCAGACCTGTGGTGTCAGTTTGGATGGCCTTCCAGGGGTGGCATAATACATGCTGCAGCCCTTGGTAGGCCTCTGAGGTACCTATGCCCTTGGTACATAGTATACCATATACTAGGGACTTATAAGGGCACTCCAGATTCCAATCAGAGATGTGCCTAAGGCACATGGAAACCTTTTACAGAGAAAGCAGATAGACTGGGGCCCTGAATAGCAGGATCCCAGTCCAACTAAGTCATAAACCAGCAAAACACCATAAAAAAGTGGGGGCAACCATATAGTCAGATTCCACCTTCCTACATAACCCCCCAAACGAAAGGAGATAAGGCTAACCTTGACCAGTTGAGCCTTCATTGACTAAGTGGTCATATAAGGAAGCACCTGCACTAGCATGGTTGCTCCCTGTCTTATGGTCCACTAAGCAATCCCTCACCCTAAGGGTATGA
Organism: Calotriton arnoldi; assembly: GCA_963921515.1. Lineage (NCBI taxonomy): Eukaryota > Metazoa > Chordata > Amphibia > Caudata > Salamandridae > Calotriton > Calotriton arnoldi. The sequence goes on from CAWUFW010003974.1 coordinate 470,146, forward strand.
GAGGGTCTCCACCATGGGGAATCACTACCTGTGGTGTGCTTAGGTAAAGTACAAGGCTGGTGAGGTGTCTGAGTAGGGAAGTGAGTCCCTAGGAATGTTGGCCTCAGCTTCCTCAGATCACTGGTCACCATGTATGCCTGTCTTTCCATGACTGAGTTGCACTTTGCTCTAAGGGTCAACCTTTGGCTGCCTACAGCTGGGGGTTGGGTCCCTTTGGATGGATTACTGGAGGGACATGGCAGGTTTGGAACCTTCAGGTCCCAGGTTTGCCCTTGCCTACCAGAGTCCTTCTGGGGAGGTCCCTACATAAAGGCATGGGGGATCCCTCAGTGTGTAGAGGAGTTTTCACCTGGCTAGGGCTACTAGACTGGGTGCCCCTAATCTGCTGATGGGGGGTTCCTCTGGACAGGGGGCCCTGGGGGTCCACTGACCTCCCTGACCTCTGCAGCCCTGGGCTGACTGAGGCAGGGTAGAGAGGGGCAGGTTACCTGCTCCAGACTGGGTACCACCTTGGAAGGGTCCTCTGCCCTCAGGGGTGTGGCCAGGCCAGGCCTGACTACCTCTGGGGCAGTTCCTTCACTAGGGGTAGGGTCAGTTCCCTGAGGAGGCTGACCCTTACCTACTGTCTGGAGGGAAGAAGACTTTTCTTCAACCCTTGTGCTCTCTTTTGGGGGAGAGTGGGCCATTCTTTCAGGCTCCATCTCTCCAAATTCTTGGGCTGGGGCTGTGGCCATCAGAGCCCCACTAACCTTTACAGGGACGCCCAACATCCTAAGGTGGGTTTGGTGTTCAACTTCAGCCCAGGCTGAAATCTCCAGATCATTGCCCATCAGGCAATCTACAGGTAAGGTGGGGGACACTGCCACTCTCTTTGGGCCTGTGACCCCCTCCCAGCTGAGATTGACTATGGCCATGGGGTGATCTGTTCTGACACCATCAATGTTGGTCACCTGGTATTTAAACTCAGGTAAAAGCTGGTGAGGGGGACTAGTTTCCCTGCCACCATGGTGACACTAGCCCCTGTGTCCCTAAATGCCACAGCTTTCTGACCATTAATCATTGGCTCCAGTCTGTACCTGCCCATTGCTGTGGGACCCATGGTAAAGGTGGCAAATCCTACACCACCATCAGAGTCAGAGGAGTCTGTTGAGGGGTCCCTGTCTGAACCAGGGTCCACCTCTGTTCCTGTTGCAAAAGCACCTAACTTTTTGGGTGCCCTACTCCCAACTGGAGGATTACTACTGGTAGTACCAGGAGGGGGGGTAGTAGTTGCTGGGGAACATTTTCTTTATTGCCACTCCTGGGGCAACTGGGATCAGATTTCCAGTGCCCAGGCTTTTTACAGACATGGCAATATGGTTTCTTTTCAGGAGAGGAAGGAGTTTGGGACCCACCCCCAGAAGGGGAATTTTGGGGCCCTGAAGTGGACTTATCCTTAGATTTATCCCCACCTTTCTCTTGGGACTTAGTAGAATCTTTCTTCTGGTCACCACCCTGATTTCTAGTCTTTACTCTGGTTCTGACCCATTTGTCTGCCTTCTTTCCCAATTCTTGGGGAGAGGTCAGATCAGAGTCCACCAGATACTGGTGCAAAAGCTGGTTTTGACAATTATTAAGGATCTGCTCCCTCATAATCAAATTGTACAATCCTAAAAAGTCATGCACTTTGTTGAAATGTATCCAACCTTCCAGAGCCTTTGTAGCACAATCTACAAAATCAACCCAGTCTTGAGTCTGAGCTTTTTGGGTGTCTCTGAACTTCAACCTATACTGTTCAGTGGTTAGGCCAAACCCATCTATCAGAGCACTCTTCAAGACTGTGTAATTGTCAGCATCCTCTTCTCTTACAGTGAGGAGCTTGTCTCTACCTTTGTCTGCAAAGGAGAGCCACAAGATTGCTGCCCACTGCCTCTGGGGGACCTTCTGAACTTTACAGGCCCTCTCCAGTGCAGTTATCCATTTGTGGATGTCATCCCCACTCTGGTAGGGAGGGACAATCTTGTTTAGGTTTCTATGGTCATAAGACCTTTCCCTATCTCTAGGGATATTGCTGCCACCATGGGACTCTAGTCCCAACTTTCTTTTCTCTCTAAAGAGATCTAGGGACTCCCTGTCTAAGGCTACTTGCTTCCTTCTGAGTTCAAGCTGAGCTTCCTCATATTGAATGAGCCTCTTTCTTCTCTCATGAGAGGATTCCCTCCTATGAGATGAGACAGAGCTCCCTATTGAGGTGCCAGAGTGGTTAGACTCCTGAGAAGGAGATCTAGACTTCCTGGGCACACTCATAATCCTTCCTGGGGGGACAAAGAGGGAAACATTCTGATCATCCTCTTCATCTTCCTCAGGAGGGATTGGGTTATCCAGGTCAGGGTCATTTTCACCCTCCTGGCCAGTTTCAGTGGGGGGGCTGGGGGTATTTCTACCCCTGGTCCCAGCCTCATCTTCTGCCCCACCCTCAGCTCCTACCCCTTCAGTCCCCAAGGGCTTACTAAGGTCATAAGCCACCAACAACTCCTTAAGGTGTTGGGTGGTGGGGCTTTGGCCTGTCCTTATTTTTCTCAAGTTGCATAAAGCTCTCAATTCCAAGAATGGGAGTGTATCATACTTGGAGGGTGGAAGCTCAGTGGCTTCCTGCAAGGATTCTTTAGATCCTACCCTTAAAGACATTACTAGTGTGGTGTGGTGTATGCACTACCTACTCTAGTGTGGCCTACTAAACTCTCTTGAGTTGTAGAAAGGGTGTGCTATCCCTTAACACACAACTCTAAGTTCAGTAGAACTTACTGTATTCTAAGCTTAAATTATATGTACCTTAGGTACCTTTAGTGGTTTTCAGTTGATCAATTCAATTGAGATTATCTGGTAAAACAATAGCAAGCTGGAATCCCACACGCTGCACACCAATGTGAGAAGTTGGCCTGGCATATGCTGTCCACTAATTATAGTGGGCACCTTGCACCAGTCCAAACAACCCCTTATTGGAGATAGGTTAAAGACAACCTTATTGAAAGCTATCCTAGTGGTAGCTATGGAGAGCAGCCTTCAGGCTAAGTCTTGAAGGAATGTAAAGCAGCTTGTTTTACCAGTCTATAATCTCTTGAGTGATCAAATGAAAGAGCACCACACCAGGTATATATTCAAAATATATGTATTTATTGCTAAACACACCCCTCTAGTCTCTTTATGAGGCTAGAGTTCGAAGTACATAAGTTAGAAGTTATTTAAACACAGTAATAGCACAAATACACGTTTGGGCCCTAGGGGTGTACCAAACCATATACCAATAAAGTGGTATAAGAACCACGACTGAACTAGACCCTAGGCCTAGAGCCTCTAGAAGTGCTTGTACCACAAGGAACCACCCAAGGTAGTGACACAGGGGACCCACGGGGGACGCGTGCAGTGTAAATACACAACCGCGATACGCCGTTGACTTCTATGGAGAAAGTCGTGATCGGGAAATTAAAGAAAAGGGACACTTAAAGGAGGACTTGGAGCAAACCCTTTGAGATCTAGTACTTTGAAGAGTCTCTACCCACGGGAGCACCGGAGTACTCGTGTTACCTCACCCAGGGAAGCCGGGTGCATAGGTGTCTTTCGGGGTCGGGTTTCGTCGTCGATTTGAATGGCGATCTGCTGCAAAGTGCTGCTGGCGACCAAGTGGAAAGTGTCCGGGTGGATCCAAGAGTGGATCGGAGATCTGAAGAACCTGAAAGCAGAGGGGACAGAGTCTGGGTCACTAGCCAGTGACCAGGAAGGCGATGGACAGATGCCCACCGATGTCGAGTGCTTCAGGTGCGTTGACGGTCGTCTTGACTCTTCAGCCACGAGGTCCAGGAGGTGTTGTCGGCAACCAGGAGCAGGATTCGGGCTGGTACACAATGTTTGTCGAGTGCTGAGGTGTCGGCGACCGGATTGGACCTAACAAGCCTTAGCAACGGCAAGTCTTGATGCAGAGGAAGATCGTCGATGGTGCAGACCAGCAAGGTCTGGGGAACTCACCCAGCAAGGGTAAGTGAGGGCAGGCCTGGAGCAACCAGGATGCCAAGTAAGAAAAAGATTGGCCTTCGTTAAGGGCTACTAGCCAACGGGCTAGCGACCGCGAAGGAGCCTCGAGACGTCGCACGTGGATCTGGCTCACAGGACACTCGTGGAGTGGAGGCCAGTGATCTTCGGTGCAGTTGGTGCTGGAGGCTAGGGCTACTCGGAGCCCAAAGCACGACTTCATGGGAGACCCAGAAGAGGATGCACTTGCAAATGTGCTCGGTGTCCAGGGGTCACGGTCTCAAGTCACCCACGATAGCTACGGGCCTCAGCTTTGCTGGGGACTCAGGGTAGCCTCAGGGAAGTCTGAGAATCTACCTCTGGTGATGCGATGACTTCGGCGTCCGACGGGAGCTTCAGAAATGCAAACCGGACAGATGCTTCTTTGGTGCCTGCCAAGCAGGGGAGTCTCTCCTTGACCCCAAGGGAGATTCTTCTGTCCTCTAATCGTGAGTAGAGCATCGAAGGTCCAGGATTCTGTTTCAGAGTTTCGTCCAGGGATAATCTAAAGTCCTAAGGACTGGGTTCCTATACTTATACCAAGTTTAGGGGTTGGACTACTCTGTGGCCCCACCTATGGGTGGGTCAGGGCAGAGGGGTGGCTACACCCCTTTCCCTTTGTCCAGTTCGCGCCAAAGCAGGGGCTGCAAGCCCCTGATCCGGTTTGAACTGGGGTATGCACAGGGACACCAAGTGTGCCCCCAGTGCAGGACTTCGAAGCACCCAAAAGTGCTCCCGCCCTGCCCCAATACACATTATCCTGTCTGGGGAGGTGGTCACACCTCCCTGGGACAGGAAACCTATTGTCCAGGCCTCCCCTGCTGGAGTTTCGTCCAGCAGCAGGAGGCCAGACTTGTGTCTGTGGCAGTAGCATCCATTTTGTGATGCCAGGCTTTAGAAAGAAGTTACCGGCCAGGCCAGGGTTAACATGTCTCTCCCTCTAGAAGGGTGGAATGCTACCCCCGCTGCCAGAATTGGCGGGGGGTAGTATTCCAAGATGTTTGACACCAAACACAACATGTTTAGGTGCAGCCATTCCAAAGTTAGCATTTAACGCGAGGTTATAATGCGCTTAAGAGTATATGGTCAGGCTGCACTACAAACAGCATCAGAGAAGGGTCTCCGAACGCTGCAGAGGGGCCCTGCTCATGCAGGGGCACCCTCTCACATAGGAACCACGCACTCTGCCTTCAGGATTGATAAGGCCTGCCTTAGGAGTGACTTATAGGTTTATATGTCTGTATGTATTTAGTGATATAGGTAACCTATATCACAGTAAGGGGTGCATGCACCACCTTACCCAGGCTGCAGTAGCAGACCTGTGGTGTCAGTTTGGATGGCCTTCCAGGGGTGGCATAATACATGCTGCAGCCCCTGGTAGGCCTCTGAGGTACCTATGCCCATGGCACATAGTATACCATATACTAGGGACTTATAAGGGCACTCCAGATTCCAATCAGAGATGTGCCTAAGGCACATGGAAACCTTTTTACAGAGAAAGCAGATAGACTGGGGCCCTGAATAGCAGGATCCCAGTCCAACTAAGTCATAAACCAGCAAAACACCAAAAAAAAGTGGGGGCAACCATATAGTCAGATTCCACCTTCCTACAATGATGGCTTTTGTGAGCCCACTTTGATGGTTTTTGTGCATATTGTCGTGTGCTCTTTCTCTTTCTCTTTCTGCCTCACCCTTCTCCTCGTGGTTGGTTTTTTTGGGCATTGTGTGATCTCTGTGGTTGCCCTGCTAGTGGATGTCTTGGCCCCTTGCTTTCTTTCCTTTGCCTGATTGTTTCTGTGGTTTTGTATTTTTGGTTTTGTAGCAACGCTGTCAATGATGGCTCTGTTGGTGACTGTGCCTCCTCCTTGCATTGTCTGCTCTGGCTTGTCTCTCTCTGGTGTACACTTCTGGCGCTGGGCCAGTGCTGCACCATCTTGTTGCCTCTAGTGCCTGGCGAACACAGTTGCCGTGTCCCTGCGTGTTTCCCTTCAGTTGTCCCTGGCGGTGGGCCAGTTACAAAGGGGAGGAGGATTTGTTTTGGTCTCGGTTTTGGATTTCTTCTCATGTATATCCTCTGATTGTGCTGTCCTCTGTTTTATTCCCTCTCTTTTTCTGTCTGCTTTCGTTGTTGCTGGGCGACCGTTGGGTCACAGGATCCATTGATTTTGCACTACTGGCACAGTCCTCTATGTCTATGCTGCCTGACCATGTGCTTCCCTATTTACTCAGGTGCGTTTGCATTGGGATTTTAGTTACTGAGCTGTCGCCTTCACCCCTGGGCACTGGAGAGGGCAAATATTCTGCATTTTCAGCAGTGACTCTCTGATTCTAAGGAGCCCTTCGAATGACGGTGGATTAGAGAGGGTGAAGTACTGCAGTTCCCTGTCTTGCCAGCGTCAGCCGTGAGCAGCACAAAAGGTTGGTGGGCATTCCTGGACGGGACATCACTAAGGTGAGTACTGGAGGAGGTTTCCCCATTTCAGATTTTGGGTGGTAGCAGGTATTTCTTCACATTGTAGAGATAGCAGGTAGTGCTCCCCAGGTTTAAGGTTGATGCAGGAATTGCTCCCCAGATTGGCACTGTTATTGAGTGCATGACAATATCGTAGGGGAGCTAGCAGATAGTGCTTCCCTCTGTTTGTTGCAACAAGTACTTTGGCGCAGGTTTTTGTGACAACCCTGGTGTTGGAGTTGGTAGCCACACTATAGTGTAGCCAGAGAGTGGTCGGCTCTGGTACACTGCCACCAGCTGGACACCAAGGGTGGTCTCCAGATGTGAATAGGTGTCCACCTACTCACAACAAGGAGGGGGGTTGTACTGCATTATATGCATTCATTTGAAGTGCTGTTATTGTATTGTATGCATTTATTTAAAGTGCTTTTATTTTTGATATGCTGTCTTTGATTTTCACATAATGTATTGCGATTCATTGAGATTCTTAGTATTTTGCGATGGGCCTTTAATATGCTGGTAGATGTCATATGACTGATTACCAGCCGGATTACTACAAATGTTTCTTTGAAATGTCACAATGCTATGTTAATGTGTGAGTATCAAGGACCCCCTGTATATATGAATATACTATTCCTAGGACAGGGTAAACAACCAAGAGAATATATCGTTCCTAGGTAATAGACAAATAAAATCACAATAAATGTAATTAACACTGTAAAGACAATGAGGACAGAAAAGGATAAAAATTAAGTAAAAACTGGGATTATTTATTTAATTAATATTCATATATATGAATCAAGGATTACAAAAAAAGATCAAATTATAAATGACATACGCAATTTAGTAACATAATACATTCATTAAAGTGCAAATCAAGTTTTATAAAATACAAAATACATATAAAAATTCAGAGTGGCAATAAATGAATCTTTGACGCGCGTTTCGGCGCACGTAGCGCCTTCATCAGGAGAAGCCACAACAACTGAAAAACTGATACGACTTGATGAAGATGTACGAGGTTTGGGTCACTCGTTACTTAGTTATGCGATGAAACAACATCAAGGAATTAAAATACGAGAGAGCATATAATTCTCTCAGCGTGTAGGACAGAACTCCTAGGATGTTGATTGAATTTTCTTGAATCTTTTTTCAAAAAGAATGAAATAAGCGGACCTTACTTTATATGAAATTGGGCAATGGTCACGTCTTGTATAAAAAGTGATCCTTAAGTCTGCCCGTTTTATATATGGATACAGCCGCGCGTGATAAGTCGATGAAACGCTGGACTTATCACGCGCGGCTGTATCCATATATAAAACGGGCAGACTTAAGGATCACTTTTATACAAGACGTGACCATTGCCCAATTTCATATAAAGTAAGGTCCGCTTATTTCATTCTTTTTGAAAAAAGATTCAAGAAAATTCAATCAACATCCTAGGAGTTCTGTCCTACACGCTGAGAGAATTATATGCTCTCACGTATTTTAATTCCTTGATGTTGTTTCATCGCATAACTAAGTAACGAGTGACCCAAACCTCGTTCATCTTCATCAAGTCGTATCAGTTTTTCAGTTGTTGTGGCCTCTCCTGATGAAGGCGCTACGTGCGCCGAAACGCGCGTCAAAGATTCATTTATTGCCACTCTGAATTTTTATATGTATTTTGTATTTTATAAAACTTGATTTGCACTTTAATGAATGTATTATGTTACTAAATTGCGTATGTCATTTATAATTTGATCTTTTTTTGTAATCCTTGATTCATATATATGAATATTAATTAAATAAATAATCCCAGTTTTTACTTAATTTTTATCCTTTTCTGTCCTCATTGTCTTTACAGTGTTAATTACATTTATTGTGATTTTATTTGTCTATTACCTAGGAACGATATATTCTCTTGGTTACAATGCTATGTTAATACAGACTGTCGAATTGACTAACAGACCTCCTGATGTTTACTTTGTATTGGTCGAATGACCCTCTGCCTGTGTGATATTTCTTATCACACTTGAGGACCCCATTATCCTCTTCCTGTTCTATTATTATTATTCTGGGACTAGGATAGTTATACATCATCTAGTCAGAGCACACAGCACAATACAGTGCTGCAGCGCAGGGCCTACAAATATTGCTTTTCATGTTTCATGTGTATGCCTGAACTGCATTAGGAGTTCACTACTTCTGCTCTGCTTATTTGAATGCCTGCCCCCAACGGCACAGCCCAAGGGGTCTTCAATTCTGTCTAGCCGCACCTTCTGCCCTTTTTGGAAGAACGGAAGAACGCTAAGGGAACGGAAATACTATTATCTTTCTTCCTATTCTCCTGTCACCTGTTTTTTCTGTCCATGGAGCGCCAGCACCGCTACCAGCACCCAGGACGTTTCTTTCCCTTCCAACTTGTGAATACTTTGGTGAACTAGTAGCAATTGCATTGCATGTTGAATGACGGATGGCTTCCTCTGCTTTTGCAAAGGATGCAGGCTGGCCGAAGGTGTGTGGTACCGTTTGTCCTTCCAATTGTGTCACCTGTCATTACCATACCAAGCCAACTTCTTTGTTTCTCCTTCTCCAGTATAACTGAACTGTTGATAACGCAAGTAGTGTCAGCGCTTTTGCACACACAGTCAACAGGACACACAAAAAAAAGGAACAGCTGACTCCTTCCTACAATGACTTACAAAGAGTAATAATTGGGGTACAAGTGCCTTAAAAGTAACAGGACTGTATTGCTGTTTTCTCTACTTTAAGGATCGGGATGAAAAGAGGACAAAGAACTGAATGTTACATTTTTATGGACTACGATATCTTTATTGTGACCATGATTATTTTCCTAGAAGGACTAAATAAATACATTTAGGACTGAGGGCGTTGTTTAAAGAAGGGCAACGCAGTGAAAAGGGGAAGTAACACTGCACCGTACAATACACCATGGAAGGTAAAATGGATAGAGCACCAATACATGCCTCCTCACCCGAGGATGGTCAATGCTTCATATTAGCATCAAAACACACGGAGCTAACAGCGGCAGAAAAAGAAAAGAACACACTGTCCCTTCAGAATATAAATGAGGGACTGATATGCCAAGAACAGAACACAGCCGTGGGTTGTGACAATGGGCTAAAAATATGCGAGGGAGGATCAGTAGATACACCATGGTCCATCCACCCACCAGTACTTAGTCCAGTAGGCCCCCACTGCCAGGGAGGCGAGGATGAAAGTGGAGATGCTACATCACAGATGCATCCCATAGATGCTAGATCGAAAGGCTTAACATAGGAAAGTATATCTGATTATAACAAAAGTATAATACCACCTGTCATACAGGACACCATCAGTTTTGCACGTGGACTCTGTGCTCAGGCGACGCCACTATTGGCCCGCTCGCAAGAGTACCTGCAAGTAAATAATAGAGGAGGTCACGACAGTTACAGCCAAAAGGTGGGAGGAGGATGGTCAGGGATAAATAGCATTGCATATAACTATAGACAGGGTAAAAGGAGAAGAAGGGACCAACCTACAGTGGAAAGAACGAGGGGTAGGGCCAAGAGTGGTCCAACTTGTTTCAATTGCCACCAACAAGGTCATCGAATTGACACCTGTCCCCATTCACGTTGGCAGAGACACCACTTCAGTGGACCACCTTCACCTTATGTCCAGCAGGTGGAGCAATGGGTACATATTATAACACATGCACAAGGTGAATGCATGGATAGGAAGAGTGAGGAGTTCCTACAACAATGGTTAAAGAGGTGATTCCCACATTTGTGTGAAGGGGATGGTAGCAGACAGGAAAGATATCTTGAGATAGAGTTAAGTAAATACCAGGGGCACATGGAGGTGGAGAAAGAAGTAGTGGAGGACCAGGCAGGTAAAGAAAATACAGCCTTAGAACAGACCAGCATGCCCATCAACTATAACACAACTCAATGTAATAATATCCAGAAAATAAGCAATTCCGTAGAGGGTAACGATGTATCATTGTTGAAAGAATTGCTAAATTTAAAATAAGGGTTTTTGGAACAAAAGGCTGCACAAGTTCGAATAGAACATCAATTGGATGTTTTTGAAGCCTTTCTTTGCCTTCCAGTGACAAGCGCACAGTCACAGGAGGAGGGCTAGGAACAGGACCAGGTGTAAGAAGATATCATAACAGCGAGGATAGGGAACAAGAAAGGTGTTACTCAGTACTCCACACCAGGGAGCAAACACACTGAGCTAACAGAAAACAAACAGTTAACAGACAGACAGCAGGCAGCCAGCAGTGATGTGGCTATGACAATACTAAAAGGGGAAGTTTCGAAAGACTACCTTGACAAAGTCACAAATACTCGCTCCCTGGCTGCATTGAAAAAGGAAATAAAAGTGAAAAGGCAAAATATTTAAATGAAGAACACAGAAAATTAGAAGATAAGTGCATGGGACAAAAATAACATTGCCTAAACAGCACAAGCCTGAGTGGCACCAAGAATATGGTGACCACACTGCTGATGATACAAGCAGCATGGCCAAGATGCATACACTAATATGGGACATGGTAGTGTATGCTTCTCAGACAAAGCAGGACATCGGAGCACTCCAAAATGCCTATAACAACGCCAGTGACAAAAAACACACATAGTCCTGCGCCCTCAGCGATGCAGGACCGTATTATGACACCACCAAAATTTACACCAGGTAGAAGATTCCTAAAAAGTGACAGTGAAAAATGTCAAAGATTACTAGGAGAATTAGTTGAGGAAAAAATAACAATGGAACGATAACTAGACAACAACACTCGAGAATATCAAGAAGCTGTGTTGTCTCTAGCACGCACAAAACTGCATGAGCTGCCCTCCGTGCACCATGATTATGTGCAGCACACAAAGGGCAAAGACACAAGCAGTACAGTGCCAATGGTGACACCACTGCTACCACAAGAATACGACTGGGACATGACAAATTTGGGGGTTTTAGATTCAGACCTACCAGCTTGGGAAGATTAAAAAATGAATAAAGTTTTGGAATATGCAATTAACAAATTACTCCAGTGGAAGGACTTTTGGGCATTACAAAAAACTCTAGATGTAGCAAAGAACTTAGAGATGGTAACTGCATGCCCAGTACTTACAAACACTGAATTAATAAGGCCTATGAGAGAAGTCCTGAGTGGAGATGACAAGGAGCACATAGCATACATCCATTGTTCCATGGACAAGGGCAGATCTCCTGTCATTTACTAAAGATTTTCCAAAATTACATTTAGAACAACACAATTGGTACACAGAGTTAAAAAGTATAGTAGCATTAGGAGATTTGTGGTGTAAAGATCTGGACACATTGTTTAACATTGTCGTACCAACAGACCTATGGGAAGATTGAAAAAATATATATATATAAAAATAAAATAAAAACACACCTACAGACATCTTTTGTATGCTGGCAGCAGGAACAAATAGAAAAGGTCCTGGCTGCAGCAAGGTACTGCGCAGATTATCAAGTACATTTACAGGCCAGGGAAGCAGAAAAGACAAAAAGAGACATCCAGCACCACTGATAATATCGTAGACTAAAAAAAAAAGTAAATGAAAGACTTTACAACTAATTACTGAGGAATGTTATGCCCAGTAAGGTCTTTTAAAGTTTTAATATCATGATATGTGGAAGGTTTAAAAGAGAATAATCCTGACCGCCTTTGAAATAATGATCCTGGCTGGCCACAGACTCTTGGCATTGTGCCAAGACCAAACCACACACTGCAACAGTTTCCTGTGATTATGAACAGAACTGGAACACACAGTCGGGTTAAAAAAAACATATTCTTCACAGCGGAGAATGGAAAGGAATGCAAATACTTAAATGTATATTAATAAAATAGGATTGAATACTGTTGCAACTTATAGTTTGTTTAAAGTTCATTTAACGATAGACGAAGAGAAGTGATATTTTGTATATATGCGCTTTAATACGTTTGGTGCAACGGTTTGTTTCCTAACATTTTCATTTTCAGATGTAAGAACGTCGGAGAAGAGATGTTCGTTTTTCGTACGTGTCTGTTTATGTCTTGTTTCATGTTATGTTTGTTGACATTGTAAGTGCCAGATTGATGGCATCCCAAGGTCCCCCACCCCACCCCTTTCTCACAGAAGTACTTTACAACAAGAGACATTTGTTGTTTTAAAGAGCAAGAGATTGCATTACATTACGCTAATAGCTACTTAATTAAAAGGCAGGGGGCACGTTTTATAGGAAATATACATGCAAAAATGTGTAAAGAGCCTCTGCCGTCATACTGCAAATGCAGCCCGGTAATCACATATGGCCCTCCTGCCAGTGACATCTGGGCCCATGAGCAGCAGACGGGTGGTATTTACTGCAACGACAGAGAGTGGAACAAGAAAAAAGTTAAAATGAGGAGGCAGATAAAATGCCCAGGATCACACAATTCGGTCAGGTTAGGTAACTGGCTTGCTTTCCACACTTAGTATAGTATAACACATTCACAGACCGCCATCCTCACAAGCACATATGGAATGGCACTAGGTGTATTGAGTTCTAGCAGGATTTTGCCTAATTAGCAATGCGAAGAGAAGTACTATTTTATGTATGTATCTAATTCAAATAATGTGTATGCATATTATTGTTTTCTTTCTTTAGGATCTTCAGACTTGCGGAAGCTATTATTCTAAAAAGATTAGATTATAAGCGGAATGCACTAAAATGCATTCTAATGCAGTGCATCTGCCAGGGGCTATAAGGGATAGGATAATAAGTGGTAATATCATCTATACATATTGATGCTTAAGAATGAGTATATGAACATATTTCATGACAGAATGACAGTGTGCATTGAATAACTGCGCTTGCATTATGATATTTTTAGGATATAATGGGTACAGATTGAAAATGCCTTTTAGTGTACAGGTGCAGTCTTTGGGGGTGATTGGAAACATTTTTCCAGGTATAAGGAGTTGGCACAGTTCGACAACTATGAGTATTTTGATTCCGAAAAGTGTTACAGTGACAGAAAAGCTTCCTGTTTTCGAAATGTTTGCCTGCATGTGCTTAGTGATAACTTGTTTACCCTCTCATATCTGGTTAGGAAGCTCCACTGGTGCAAATGTGTTCTATATTTCTGACAATATTGCCCACACAATGCGCCACTACTGATTTTACACCTAGCAATGGGTAATAGACAGGGAGTGTTTGGTAAAGATTACCACATGTGTGCTAGCCACAGATACGTACATAAAGGTTTGACCTGATTTAAGAGCGACACCTTTCCCAGATGCAGATGGAGATACAGTTGTTCATGGTCCATGCATCAGCAATAACGCAGGCTCATTGCAAACTTCTTACAAAGTGGGAACGGCTAGAAATGTACTGGAGGGGGCAAGATTAACAAGAAAAGGAGGGTGTGTGCAAACAAAGGAGGGGTTATGGACAGGACCGAATAGTGAAATATTATTGCCCTCATCAATGCTTTCCTCTATGGCACGTCTCTTCCATGGTCCCTCACATGTTGGCTGAGATGGCATGACCCGCTTGTTTTCACAATGTTGGTGCAACTCCAAGTTCCGTCCGATAGCGGAAAGACTTTGTAAGAAATGTAGGGGCATATTATCAACAGCCAGCAATAATTATCGCTAAGCGCGCTTAGCGCGATTTCAATTATCGCCAGCTATCGCTGGATTACATCGCCGAGATAGCGCGTTATTATCAACGCCTATCTCCAATGCGATAAAAAATCCAGCGATAGCGGCGGAATGCGTGAATATCGCTGGAAATCCAGCGATAAAACCACAGCGATAGGGAAATCCTTGATAATAGGGCAGGGTGGACTTATGCTGTGAATCCACCTCCCATAGGATAATATAGCTAAGTGAGTTTTAAATCAGGCGTTCAGATACCAGCGATAATCGCGGTTAGCGCTACTTTTATTATAAGCTACGCGGGTTCACGACCGGATTCATAATAGGGGAAGTTGTGTTAGCGACAGTTTTCATGTTATTTTAGTAAGGAACGCCTACTTTGCATGTCATTAGCGAAAAATATCGCTGACATGCAAAGCGGCAGGATAACCGGCAGCTATCTCAAAGAAACAAGCGCTAACGCATGTTAGCGAGTCCTTGGTGATAGTGCGATAGAAATATCGCCGCTTTTCCGGCGATATGTGCCGGAAAAGCGGCGATACTTTTCTTGATAATATGCCCCGTACTGTTTATGCACAATACAACTCTGGAAAGGGCACACCAACTGCACCTGGCCACTTTCAACCTCCCCACGGACTCTTTGAGAGTCTCCAGATGGACGTCATCGACATGCCCCCACTAAGAAGTACAAGTATGTGTTGGTAATAGTGTGCATGTTTAGAAAATGAACCGAGGCCTATCCAACAAAGAACTGTGATGCACAGACTGCTGCTAAATACCTTTTGAAAGAACTTTATGCATCCACTGAACTATCTTGGGTAGACGCACTCCCGTTGGCTCTGTTGGCAATGAGGAGTACACCAGACAGAGTGACCAAGTTAAGCCCCATGAGATTTTGTTTGCCCACGCAATGAACATTACAGGCCACATGTCCACTGCCACACTGTCAATAGCAGACGATTTGCTTTTGTGCTATTGTAAGAAATTAGCAGAGACATCGCGTTATGTTCATCGCCAGGTCCTGCAGGCTCTTCCAGAAGCAGCAACCCCACTGTCACACGACCTGCAGCCAGGTGACTGGGTTTGGACAAAAGCCCACACCAGACGACACAGCCTCCAGCCAAGGTGGAAAGGCCCTTACCAGGTCTCCTGACGACTGCAACAGCCATCAAGTGTGAGGGGATGACATACTGGATCCATAGCTCCCACACCAAGAAAGAAAGAGGGCTGGAGCAAGGAGGGCAAGCTCCAACTGCAGGGCAGGAGCAAGGAGGACAAGCTCCACCTGCACCACCAGCTGCATCCAAGGCACCCTGCAGGTACAACTTTCGCTCCAGCAAAGAAACAACGGCAAGTAAGACCTAAATAAGAGGCAGATCCCTGCTCACAGGAGGCCAGGCCTCCAACAGCAAGCTTAATTTGAAAGAGGCAGACCCCTGCTGCAGACAGCAGGCCAGGCCTCCGGATATAATCTTTCCAAGGATCCCTACGCTTTCTTCAAGTGCTCAGTGAATTTATGTTGACCTCTGACGGTGCACAACAGGAGCACCAACTCTTTGAAAGTTTTGCTGGCTCCTGCCTCAATAGGAGCGCAGGACCTCCAATCAGATACAAAGACTAACTGCTTCACACAGAGACTATGAAGTTTCCCAACTCCAAGAACTTTTGACAATGTCTAGGACTACGCGAAGAACAAGGAAAGTGGAAAGAAATTGTCCAGTAGTGCTGACAACAATATTGTGGTTGGTTCTAGGAATAATAGCTTCCACAGGCTGCGAGACAGAAGAGGCAAAATTAGAGGCTCGCACCTGTAAGAGATCTTGCCCCTGTACCTGAGACATCTGAATCAGAACTGAGTGACACAGATCAAGCACAAGGGGGCTTGAGGACGTCGAGAAGAGCAAAAGTACTGTGTGAGAGGTACATTGCACCGGGACTGGATGACAGATGCCGGAAACAGTGAGGTCCGGGAGGATGAGGTCTAGATGAGTGACTCACAGAGCTTCAGAACTGATAATTGAGATCGAACTGTTGGTCCCTGGGGTAGAAGCCAATGGAGTGTTGACATTGAGTGTACCAAACCATCCAATATTGAGTGGCTTGCGAAGTTTGATTCTGCAAGATCTTTCGTTCCTGACTTTTGGTTATTAGCCACCAGCTCAGGAGATAGCGGAAATTCGTCTTGAAATTTTACAGTGTGACATTGATGAAATGGGCTCTGATCTTATAAGGGATGTCAACTGAACTGTGAATTGTATATAAACGTTTCAAAAGAAGATAACTTAGGTCCGAGTGGAAGAAGAATAAAATTAGGGATCTTTCAGCAGAAGAAGAGAGAAGGGTTAGGGAAGTCTATTGGACTGTTGAATAATTGTGCAACAAACTGTTAGATGTTTCTGTAACTTCAAGAGACTGAGTATGAACTTTCTTGACCGGCAGTGAGAGGCAGAGAAAGAGACTTTGCATTGATCTTCTTGCTGTGACAACATAAACTAAGATGACAATGGACTATGGAAAGGAGCACAGTAGAGCAAAGTGTGTAATAGGGACAATTATAGTGGTAGTGAGGGTAATTATAGCATTATGATTGGGATAGCAGCACTGATCACCCTTTGTATAATGACACAAGTTTGCCCAGCATTCATTTCAGCCTTTTGCATCAAGCTGTGCACTCTGTGTGCCACGGTACAAAGTGCACAAACACCACAAGTCCAGGTCTGACTTCAGGTATGAAGGAACAGCGATGATGATGAGACATGATGCGAATTGCTGATTTGGTATCAGATGGGGGAATGTGGAAACCGTCCTTTCTTAGTTGATACCAAATGACTAAATTTTTCAGGCCCTCGCAAAGTTTACATGAAATCATCAGACAAATGCTTGTACTTTTCCATGGCTCAAAGTAAAGCTGCTCTCGTAACGCAAGGCTTGCTCAAGAATTGCATTACAACAGCACAGCCGCAAGCGTTTCAGCACATCATATTTAGAAATAACCCTGTTACGTGCTAGATATTGCAATAATTTTTATGGAAAAGTACTAAGGCTAATACATTTCATTAGAGTGGAAAGTCCCAGAGTTTGTCATGTGCTCAGGATGGGAAACAGCGTTTACAACGCTCTCATTACATCACGCTACTATTACAACGCGGTCGTTACAACAACTGTGTTGTTAGTACGCGATGCGTTTACATCGCAAGTCATTACAACGACTTGCACTAGGGGGCACTGAGGTATTGGAAATTAATTCCAACACCTTCCCTACTGTTGCACAAACTGGAGTAGGAATAGTAATCAATACTATTCCTAAGTCCAGCGCGCCCCCTAGTGCAAGTCGTTGTAATGACTTGCGATGTAAGTGCATCGCGTACTAACACGGTCGTTATAACAACCGCGTTGTAAAAGCACACGATGTAATACATCGCGATGTAATGAGCCATATTCCTCAGGACACATGGATAGCAACAAGTCACACCACCTCAGACCATGGAGACCATGCAGATATCAAGCAGTGTTGGCCTCTTCTGATTCGCCTAGTATTCTATACTTGTGTAACTTGCTGAGGCTACTGATGGGCAGAAACCGCCCCTTTGCTTAATTTCTTAAGACGTGTCATATACCTGTACTTTTACTGAATATATTTGCATGGATAGTGACGCTTTTCCTCTTGTGGTTTGCACCAATAAAAGCTGTCAGAAACGTCTCCTCTTCAGACACTCAGTGGCTATGCTGACTGTCTCTGTGTTGCACGTATTTGTATTATCTTGTCTTCTATATTAAATTTTCTTTATCATATGTGCTGATTGCTAATATTTCAATTAGGCTTCTACACAAGGAAGGCATGGCTGGTGACGTCCATGCCGTGCTGGAACATTGGGGGAATACAGACAGTAGGGCATGTGTTCCTGCACCACCAGCCTTTATATGGCAGGGCTCCCGCCAGGAAATGGCTGGCGGTGCAGGAACTCGTAATGTGCTCAGCGGGACAGCGCCAGTCCCGCTGAGCATGTTACATTGTGGTGCAGCTCCGCCACCGCCAGGGAATGACTGTTCATTGTCATAGCTGGTGGTCCTCTGCCGCAACAACTTTTAGAGTCATAATGCGGCAGACGGACCACCGCCGGCGTGAATGCGGCGGCCTTACGACCGCCTCACTCATAATCAGGCCCTTTATGTCCGGCACCAGAATCTCCCCTCATAAATCCACCATACTCATAAAGAGGTTCATAAAAGGCAGAAAATACTTGAACAAAGTACAAAGTTAATTATTAAAGCAGTCGTAGTCACAAGCAGTTCTTTTGATAAAAGGTTGAGTTACCTTCACGCCTGTCTTAAGTAAAGAGTACAAAAATCACTTTTTAGAAAGATGGGCACAACTAACACATGGAACGTATTCCTCAGATATAGTTAGGTGTAAACTTTTATAATTTGTCATCTATGGGCCTTATTATGATTACAGTGGTCCGACAACAGTCCATATGACCGCCGTACTTGCAGTAGCGGTCCGACCACTGGCACACTGCAGGCCTGCCTGCAGTATTATGAGTTGGGAAGTCGCACCACAGGACTGCTGCGGCCACTGGGTATCCAGGATCCCACAGAGGTCACGCAGCAGTCAGGGAGCTGCAATATGCTGGCAGTGCCACTGCGGCACTGCTAAGCATATTACGAGTAACCTGTCCCCCACCCCTTCCATGGCGGTGAGCCCGCCATTAAAAGGGTGGCAGAGAGGCAACAAAAGAGGCCCTAACAGGGCGTCCGTGCCGCTCCTCGGCCTGAGGGCTCATGCGGGGGGGGGGCACGTGTTGTGCACCCTGGATGTGCACCCCCAGTTCCTGCATGGTGTGGCATGCATGCCACACCGTGCAGGAATGTGCAAGGAATGTGTAGTCTGCGCTCTCATGGTGGCGGGCTGCATGTTAGGCTCTCCTATGAGCCTAACAACTCACCATCATGAGACTGCCGCAGTACCACCCACCTGACCAGAATTTAACTGGTAATCTGGCAGGCGGGCGAACCACAGCTTTGGCTGTCCTTCAGCAGGCGGCACAGTGGTGGTGCCGCTGGAGGACCGCCAAAGTCATAATAAGGCACTATGTATTTATCGAAGGTGGCTAAACAAAACCAAAGCCCATTTATGATATTTAAATACACAATTTCATTGTTCCTTAATCCATGATAGATTGATCTCTCACCTGAGGAAACGAGTTGACACCAAGTATGTTAGCCATAGGGAGGGCTCCAGTAGATGGGCCATCTCCAATGAAGCCGGCCATCTTTGGGTTTGATTGACAGAGGTAGTTGGGGATTGTCACATTCCCTCCTGAAAGCTGCTGAAGGGTTGCCCCAATAGCTGCCACCTCTGAATGACAAGAGTCATAAATCCGAAATCCCAGGGTGATGTTAGGTAGGAAATTGGGATTTTTATTGATTTCATTGATTGCAAACACCATGGCAAGGACACTTTGGTAGAACGCTATATGAATTCTTTAAAAACCACAAAAATGCATATGAAAACAGCAGTGAATTCATTTTTATAACAATGTAGTGTTTTAAAATGAGTAAAACATGGCCAAATACAAAACACAATAGTTCATACAAAACTAATCACAGCACAGCTATAACATTGAAAAAGAAAACAGCAACATAAAATCATTTTTTTTCTCTGTATAAATAAGTTACAAATGATAAAAATGCATTTCATTTATTCGTCCTATTTAAGACCTAATCAATTTTTTTAAATCCCCACATTCTTTGGAAGATAGCCCAACTCGACCAACCTTTTACGTGCAGTGACTAGTCTCCAGCTGTTAACACTCAATGCTGATGTGTTGATCTGCAGCCTCAGCCTGACTATGCCTTTATTACTACTGCAACAGTAATTAATTGAGCATGCCCAGCAGGGCATAAGTGATGGAGCTGTAACATTCCTTGAAAACTGAATCTAACATATATGACGTCACTTAGCCTTTTAATAAATTCCCCAAAAATATATTAGAACACGTGATAAGGTGAACATGGGAATCTGGTCAACTTCTTTGTTAAGACATTGGGAGTGATTTTGAGATCCCCATTTACATAACCTAATTGGTGTATGACACATTCAAAAATAGTTGTATGTCTTATTTTCTCAAGCAAAAACGTTGTGGATTCCACTGCAAAGATTGCTTCATCATTTTCTCCATCACTTCTCAGTCCGATAAGAAGCCTGGGATTCTGTGTCATCTGGCTGAAGCATACCTATGTAGTTGGAATCTATATGCCAGCATTAAGAACAAAAAATAAACTCTAGAAGTGGGACCTTTCCTGAGTTATGGTTGAGACAGCTCACCACCATGATGTAATCATGAAACGGCAAATATTTTTTTTAAACGCAGGTTTTGGTAAATTACATTTCTTCTGGAGCTGTAAGAAGGAAGCCATTGAGCCCCCTTGCAAGAGCTGTAAGGGCTGACTATTCCAAATGGTCTCCATTTCTAACAATGAAAGTCCTGGAAATATAGCAGGAAGTACATGGCATTGACATAGCGGAGTGGAGCTATTCAGCTTTAGAAATCCTAAGTGATGATGCTAAGCACACAAAATACTGAGGGGCAGATTTACAAGCCCCTTGCGCCACTTTTGCGCCACTTTTCCCATGTTAAAAGTGACGCAATAGTGGCGTAAGGGGCTTGTAAATCTGCCCCTGAGAGTCTTATTATGATTTTGGCGAGCCTCCTGTGGCACCGCCATCACTCCATCCGCAGGAGGACCGCCAAAGCAGTGGTGAGCACACCTGCCGGATTCAGAGATGAATCCAGGTCGGGCAGGTGGTGCTGCGGCGATCTCACGGTGGTGGGCTGTTAGGCTCATAGCAGAGCCTAACATGCAGACCGCTGCCCTGACAGCGCCTGCAGCACATTCCTGCACGGTGTGGCATGCATGCCACACCATGCAGAAACAGGAATGCACCACCAGGCACAGATCCGGCAGGTTGCCTCTCTGATAAACTTTTTATGGCGGGCTCACCGCCGTGAAAAGGCAACTCATAATATGCTTGGCTTGCACCACCAGCATATTTATGCTGGTTGCAGACTGCCGACCCAGCAGGATCCTTGATCCTGGCAAAGCCAGCGGTCTCGAGGCGGTCCAAGCACTATATTCTGAATACTGCGGCGGACCCGTCACGAGTCCTGTGGACCGCCATACTCGTAATTAGGCCCTGAATAAAGCCTCTACTATATTCAAATGAGCTCTCTAATAATAGCTAGCCTCAGTACAAAACTAAAAAGAAAACCAGCAGAATCTTCAGCTAGGCCACAACCAGGAGCACTGTGTAATAAAACTAACATCGGTTTCACCATTGCTGCCCAATAATATAACTCAGAATCTAGAAAGGTCCAGCCACATATTTCAAAGGACATTTTAAGACATTTTAGTGCCCTAGTGCCCTTCCCCATGGGAAACTGCTAACTGCTGAATCTACTTTTGTAAAAGTAATGAATTGTGCATAAAATCTATACAGTTTTACAAGACCTCCATATTAATGCTTCTCAGGCTCAGCTTAACTTTGTGGAGTCGAATCCTTTTGCTGAAAGACATTATTTAAATCAGCCATTATGTTCAACCCTTGATAGGAGCCGATAGTACCACATGGTTACTATGCATTTGACAAAATTTGAAGCAACTAATCTGGGTTTTGCCCATAATTAATTGATATCCTGAAAGCGTTTTAAATTGAGGGACCTCCTTTCCCATAAAAATAATAGCAGAAACACCTTTAAGAACAAAATATCCCACATCGCCTGCATATGCCGCAAATTTGGTTACATAACCATTAACATCTATTGTTTTAATATTGCTAAATGTTATCAGCCTTCAGGGATATGGTTCTATCTAAAGAGCAAATAACATGAGTGAGCGTGGACACTCCTGGCGCATACCTCCGGATAACAGCACAGTGTGAAACATGCCCCTTGATCCATATGGCGGCCACAGTATTATAACTGAGAGCTTGCACATACCTTACAAATCAAGACCTAAATCCCATCCTGTCAGTTGTAGTCCATAACAATCTGGTACCACAGGAAGGCTCTATCAAATGTTTTCGCTGTGTTGAGCAGGATCAATCCAATGTGTCACCCTTCTTAGCAGCAACATCAAATAGTGTAATTGCCTTGATTTATCCGTGGTGTCCAGTTATGGGACAGACCATGCTGCCAGGGAGAGACAATGCCGGAAATCATCCTGCCCAACCAGGAGGCCAAAATCTGTCAATTGGCCTTCGCGCCCCTTTAATTAAAGGAATTGGCCAATAGGAGTGATTATGTATTTGGCACTTTCCCTTCATCAAAAAAGTATGATATCTGTTTGATTCCATGATTTGAGATTAACATTTTTATCATCAATGCATATAAGAAAGGGCAATGGCTGAATATGAATCAAAATCCACTTCTAAAAGAAAAAAAGGGGCATCGAGTGCTTCAGAGTTCTCTGAGAAGGAACATTGAGCTTGACTGACTCTAAATACAAGGACATTTCTTAAACCAGACCTTGTTCTCTTCTATATATGTTTTTATAGTCATAATATTATTGATAGCCACCAGACAAAGGTTATTATATTTTCAACACCAGTAACCTTATCCACATAGCTATTCTTTATAGAAATAAAGCTATTAAGAGAGAGTAGAACATTGGAATGTTGGGAGCGCCATTGAAAACAATGGAAGGCTCCGGGCTTAGAGCCCAATATGGAGGCTCTAAGGCTATATTAGAACATTGGAATGTGGAGCACTCCATTGAATACAATGGAGTGCTCCGTGCTTCTACAGGCCAGTAAAGGTCTGCAGAGCAACATTCCAATGTTGGAGTTGAGGATTAAGAGGAAATGTTTTTAAAATTATTTGTTGTAAAAATAAGCATTAAAATGCTTTTCTAAGCTAGTTCTATACATTGTAATTAACTACATGTAATCTTTGCTTGAGCAGATTTAATTATTAGAATAAAATATTGATTTTCTTTATTATTGTGAGAGCATGTGAAGTTTTTTAACAGTAACAATACATTTTTTTAAACAATTACCCTTCAATTTTATACATTAAAGGTGAAAATAGAAATGAAATATAACGTTTAAATTAAAATGTATGTTTAATTAAATCAACATATACATATAAAATTGATAGTTGTTTTTAAAGTTAAATAATGTTTACAATATTTAAATATTCAAATTAAAGTGGTTGCAAAATTCAACACTTACCCAGCGTTAAGCTAGTTGGAGTTAATAGAGTCAATAGGGATTGTGGTATTTATTGGGGAATTGAATGAGCACTTTCACCCGTGGGCATCTTGGCGCTGAATAACAGATGTTTATTGCTACCCAACTCAATGGTACTCATTTTATCGACGTCCGAAGGATGAAAGGCTGAGTGAACCTGCTGGGATTTGAAACTGTGTCCATGGGGTCAACACAGGCACCTACAGTGGACGCATTAGTCCACTAAGCCACCAGACACCGAATAACTATATAATTGTTTTTTCATTTTTTACAATGATTTACAATGATTAATACCTTGACAAAGTATGATTGGCTCCAATATATAACATTAATTCATTAATTAAATTGTTATATTTAAATATTACATTTACTATATATATTTATGATATATTGGCATTTGAATGTATAGTTCAATGTTAACATGTATTTCTATCACTTTTTCAAGTAATTTTTTAACTACATACATTTATATGGATTGCAATGTTTTAAAATGTGTAAAATTAATGGTATTTCTATGATACATACTTATGAATGTATTAAAGTTTAAAAAAATATTTTTATGTTTTTTATGTTATTATAATGGTAAATATCAGTCTGCCTATCTATACATATATATATATGTTACCTACTGGCAGTCACCAGTAGGTAGTTATAGTTAGGACCTAGTTTCCATAGGAAAAGCAATTTTTGATTTGCCAATAACTTTAGCACCATTTGATAAACTGTGTACTGTACACTGTGTGGGGCTTAATGGAGGTAACATGTAGGCTAGTTGGCCACTAAGGACCCCCAGCAGCGAAGGGGACTTCATCCCGCAACCAAGAGCACACCAGGAGCCGTGTTTGCTGACTGGCGCAGGGAGTCAAACACCCCCTCACCCACCCACACAGACACTCAGGCACCCACACAGGTACTCAGACAACCAATCAATAACCCATATAGACACTCATGTATCTACTCACCAACCCATGCAGCCACTTACACACCAACTGACAGACTGATACAGACATTCACACAGATTAGTCACTCACCCATACATTCACTGGGACACATAATCACTCACTTATACAGTCAGTCATGCACCCACTGTCTCATCCATACAGACACTCATACACCCACTCATTCTTCAATACACCTTGGCGTGTATATATATATATATATATATATATATATATATATATAAATATATATATATCGAACATCTGATTGCCTCTCCCCACTTCCCAGTTGTGGATCCTGAATGACCGCGTTGTCAAGTGATCAAGACCGTGGGCGGCCGAAACGCGTTATGGTTGACAGTCCGAAATAAACATTTCAGCACGTAAATTTGTGGTCCGTGTCCGTTTGTCCCTCATAGTACTTGGTGAAAGCGGAGCTTTGGATACATATCCAAAGCTCCGCTTTCACCAAGTACTATGAGGGACAAAACGGACACGGACCACAAATTTACGTGCTGAAATGTTTATTTCGGTCTGTCAACCATAACGCGTTTCGGCCGCCCACGGTCTTGATCACTTGACAACCCGGTCATTCAGGATCCACAATCTAAAGTGACACGTGCAGAAAAATTCATAGATACAGTCAACAGACTGATGTCGCTGAAATATATTTATATATATATATATATATATATATATATTCACTGAAAAAACCATAGGTTTCAGACACGTTATAGTTACAAATTAGCATTTAAAAAACCTTTGAAATTCACTGAAAAAACCATAGGTTTTAGGGACAGTTTTAGTTACTTGGACATTGCACTCATACAAAACCCGTGAAATTCCCACGTTATAGTTAGTTCAGCTAACTATAACTCGCGCCCCCGCAATGCACTGCTGATGACGTCACATATTACATCACTCATGACATGGTCAGTGACATCACTGATGACATCACTGATGACATCTCAAATGACATCACTGATGACATCATCCAGTGACTGTGTGTTTCTGTAAAGTTTAAATATTTTTAATATATATAGGAAAAGACGTATTGAAGAATGAGTGGGTGTGTAAGTGTCTGTATGGATGATTTAGTAGATGCGTGACTGACTCTATAAGTGAGTGATTTAACGTATCTTACTGAATGCATGGGTTAGTGACTAAACTGGGTGAATGTCTGTATCCGTCTGTCTGTTGCTGTGTAAGTGGCTGCATGTGTTTGTGAATAGCTAAATGAGTGTCTATATGAGTTATTGAATGCTTGTCTGAGTATCTGTATGGGTTCCTTGAGTGTTTGTGTGGGAGGGGTGTGTGCAACTCTGTGCATAGATGTGTGAGTGGGTGATTCACTGGGTGGATGGTTTCAAGAGCGCATCTGTGATAGACTGTATGGGTGGGTAAGTGTGTGTAAGAGTGTGTTAGTGAGTGAATGTATGTCCCAGTGGTACATGTGTGAGTAACTACATATGTGAAAGGCAGTATATATGTGTGTTGGAGTATATAAATAGCTATAAGCAAGAGTGAGTGATTGTGATAGTGGCTGTATGGATGAGTGTGTGCTTGTATCAGTGATTGTATAAGAGCGTAACAATGTGCTACTATTTGTATGAGTAAGTGAGCTGGTGTGTGTATAACTGTATAGGTGATTAAATGGCAGTGTGTTTAATTATTTGCATGACTGACTAGGTGTGTGAGTATCTCTATGGATGAGTGGCGTTGTTTGAGTGTCTATATAGGAGTAAGAGTGCATATGATAGTCCTGTACTGAGTGACCGTAAGTATGAGTGACTGTACGGGTGAGTGAGTGGATGTGTGTGTGTAGACCTAAGAATCAGTGAGTGGGTATGTAGTTATTGGTGTTGGAGTGTCTATGGTTTTGCGAATGGCAGTCTGTAATTTAGAGTGGGTGTATCAAAGGTTATATTAGGGTGTGAGGAGGTGCATCAGATTATCACGTGGATGATGTCATCAGTGATGTCATTTGAGATGTCATCAGTGATGTCATCAGTGATGTCACTGACCATGTCATGAGTGATGTAATATGTGACGTCATCAGCAGTGCATTGCGGGGCGCGAGTTATAGTTAGCTGAACTAACTATAACGTGGGAATTTCACGGGTTTTGTACGAGTGCAATGTCCAAGTAACTAAAACTGTCCCTAAAACCTATGGTTTTTCAGTGAATTTCAAAGGTTTTTAAATGCTAATTTGTAACTATAACGTGTCTGAAACCTATGGTTTTTCAGTGAATTTCAAAGGTTTTTTAAATGCTAATTTGTAACTATAACGTGTCTGAAACCTATGGTTTTTTCAGTGAATTTCAAAGGTTTTTTAAATGCTAATTTCTAACTATAACGTGCCTGAAACCTACGGTTTTTTCAGTGAATTTCAAAGGTTTTGTAAATGACAATTTTTAAATGTATTAATTGTTATATTAATTTTTTTCATACTGATTTACTACATTTTTAGAAACAATTTTTTTTACATATTTTATTTTTTAAATTACATTGTAATTACATTATACATTACATTACAAAAAATACTTTCTCAGAATGAATTACTTTAGTTTAAATACTTTGCAGATAGGCAATAGACTTTTAAGTACAGTAGTTACAGTTGTTGCAATGGGCAACACATTTTCAAACACAATGCAACATTCAGCTCAATGTGAATTTCTAGTTAAATGCAATTAGTTACTTTATGGATTACTTTTGTAACCACAGGACTGGATCCTAGATTCAGTCCTGGTACATCTCCTGTAAACAGTTGAGTAAAAGCGTTTTGGTTACAGTCGTGATTTTTAAGGAATATTATTGTATTTTAAAAGTTGACACTTAGAAACTTTTTCTCATAGAATCACCAATGTTATCCTATGGAAGGAAATTCACTTAGCAGGTAAAAACTGTTATCGTTACTTTTTCTTACTCAGTGTTGGATCCTGGATCCAGCACTGGTGCATCTCCTGTAAACAGTTGAAAAAATGCGTTTAGGTCATACAGGCGATTTTTAAGGAATATTTGTAGTTTGTGAAAATCAACACTTTGAAACTTTTTGCTGAAAACCAGTCAATCTTAGCCTATGAAGGAAATTCAAGTTACCGGTAAGTACGGTTAAAATTACTTTTGAGGATCAGTACTGGGCTGAAAGATGCAGCACTGAGGTCTCTCCTGATAACAGATGAGTAAATCGGAATTCATATTTCGGCTGATTTTAGAGGAATATTTTAAAGTTCCAAAACTCCACACTTAGAAGAATTTCCAAGTGAAACCAGTCAATGTTAGCCTATGGAAGGAAATTCAAGTTACTAGTAAGTACGGTTAAAATTACTTTTCAGGACCAGTACTGGGCTGAAAGATGCAGCACTGAGGTCTCTCCTGATAACAGGTGAGTAAATCAGAATTCGGATTTCGGCTGATTTTAGAGGAATATTTGTATGTTTAAAAATCAACACTTAGAAACTTTTTCAGCAAAAAGCAGGCAATGATATCCTATGGAAGGAAATTCAAGTTACTAGTAAGTACGGTTAAAATTACTTTTCAGGACCAGTACTGGGCTGAAAGATGCAGCACTGAGGTCTCTCCTGATAACAGGTGAGTAAATCGGAATTCGTATTTCGGCTGATTTTAGAGGAATATTTTAAAGTTCCAAAACTCCACACTTAGAAGAATTTCCAAGTGAAACCAGTCAATGTTAGCCTATGAAGGAAATTCAAGTTACCGGTAAGTACGGTTAAAATTACTTTTCAGGATCAGTACTGGGCTGAAAGATGCAGCACTGAGGTCTCTCCTTTTAAGTTCAAGAAAAGGTTTATTGAAAAGAGAATTAATATGATCAGAAAAAGAACAATACTTCGTATATATGCAGTTGTTTGTTAATACATAAATACATAAAAGTACAATAAAGAATAATAATAATATATAATTTCCACTAAAATGGTAAAAGGATAATATATAAGAGATATGAATACAATCAAAGGTTCACAGAAATCGTAAATAACAATATATGTCAAAAATCCACAATTTTAAAAATTATTATAGAAAATGATAAATCAAGTATAATTATAGACAATCAATCGGAAGTCAGGAGGCTTGATAACTTCTTGTTGTGAGGGAGCAGGTAAAGATGTTTTCTTCACGATATCGTCTAGAAATTGTGTGAGTGGGCCCCAAAGGT
Source organism: Calotriton arnoldi (assembly GCA_963921515.1). NCBI lineage: Eukaryota > Metazoa > Chordata > Amphibia > Caudata > Salamandridae > Calotriton > Calotriton arnoldi. The sequence goes on from CAWUFW010003974.1 coordinate 498,639, forward strand.
GAGAGCGTTTAGTAGCAAGAGAGATAGGATGGACGAGTGCTGTATCAAGGCGATGATTGTGGCACACAGCATACCACCAAGCTAAATAGGATAATTTAGAGGAATCTTTCCAGTTTTTTGATATTTGCTGAAAAGCTACAGCTATTAACAAATCAATAAGTGGTCGCTGGGATTGACTCGCTTTCCAATCCAATGTTAAACTACCCAGAAAAATGTTTGTGGGGGAGAGGGGAATTGTGGTGTGAAAAATAGTGTTGATTTGGTGCCAGACCTGTTTCCAAAATATAAGAACATGTGGACATGTGAACAGCATGTGATGGAGATCGGTGTTGACCTGGGAACATGTCCAGCAAGTGTTGAGATTTGTGCTGTGAATTTTATGTAAGTGCGTTGGGGTAAGAAACAATCTGTTGTAAATAAAGAAGAGAGTTTGTGTTGCGCTGGCCGCTCTGGATGATTTCCTAAGTTTCGTGCAGATTCTGTTCCAAAAGAGATAGGCCAATCCATTCCCAAATCGGCTTCCCATGAGAGTTCCACTTTGGTTTTGTCGCGTATCTCAGGAGGTGTCATTAAACGGGAATAAATGGTGGACGCTTTGGGACTTGTGTGCAAAAGGTTGTGCCATGGGAAAAGGGGTTGGGAGTGTGAGGAAGGTGAAGATTTGAGTTTAGCATAAGTATCAAGTATTGCGTTCTGCAAAGTCGAAAATTTGAGTTTAAAAGAAGAAGGCAAATGATAAAGAGTTTGTAATTGCGTAAATTGAATGGGTGTGCCCTGATCAAAAAATTGATGAACCCAAAGTAGGCCTTTGTTTCTCCAAACCTTCCAATATATAGGTTTCCTATTGAGAAGGATGTATTTGTTGTGCCAAATTGAGGAATTGAGAAAAGTACCTAGATTATGTATCATTAAGTGGGGTGCAGTGGACAGTAATCTACAAGAATGCTTGATTATAGGGGTAGAGAGCTTTTGTGGTTTGCGGGTAAAGGAGAGATATTCCTGAAATGAAAAGGGAGCTAAGAATGAGGTCTCTAGATCCACCCAGAGAGGTTTATCCTCAGATTGATTAGCAATCCAGTTCGATAATTGTCGTAGCTGAAAGGCCTTATGATAAATAGAGAAATGAGGGAAATTGGCACCACCTTCAGATTTTGGTCTTGTTAATTTCTGTAATGCCATTCTTGATTTTTTATCGTTCCATAGAAAAGAAGTCAAAATAGAATTGATCTTTTGAAAAAATTTAGATGGGATGGAAAGTGGAATGTTGGAAAGGGTATACAAAACTATCGGAGTCAACATCATTTTGATTGTGTCTAAACGACCCCACCAGGAAAGATGAAGGGGATGCCATCTTGCGACCAATGTTTTGAGTTTAGCAGAACATTTGTCTATGTTTAAAGAGATAGATGTCTTTATAGAGTGAGAGAACCAAATGCCAAGATATTTTATATGTTTAGGGTTCCAAGTAAAGTTGGAGATCTTAAAGTCATCCTTATAGGTATATTTGGTTAAGGGTAATATCTCACATTTCCCTCCATTCAGTTTATAGCCAGATACCAATCCATAGGCCTCCACCTCTCCCATAAAAGCAGTTAGTGACGATTGTGGTTGAGAGAGGAAAACTAAAATGTCATCAGCATAGGCTGACAGTTTAATTTGTTGGGGGTCTGAGGCAAAACCTGTGATTGAGTTATTTTGACGTATTCTTGAGAGAAAGGGTTCTAAGGCCAAATTGAAAAGAAAAGGGGACAAGGGACATCCCTGGCGCACTCCTCGTTTAAGATTAAAGTAGGGGAGATGAGTCCATTGGTAGATATGGCGGCCTTGGGCTCAGAGTAAAGTAAGGATATTAACGAAATGATTTGAGGCCCAAATCCAAACCACTTGAGAGCGTGGAAGATAAAAGGCCAGTAAACTCTATCAAAGGCCTTTTCTGCATCTAACGCAATTGCCGCCAGGGAGTCTGGATAATGTGATGATTTAGATAAAATGTCAAAGAATAAGCGTGTATTGTCAGTGATGTTGCGACCTTTGACAAAACCTGATTGTTCCTTTCCAAGCAACATTGGAAGATATGGTTCTAATCTTAGGGCTAGGGCTTTCGAGAAAATTTTATAATCTACGTTAACTAAGGATATAGGTCTATAATTCCTACAGTAGCGTAAATCCTTATCAGTCTTTGGTATTAGACAAATCAAGGCTTCGGAAAAAGAGCCAGTGGAATTACTAGAAGCAATAAAGGAAGAAAGAAGAGTGTGCAAGTGTGGGAGTAATAGATGAACGAACTGTAAATAAAATTCTACTGTGAAGCCATCTGGGCCTGGGGCCTTGTCCTTTTTAAGAGTTTTTAAAGCATTTAATAATTCTGCTTGTGTGATTTCAGCTTCCAAAGAGGCTAAGTCTAATTGGGGATTAATATGTTTTTGAATCGTGGAGAAATATTGGGAAATGTCTGTATCTGAAGGTGTGTTTTCTGGTGTGTAAAGGGATTGGTAGAAATGTACAAATTCTTGAAGTATTTCAGTGTCTTTAAATTTCGATGCTTGGCTATCATCTATAATGGAGTCAATATGAAGTTTCTGTTGTTTGATCTTTAGGTAATTGGCCAAAAGTTTGCCTGATTTGTTTTGGCCGCCATAATATTTCGCTGAGGATTTCAGTAGGTATAGGGAAGCCTGTTCGGTAGTGGATTCGTTAAAGGCGATTTTTGCATTAATGAGATCTTTAACGGAATCCTTCGACTTGGAGGTGTGGAAGGAGTGCTCAAGTTTTTTAATCTTAGCTAGAAGTGTATTATGTAATATGCGGGAAACTTTACGTTTATTTGTCACAAATCTAATGATGAAATCCCGAGCGGTGGCCTTAAAGGCGTCCCACACCGTATGAAAGGAGACATCATTCGTTAAATTAATGTGAAAAAACTCCTGAGCGAAAGAGGTAAAAGATGAAGTGAAATTGGGGTCCAGGAGTAAGGAGTTATTGAAACGCCATTTTTTTGGTAATGTGGATTGATTTAAAAATGTCTAATTGAATTGAAACCGGTGCATGATCCGAGATGAGTATAGGGCCTATGTCAGCAGAACGTAAGGATTGGGAGATGTTGCGTGAAATAAAAATATGATCAATTCGAGATTGTGTTTGATGTGGAGAGGAAAAAAAGAGTATTCTCTTGTGGATGGATTGCAGAGACGCCATGAGTCTAATAAGTTTCTTTGTTGAATAGTTCGTGTGAAAACCTTGTGTGGTGTGTTCGGGATAAAGGGAGATTTAGAGTTCCTATCAATAAAAGGGTCCATCACCTGGTTACAGTCTCCTGCAAGAATAAAGTTTTCTGATGGGTGTTTGAGCAATAACTGAGATATACGAGACCAAAACGTGGTGTCACCGCTTGTAGGGGCATAAATATTAAGTAGAGATAAAGGAGTCTTCCCCAACAGGAGGTTAGTGAGAATCCACCTACCCTCTATGTCGGACTCTTGGGATACAAGCTTGGCATTCAGTGATTTGTGACAAAGAGTTATAACCCCATTCCTTTTGCCATCTCCTGGTGAGAAAAAGATTTCACCAACCCAATTTCTTTTGAGTTTTAATGATTCAACATCGGTGAGATGTGATTCTTGCAATAACGCAATATTAACATCTAATTTGGAGAGGTGAGATAAGACTCTCTGTCTCTTAATGGGGGAGTTCAAGCCTCTGACATTCCATGTGACAATTTTCAAAAACATTTGTGAGATGAAAGTAATAAAAACATAAGTGAACCAATAAAGTCTTGTATATTATGAACAATATTACTTGTGGGAAAATCAACAATAAAAAACATTGGAGTAAGCCTTATAATATGTACGAAGATATTAAAAGTTAAAACCATTTGAGAGAAACTGAAGGAATAGAAAAGATAAAGAAAAGGAAGAAGCGAGGTTAGAGAAAGAGGAAAATGATAGAAACATGTTTGATAAGAAGAAGGAGGAAAGAATAAAGAAGAAGAGGTAAGAGCTGTAAAGAAGAATATGAAAAAAAGGATCATATTCACACAGAGGTCAAAACAATGGAAGAATGGGGGGGGGAGAGACCACATGGAACGATGACGTTCCCAGACCCCATGAGGTAAGGCGGGGAGACTTCGGGATGTAAACAACATTCAAAACTAAAAGGTCACGCATGTGAGGTTAGTATCTGTGTAAAAAGAAACAAAAAATGGTAAATGTAAACAGGAGGAAACATGTCATGACACATTATGACATCAGACATTACAAGCCTATAACCTGAAGTGGAAAAAGGCAATGAGAAACAATAAACTATTATACCATGGCAAAAATCCATTTTAGAATTCTGTAAGTGAACCACATACCGAAACGCTAAACCCTATTCCAATATATAACGGAAGAAGAAATATTTGGAGGGTAATGAGAACAAAAGAAGCCATTATATCATGGCAAAACTATACTAAACTTCTGTAGTTGAAACAACACATTGAGGATTTAATCCCTAATTAAATATATTCCAGAATAGAAACTATTTAAAGCGAGTGCTTGAAATGTCCATCTTTTCTGGGCATTGTGCGTTGAGGAAACTCCTTAACTTTGTTGGGTCCTCATAAGTCGTGGTGTTATTGTTGAGAGTGACCTTAAACAAGCAAGGATGAAGCAATCCGAAACGTGCTCCAATTGAGCGCAATGCTGGGTGCATGTCGAGGAATTCTTTGCGTCTATCTGCTGTGGACTTGGCATAATCCTGCGAGAAGAATAGTTGGTGACCTGAAAATGAAATACGCTTCAGGAGCCTAGCTGCAGAAAGCACTTTAAGAAGGTCCGTATACTCAAGGAAATACAATATAACTCCTCTTGGTCTCTTCGTGCTTGAGGGTGTTGAATGCATTGGGCCCAATCTATGGGCACGTTGTATATTAAGATTAGTGCCCTCCGGTAAATTTAGTACGGTCGGTAGAAATTTTTGAAAGAAGGATATGGGATCTGATCCTTCCGTGCCTTCCGATAAGCCATAAATGCGAAGGTTGTTACGTCTATTTCTGTTTTCAAGGTTTTCAACCTGTTTTTGCAGGGATGTAATTTGGGAATGAAAGATGTCTACCTTGTTGTAACATGCACTGAGGGTTTCCACATTATGTTCAACCTTAGTGACTCTTTCCTCCAACTTTTCCCATCCATCAGTTAAGATTTGTATTTTAGAATTTGTCTCCTCGACAAATGGCCTCAGAGCTCGAATTTCCTCCAGAAGGAGATCCATGGAGACAGGCGAGGAGGGCTTCGGTGGAGAAGGTGGATTTTGCTTAAGGCGTTTAGTTGTTGCCTTAATATTAGAAGAGGTGCCAGGAGTCGTAGTCGAAGAAGCAGTTGTTTTGGGCAATGATACTTGAGAGACTTCCATTCTAATGAAGTTGACACGTGGCCTTGAATGGACAAGAAATCTACGATGTGAGGATATTTGTAATGAAGAAACACTTTTAACCTCCCCATACAATGGTAAGAATTAAAGCCTATACAGAAAAGATTATGTAAAACTGTAAGGTATAACGTAAGTGCGCAATTTCACTCAATAATAGTGTGCTGGGCACGCTATAACAGAATTTGCAAGCCTTTGGCGTAGGGTAGAATATCAACACATACATTTACCAATAAGCATAAAGTGATATATATAAAGGTGATATCTTATATGCTTAAAGGGAAGAGATTACATGTATGAAATGTAATTCACCACAATGTATTACAAGAACATGTCTAAGCCCATGCAAACCATACCATATGCTTAGCTTAATATGATTTCCAAAAGAACCACTTTAAATAAAGAATCTCGTGATGTGCTCATGAATATTGTAGGCTCTGAGAAGAGCTCAGTTAAGAAATGTAGATGTTAGCGCATGCATATTTTAGCAACGTAAAAACATGGTCACAGAAATGCCCGTCCAAAACCTGTTAATAAAAGCGCATGAAAGTAATGACCAAAAACACTTTCCTACATGACTATTAGTATGAAACGTCCATAATCAGGTCATTAAATGAATAAAACATTTCTGCTGTTGAAGAAGTTCAGCACACGATAAAAATAATCTCATGCCAATAGGTGAAAGTCAGTAAATGAGTAAAGCACTGTCACTTAGAAAGACACAATGTGCATTGAAAATAATCTCCACAGCATGCAGGCTAGTGCTGTGGGTCAGCATAAGATCAAAATTCACTTCATGCCTTAGCCTTGAATTCCGCCCTTTACTCGGGTAGTTTCCTGTCATAAATACTTCATTGCCGGCTTTGAAGAAACATTACGCGTTTTAGAAGCGAGTTTCCTCGCGCTGACAGCTTTAAATTAATTGCTTCTGTTCAGCTGGTTCAGAGCGTTATGAGGAGCAGAAAGGGGCACTGCGCTTCAATACATGGCCAGACCTGAAAACATTACTTAGCCTACAGATGCCAGCCTCTGTTGAAGAATTTCCTTGTTGCCGGTAAAAGAATGTAATCTTTAAGGGCAAAGACGCGCCTCACGGTGAAAGCTGTTCCCATCAGCGCGAGAAGCATTGAAGAGGCGGTGACGTTTACCAGAGCAGCAGCTGAAAGCGCGATGGAGAAAGATAAGACTATTCACCTCAGAATAGATTTAAAATATCTATCACCTTGTAGCGCCAATGTTCCGATTGTCAGTTCTGCATTTAGTGGTGATTCATGACACGGCCAACGTAGGAAAATCCCTCAGACTGCCCCACGTCCCCAGGCAAGTCACGGGAAAGCCGCCATCTTCCTCGGGCGCTAGCCACGACCCACTGAGGTCTCTCCTGATAACAGGTGAGTAAATCGTAATTCGTATTTCGGCTGATTTTAGAGGAATATTTTAAAGTTCCAAAACTCCACACTTAGAAGAATGTCCAAGTGAAACCAGTCAATGTTAGCCTATGAAGGAAATTCAAGTTACCGGTAAGTACGGTTAAAATTACTTTTCAGGACCAGTACTGGGCTGAAAGATGCAGCACTGAGGTCTCTCCTGATAACAGGTGAGTAAATCGGAATTCGTATTTCGGCTGATTTTAGAGGAATATTTTAAAGTTCCAAAACTCCACACTTAGAAGAATTTCCAAGTGAAACCAGCCAATGTTAGCCTATGGAAGGAAATTCAAGTTACTGGTAAGTATGGTTAGAATTACTTTTCAGGACCAGTACTGGGCTGAAAGATACAGCACTGAGGTCTCTCCTGATAACAGGTGAGTAAATCGGAATTCGTATTTCGGCTGATTTTAGAGGAATATTTGCACAATGGTGAAGGGAGGGGCGGGGCCTGAGGTTACATCTGTGCAAACGCGCCCCGTGGCGCGTTTTAAGTTGGGGGATTAAGTCCCCTTGAATGCTGAGGGTCCCTAGGGGCCAACTAGCCCACCAGGAACCTCCAATATGCGCCAGGAGGCTGCGTTGCAGAGACGTGTAGAGAGGCCACACCCTTTTACACCTCTCTGCAACGCAGCTCTGTGGCGCTTTCTGGATGTACCTGTTGGGCTAGTTGGCCCCAGGGACCCTCAGGATTGAAGGGATTTAATTCCCCATCTTAAAACGCGCCACGGGCCTGTTTGCACACATGTCACCTGAAGCCCCGCCCCTCCCTTCACCACTGTGCAAACGCGCCCGTGGCGCGTTTTAACTTGGGGATTAAGTCCCCTTGATTCCTGAGGGTCCCCGGAGTCCAACTAGCCCACCATATACCTCCAAAAGCGCCACAGAGCTGCGTTGCAGAGAGGTGTAAAAGGGGTGTGGCCTCTCTACACGTCTCTGCAACGCAGCCCCTGGCGCATATTGGAGGTTCCTGGTGGGCTAGTTGGCCCCCAGGGACCCCCAGTATTCAAGGGGATCGTTCCCCTCTGCAAACGCGCCAGGGGCGCGTTTGCAGAGTGGTGAAGGAAGGGGCGGGGCCTGCGGGCCCGATCGTTTTTTTTTTGTTTGTTTTTTTGTCCCCTGAAGGGGGCTGTGTAGCCCCCCTTCCTTTTTTCTCTTTTTGGGCCCTGGGGACCCCATCCCCCAGGGCCTTACCCCTTTATCTAAATTAAAAAAAAAAAAAAAGCGGGAAGGGGGCTGCGTGGCCCCCCTTCCCTGGGCCTGTATTGGCCCCGGGGACCCCATCCCCGGGGCATGGCCTCTATATTTATTATTTTGAGGGGGCAGCGTGGCCCCCTCCTCTGGCCATTTTAAGGCCCCGGGGACCCCATCCCCGGGGCCGGCCTTTCCATTTTTAAAAATTAATATTTTTTTCCTTTTTTGGGGAGGGGGCCGCGTGGCCTCCCTCCCGAGCCACTACTTGCCCGGGGACCCCATCCCCGGGGCTGGCCCCTCTCCGTTGGGGACTGTGGGGGTCCCCAATCCCCCACAGTCCCGCCGGCTCCCACGTCCCTTGGGAGCCGGCATTGCTGTTCCACATGGGGAGCAGCTGACATGCTGCTCCCCATGTGGAAAAGCAATCGATTTGGATATTGGAAGAGAGAGCAGGTTTCCCTGCTCTCTCTTCAATATCCAAAGCAGTTTGCTATGGCAGGACGGAGCCGCGAGGCTCCCGTCCTGCCATAGTAAACTACAGTGTCCCGGGGTAGGCACCCGGGACACTGCAGGAGCCGACCCTGGGGGTGGTGGTCCCCAGGGCCATCAAGGGCTCCAGGAGGGGCCGCGCGGCCCCCTCCCATTCAGTACACAGCCCGGGGAGGTGGTGGTCCCCGGGGCTCTGGAGGTCCGTAACGGACCCCATATTAAAATGTTTAGTGCCCGGGGAGGTGGCGGTCCCGGGCGTGTGGGGAGCTGGAGCCCCCACACTGGTTTTATTTTTCATTAAAAAAAGCCCCGGGGAGGTGGTGGTCCCGGGGCTGCGGGAGAGCTCAGAGCCCTCCCGCACCATTCTTAAAAAGCCCCGGGGGTGGCGGTCCCGGGGCTTGGAGGCCCTTGAGGCCCCCACACGTTAAATTATCCCCCACCATGCCCCCGGGACTTGGGCCACCCGGGGCCAATTAACTATCGAGCGCGGGAGACCGTGCTTCGATTTTTTTCGGCAGGATTCGCGCACCCTGAGCGCATCCTGCCGATTTTTTTAAAAAAATGCTTTTTTTGCCCAGGGGTCCTTGTGGGACCCCTGAGCAGGCCTAGGGGTTAGGGTGTTTCTACCCTGCCCCCTTTGTGCGTTTTGCGCACTTGTTTCTTTTTTTTCTCAGCGGGATACGCGCACCCTAAGCGCATCCCGCCGATTAAAAAAAAAAAATCTTTTCTGCCCAGGGGGTCCTTGTGGGACCCCTGAGCAGACTTAGGGGTCAGGGTGTTTCTACCCTGCCCCCTTTTGCGCTTTGCGCACTTGTTTCTGTCCTCGGTTCTACCGAGGGACAAAATGGCTGCCAACACTTCCTGAATCGGAATGTTGACAGCCAGCTGACAGCCAATTAGCATGCAGCTCGTGATCGGGACGGTGCGCGCAGGGTGCGCTGAGGGTACGCGTATCCGACGCGCCCATAGATATATATGTACTTTTACTTTTGATTTTCTCAGGAACTACTGAACGGATTTACACCATTTAAGCAAAGGCACCAGTCTGAACCAAGGGCTACCTCTTTGCCAAATTTGGTGTAATTCCGTTCAGCAGTTCGGGCTGTAGCTGCGACTAAAGGTTCCTATGGAAAAATGAATGGGAAAACGTGTTTTGGGACCCCCTTTTTCTCGGCCCCCGCTTCACGTATCACCCCGAGACTTTCAGGGTAGGAGCGGAGCGGAGCGCCCCAACAAGTTGGAAACTTTCACGAAGATTCGTCAACCGGCGCCAACGTTATTTCAAATAGAATGTCGCGGATTTCCTATGGATAATAGGTTGTAACTATAACTATCTACTGGCGACCGCCAGTAGATAATATATATATATATATATATATATATATATATATATATATATACATATTCACTGAAAAAACCACAGGTTTCAGGGACATTATAGTTAGGCTGATATTTCATTCGTACAAAACCAGAGAAATTCAGTCGCTATAGTTAGCTGAACTAACTATGACTCGCGCCTCTGCAATGCACTGCTGATGACGTCACATATTACATCACTCATGACATGGTCAGTGACATCACTGATGACATCTCAAATGACATTGCTGATGACATTACTGATGACATCATACACTTAATATCTGATGCACCTCCTCACACCCTCATATAACCTTTCATACCCCAGTCTAAAATACAGACTACCATTCTCGAAACCATACACACACCAATACCAGTTAGTACATACCCAATCACTGATTCATAGGTCTACACACACATCCACTCACTAACCTATACAGTCACTCATCATTACAGCCACTGCTATATGCACTCATACACCCATACAGGCACTCACACACTGCCACTTACCCATATAGTTACTCACACACCTAGTCAGTCACCCAAAGAATCAATAACACTGCCATTTACTCACCTATACAGTCATACACACCACCTCACTTATTCATATAGATATTAACACATACTTACTCTCTTCTACAATCACTGACACAAGCACACACTCATCCATACAGCCACTCTCACAATCACTCACTCTCACATATAGTCTATATACTCCAACACTCACATATACTGCCTTTCACATATGTAGTTGCTCACACATATACCAGTGAGACATCCATTCACTCACCAACACAGCCATACACACACTCACTCACCCATACAGTCCCTTGCAGATGCACTCATGAACCCATACACCCAGTGAATCACCCACTCACCTATCCATGCAGGGAGTCACACACCCCCACCCACCCACACAGACAATCAGGCACCCATACAGGTACTCAGACAACCAATCATTAACCCATATAGACACTCATGTAGCTACTCACAAACCCATGCAGCCACTTACACATCAACTGACAGACTGATACAGGCATTCACACAGATTAGTCATTCACCCATGCATTCACTAAGACACGTTTAATCACTCACTTATACAGTCAGTCACGCACCCACTAAATCATCCATTCAGACACTCATACACCCATTCATTCTTCAATACACCTTCGTGTATATATATAACATTCTTAAACGTTTTAGAAACACTCAGACACTGGATGATGTCATCAGTGATGTCATTTGAGATGTCATCAGTGATGTCACTAACCATGTCATAAGTGATGTAATATGTGGCATCATCAGCAGTGCATTGCAGAGGCGCGAGTTATAGTTAGCTCAGCTAACTATAACAGCTGAATTTCTCTAGTTTGTACGAGTGAAATGTCAGCCTAACTATAACGTCCCTGAAACATGTGGTTTTTTCAGTGAATTTCTAAGGTTTTTTAAATGCTAATTCCTAACTATAACATCCTTGAAACCTGTGTTTTTTTCAGTAAATATATATATATACCCAAACAATCCTTTGTAGATAAACAAACAAAGCCAAGCCCAATTCCTTATTAGCATGTTTTTTTAAGTATTCCATATGGCAAACCATGCCCGACGCATTTTGGAGCAGCCGCTCCTTGGTCACGGTTCAAGTACCGTTTGTATTAACCTATTACATATAGTGTAATATGTAATAGGTTAATACAAACAGTATTTGACCCGTGACCAAGGAGCGGCTGCTCCGAAACTCTTCGGGCATTTTTTACCATATGGAATAATTAAAAAACCACGCTAATAAGGAATTGAGCTCGGCTTTGCTTGTTCATCTACAAAGGATTGTTTGGATTTTAGAGGTTCGCAACCTCGCCGTGAGCCCGCTGCCCTTTTTGAGGCAGAGATACTCGCGACAAACAGGAGGGATATATATATATATCCACAATTTGTCCCTAGACATAGACACACTCGTCACCAGGTACTCCAATTGTTGTTGCACAAACCAGCAATACTTAGGCTTTGTTTCCTCTTGCCTAATGTGTTTCGTACTACCAAAGGCATCACAACACCCACTGAAGGATTATTAATGACATTACGAAACTACTTATTCAAGAATGCTTTGTATTACTTGAATAAGCCCACCAGAGAGCAATAAGGACAATTGAAGAATGAATATGTAGCGTCTAACATATGATTGTGTTTCCGCATTTCCAGCCTGTGATCAAGGACTTTGGCAGTCCAAAACGCATTATGCTTGGGCCCTGGGGACCCCATCCCCTGGGGCCTGACCCATTTTTTATCTTTTTGGTAATAAAACGGGAGGGAGCCGTGTGGCCCTTTTCCCGAGGCCGATTTATGCCCAGGGGCCCAATTTCCCGGGGCTGGGCCTTTGCTACTTTTTTTTTAAACAGGAGTTGGGTCTCCCTCCAAACGCCAGTTTTGGCCCGGGGGGGCCCATCCCCCGGGGCCCGGCCTTTTTTAATTTTATTTTATATTTTAAGGAAGCGGTGCCGCTTGGTCCCCCTTCCCTGGGCCACTTTTGGCCCCAGGGACCCCATCCCGCAGGGCCTGCCCTCTAGTTTTTTTTTTCATTTGTGGAGGGGGCCACGCGGCCCCCTCCCGAGGCTGATATTGCCCTGGGGACCCCATCCCCCAGGGAATGACCACATCCTTTATTATTTTTTTCAAATAAAAATGGGTAGGGGGGCCTGCGCAGCAAATAACATGAGTGAGCATGAACACTCCTGGCGCATACCTCCGAATAACAGCACAGTGTGAAACATGCCCCTTGATCCATATGGCGGCCACAGTATTATAACTGAGAGCTTGCACATACCTTACAAATCAAGACCTAAATCCCATCCTGTCAGTTGCAGTCCACAACAATCTAGAGGTACCATAGGAAGGCTCTATCAAATGTTTTGGCTGTGTTGAGCAGGATCAATCCAATGTGTCACCCTTCTTAGCAGCAACATCAAATAGTGTAATTGCCTTGATTTATCCGTGGTGTCCAGTTATGGGACAGACCATGCTGCCAGGGAGAGACAATTCCGGAAATCATCCTGCCCAACCAGGAGGCCAAAATCTGTCAATTGGCCTTCGCGCCCCTTTAATTAAAGGAATTGGCCAATAGGAGTGATTATGTATTTGGCACTTTCCCTTCATCAAAAAAGTATGATATCTGTTTGATTCCATGATTTGAGATTAACATTTTTATCATCAATGCATATAAGAAAGGGCAATGGCTAAATATGAATCAAAATCCACTTCTAAAAGAAAAAAAGGGGCATCGAGTGCTTCAGAGTTCTCTGAGAAGGAACATTGAGCTTGACTGACTCTAAATACAAGGACATTTCTTAAACCAGACCTTGTTCTCTTCTATATATGTTTTTATAGTCATAATATTATTGATAGCCACCAGACAAAGGTTATTATATTTTCAACACCAGTAACCTTATCCACATAGCTATTCTTTATAGAAATAAAGCTATTAAGAGAGATTAGAACATTGGAATGTTGGGAGCGCCATTGAAAACAATGGAAGGCTCCGGGCTTAGAGCCCAATATGGAGGCTCTAAGGCTATATTAGAACATTGGAATGTGGAGCACTCCATTGAATACAATGGAGTGCTCCGTGCTTCTACAGGCCAGTAAAAGTCAACAGAGCAACATTCCAATGTTGGAGTTGAGGATTATGAGGAAATGTTTTTAAAATTATTTGTTGTAAATATAAGCATTAAAATGCTTTTCTAAGCTATTTCTATACATTGTAATTAATTACATGTAATCTTTGATTGAGCAGATTTAATTATTAGAATAAAATATTGATTTTTCTTTATTATTGTGAGAGCATGTGAAGTTTTTTAACAGTAACAAAACATTTTTTTTAAAATAATTACCCTTCAATCTTATATATTAAAGGTGAAAATAGAAATGAGATATTACGTTTAAATTGAAATGTACGTTTAATTAAATCAACATATACATATAAAATTGATAGTTGTTTTTAAATTTAAAATTTTAAAAAATATTTAAATATTCAAATTAAAGTGGTTGCAAAATTCAACACTTCCCCAGGGTTAAGCTAGTTGGAGTTAATACAGTCAATATGGATTGTGGTATTTATTGGGGAATTGAATGGATAATTTTTTTTAAAGTAAATCTTTCCTATCGCTTCCCTTTGTCCCTCCCACATTAACAACTAAGGAGTAAACTTACATGTGTGGGCATCTCCCCTAAACAAAGGATAGAAGAGGTGAAGGTGGATATTTCCATCCCCAGTTTTGTGAATTGTATTTTGTAGCAAATATTTAGTTCTGCTGTAGTACTACATTATGTACTACCAAATGCAGTTTACATATCATAAAACGGGGCCATTGCTATTAGTAAGTAATTTTTAAATATATTTCCTATGGTTTAATATATTTTTACATGTGTATGTGTAATGCGAACTTTCACCCGTGGGCATCTTGGCGCTGAATAACAGATGTTTATTGCTACCCAAATCAATGGTACTCATTTTATCGACATCAGAAGGATGAAAGGCTGAGTGAACCTGCTGGGATTTGAAACTGTGTCCATGGGGTCAACAAAGGCACCTACAGTGGACGCATTAGTCCACTAAGCCACCAGACACCGAATAACTATATAATAGTTTTTTCATTTTTTACAATGATTTACAATGATTAATACCTTGACAAAGTATGATTGCTCCAATATATAACATTAATTCATTAATTAAATTAAAGAGAGCTAGAAGTGGGGGCAGGCTTTTTTCATACAATGCCGCTAAACTGTGGAACACTCTCCCACTTTATCTCCGAAGGGAACTGAACCATCTCAGGTTCCGTAAGCAGCTGGCGACGTGGTTATTTCCATACCTCTTAGGTCGACTACTCTCACTCCGCTCAGCGCTGGGATGATTCCGGGTAGCCATGCGCTTTACAAGTCCCCTTTCATTCATTCATTCATTCATTCATTCATATTTAAATATTACATTTACTATATATATTTATGATATATAGGCATTTGAATGTATAGTTTAATGTTAACATGTATTTCTATCACTTTTTAAAGTACTTTTTTGGCTACATACAATTATATGGATTGCAATGTTTTAAAATGTGTAAAATTAATGGTATTTCTCTGATACATACTTATGAATGTATTACAGTTTAAAAAAATATTTTTATGGTTTTTATGTTATTATATATATAAGTTACCTACTGGCGGTCACCAGTAGGTAGTTATAGTTAGGACCTAGTTTCCATAGGAAAAGCGATTTTTGATTTGCCAATAACTTTAGCACCAATTGATAAACTGTGTACTGTGCACTGTGTGGGGCTTACTGGAGGTAATGGTAGGCTAGTTGGCCACTAAGGACATCCCAGCAGCGAAGGGGCCTTCATCCCCCAACCAAGAGCACACCAGGAGCCGTGTTTGCAGACTGGTGCAGGGAGTCACACACCCCCTCACCCACCCACACAGACACTCAGGCACCCACACAGGTACTCAGACAACCAATCAATAACCCATATAGATACTCATGTATCTACTCACCAACCCATGCAGCCACTTACACACCAACTGACAGACTGATACAGACATTCACACAGATTAGTCACTCACCCATACATTCACTGAGGCACATAATCACTCACTTATACAGTCAGCAGTCACGCACCCACTGTCTCATCCATACAGACACTCATACACCCACTCATTCTTCAATACAGCTTGGCGTGCATATATATATATATATAATATATATATATATATATGTATATATATATTATCTACTGGTGGTCGCCAGTAGATAGTTATAGTTAAAACCTATTATCCATAGGAAATCCGCGACATTCTATTTGAAATAACGTTGGCGCCGGTTGACGAATCTTCGCGAAAGTTTCCAACTTGTTGGGGCGCTCCGGTCCGCTCCTATCCTGAAAGTCTCGGGGTGATACGTCAAGCGGGGCCGAGAAAAAGGGGGTCCCAAAACGCATTTTCCCCATTCATTTTTCCATAGGAACCTTTAGTCGCAGCTACAGCCCGAACTGCTGAACGGAATTACACCACATTTGGCAAAGAGGTAGCCCTTGGTTCAGTGTCGTGCCTTTTGCTTAAATGGTGTAAATCCGTTCAGTAGTTCCTGAGAAAATCAAAAGTAAAGTCACATATATATCTGGGCGGAGCCTAACCACACATGTCATCGTGAGATCTGATTGGCTGTCAGCACTTCATCCTGGAATTGCTGGCAGCCATCTTGGGACCAATATAAATGATAGTACCTTATTGAAATGCATTGTAGTGAATAGAAGATTTTGAGGGTCACCAAAAGGAGAACTATAAAGGGTGATAACAGGCTTTAGTTACATTAGAATTTATTTGTTGATGGTACCATACTAATTTTAGGAATTGTGGTGTATTCTAAGGTGATTTTACCATGTGAAAAACCTTCTGCTGGGATATCATGAATCATGTTTGAGAGAACACTATTTTCTCATGCTTGTCCCATGGAGGTTTGGAAGGTGCTCCAGAAGCTAAAATGAGAGCATATTTTCTGTAAATTCACATTATCTTTCTCACTCATGTGAGAATGAAGTCTGACATTCTCAGTAAAACATGTACATCCAACAAGGGCAGAGACTGTCAGTTGATTCCTTTGTGTTCTACTGCAGCTTCCCAGAGTGTTCTAAAGAACAACTAGAGTGCTAACAGCCTTACTTATGACAAAAGTATGGCACACCTGAAGCCATCTTGATTGGAATAAACTGGTAACACTTAAAACATTTAATTTAAAAAGGAACAAAATGATGGGGTTCATTTTGTCATAGAAATTATGGTTAGTGCTGTAGAAAGAAAAATTAGGACATGTTTCAAGTGTGATCTCAAATATCTTCCTGTTATATTTTAACAGGAGCAGCCTGCCAGTTGATGCCTTTGTGTTCTACTGCAGCTTCCCAGAGTGTTCTAAAGAACAACTAGAGTGCTAACAGCCTTACTTATGACAAAAGTATGGCACACCTGAAGCCATCTTGATTGGAATAAACTGGTAACACTTAAACAATTTAATTTAAAAAGGAACAAAATGATGGGGTTCATTTTGTCATAGAAATTATGGTTAGTGCTGTAGAAAGAAAAATTAGGACATGTTTCAAGTGTGATCTCAAATATCTTCCTGTTATATTTCAACAGGAGCAGCCTGTCAGTTGATGCCTTTGTGTTCTACTGCAGCTTCCCAGAGTGTTCTAAAGAACAACTAGAGTGCTAACAGCCTTACTTATGACAAAAGTATGGCACACCTGAAGCCATCTTGATTGGAATAAACTGGTAACACTTAAAACATTTAATTTAAAAAGGAACAAAATGATGGGGTTCATTTTGTCATAGAAATTATGGTTAGTGCTGTAGAAAGAAAAATTAGGACATATTTCAAGTGTGATCTCAAATATCTTCCTGTTATATTTCAAAAGGAGCAGCCTGCCAGTTGATGCCTTTGTGTTCTACTGCAGCTTCCCAGAGTGTTCTAAAGAACAACTAGAGCGCTAACAGCCTTACTTATGACAAAAGTATGGCACACCTGAAGCCATCTTGATTGGAATAAACCGGTAACACTTAATACATTTAATTTAAAAAGGAACAAAATGAGGGGTTCTTTTTGAAATAGAAAGTATAGTTAGTGCTGCAGAAAGAAAAATTAGGGCATGTTTTAAGTGAGATCTCAAATCCTCTTCTATTTCATTAGAAAATTCTGACATGCAGACTGAAACAATCACTTTCAATACCAGCAGCAGACTACCAGTTAACTCCCTGGTGAGCAGTAGCTTTACTCCAGTGATCTAATGAGCAACTAGAGTGCTAACATTCTGAATTTATGGCAGATGTGAGACACATCTGAATGCCTTCTTGATGGAATCAAAGTAAAAACTGAAAGCATTTCCTACTGAGGAGACTGCAGTAAATGAAGAAATTAGGAAACTTCATAACAAAGAAGTCTTCCAAGATGGCCACCAGTGAAAAAAGAGCCCAAATGTAGCACAAATATTACCCAGATGTAGCCCACATATAGCCCAATGACAAAAGTGTGCAAAACACTTTTTATTTTTAGTTTTTTTGCAGTTTTATGTAGTGCAGACTGCTCAGGTATTGGAGCATTGCATCTTAAAACATGACCCCCTACACTACAAAAACACCACTGCACTACCTTAAACCCTAAAACACTACCCCCAGCACGACCCCTACACTACACAAGCACCACTGCACTATCCTAAACCCTAAAACACTACCCCCAGCACGACCCCCTACACTACCCAAACACTACTGCACTAACCTAAATCCTAAAACACTACCACCAGCACGACCCCTACACTACCCAAACACCACTGCACTACCCTAAAACATGACCCCCTACACTACACAAACACCACTGCACCGCCCTAAACCCTGAAACACCAGCCCCAGCACAACCCCGTACACTGCCCGCACACCACTGCACTGCCCTAAACCCTGAAAAACCAGCCCCAGCACAACCCCGTACACTGCCCGAAAACCACTGCACTGCCCTAAACCCTGAAACACCAGCCCCAGCACGACCGCCTACACTGCCCGAAAGCTACTGCACTGCCCTAAACCCTGAAACACCACCCCCAGCAAGACTACCTACACTGGCCGAACACCACTGCACTGCCCTAAACCCTGAAACACCACCCCCTGCACGACCCCTACACTGCCCAAACACTACTGCACTGCCCTAAACCCTGAAACACCATCCCTCAGCACGACACCCTACACTGCCCGAACACCACTGCACTGCCCTAAACCCTGAAACACCACCCCAGCACGACCCCCTACACTGCCCGAACACCACTGCACTAAACCCTGAAACACCACCCCCTGCACGACCCCCTACACTGCCGGAACACCACTGCACTGCCCTAAACCCTGAAACACCACCCCCAGCACGACCCCCTACACTGACCTAACATCACTGCACTGCCCTAAACCCTGAAACATCACCCCCAGCACAACCCCCTACACTGCCTGAGCACCATTG
This sequence comes from Calotriton arnoldi, assembly GCA_963921515.1. Taxonomy (NCBI): domain Eukaryota; kingdom Metazoa; phylum Chordata; class Amphibia; order Caudata; family Salamandridae; genus Calotriton; species Calotriton arnoldi. The sequence goes on from CAWUFW010003974.1 coordinate 517,545, forward strand.
CTCTGCCCTAGACTCTGAAACACCAGCCCCAGCAAGACCCCTTACACTGCCCGAACACCACTGCACTGCCCTAAACCCTGAAACACCAGCCCCAGCAAGACCCCCTACACTGCCCGAACACCACTGCATTGCCCTAGACTCTGAAACACCAGCCCCAGCAAGACCCCTACACTGCCCGAACACCACTGCACTGCCCTAAACCCTGAAACACCAGCCCCAGCATGACCCCCTACACTGCCCGAACACCACTGCACTGCCCTAAACCCTGAAACACCAGCCCCAGCACGACCCCCTACACTGCCCGAACACCACTGCACTACCCTAATCCCTGAAACACCAGCCCCAGCACGACCCCCTACACTGCCCTAACACCACTGCACTGCCCTAAACCCTGAAACACCAGCCCCAGCACCACCCCCTACAATGCCCGAACACCACTGTACTGCCCTAAACCCTGAAACACCACCCCCTGCACCGCCCCTACACTGCCCGAACACCACTGCACTGCCCTAAACCCTGAAACACCACCCCTGTACGACCCCCTACACTGCCCGAACACCACTGCACTGCCCTAAACCCTGAAACACCACCCCTACACTGCCCGAACACCACTGCACTGCCCTAAACCCTGAAACACCACCCCCTGCACCGCCCCCTACACTGCCCGAACACCACTGCACTGCCCTAAACCCTGAAATACCACCCCCAGCATGACCCCCTTTACTGCTCGAACACCACTGCACTGCCCCAAACCCTGAAACACCACCCCCAGCATGACCCCCTACACTGCCCGAACACCACTGCCCTAAACCCTGAAACACCACCCCTGCACGACCCCTACACTGCCCAAACACCACTGCACTGCCCTAAACCCTGAAACACCACCCCCAGCACGACCCCCTACACTGCCCGAACACCACTGCACTGCCCTAAACCCTAAAACACCACCCCCAGCACGACCCCCTACACTGCCCGAACACCACTGCACTGCCCTAAACCCTAGAACACTACCCCCAGCATGACCCCTACACTACCCGAATACCACTGCACTACGCTAAACCCTAAAATACTCCCCCAGCAAGACCCCTACACTACCCGAACACGACTGCACTGCCCTAAACCCTAAAACACTCCCCCAGCACGACCCCTACACTACCCGAACACCACTGCATTGCCCTAAACCCTAAAACACTCCCCCAGCATGACCCCCTACACTACCTAAACACCACTGCACTGCCCTAAACCCTAAAACACTACCCCCGCATGACCCCCTACACTACCCAAATACCAATGCACTACCCTAATCCCTAAAACACTACCGCCCGCACAACTCCCTACACTACCCAAAGACCACTGCACTACCCTAAACTCTAAAACAATACCCCCGCACGACTCCCTACACTACCCAAAGACCACTGCACTACCCTAAACCCTAAAACACGACCTCCTACACTACACAAACACCACTGCACTACCCTAAACCCTAAAAACTACCCCCAGCATGAACCCCTACACTACCCAAACACCACTGCACTACCCTAAACCATAAAACACTACCCCAGCAGTACCCCTACGCTACCCAAACACCACTGCACTAACCTAAACCCTAAAACACTACCCCCAGCAGTACCCCCTACACTACCCAAACACCATTGCACTACCCTAAACCCTAAAACACTACCCCCAGCAGTATCCCCTACACTACCCAAACACCACTGCACTACCCTAAACCCTAAAACCCTAAAACACTAACCCCAGCACGACCCCCTACACTACCCAAACACCACTGTACTACCCTAAACCTTAAAACACTCCCCCAGCACGACTCCCTACACTACCCAAACACCACTGCACTACCCTAAACCCTAAATCTACCCACAGCATGACCCCCTACACTACACAAATACCACTGCACTACCCTAAACCCTAAAACACTACCCCCAGCACGACCCTCTTCACTACCTAAACACAACTGCACAATTTGTTACAGGCGTTGCAACGCAGACCTGTGGTGCTTACTGGAAGTACCTGGTGGGCTAGTTGGGCCCCAAGGACTCTCAGGATTCAAGGTGACCTAATCCCCCAACTTAAAACGCGCCACGGGGCGCGTTTGCACAGTGGTGAAGGGAGGGGCGGGGCCTCAGGTGACATGTGCGCAAACACGCCCTGTGGTGCGTTTTAAGTTGGGGAGATAATTCCCTTTGAATGCTGGGGGCCAACTAGCCCACCAGGTACCTTCAGTAAGCACAACAGAGTTGCGTTGCAGAGAGGTGAAAAAGGGGCGTGGCCTCGGAACGCCTCTCTGCAACTCAGCTCTGTGGTCCTAACTGTAGGTACCTGGGGGCTAGTTGGGCCCCAGGGACCCTCAGGATTCAAGGGGACTTAATCCCGCAACTTAAAACGCGCCACGGGGCGCGTTTGCACACATGTCACCTCAGGCCCCCCTCCCTTCACCACTGTGCAAACGCGCACTGGCTCTGGTTAGTCAGAGTCAGTTACCACCAGTACCCGTCTGAAAAAGTTGTGGGCACAGGATGATTTTCCAACAAGGCCTCTTTCTGCTCCTCTGTTGGTTCTTTCTGCACATCTTTTGCTTCTTTCTGTGCATTTTTCTTCTTTCTTCACATGTCCTACCTCTGTTGGCATAGTTAGAAACTAGCATTTAAAAAACCTTTGAAATTCACTTAAAAATCATAGGTTTCAGGCACGTTATAGTTAGAAATTAGCATTTAAAAACCTTTGAAATTCACTAAAAAACCATAGGTTTCAGACACGTTATAGTTAGAAATTAGCATTTAAAAACCTTTGAAATTCACTGAAAAAACCATAGGTTTTGGACAGTTATAGTTAGTTGGACATTGCACTCGTACAAAACCCGTGAAATTCCCCTGTTATAGTTAGTTCAGCTAACTATAACTCGCGCCCCGCAATGCACTGCTGATGACGTCACATATTACATCACTCATGACATGGTCAGTGACATCACTGATGACATCACTGATGACATCTCAAATGACATCACTGATGACATCATCCATGTGATAATTTCATGCATCTTCTCACACCCTAATATAACTTTTGATACACCCACTCTAAATTACAGACTGCCATTCTCAAAACCATAGACACTCCAACACCAAAAACTACATACCCACTCACTGATTCTTAGGTCTACACACACATCCACTCACTCACCTGTACAGTCACTCATACTTACAGTCACTCAGTACAGGACTATCATCTTCACTCATACACCTATATAAATACTCACACACCGCCACTCATCCATAGAGGTACTCACACACCTAGTCAGTCATGCAAAAAATTAATCACACACCCATTTACTCACCTATACAGTTATACACACACCAGCTCACTTACTCATACAAATACTAGCACATTCTTACGCTCTTATACAATAACTGATACAAGCACACACGCATCCATACAGCCACTCTCACAATAACACACTCTCACTTATAGCCATTTAAATACTCTAACACACATATATACTGCCTTTTACATATGTAGTTACTCGCACATGTACCACTGAGATATACATTCACTCACTAACACACCCATACACACACTCACCCACCCAAGCAGTCCATCACAGATGCACTCTTGAAATCATGCACCCAGTGAATCACCCACTCACACATCTATGTATAGAGTCACACACACCCCACTCACACAAACACTCAGGCAGCCATACAGATACTCAGAGAACCAATCAATAACCCATATAGACACTCATGTAGCTATTCGCAAATCCATGCATCCACTTACACACCAACAAACAGACGGATACAGACATTCACACAGTTTAGTCACTAACCCATGCATTCAGTAAGATACGTTTAATCACTCACTTGTAGAGTCAGTCACTCACGTACTAAATCATCCATTCAGACACTTATACACCCACTCATTCTTCAATACACCTTTCCCTATATATTAAACATATTTAAACTTTACAGAAACACACAGTCACTGGATGATGTCATCAGTGATGTCATCAGTGATGTCATTTGAGATGTCATCAGTGATGTCATCAGTGATGTCACTGACCATGTCATGAGTGATGTAATAAGTGACGTCATCAGCAGTGCATTGCGGGGCGCGAGTTATAGTTAGCTGAACTAACTATAACAGGGGAATTTCACGGGTTTTGTACGAGTGCAATGTCCAACTAACTATAACTGTCCCTAAAACCTATGGTTTTTTCAGTGAATATATATATATATATATATATATATATATATATATATATATATATATATATATATATATATATATATATATATATATATATATATATGTATATAGAGAGAGAGAAAGAGAGGAAAGAGGAACATCCAGTCATGCCAGTAGTCTATTTCATACCCAAAGTCCGCAAAATATACGGAGACCTCCTGGCTGGCCAATAATATCTGCATGTGATGGCCTATTGGAAAACACATCCCGATATATAGACTATTTCTTGCAGGATTATGTAATAGGCCTCCTGTCCTATATCCAGGACACCAGTGACTTTCTGCGGAAGATACAAGAAATAGAGTGGCACAATGGGTATGTTATGATGTCACTGGATGTCACATCGCTATACACTAGCATCAGACACAAAGATGTCATACGTGCATTGGAACACTTTCTCGGCAATAGATCTCTTGGCTTTGCTCAACACAGTAGGATGCTGATTAGCATGACTTTGTTTTGTTTGGAGAACAATTTATTCATGTTCCAGAATCAGATTTACCAATAACTACAGGGGTGGCCATGGGGCCAGCTTCTCTCCCAGCTATGCGTGTCTACACATGGGCTGGTGGGAGGAGCTGGTCCTTGGGGACAAATGTGGCCTCGAGCTGAAAGAACATATAGTAACATGGCTAAGATATATTGATGATTTATTTGTAGTATGGCGTGGAACAGAAGAAAGTGCCTTGGCATTTGTTTGTTTTTGCTGGTTTAGATGCTTTGGGCACTGTGCCACTGCTATTCAGTGCCACAGTGCAAGTGCTCCCTATGATAAATTGTGTTATGTATTAGTGACTCCATGATTGGTTTACTTGTCAGTCCCTAGTACAGTGCACTGAGTGTGCCCAGGGCTTGTAAATCCAATGCTGCTGGTGGGCTTGCAGCACTGGTTGTGCCACCCACAGAAGCAGCTTGAAATATGTGTCTCAGGCCTGCCATTGACGAGCCTGTGTGCAGCCTAGAGCTGCCATGTCGACTTGGTGAGTGCACCCACTTACCAGGCCCTAAACCTTCCCTTTACTGCCTGTTGGTCACCCCTAAAGTAGGCCCTAGGGCAGGGTGCATTGTAAGTATAAGGTAGGACATGCCCTGGTGTGTGTGGCATGTCCTAATAGTGAATTAAAGCCATTTTCGTTTTTCACTATTGCAAGGCTACCTGTTCCCCATAGGCCAGAATGGGCAGTTTGATTATTACACCTTATAATCCTAACTGACCCAGGGAACATGGTAGAAAAACGAATTTAGTATGCCTGAACTCAGGATGATAAAATACATCTTTTAGTGAAGTTGGTTTTAACATTCTGTGTTTGAAAATACCACTTTTAGAAAGTAGGTATTTTCTTGCCTAACCTTCCAAGCCTGCCTCTGCTAGGTTGTGTATTCCTTGTCTGGGTTTGTGAGTGATAGGGGCTGGGGGACTCCAGGAGACAGGGTGAGTCAGCACAGGGCTGAATAGAGAGATCTGCATCCAGAGTGGAGGGAGGAGTTGCACCTGGGTCTGAATAGGGCTGTGCCTGCCTTCCACAATGCTGGGTCCACCTCCTGCCGGGCGGCTGAGCACTCTGCCCCACATTCTGAAAGGAAAGAAGGAGTCCTGTAAACAAAGTGCTCCAGGACTGACCAGAACTGGTTTTGGACTAGGCAAAGGCCTCTCTGCCTTCAGAGAACAAAGAGAAAAGGTGTATAAAAAGGGGACCCAGACCCCTAGGAAATTAGATCACTTTTGGGAAACAAGAAGAAACCTTTGTTGAGGAGCGGAACCAAGAAGAAACTGAGGAGAAGTCTATCCCTAAGCTAGAGGGATCTGCCTGCAGTGGTTGCCTGACTGCCAAAGAAAGGAGAAGGGAACTTTGTGTGTACTTTCATCAACTTGTGAAGGATCTCCAAGGGCTTGATTTTAGAGCTTGCCTCCTGCTGAAGTCTCAGGGACAACAGACTTCACCCACCAGCTCCCCCTGTATTCCCTTGCTGGGAATTTGGACCTTCTGACACACGTGCGTGTCTCTGGGAGCTGGAAGCGCGACTCAAGACAAAGAAGGGTGTCGCCGCAGCCGCTGATTCTCGCATCGCCGGAGAAGAGTGTCGATGTCGCATTAGACGCCGGCGCATCCCCGAAGAAGCGCGCCGCTGACACCCTCGCATCCTTCGAAGCACCTCACAGCACCGGAGAAAAGTGTCACAGTCGCATCAGACGCCGTCGCAACCCCAGGGCAGAGCATCGACCTCGCATCAGACGCCGACGCATCGCAACACAAGGCGCGCCCCGCATCACAGGAGAATATCGTCGACCTCGCATCAGACGCCGTCGCATCGCCAGGGAAGCGTGTCGCAGGGCCTGTCGCAGCTCCAAAGACTCATCAAAATCGCCGCTCGGCCGTTGGGCATGCACGCATCACCTCTTTGTTGTCGCAACCTCAAGAAGATGCCACTTTGTTTCTTTTGCACCAGATCTTCAACGCTTCACCGTCCTTCCGTGTAAGGGACTACTGCATCACCTTCCCTGCAACACTTTTCGTTGCCCTGCGTTACGCATCTTAAGGTACATTGAACTCAAAGTGTCGCAGTTTCACTTAAAGAGACTCAAGCTAATTCTACCATCTTTTAAGTACAGTATTGTGGATTATTTTTGTCGTTTATGGTCTTGTGGTAAATCTACATAAAAGATACTTATTTTTATCATACAACCTGTGTGGTGTCCATTTGTAGTGTTGTCACTGGATTACTGTATGTGTTCACAAATGCTTTACACACTGCCTCTGAACTAAGCCTGTCTGCTCGTGCCAAGCTACCAAGAGGGTGAGCAGGGGTTATTTCAGGAGTGTACCCCCTTACCCTGACTAGAAGCAAGGGTCCCTATTTGGACAAAGGTACCTACCTCTGCCAACTAGAGACCCCCAGTTCTAACACATACCCTATGGGGAAATGTTAAAACTGAGGAGAATATACAGCGATGAAGTAGACTTAGCTGTGAAACAAAATGAAAGCAAAGAGAGATTTCTATCAAGGGGTTATCCCATCAAAACAATTGATGCAGCAGTAGTAAAAGCTAAACTGCACAGTAGATCTGAGCTATTATTTGGTAAAAGAAGTGGTCAGAATGAAGACTGAGACACCCAAGCAAATCAGGGAGCAGAGCTTATTAGATTGATTCTAACATATAACAAACAAGAGAAACAGCTGAGGGGAATCTTAAAATGTAATTGGCCAATAATCTTGGACGACCCCATCATAGGACACCTTTTACCCAAAGCACCCTCCATTACATATAGGAGGACGGCATCTATGAGTAATGCCTTGGCCAAGAGTAGTCCGGAAACAGAAGAAGTAGGGACTTGGTTATCTGCAAGAATGGGTTTCTATAAGTGCACAAATTGTAAGGCTTGCAAATTCATTGTAAATAAAACTTCATATCTAACCCCATTTTGTGATAGAGCAAAGACAATCAGCAAACACCTAACTTGCAAGTCGGATCATGTGGTCTATGTACTGGAATGTACGTGTGGACTTCAATATTTTGGGAGAACTAAATTGCAAGCCCATAAATGCATACTCCAACATATTAGGGCCATTACCAACTCGGACCCCACTTACCCTGTAGCACGCCATTTTAAAGAAACCCATAACAATGATTTGACCCATCTTAAATATTTCCTAGTGGATGCTGTCCCCAATCACAAAAGAGGAGGCAATAGAGAAGCTAAACTCAGGAGATTGGAAACACGTTTCATTTTAGAATTGGACACCAAAACTCTGGGGGTTCTGAATACTAGCGAAGGCTTAAATACTTGCTTATAACTGTACTTGATAATGGAAAAGGAACCAGGCTGTGTACAAAATCTTAAACATCCAATAATTTTATTAATGATTTTTATCAATATTTGTGATACAGTTTTAGATAGATATTTAATCTAGAAATTGCGTTATCGCTTGATAAAATATTATTGATGAATTCATACTACTATTGTGAGAACCTGTTAAGAGAACACATTTTTGGAGGTTTTAGATGATTTTCTTCTGCTGCTCAAACAAGGTTAGGTATTACACTGCACTTAGGCACTTTATAGTATTCTTATTGATTACGTGGGTGAAGACGCACATTGGCACTTTATATTTTAGGCACTTTCATTGGATTACTCCAGACAGAACAGGTTTACAGGGTATTTAACTATAACTTCTATTCAAATTGAATTGTTTACAATATGAATTCGTAAATTTTTGTATCTATTTGCTTCAATAAGCCAGTGATAGCCGAGAGATATTTATACATGAATATATATTCATACAATCATTGTGAATTTATTGTCATTTCAGCGACGTCAGTCTGTTGTCTGTATCTATGAATTTTTCTGCACGTGTCACTTTAAATTGTGGATCCTGAATGACCGTGTTGTCAAGTGATCAAGGCCGTGGGAGGCCGAAACGCGTTATGGTTGACAGTCCGAAATAAACATTTCAGCACGTAAATTTGTGGTCCGTGTCCGTTTTGTCCCTCATAGTACTTGGTGAAAGCGGAGCTTTGGATATATATATATATATATATATATATATATATATATATATATATATATATATATATATATATATATATATATATATATATATATATACTCACTGAAAAAACCACAGATGTCAGGGACATTATAGTTAGGCTGATATTTCACTCGTACAAACCCTGAGAAATTCAGCCGCTCTAGTTAGCTGTAACTCGCGCCCCCGCAATGCACTGCTGATGACGTCACATATTACATCACTCATGACATGGTCAGTGACATCACTGATGACATCTCAAATGACATTGCTGATGACATTACTGATGACATCATCCACTTAATATCCAATGTACCTCCTCACACCCTCATATAACCTTTCATACACCCAGTCTAAAATACAGACTACCATTCTGGAAACCATAGACACACCAATACCAGTTAGTACATACCCACTCACTGATTCATAGGTCTACACACACATCCACTCACTAACCTATACAGTCACTCATACACGCGGTCACTCATCATTACTGCCGCTGCTATATGCACTCATACACCCATACAGGCACTCACACACTGCCACTCACCCATAGAGTTACTCACACACCTAGGCAGTCACCCAAAGAAACAATAACACTGCCATTTACTCACCTATACAGTTATACACACCACCTCACTTATTCATATAGATATTAACACATACTTACTCTCTTCTACAATTACTGACATAAGCACGCACTCATCCATACAGCCACTCTCACAATCACTCACTCTCACATATAGTCTAAATGCTCCAACACTCACATATACTGCTTTTCACATATGTAGTTGCTCACACATATACCAGTGAGACATCCATTCACTCACCAACACAGCCATACGCTCACTCACTCACCCATACAGTCCCTTGCAGATGCACTCATGAACCCATACACCCATTGAATCACCCACTCACACATCCATGCAGGGAGTCACACACCCCCACCCACCCACACAGACAATCAGGCACCCATACAGGTACTCAGACAACCAATCATTAACCCATATAGACACTCATGTAGCTACTCACAAACCCATGCAGCCACTTACACACCAACTGACAGACTGATACAGGCATTCACACAGATTAGTCATTCACCAATGCATTCACTAAGAAACGTTTAATCACTCACTTATACAGTCAGTCACGCACCCACTAAATCATCCATTCAGACACTCATACACCCATTCATTCTTCAATACACCTTCGTGTATATATATATAACATTCTTAAACTTTTTAGAAACACTCAGACACGGGATGATGTCATCAGTGATGTCATTTGAGATGTCATCAGTGATGTCACTAACCATGTCATAAGTGATGTAATATGTGGCATCATCAGCAGTGCATTGCGGAGGCATGAGTTATAGTTAGCTCAGCTAACTATAACGGCTGAATTTCTCTAGTTTTGTACGAGTGAAATGTCAGCCAAACTATAACGTCCCTGAAACATGTGGTTTTTTCAGTGAATTTCTAAGGTTTTTTAAATGCTAATTCCTAACTATAACATCCCTGAAACCTGTGTTTTTTTCAGTAAATATATATATATATATATATATATATATATATATATATATATATCCCAACAATCCTTTGTAGATAAACAAACAAAGCAGAGCCCAATTCCTTATTAGCCTGTTTTTTTAATTATTCCATATGGCAAAACACGCCCGAAGCGTTTTGGAGCAGCCGCTCCTTGGTCACGGGTCAAGTACCGTTTGTATTAACCTATTACATATAGTGTAATATGTAATAGGTTAAAACAAACAGCACTTGACCCGTGACCAAGGAGCGGCTGCTCCGAAACGCGTCGGGTGTTTTTTGCCATATGGAATAATTAAAAAACCACGCTAATAAGGAAATGGGCTCAGCTTCGTTTGTTTATCTACAAAGGATTGTTGGGATTTTAGAGGTTCACGACCTCGCCATGAGCCCTCCGCCCTTTTTGCGGCAGGGATACTCGAAACAAACAGGAGGGATATATATATATATATTTCCAGCATTTGTCCCTAGACATAGACGCACTCGTCACCAGGTACTCCAATTGTTGTGGCACAAACCAGCAATACATAGTCTTTGTTTCCTCTTGCCTAATGTGTTTCGTACTGCCAAAGGCATCACAACACCCACTGAAGGGTTATTAATGACATTACGAAACTACTTATTCAAGAATGCTTTGTATTACTTGAATAAGCTCACCAGAGGGCAATAAGGACAATTGAAGAATGAATAAGTAGCGTCTAACATATTATTGTGTTTCTGCATTTCCATCCTGTGATCAAGGACTTTGGCAGTCCAAAACGCCTGACGCTTGGGCCCCGGGGACCCCATCCCCCGGGGCCTGACCCATTTTTTATCTTTCTTGGTAATAAAATGGGAGGGTGCCGTGCGGCCCTTCTCCCAAGGCCGATTTATGCCCGGGGCCCAATTTCCTGGGGCTGGGCCTTTGCTACTTTTTTTTTAAACAGGAGTTGGTCCCCCTCCAGAGGCCAGTTTTGGCCCAGGGGACCCCATCCCCCGGTGCCCAGCCTTTTTAATTTTTATTTTGTTTTTAATGAAGGGGTGCCGCTTGGTCCCCCGTCCCTGGGCCACTTTTGGCCCCACGGACCCCATCCCCCAGGGCCTGCCCTCTAGTTTTTTTTAAAATTTGTGGAGGGGGCCACGCGGCCCCCCTCCCGAGGCTGATATTGCCCTGGGGACCCCATCCCCCAGGGCATGGTCACATCCTTTATTTTTTCTTTCAAATAAAAATGGGTAGGGGGGCCTGCGCGGCCCCCTTACTCGGGCCATTTTTGGCCCTGGGGACCCCATTCCCTGGGGCCTGGCCAAATCCTTGGGGACCGCGGGGCAAGCCTCAAGGCCCCAGCGGTCCCTGCCTGCTCCCCGCCTCCTGCGTGAGCCGCAATGCTTTTGGGCAAAGGGACCTGCTAACATGCAGCTCCCTCTGCCCAAAAGCAATTCTGCTTCGCTTCATGGAAGCAAGAGCATTTTTCCTGCTCTAGCTTCCATGAAGCAAAGCAGAGTTTGCTATGACATGGCGGCTCCCGCCATGCCATAGCAAACTGCAATGTCCCGGGGGTGGGCACCCTGGGACATTGCTGGAGCTGGCCTTGTGGGGTGGCGGTCCCCAGAGCCATCTACGGCTCCAGGAGGGGGGCTGCGCACCCCCCTCCCATCTTGGAAATAGCCCCAGTGAGGTGGTGGTCCCCAGGGCTGTGTGGGTGGACTTGAGCCCCCCACACTTTACTTTTAAAAATAGCCCCGGGTAGGTGAGGTCCCCGGGGCTGCGTGGGGGAGCTGGAGCCCCACCAACGCATCTTTCTAATTCCTGGCTGTGCTTGGGATTGTGGGGGGCCGCATGGTCCCCGCATTTAAGTTAAATAGCCCTGGGGAGGTGGTGGACCCCGAGGCTGCATGGGGGGGCAGGAGCCCCCCACACATTTTTTATGTTTAAAGCCCCGGGGAGGTGGCGGTCCCATGGCTGTGGTGGGGCTTGTAACCCCCGCATTCAATTTAAGCCCGAGGAGGTGGCAGTCCCCGGGGCATTGGGGGGCCACCCTGCATCTAATTTTTAAATTGCCCCCGGGACCTGGCCAACCCAGGGACTTCAAAAACGTGCTTCATTTAAAAAAAAAAAAGAATCAGCTGGATTCACGGATCCAACGCGAATACCGCTGAAAATATTTTTTTTAAATGCTTTTTTTGGGCCCTGGGGGTCTCTGGGGGTCCCTGTGGTACCCTCTGTGCAGGTCTAGGGGTCAGGGTGTTTCTACCCTGCCCCCTTTTCTTATTTTGTAACACTTTTTTTTATCTTTTTCCTTGTGACTCGGTTCATCCGAGTCACATGATGGCTACCCAGACTTCCTGGTTTGAAGTGTTGGCAGCCAATCAGATCTCAGGTACGAGATCGGGAGGGTTCGTGGATCCTCCGTGGCTAAATTTGTATATCTGACAAATTTTTGCATTTCACAGGAACTACTGAACGGATTTACACCATTTAACAAAATAGTGCACTCTGGCCCAAGAGCTACCTTTTTGCCAAATTTGGTGTAATTCCGTTCAGCAGTTCGGGCTGTAGCTGCGTCAACAGTTTCCTATGGAAATTAACATAGAGAAAAAGCATTTTGGGACCCCCCTTTTTCTCGGCCCCGCTTGACGGATCACCCCAAAATTTTCAAGACAGCAACTAAAGTGAGTGGGTCATGAGTTTTGAATATTTCGTGAAGATTCGTCAAACGGCGCAAAAGATATTGATAGATAGATAGATATTGATATCAGGGTTTAGGGTGGGTATGGGTTTTTGGTAGCAAGGGAACCTTTAGGGTTTAGGGTGGGAATGGGTTTTTGGGTGGCAAGGCATTTTTTAGGGTTTAGGGTGGGCATGGGTTAATGAGTGGTAATGAATTTTTTAGGGTTTAGGGTGGGTATGGATTTTTGGGTGGTAAGGGATTTTTTAGAGTTTAGGGTGGGAATGACTTTTTGGGTGGCAAGAGAATTTTTAGATGTAAGGTGGGAATGACTTTTTGGGTGGCAAGGGAATTTTTAGGGTTTAGGGTGGGTATGGGTTTTTGGGTAATAGGGGATTTTTTAGGTTTTAAGGTGGGTATGGGTTTTTGGTAGCAAGGGAACCTTTAGGGTTTAGGGTGGGTATGGGTTTCTGGGTGGTAATTAATTTTTTAGGGTTTAGCATTGGGTATGGGTTTTTGGGTGGCAAGTGAATTTTTATGGGTATAGGGTGGGTATGGGTTTTTGGGTGGCAAGGGATTTTTTTAAGGCTATGGTGGGTATGGGTTTTTGGGTGGTTAGGGACTTGTTTGGGATTAGGGTGGCAAAGGGATTTTTAGGGATTAGCGTGGGTATGGGTTTTTGGGTGGCAAGGGGATTTTTAGGGTTTATGGTGAGTATGAGTTTTTGATTGGCAAGAGAATTTTTAGGGGTTAGGGTGGGTATGGGTTATTGGAAGAATTTTTAGTGTTTTTGGACTTGCCTATATCTTTTGCTTGGGCTTACGAATCTTCACAAAATTTTCCCTAAAAAGTGTGCCGGTGATTCTAGCTGTGCCTGCAAAGTTCCGGGGGCATAGAAAAAGGCGGCGGCCCAAAAAAGTGTGTTTCCCAAGTTAATTACCTAAAGTATGTAGACACTCCTGCAGCCCGAACCGCTGGACAGAATGACATAAAATTTAGGAGAAAGGTAGATTCTGTTCTAGAGAGCACACTTTTTCTTATTTGGTGTAAATCCGTTCAGTAGTTTATGAGATATTATAAGAAACCAAATTTGTATATCTGGGCGTATGTGGTACTTTTGTAGTACTTTAGTATATATGTTTAAAACTCATAAACTTTTAGAAAACACTAACAATCACTGGATGATGTCATCAATGATGTCATTTGAGATGTCATCAGTGATGACATGAGTAATGTCACTGACCATGTCATGGGTGATCTAATATGTGAGGTCATAAGCAGTGATTTGCGGGGGCATAAATTATAATTAGCTCAGGTAACTATAACTGCTGAATTTCACTGGTTTTGTATGAGTGAAGTCTGAGCTTACTATAATGTTCCTGTAACCTTTGGTTTTTTCAGTAAATTTCTACTTTTTTAAATTCTATTTCCTGAGTATAACAACCTTGTAACCTTTGTTTTTTTCAGTGAATTTCTAAAGATTTTTTAACGTTAAGTAAGATGCCCATTGCAATGTACAATGGGGGGTTAAACACAGGGCCTGGCCTGGTGTTGTGCTGCCCCCACTCAAGCTTCCTGCTCCTGCCCCCCCTCCTTGCCATCCATTGTCCAAATCCATGACCCTGCTCCCTCATTACAGTGATTTGTGGCTATTATTCTGCTACGACCCATCCTGCCTGCCCTAAACAGTTAGCTTGCTGCCCCATCCACCTCCTCCCTACCCTCTGTTGTTCGAGTCCATTCACGAGCCCCCTCCCTCCTGCCCTGCATGGTCTGATGTGCTGCCACTGCCCTCCTTTAAGCCTGATGTCCCTGGCCATTCCTCCTGCCCTCCGTTGCCCAATTCTATGCCTCATCATTGCCCTCCTGCTTAGTCTCTGTGCTTATCTTGCTGCCCCTACTCTCCTTCCACTTGCCCTCCAATGTCTGTGTGCATGTCCTGCTTCCTCCTTTCTGCCCACCATATTCCATAGTCCTGCCACACTCCTATCTTCTCTGAGTGTTCTGTTGAGCTGCCACTGCCCCTTCCACCTGCCTAGCATAGTCGGATGGCTGACAACTGTTCCTGCCACCTTCACCCTGCCTGCCCAAGTTCCATGCCCCATCCCCTCTTCTTTCCTGTCCTCCATGACCCATTTTGCAGCCACTCCCTTCTGCCCTTCATGCTCTGTTTTGCTGCAACTGCTCCTCCTGCCTGCCCTGCGTGGTCTGTTCCCCTGCCATCGTTTGTGTGTGTCCAGCCCCTACCCCTCCCTTCTGTCATCCATTGTCCTTTGTGCATGCCCCTATCCCCTTCCTCTTGCCCACCATGGCCGTTGTTCTGCCACTAACCCTCTTGCTTGCCATGCATGGTCTTCTGTGCAGCCACATCCCCTCCCACCTGCCCTGTGTAGTCAGTTTGCTACCCCTGACCCCCCTCCCATCTTTTCTCCAATGTCTGTGTGTATGCCATTATAGTCTCACTGTTGCCCTCCATGGTGTGTTGTGCTTCCAGTGACCATCCTTTCTGCCCTCCGTGGTCAGCTTGCTGCTTCTGCCCTGCCCCCTTGCCCCCGGCCTCCGTTTTCCATGTACAGACCCCTATCCCCTCCCTCCTGCCTTGTCTGGTCCTTTGTTGTTCCCCTGCCCCCGGCTTCCTCCCCTTTATTGTCCGTTATGCTGCAACTGTCCCTCCTGTCTGTCCGGTATGGTCAGCTTGCTGCCCTTGCCTCTTTCCCCTCTGCTTTCTGCTGTCAATGTGCATGGCCCTGTCCCCTCCCTATTGCTTTCTATGGTCCGTTGTGCTGCACTGCCATCCCACTTGCCCTGTGTGGTATATTGTGCTGCTACAACCACTGATGTCTGCTCTGTAAGGTCAGTTTGGTGCCCATGCCCATCTTCCTCCTGTCCAACCTTATCTGAGTCTAAGTCCCTACTCCATTCCTCCTGCCCTCCGTGATCCAATGTATCTTAGTAGCCAACATTTTGAACTTGGTAAGAGGGAGAGTTTGAAAAAGTAAACCTAGGGAATTGATTTTCCCCATTGACTCACATTGAAAAAGAGGAGCTTTTAGGCAGGAGACAGCTAAAATAAAGCCCTTTTGGACTAAAAACATCAGGAGTCTTCTGCCTGAATCAGGTCTGTTGGCATGTATGGTTGTACTGCCACTGCCTCTTCCTTCTGCCCTCAATGGTCTTTCATTTGCCTGTACTGCATGGTTGGGTTGCTGCCCTTGCCACCCTTTCCTCTGCCCTCTATGGTCCTTTGTGATGCCACTGCCCCACCCGCCTGCCCAGCATGGTCAACTTATTGTCTAGGAACCCTCCTCCATGAGAGGGTCTTATTCCCAGAGAAATTATAGTTCGTGGTCTAAACAATTAAAATGAGGACATATTTTCTGAGTTCTGAAATAGGAACAAAGCACTTTGAAATAATTTGCTATCTTTATGTTTTTTTAATTTAGTTGATCGCTTGGTTATTTGTTACAAAGGAGAGGATGTGGTGTTACGGCCAGAGCTGCAGACTTTGCAACTGGGGAACCAGGTTCGAGTTTCGGCGTCAGCTCAACATCCTGTGATTCTGGACAAATCACTCAATCTCCCCCTGCCTAAAAAAAAATTAATCTGTCCTTGAGTAATGATGCTCATATAATGCACTCCAATACTTCCGGGACAAGTCTGCGCTACATAATACTTCAAAAAAACAAAACAAAATGAGTGTTTTGCACACTTCTGACATTGGACTATACTTGGGCTACATTTGGGTGATATTTGTGCTATATTTGGGCTCTTTTGTCTCTATTGGCCATCTTGGTAGACTTACCTGTTATATAGCTCCCTAATTTTCTCATTTACTGCAGTAGCCTCAGTAGAAAATGCTTTCGGTTTTCAACTTCCATTCTATCAAGATAGCATTCAGATGTGCCACACTTTTAGCATACATTCAGAATGTTAGCTCATTAGAACACTATAGTAAAGCTGCTGATCACCAGGGAGTTAACTGGCAATCTGTTGCTGGTGCTGAAAGTGTATGTTTCAGTCTGCATGTCAGAATTTTTTAATGATATAGAAGAGGAAGATATTGGAGAACTCACTTAAAATGTGTTCTAATTGCCAGGCGCGGTGGTGCACGCCCTGTGTCCCTGCCGCTGGGGTTGGCCGGACTAATGACTTCCTGAGGTAGGCGGTTCGAGTCCCCTAAGACCAATGATGGTGTCATAATTTTTCTTTCTAGAGTACTAACCGTAATTTCTATGACAAACTGAAACCCTTCATTTTGTTCCTTACTAAATTAAATGTTTTAAGTTCTACCAGTTTGATTCAATCAACATGGCTTTAAGAGTGCCATAGTTTTGTAATAAGTAACACTGTTAACGCTCTAGTTCTTCTTTAGAACACTCTGGGATGCTGCAGTAGAACACAAGGGAATCAACTGACAGGCTGCTCCTGTTGGAAGTACATGATTTACTGAGAATGACAGACTTCATTTTCATATGATTGAGATAACCTCTATGGGAAAATCATGAGAAAACAGTTTTCTCTCAAACATGATTCATGAAATTCCAGCAGAAGGCTTTTTCAAAATGTAAAATCACCTTAGAACACACCACTATTCTTAAAATTCATATGGTACCATCAACAAATGATATATTTTGTAACTAAAATGTTATCACTGTTTATACATTCTCCTTTTTGTGACCCTCAAAACCTGCTATTCACTACAATGCATTTCAATGAGGTGCTAGCATGTATATTGGTCCCAATATGGCTGCCAACACTTCCTGGTTGAAGTGTTGGCAGCCAATCAAATTTCAGTAGCATTTCAGTAGGTTTTTGGGCTATCAGATATCTATATTTTTTAAACTTAAATATCTCGGAAACTGCTGAACGGATTTACACCAAATCACAAAAAGCACGCTCTCTGGACCAACATCTAGCTTTCTGCCAAATTTGGTGTAATGCCGTTCAGCGGTTCAGGCTGTAGTTGTGTTCAAAAAATGAAAAATCCCCATAGACTTGACATGGGGAACACATTCTGGGACCCCCCTTTTTTCTCAGCCCCCGCTTGACAGATCACCCCAAAATTTTGAACATAGCAGCTGAACCAAAAAGAGGAAGTTTATGGTGAATGTTGTGAAGTTTCATCAACTGGCGCAAAAGTTATTGGCAAAACAAAAAACGCTTTTCCTACGGAAACTTTGGTCCTAACTATAACTACCTACTGGCGACCGCCAGTAGTTTATATATACACAAATATATATAAATATATATATATATATATATATACACTGAAAAAACCATAGGTTTCAGACACGTTATAGTTAGATGTCATTTGAGATGTCATCAGTGATGTCATCAGTGATGTCACTGACCATGTCATGAGTGATGTAATATGTGACATCATCAGCAGTGCATTGCGGGCGCGAGTTATAGTTAGCTGAACTAACTATAACGGGGGAATTTCTATGGTTTTGTATGAGTGAAATGTCCAACTAACTATAACTGTCCCTAAAACCTATGGTTTTTTCAGTGAATTTCAAAGGTTTTTAAATGCTAATTTCTAACTATAACGTGTCTGAAACCTATGGTTTTTCAGTGAATTTCAAAGGTTTTTTAAATGCTAATTTCTAACTATAACGTGCCTGAAACCTATGATTTTTAAGTGAATTTCAAAGGTTTTTTTAAATGCTAGTTTCTAACTATGCCTACAGAGGTAGGACATGTGAAGAAAGAAGAAAAAACGCACAGAAAGAAGCAAAAGATGTGCAGAAAGAACCAACAGAGGAGCAGAAAGAGGCCTTGTTGCAAAATCATCCTGTGCCCACAACTTTTTCAGACGGGTACTGGTGGTAACTGACTCTGACTAACCAGAGCCAGTGCTATGCTAAAAGACACTTAGAATACAGTGAAAACACCTACATACACTAGGGAACACTATGCGTTGGGGTACCCCTGTGATTAGCATGACCTCCTCTGCAAGTCCCTAGTACATAATAGGGCAGGGGGATTAAAACTACCTCTTAAAACGCGCTACAGGGCGCGTTTGCACAGTGGTGAAGGGAGGGGGGGCCTGAGGTGACATGTGTGCAAACGCACCCCGTGGTGCGTTTTAAGTTGCGAGATTAAGTCCCCTTGAATTCTGAGGGTCCCTGGGGCCCAACTAGCCCCCCAGGTACCTACAGTTAGGACCACAGAGCTGAGTTGCAGAGAGGCGTTCCGAGGCCACGCACCTTTTTCACCTCTCTGCAACGCAACTCTGTTGTGCTTACTGAAGGTACCTGGTGGGCTAGTTGGCCCCAGGGTCCCTCAGGATTCAAAGGGAATTAATTCCCCAACTTAAAACGCACCACAGGGCGTGTTTGCACACATGTCACCTGAAACCCCGCCCCTCCCTTCACCACTGTGCAAACGCGCCCTGTGGTGCGTTTTAAGTTGGGGGATTAGGTCACCTTGAATCCTGAGGGTCCCTGGGGCCCAACTAGCCCACTAGGTACTTCCAGTAAGCACCACAGGCCTGCGTTGCAACGCCTGTAAGAAATTGTGCAGTTGTGTTTAGGTAGTGAAGAGGGTCGTGCTGGGGGTAGTGTTTTAGGGTTTAGGGTAGTGCAGTGGTGTTTGTGTAGTGTAGGGGGTCATGCTGGGGGTAGATTTAGGGTTTAGGGTAGTGCAGTGGTGTTTGGGTAGTGTAGGGAGTCATGCTGGGGGAGTGTTTTAGGGTTTAGGGTAGTGCAGTGGTGTTTGGGTAGTGTAGGGGTCGTGCTGGGGGTAGTGTTTTAGGGTTTAGGGTAGTGCAGTGGTGTTTGGGTAGTGTAGGGGTCGTGCTGGGGGTAGTGATTTAGGGTAGTGCAGTGGTGTTTGGGTAGTGTAGGGGTACTGCTGGGGGTAGTGTTTTAGGGTTTAGGTTAGTGCAGTGGTGTTTGGGTAGTGTAGGGGTACTGCTGGGGGTAGTGTTTTAGGTTTTAGGGTAGTGCAGTGGTGTTTGTGTAGTGTAGGGGTAGTGTTTTAGGGTTTAGGGTAGTGCAGTGGTGTTTGTGAGGTGTAGGAGGTCGTGTTTTAGGGTTTAGGGTAGTGCAGTGGTCTTTGGGTAGTGTAGGGAGTCGTGCGGGGGTAGTGTTTTAGGGTTTAGGGTAGTGTAGGGGGTCATGCGGGGGTAGTGTTTTAGGGATTAGGGTAGTGCATTGGTGTTTGGGTAGTGTAGGGGGTCATGCGGGGGGTAGTGTTTTAGGGTTTAGGGCAGTGCAGTGGTGTTTGGGTAGTGTAGGGGGTCGTGTTGGGGGAGTGTTTTAGGGTTTAGGGCAGTGCAGTGGTGTTCGGGTAGTGTAGGGGGTCGTGCTGGGGGAGTGTTTTAGGGTTTAGGGCAGTGCAGTGGTGTTCGGGTAGTGTAGGGGGTCGTGCTGGGGGAGTGTTTTAGGGTTTAGGGCAGTGCAGTGGTGTTCGGGTAGTGTAGGGGGTCGTGCTGGGGGAGTGTTTGAGGGTTTAGGGCAGTGCAGTCGTGTTCGGGTAGTGTAGGGGGTTGTGCTGGGGGTAGTATTTTAGGGTTTAGGGTAGTGCAGTGGTGTTCGGGTAGTGTAGGGGGTCGTGCTGGGGAAGTGTTCTAGGGTTTAGGGCAGTACAGTGGTGTTTGGGCAGTGTAGGGGGTAATGCTGGGGGTGGTGTTTTAGGGTTTAGGGCAGTGCAGTGGTGTTCGGGCAGTGTAGGGGTCGTGCTGGGGGTGGTGTTTCAGGGTTTAGCGCAGTGCAGTGGTGTTCGGGCAGTGTAGGGGTGGTGTTTCAGGGTTTAGGGCAGTGCAGTGGTGTTCGGGCAGTGTAGGGGGTCGTGCAGGGGGTCGTGTTTCAGGGTTTAGGGCAGTGCAGTGGTGTTCGGGCAGTGTAGGGGTCGTGCTGGGGCTGGTGTTTCAGGGTTTAGGGCAGTACAGTGGTGTTCGGGCAGTGTAGGGGGTCGTGCTGGGGCTGGTGTTTCAGGGTTTAGGGCAGTGCAGTGGTGTTTGGGCAGTGTAGGGGGTTGTGCTGGGGCTGGTGTTTCAGGGTTTAGGGCAGTGCAGTGGTGTTCGGGCAGTGTAGGTGGTCGTGCTGGGGCTGGTGTTTCAGGGTTTAGGGCAGTGCAGTGGTGTTCGGGCAGTGTAGGGGGTCATGCTGGGGCTGGTGTTTCAGGGTTTAGGGCAGTGCAGTGGTGTTCGGGCAGTGTAGGGGGTCGTGCAGGGAATGTGCTGGACAGACCTGGGTATGCAAACCACAGATATGTCCATGCAGACATCAACTGCTGGTGTCTGGAGAGTAGTGAACAGTGGACGCAACTATGTCACCCCAGGCTGTGGGTTAGATCGCGGAAATGTCGCCCTGTGTGCGTGAGCATAGTGGGTTGGCCCGGCTTACGCCAGGCCTGCGCAGGGGTGTGGATAAAAACACTGTGGCGCTGAGCATTGTGCTCTCCCGGAATGGCCAACGTCACTGTCAGGGCGGCGCCTCTCAGCCCGCCACGAGGCCGACGCCGTGAGCAGCGGGGCCTGCGAGCCTGTGCGCCTGCTGCACCCCAGGCCGCCGATACCCAGACCCGGCTTGCCCGCCCCAGCGCTCCAAGGCCGCACTGCTCACCTGCCGACACCGTCGTGTGTCAAAGAGGGCCCACCACGTGCCGGTGCTAGCTCCAAGACCCATGCCCGCGACCTTGGTAGCCTCCTCAGACCATCGCTGTCCTCCGTGACACAGGCCCCCAGGAGTCCTCATTCGTTGACATACTCCACCGCTGCAGCCGGCCTACACTGCAGTCCAGTATGTCCCACATCTAGAACTGAGTCTTCATTAATCAATGGCAGAGTACATGCCAGTGAACGCAGGGAGAGGAGTGAGAGAAAGATGTGTTTCAGTCCGGTGGAAACACGGATCACCGTTACGGAGGAGGTCAACCAGTAGCAAGGACTGACCTGGTGCCACTAACCCTGTGCGCCGTGAGTCACCGTCAGCCTCTGGCAGAACATTGTTGGTGTCTGAGCCTGTGGCCTGGGGGTTGTCATCAGCAATGGGCAGGTAT
The DNA here is from genome assembly GCA_963921515.1 of Calotriton arnoldi. Taxonomy (NCBI): domain Eukaryota; kingdom Metazoa; phylum Chordata; class Amphibia; order Caudata; family Salamandridae; genus Calotriton; species Calotriton arnoldi. The sequence goes on from CAWUFW010003974.1 coordinate 539,527, forward strand.
GGACTTGGTGTGTGGCATGAGTCTGTGGCATTCATATCTGCCATGTTGCCGGATACAGCTGGTATGTGCCCTCTGCATCATGCCCTGGGGGTACACCTCCCACTCTCCCCCGAGACACTCAGCGAAAACCACCTTTGATACATACAAGACCCTGCTCTGCCCTCATGACCCTACCCCAGTCTCCCGCAAGTCAGCGTCCCGTGGCGGTAGGCCCGTGTCGGCCGCTGTGCATCCGGGGCCACTAACTCTGTGCAACTCAAGTCATGCTCCCTTGCTGTTTGAACATTGCATTCCTGAGTGCCTGATGACTGTTGGAGTTGTTGCCAGCACCAGCTATTCCCTGAGGACTGGCTTACACTCACCCCACACACAGCCAGCACAGGCGTCACTGGACTAGTGGGCCTGCCAACACATCATGAAGGAACCAAGTATTGACTCTTTTCTCTCTGCACTGTCACAGGTGATCAAGGATATGCACTCTGCCCTTGGATGATGACACCGCTCCGAGACCCGAACACACCCGCCCAGAGGCAGTACAATGCGGCCCACAAATGCACCAGGGGCATCGTGGAACGCACATTTGGCGTGTTGAAGTCACGTTTCAGGTGCCTGGACGTCACAGGTGGAAGGCTCCTGTACAGCCCAGACATCGTGTGCAAGATGATCGTTGCATGTTGTGTGTTACACAACATCTGTGTATGCACCAATGCCCCATGGATCCCAGTTCCAGAAGTACCGGACGATGATGAGGACGATGGGGCAGGTGGCCCACATCCCACTGCAGCTGCGGCAGGAATGGCCCATAGGAACACCCTCATTGCCAATTTCTTCTCATGAGCACGTCACATTGTGGCCGTCCCTGGCAATCATGGGACAGTACAAAATGTCCACAAGCACAGCATGTCTGAATAAAAAATATTTGCAGGTTACAGGTTGTACTTGTACATTGTCATGTCACAGTTTCCTGCTGTGCCAGATGTGATTGGCCATGTTGTGCACATATGCGGCACCAGTTGTGTCCTGTGTTTCGTTGTTTGTGTTGTGTTTCGTTTAGTTACAAATAACTAACCCCGGGCGGGTAACTCCGCTCCACCAGCGGAGTTTCCGGAGTTTTGCCTACTCCGCGTTCCATTGCGAACGCCGAGCTTAGGCAAAACTCCGACTCCGTGGCGGAGCGGAGTTAGCCAGCCCTTCCACCCTCCCAAAGTAATTATAATGGTTAAAAAGGCACTTACCTACTGTGGCTGCCTCCTCCTCACCATGGCCACTCTCCTTCCTCGTCCTCACCGTCCTTCTTCATCAGATAACCCCTACAATGTATGTCTTGCATGTGCGCTTGCGCATGCGCAAGACGTACAACGTAGGGGTTATCTAAGAAGAAGGACAGTGACGACGAGGAAGGAGAGCAGCCATGGTGAGGAGGAGGCAGCACACGGCAGGTAAGTGCCTTTTTTTAAACATTATAATTAATTTGGGAGGGGGGAGGGTGCGTAGCAAAGTTCCACAGAGTTGTTTTCCAACTTCGTGGAACTTCACTTAGAGGCACTACGCCTGCTCCGCCCACCCTTACAAACAACTACTATCCCCCAAAAATTCTTATTGACTTTGAGCAAGCTATGATTGAATCTATACTAAAGATATACCCCCACACAGCCATACATGGATGTTACTTTTTAATCAAAGCATATGGCATCACCTACAGAAATCTGCACTAAGGGCCTGATTATGAGTACGGCGGTACCAAGACCACCGTACTGTCGGTGGTGGTCAGACCACCGCCTCTGCGGTGGTCTGACCGCCCACTTACGAGCAGTGTGCTGGGATCTCCATAAGACCACCACCACGCCAGGATCTTGGATCCTTGGCGGTGGGGAAAGTAGCGGGCTGTGGAGGCAGTGCTGGCATCGGCACCGCCATGCGGATTACGATCTGCCTTGCTTCCGACCCTTTCATGGTGGGGACCCCACTATGAAAAGGTCAGCGGAAAGCAGGGAAGGGGCCCCAAAGAGGGCCCATGATGTTTTAGCTCATTGGGAATGTGGCTGGGGGCACATGTTGTGCCCCCCTATGCCAGCACTGTCATGCATGCACTGTGTGCCGTGCATGACATGGTGCATGGCAACAGTGCGCCAGACATGCAAGTGGTGCTGCACTGCGGCGGCATGTGCTTCAGGCTTTTTTTATGAGCCGAAGCATGCTGTGCCACCACAGCTGACACACCAACAGCCCGGCTGTAGTGTCCATGCAGTGGTTGGGATGCCGCTGACTTGGCGGCATTCTCCATACCGCTACAGCGGTGGTCTGGCGGACAGACCACCAAACTCATAATCAGGGCCTAAGTGTGGAATATGCCACCAACAGCAAATTAGCCTTTGAAGTCAAGAAAATGATTGTGCTAGCCTATGTCCCTCTGACAGAAGTAGCCAGCCATTACATCATCCTAATAGAAAGTACCTATTACCAAAATAATGAAGACAAACTAACTCCCCTAATGGACTACTTTGAGGACACATGGGTAGGCAGACTGCCTAGGTCAGAACACATACGCCACCCAAAATTCCACATACCATGGTGGAATGTCTACAACAGCACCTTAGCACAGGAGGCAAAAACAAACAACGCAGTGGAAGGATGGCATAATGCCTTTCAATCCACACTAGGCAGAACACCAGCTACCCGACACAAATTACTAGAAGCATGACAAAAAGAGCAAAGCTACCAAGAATTTATGTTTAAATGTTTTTATTAGGATTTTCAAGAAACTCACAACATACAGAGAGAGCATTAGAATAGACATTGTGCGTGGCCGGGCAGTCGGCAGATTGAATCGCAACCTGAGGGAGACTGCTAAAGGGATGATGCATATAAAATATCGCACTGACTCTCCCCCATGTGGAGGCCACGTCCCCAAAAGCATACTCTGTGTAAAACCAAAAACAGTAACACCCACCCCCACCCCGTCCGGTAGTTCTTGCGCCCTGAAAAGGCCACCATGTGGCTGGTGCTGCTATGTCGTGAGTAAGTTGCCTGCGCGAGCTAGGGAGGTCTCCATAGATCTGACAGCCGTAGCACCCGTAGGTATTTGGGCTGTGTGATCTCATTAAATTCATGCGATAGTAAGTGCAGGAAGGGGGCCCAAACCTCCTGGAAAGAAGTAGTAGAGTTATTCAGAGTGGCAGAAATGCGCTCCATGCCGAGGATATACCAGAGCCTGTGCAGCCACCCCGTGTGGTTTGGCAGAACAGGGGTGCCCCAGTGGGTCAGTATGGTTTGTAGTGCTGCCCCCAGTGCCATCCCCATTTGTCGTCCCCTCATGCTCCGGAGTGGGTACGTGATGGGATTTGGAAGCCCCAGGACCACGTACACCGGGAGCCTCGGGATCTGCATGTTAAAAAGCTCATCTACTGTATCAAGAATCTTGGTCCAGTAGGGGAGAGCAGTGGGCAGTCCCATAGGATATGGAGTAACGTACCCTCGCCGCCACAGCCCCTCCAGCAATCTGAACTCCTCTGGGGATTGCCCTGTGTAAGCGTACCGGGGTCAGGTACCAATAAGTGGCGATTTTCATGGCAGTTTCTATGCTAGCTACATTTCGACCTGTGTGCCTCGCCCTAAAATAGATCCCATCCCAGTCTTTCTGCGTAAGTGCGCCCCCAGCTCCCTCTCCCACCTTTTCCTACTCGGCGTGTCCTGAAGATGTGTGTTGTGCGTGTGCATTTCATATATGTTGGAGATCATACCCTTATCTGTGGTCTTGGTAATCAGCCACTTTTCAAACTTGGTCAGCAAGCGACCCCCGGCTGCCCTCATTTCTGGTTGGAGCACCCAGTGCCTTAGTTGCAGGTAGCGGAATCTTTCAGTTTCAGGAATCCCATAGTCTTGTTGCAGCTGAGTGAAGGGAATGATCCCGGAAATATCAAAGAGATGCCCTACTGAGCGACAGGGGGTGTCTTGCCATGCCGGGTATGTTTTGTCTGACCAGCCCGGCGTGAAATCGCTGTTCCCAAACAATGGGGTCAGAGGGGAGGGAAATGTGGTAAGTTTTCTGGGAACTGCCACCCCGTCCCATACCGACATCACCGATCTGGTGATGGGGGAGCGCATGAGTCCAGGTGGGCGCTGCGATTTCCGCAGAAAGGGAACCTTCCAGAGAGGTACTCCTGCAAGAGCCCTGTCCTGGAAGAGCCACCTCTTCTCTGACTCCGGCCTGGCCCATTCCACCAGGTACCACATCTGTGCGGCCTTAAAATACCCAAGGAGATCTGGTATCCCCAGCCCTCCCTGTTCCGGTCGTCTGTAACCCAGCGCTTTGCTCATGTGTGGTCGAGCTCCCGCCCAAATAAACCGATTGATGTCGCGTTGCAACGAGGTTATCGCCCCTGTGGGAGGTAGGGCTGGGAGCGTTTGAAAGAGAAAAAGTGCTTTGGGCAATAAGGACATCTTGATCGCTGCTATTCGACCAAAGAGGGAGAGCTGATGCTTGCTCCAGGTGCCCAGATCTTTTTTTGCCTGCTGTGCCAATCGTGAGTAGTTCAGGTGGACTGTTTGACTCACGGACTGCGCTAGTTCCAGCCCCAAATATGGAATAGAGTCTACCACTCGGATGCCACACGTGCCACCCTCCCGTAGTTTGAGCGAGGTCGATGCAGGGTTCAGATCTAGAATGAGCGATTTCCCCACATTAACTCGGAAGCCAGACACCTTACTGAATGTCTCCAGTTCCTCCACAAATGCCGGAAGCGAGACCCCAGGCTCCGCCAGTGCCGCTATCACATCGTCGGCATAGAGACTGATTGGATGAGTCTCTCCCCCGAATGGTATACCCCGTATGGTGCGGTTGTCGCGGACTCTCTGCGCGAGGGGCTCGATGTACAGGGCGAAGAGCAGAGGGGACAGCGGACACCCCTGTCGCGTTCCCCTCTGAATCGTGAAGGGTTGCGAGGTTAATCCATTCACCCTAATGTGGGCAGTAGGACCGGTATAACAGCAGCCCACCCATTCCGTGAATTTCTCCCCCAGGCCGAATTTCGCCATCGTGTGCCCTAAAAAGCGCCAGTCCACACGGTCAAACGCTTTTTCAGCATCTATCGTCAATAAGATCGCGTCTAAGTGCGTCTGATGGGCTTTATCAATGAGATGTAATATTCGTTTCGTGTTATCCCCGCATTGTCTGGATTGGATAAACCCAGCCTGTTCCGGTTCTATCAGGTTGAGCATGCATGGGCACAGCCGAGTAGCCAATATGCCAGTGAATATCTTAAAATCAACGTTAAGGAGTGATATTGGGCGGTATGAGCCACATTGCTGCCGATCCTTGCCTGGCTTTGGCAGGACCACTATGGCCGCCCCCAGCATCGTGGCGGGGATCGGAGTCTCCCCTCCAAAGGAATTGAACAGTCGCACCAGTAGTGGAGCCAGAACGTGACAGAATTTCTTGTAATAGAGGGCCGGAAACCCGTCGGGCCGGGAGATTTAAGCCCCTTAAGACGTGAGATCGCGGTAATGACTTCTTCGATGCGGATGGGGGCATCCAGCTGCGCCGCCTGGTCAGGTGTGAGTGCGGACATTTCGACAGATTGAAGATAATCTAGTGACGCCTGTTCTGTAGACTCGTCAGTGGAGTACAATTTCTGATAAAAGTCTCGGAAGGCCTTGGCAATGTCCTGATCCCCCGTTATTTCCTCTCGTCCAGTGCCACACAGCGAGGGCACTTGAGTTCGCTGCCTCTGAGCCCGTAGCCTAGCAGCTAAAAGGCGGCCTGTGCGGTTGCCCCCGACGTAGTAGGAGTGTTTCAATCTGACCGCTGCATACTCTGCCCTGTCGAGGTCCAGGCCTGCCAATTGCGCCCTAGCAGCTTTAAGTTGTCGCCACACCCGAGGTGCCCCAGTCCTGCTGTGGACCCGTTCAAGCTCCCGCACCTGGGCGGTCAGCGTTGCGCGAAGTTCCTTGCGCTCTTTGTTGTCCGCCGCCGCTATAGCTATCAACTCACCACGGACCACCGTTTTCAGTGCCTCCCAAAGGATCGGGGGAGTTATATCCGGCATGTCGTTGAGGGCCAGGTAGTCCTGGATACGTGTAGTGATTTGTTGCTCCACAGCCTGTCTGTGTAGCATCGTTCTCGGAGCCTCCACTGGCCTATTGGACGGGGGCCCGTAGTGAGCAACATGTTCACCACCACTGCCTCGTGGTCTGATAACGCAGCCGGTACGATGTTCACCGATCCCATCACCCCAGCGACCTCACGCGTGCCGAGAAGATAATCAATGCAGGCATAGGATTTGTGCGCATGTGAGAAGAAGGTGTATTGGTGGGAAGTCGGGTGTGCCTCCCTCCAGAGATCTACTAGACCCATTTCCCGCAGCCATTGTTTCCCATCTCTCGAGATTTCCCCGCTCGGTGAATATGTGGTTTGGGTTCTATCTTTGTTGGCATCCATCACCAGGTTCAAGTCGCCCCCAATGAGAGTCATGCGGTTCTGGGAGGCCAGTGCGTCGGCCAGAGCCTTCTTGAGGAAGATTTCCTGCCCGGAATTGGGGACATACATAGAACCAAGCACCATGGTATGAGGGCCGAACCGTATTGTGTAGACTAACAATCTCCCCTTTATTTCTGCCACCTTCTCGAGCACCACCCCTGGACAGCGCTTAGCAATAAGTATAGCAACCCCTGCCTTCTTCTCCCGGAAGAGGAAAAATATTGGTGCGGAAACGCCCTCGTTCGCATGCGATGTTGATCTCCGACTAGGAGGTGGGTCTCCTGTAGAAGACACACGTCTGCCTCTGCATGTTCCAAGTAGGACAGTATGGCCCTTCGTTTTACTGGGTTATTAAGTCCCTTGACGTTAAGAGTGAGGACTTTGACCTCCCTAGTGGCCATGATCCATGGAAGCCCTGCGCGCTGTTGTGTCCCCAGGAGTGTGTCCCCCGCCCGCCATGGTCCCCAGCTCATGAGGTGAGGACGAGCAATCAGGTGGGGGACCCAGGGTCCCAAAGGATGCGACTGCAGACCAGCCATGTATTCAGGTCTCCATCGTGACAGAGCTCAGGTGCACCTTTTGCGAAATCAAGCAAGCGAACTACCGGACAACCAACCCCCCCGAACCCTCCCTCAAGTTCCAACAACCCCCCTCCGCAGACAGCCATCTGCGCTGTCCCCGTTGCCCCCTCCTCCCAGGAACCCGCCCTGTCCCTCCCTAACCCCAACCAAAAAGTCCCAAAGTTCAGACAGTGTCCCGTGCCCATCATCCGAAGATGGGGGCATGTGGTGAACAAGAATCGGGGTGTACGTGTGGTCCAAGTAGCCCGAGCCCCCTGCCCCCAGGCCCCACCCCCAGCCCCTGCTATATCAATGCCACATTGTTCCCCCCCTGCGTACTCAAGAGGGTGTCGCGGGAGCAGTGTCCTTTAAAACCGCCTCCACTGCCGCTTGCCTCTCATGTGCCAGGGCTTCCTGGTCCGGGCGTATCTCCAAGCCTGGTGGGCGCTGTCGGCCCACTCATTGCCAGCCCTCCCCAGAGGACCGCTGTGTGCGCTTCGGGGAGCCCTCCGGACTCCGGGGCTCCAGGCCCAGGATCTTGCAGGAGTCTTGGAAAGATCGGAGCTGGTGTAGCTTGCCATTCCACTTGAATATCAGGCGAAAGGGATGTCCCCATGAGTATGCCACTCCCTGCTCCCTCAGGTGCGCGGTGACTTCTTTGAAGGCCCTTCTCCGTTGTAAGGTGATGGATGCCAGGTCTTGATAGAGGGCCACAGAGTGACCCTGGAACGTGAGTGTCGGTTTTGATCGAGCCGCTCGCAGTATGCGCTCCTTCAGGGGGAAGTCGGGGAGGAAGGCCAAGATATCTGGAGGAGGGGCGGGAGATCGCCTCTGCAAGCCCACTCGGTGCGCCCTGTTGATGCGGATTTCAAACTCCGACGGTTCGCCCAAGATGTCTCGGAAGAGATCCTGGAGATATTGGGCCACGTCCGCCCCCTCCGCCTTCGATGGAACCCCCCTGACTCAAATGTTATTCCGCCGTGAGCGGTTTTCTAGGTCCTCCGCGTGGGCCTGTAGGTCAAGCTGTTGGTCGCGAAGGCGGAGGACCTCTTGTTGAAGCTGCTCGAGTTCTTCCCCTTTGGTCAGCTCACGCTCCTCGATCGCCGCAACTCTTTCCCCAATCTCGTCGACGTCCCGGCGGATCTCCTTCACTTCGCCCGCGACTTCGCTCTTGAGCGATTGGAAATCTTCCCGCAGGACATTGAACAATGATTCCAAAAAGGAGCGGGTGATCGGGACATCCCGGCCCTCCGCGCCCCCGGGAATCGTCGAAGCCGGGGGCGTGCTGCCGTTTCGGTCCCCAGCCGGGGCCCCCTTGAGCAGCATCTCTTTCAGGGACCTCTCCCCTTTCCTTCGAGCTGAAGCCATCGTGGGGGCGCTCACCATAGAGTGACTCAATGTGGCTCCTGTCTTGTGCTGGGGCGTGTGGGTGATGCCCCTAGTAGTAGATGTCGGCGGGGAGAGGGCCACTTGTCAATAGTCCTCCAGGTTAGTGTCCATTGGCCTCCTCTCGTGCACTACCACCACGCGTGCTGGGGCATCTAATGGAGCTCCGGCCGGGATGGCACTCCGGGAAGTGTCCGGTGGTCTTTGGGGTCTCAGATGACTCACCAACCGCCCAGTCAGGAAGTGGGAATGCCGGGCCTGAAGTTGCGTCTCGGCCCCTCCGCAAACCGCCCCTCGATGTCCTCTGCCCGCAGCTGTTCAGATGGGGCCGGGGCCCTCTGACTCCTCTCCACTGCCTCAGCTACCAGCAGCGTGCGGGCGCCAAAGCTAACGATTCTCAGGGCCGCCGTCTGTGGGACAGGGAGATGTGGCTCCCCTTAGCTGGCAAACTGCTCCCAGGCACGCCCGCACGAGGGCTTATCTATGTGCCGCCGCAGGCCTCCCTTGTAAGGGCACCTCTTAGAGCTCCGGTGGCGTGGGCAGGCGCGGGTCCGTCGGCAGTGTCCAGCACCCCGGGGCCTCCACCGCCCCCGTCGCTAATGGAAGCGTGGCCGCCCGCCTCTCAGTCGTTCTCAGCTTGCACGCCCCAGGCTCCCTCCGGCGGATATGCTGATGGGCCGCGCCGCGCGGCTGGAAGGGCTGACAGGGCGGTGAGGTGTCTTCAGCTTCTGGTCCCGGGGCCTAGCTCTTACCTCCTTCACTGAGGTCTGTCAGGGACTCGCGCTCCACAGGCCTCAAGGCCGCGCTCTTGGTTGATGGGAGGTCCCGGGCGCAGGCCCCCGTGACTCCGCTCCACTGCACGCCGCCGCCCCCGCAGGCGTCTCCGCTGCCCCTGCGGTCACTCACAGGTATGTCGGGCGTTGCTCTCGACCTCCGCCTCTCCTCCGCTGCCGACGCCACTCAGCGCGCTCGGCTGCTGTGTTGCATCGCCGGTCCGGACGCCATTGTCGTCGCTGCCTGCAGGTCCGTTTGGCGCCGCTCAGTGAGGTACAGCGATAGCCAGCGCCCTCGGGATTGCCGCTATACGGCGTCGGGGTGTACCCCCTGGAGGCTGCTCAGCTTTAGGGGGGAATTGCAAATGTCGAAGGCCGGTTACAAGGGCCGGAGACGAGGAGCTCTCGGGCTATGCGACCATTTAGATTGCCATCTTGGCCACGCCCCACTACCAAGAATTTAGACTAGAACAATCTGTTACAGAAATCTGTTCTAAACTAACCAAACAAACAAGAAAAATGCATGAACATCTACAATCAAAGTAAGACTATTTATAAACAACAAAAGACTAGACTACTTAGAAGTAATAACCAAATCTATCCTCTAAACAACATGTAAAATCTACCAGGCATCTAATAAAACAAAACATAATACATCAAAGTAATTTAAACATATTTTTTTTTAAACTAGTAAAATATTATTATGTCAGTGAAAAAGAATTCTAAATGTTGCATTAGTCACTGAGATAATAAAAATATAAGGACTATTATTTAAAAAAAAAAAATATTTCACATAGTTCAACAAAACAACAGTAAATATCTTAGCAAACATAATTATAAATATATAACATTTCTCACCCACAGTAAATTAATAAAATTAACTTATGATTTTGTTGCTGCAGATCTCTGTCCAAATCCGCACAGTTCCAAAAACTAATCCACCAAAAAGTTGTTTAAATTATAGTAAAAAGCTCCCCAAAAAATGCAAAAAGGCAGTTTACAAAATAACAATCCCTCAAGGCAATCTACAGTCTGTAGGTTCCATAAAAAAAAAATATATATTTTTTAAAAAAAGAACCGCTCCAGGAAACCTGAAAAACTAGTAAATCTTTATCTAAAAAAATAGTTTATAATAAACTAATTCAGATAACCTTAAAAAAACAGGGCTTCTGACTTACCATAAAACCGTCCAGGAAAATGAAAGCTGCAAAAAATAAACAAAACACTCTCCTGCGCAAAACAGTACAATCCCAAAAATATACATGGAACATTAGTCTACACAAAACTAGTCATCAATAGATACACTACACATAACTTACATGAAAAAATACTTTAATTACTACAGCACATAATATACCTATGCAACCCCAAAAAGCATTAAAAAAAAGCACTATAACACTCAATAAACTCACCAATAACACCACACCTATCATTTACACAACTGTCCTACCTGCACCCACCTTAGAAGTACCTTACAAATCCAGCATACCTTAGAAAGACCTTAAAAATGGATAGAAATTAACTTACGTTTACCGATGAAGAGCAGCACCCAACCATGACTTCTTTCCTCTACGAACAATCCAAAAATAACACCAATTGACTACAAAATAGAGGGGCCGATTATAATGGCGGAAGGCCTGCCACCGCCAGCCGTGCGGTGGCGGGCCCTCCGCCATCTGACTGGCAATTTCCCCTCGCCACATTACAATGGCGGGGTGAATCGTTCCGCAAGCGTGGCGGGCGCAAAGACCGCCCACCACGCTTCCGCCACAGGCAATCGTTACGATTGCCTGGTGGAGCGGACAGATGGAGGTGAATGGTGGCTGTGCCTAGCAGGCACCGTCCACCAGATCACAATGCTGGCCTCAGCCAGCCTTTCCATGGCGGGGAAACCGCCATGGAAAGGCTGGCAGAGAATGGATTTGGGGGCCCGTTGCGGGCCCCCTCTGTGTGGGGGGAGGGTGGTGGTGCACTGGGGGGGTACCCATGGTACCCCCCTGAATTTCACTGCACAAAGTGGCAGGCAACGCGTGGTGCCTGTCACATAGTGCAGGGAAATGCACTACGTGTCATTTTCGCATTGCAAACGGTGCTGCAGCCAGCAGCAACGTCCGCAATGTTAAGGGCCCTGGATGCGCCCGCCATAGTGTCGGGCGCATCGTCATGAGCTTAGCTGGACCGCCGTCTTACCGGCGGCCGGTCCCAAGCACCGCAACGATGGCGGGCGGACTCAGGTCCGCCCGCCATCGTAATCGGCCCCAGAGTTAGCAGTAGAAAAAAATGGCCGCCTAGAAAAAGTAAAAAAAGACTACCCCCCCTCAGGAATAAATAGGAAAAATGTATATTAAAATTTTAAAAAATGTTAAAAAATCTAACGCATGTACAACAAAGTTTCAAAAATTAATACAAAAATTGTAAAATATATATTGAATAATATTATAACTTATATAAATTATTTAATATGCATTAGAAATATGTATGTTAAGTAACAGTATAACATGTATGTAAAACATGTTTGTAAATTTTTACAAAACTGCACAATGTTTAAAAAAATATGAAAATGTATTTTACTGAAAAGGTATTTATACACATTTTCCTGTATTTGTTTAACAACTATTTAAGAATGTGTTATATATTAAATAATATTATAATATATAGGACATTATTTAATATATATTAAAAATATTTATGTTAGTTAACAGTATAGAAATGTATGTAAAATATGTTTGTGAAAAATTGTTAAAAATGTACAATGTTTAAAAGAATTGAGAAATTTATATTACTGAAAATGTATTCATAAACATTTGTTCTGTATTTGTTTAACAACTAACAAAAATGTTATATATTAAAGAAAAAAGATATTTTTCTAATAAATATATATCAAAAATTTTAAAAGTTTCAAAAACAATTTTGTCTTCAAAATAAACATAATTTGAAATTATATGTGTAGTGTTTTCTTCTAATACTTATTAATGTTAAAATAATAATGAATTGCAAACGCTAAGGGCCCGATTCTGATGCGGTTTGGAAAGCTTCCTGACCGAATGGGTTTCAATCAATCAATCATGTCACTTATAAAGCGCACTACATACCCGCGAGGGTCTCAAGGCGCTGGGGGAAGAGGGGGTTGGTGCTGCTACTGATCGAAGAGCCAGGTCTTGAGGAGTCTTCTGAAGGCCAGTAGGTCTTGGGTCTGTCGGAGGTTGGTGGGGAGGGTGTTCCAGGTCTTGGCGGCGAGGTGGGAGAAGGATCTGCCGCCGGCGGTCGTTTTCCGGATGCGGGGGACTGTGGCGAGGGCGAGGCTGGTCGAGCGGAGCTGGCGGGTGGGGGTGTAGAAGCTGAGTCGTCTGTTGAGGTAGGCTGGTCCGGAGTTGTGGAGTGCTTTGTGTGCGTGGGTGAGGAGCTTGAAGGTTATCCTCTTGTTGACAGGGAGCCAGTGCAGGTCTCTCAGGTGGGGTGTGATGTGGCTGCATCAGGGGATGTCGAGGATAAGACGTGCAGAGGCGTTCTGGATGCGTTGCAGCCGTCTCAGGAGCTTAGCCGTCATTCCTGCGTAGAGGGCGTTTCCGTAGTCCAGCCTGCTGGTGACGAGGGCCTGGGTGACTGTTTTTCTTGTTTCGGTGGGGATCCACTTGAAGATCCTGCGGAGCATTCGGAGGATGTTGAAGCAGGATGAGGAAACGGCGTTGACCTGCTTAGTCATGGAGAGGGTGGGGTCGAGGATGACCCCTAGGTTGCGTGCGTGGTCGGTGGGTGGCGGGGCTGTTCCCAGTGATGTTGGCCACCAGGAGTCGTCCCAGGCTGAAGGGTTGGAACCAAGGATGAGGACCTCCGTCTTGTCCGAGTTCAGCTTCAGGCGGCTGGTCCTCATCCATTCGGCGACGGCCTTCATTCCTTCGTGGAGGTGGGCTTTGGCGGTGTGAGGGTCTTTGGTGAGGGAGAGGATCAGCTGGGTGTCGTCGGCGTAGGAGATGATGTTGAGGTTGTGCTGTCGGGCGACGTGGGCGAGGGGTGCCATGTAGATGTTGAACAGCGTTGGGCTGAGGGAGGAGCCTTGGGGTACGCCGCAGATGATCTTGGTGGCCTTGGATCGGAAGGGGGCGAGGCGGACGCTTTGTGTTCTGCCGGAAAGGAAGGATGTGGTCCAGTCCAGGACCTTCTCTTGGATCCCGGCGTCGTGAAGGCGTGTTCGTAGTGTGTGGTGGCAGACCGTGTCGAAGGCGGCTGATAGGTCCAGGAGGATGAGGGCTGCTGTTTCTCCGTTGTCTAGCAGGGTCCTGATGTCATCGGTGGCGGCGATGAGGGCGGTTTCGGTGCTGTGGTTGCTGCGGAAGCCGGACTGGGAAGGGTCCAGGATGTTGTTCTCCTCGAGGTAGCGGGTCAGTTGTTTGTTGACGATTTTCTCGGTGACCTTCGCGGGGAACGGGAGCAGAGAGATGGGTCGGAAGTTCTTGAGGTCCTTGGGGTCTGCCTTGGGTTTCTTGAGTAAGGCGGTGATCTCGGCGTGCTTCCAGCTTTCCGGGAAGGTTGCTGTCTCGAAGGAGATGTTGATTATTTTCCGGAGATGGGGCGCGATGGCTGTACTGGCTTTGTTGAAGATGTGGTGAGGGCACGGGTCTAGCGGTGAACCGGAGTGGATGGTGTTCATGATCTCGCTGGTGTCCTCGTCATTGATGTTGGTCCAGGAGAGCAGGCGGTTGGTGGTTGTGGGGGCAGTGGTCTCGGTGGTTGCCGGGGCGGTCATGGTGTTGAAGCTGTCGTGGATGTCGGCGATTTTGCGGTGGAAGAAGGTGGCCAGTGAGTCGCACAGGTCTCGCGACGGCTGGATGTCGTTGGTGTTGGAGCTGGGGTTGGAGAGTTCCTTCACGATGTTGAAGAGATCTTTGCTGTTGTGTGCGTTGTTGTCTAGGCGGTCTTTGAGTGAGGCCCTTTTGGCGGATCCGATGAGGTGATGGTGACTGCGGGTGGCGCTCTTGTGGGCGGCGTAGCTGTCCGCTGTCCGTTCGTGGAGCCAGATCTTCTCCAGTTTTCGGCATGTTCGTTTGGAGGCCTGGAGGTCTTTGGTGAACCAGGTGGCTTTCTTGCTGATGTGGCTGTTGGGCGGATTCTTGAGCGGGGCGAGGGTGTTGGCGCAGTCGTCGATCCACTGTCTGAGGTTGCGGGCGGCGGTGTCGGGGTCGGAGGGTTCGGCGGGTGGGCTCAGGGCGAGGGTTGTGGTTAGCTGGTCTTCCGTGACTCTGCTCCAGCAGCGGCGAGGCATTTGTTCGGTGCGGTGGTGCGTGGTGGGCTTCCTGTAGGTGAAGTGGATGCAGTGGTGGTCAGTCCAGTGGGGTTCGGAGGTGTGGTTGAAGGAGACGTGTGGGCTTGCGGAAAAGATGGAGTCGAGAGTGTGGCCGGCGGCGTGGGTGGGTGTAGTCACGAGCTGTCTGAGTCCGAGGGTGGCGAGGTTGTCGATCAGGGTGGTGGAGTTGGTGTCCTTGTTGTTCTCGAGGTGGAAGTTCAGGTCCCCGAGGAGGATGTAGTCCGTGGAGGCGATGGCGTGTGTGCTGACGAAGTCAGCGATGGAATCGCTGAACTGTGGTCGGGGTCCGGGGGTCTGTAGATGAGGGTTCCTCTGAGGGTGGTGTTGGGATCGGTGTGGATCTGGAAGTGCATGTGTTCGGCGGTGCTGAGGGTGTCGTCGGTGTTGGTTGAGACTCTGAGGGTGTTCCTGTGGACGATGGCGATGCCTCCTCCGACTCCGTTGGTGCGGTCCCTGCGGGTGATCTTGTATGCGTCCGGGATGGCAATGGCGATGTCGGGGGCTGAAGCGGGATTCAGCCAGGTCTCCGTCAGGAATGCGACGTCTGGGGAGGTTGAGTCGAGAAGGTCCCAGAGTTCGATGGCGTGTTTGCGGGCGGAGCGGGTGTTGAGGAGGATGCATCTGAGGTAGTTGGGTTCTTTCCTGGGCGGTGGTTTGGCGGGGCGGGTGCTGGCGAAGCTGCAGTTCCGGCAGGTGAAGGGCCCTTGGGTGCGCTTCGGGGTGGCCTGGTAGCAGGCGTGATCTTTTCCGGGGTTGAGTGCGTGGAGGGTGCTGGTGTCGTATCGGTGTCTGTTGATGTGGCGGGTGCGGGGGATGCCCGGACCAGGGGGTCTGGCGCTGGGCACGGTCACGGCGCGGACGGGCGCAGACGGGCTTGCCTTAGGCGCACATTCGGCGCGCCAGCGGCGCGCCCGCTGCGCACGTCCGCTGCGTGGCCGCACAGCGGCTGCCATAAATGGGGAGGTGGGAGGGAGGAGCAGGGAATGGGGCAGCGAATGGGCAGTGAGGGAGCGGGGCCGCAGGGGCGCAGCGGCGGGAAACAGGCACAGAAGGGAAAACGAGCACAATCAGGGCACAGAAAGGAAAAAAACTAGCACAATGAGGGGCAGCAAGGGGGCACAGAAAGGAAAAACGAGCACAATCAGGGGCAGCAAGGGGGCACAGAAAGGAAAAAACTAGCACAATCAGGGGCAGCAAGGGGGCACAGAAAGGAAAAACGAGCACAATCAGGGGCAGCAAGGGGGCACAGAAAGGAAAAACGAGCACAATCAGGGGCAGCAAAGGGGGCACAGAAAGGAAAAAACGAGCACAATCAGGGGCAGCAAGGGGGCACAGAAAGGAAAAACGAGCACAATCAGGGGCAGCAAGGGGGGCACAGAAGGAAAAACGAGCACAATCAGGGGCAGCAAGGGGGCACAGAAAGGAAAAGCGAGCACAATCAGGGGCAGCAAGGGGGGCACAGAAGGAAAAACGAGCACAATCAGGGGCAGCAAGGGGGCACAGAAAGGAAAAACGAGCACAATCAGGGGCAGCAAGGGGGCACAGAAAGGAAAACGAGCACAATCAGGGGCAGCAAGGGGGCACAGAAAGGAAAAAGCGAGCACAATCAGGGGCAGCAAGGGGGCACAGAAAGGAAAAACGAGCACAATCAGGGGCAGCAAGGGGGGCACAGAAGGAAAAACAGAGCACAATCAGGGGCAGCAAGGGGGCACAGAAAGGAAAAACGAGCACAATCAGGGGCAGCAAGGGGGGCACAGAAGGAAAAACGAGCACAATCAGGGGCAGCAAGGGGGCACAGAAAGGAAAAACGAGCACAATCAGGGGCAGCAAGGGGGGCACAGAAAAGGAAAAACGAGCACAATCAGGGGCAGCAAGGGGGGCACAGAAAGGAAAAAAACGAGCACAATCAGGGGGCAGCAAGGGGGCACAGAAGGAAAAAACAGAGCACAATCAGGGGCAGCAAGGGGGCACAGAAAGGAAAAGCGAGCACAATCAGGGGCAGCAGCAGGGCACACAGACGGAGCTGTGTGGTGGGGGAGCGACCTACCAGTCAAGGTCAGGGGTCGCTCTCTTCACCACGCAGCGGCCGCCATAAATGGGGAGGTGGGAGGGAGGAGCAGGGAATGGGGCAGTGAGGGGGCGGGGCCACAGGCGCAGCGGCGGGAAACAGGCACAGAAGGGAAACGAGCACAATCAGGGCATCAAGGGGGCACAGAAAGGAAAAAAACTAGCACAATGAGGGGCAGCAAGGGGGCACAGAAAGGAAAAACGAGCACAATCAGGGGCAGCAAGGGGGGCACAGAAAGGAAAAATTAGCACAATCAGGGGCAGCAAGGGGGCACAGAAAGGAAAAACGAGCACAATCAGGGGCAGCAAGGGGGCACAGAAAGGAAAAACGAGCACAATCAGGGGCAGCAAGGGGGGCACAGAAAGGAAAAAACGAGCACAATCAGGGGCAGCAAGGGGGCACAGAAAGGAAAAACGAGCACAATCAGGGGCAGCAAGGGGGCACAGAAGGAAAAAATGAGCACAATCAGGGGCAGCAAGGGGGCACAGAAAGGAAAAACGAGCACAATCAGGGGCAGCAAGGGGGCACAGAAGGAAAAACGAGCACAATCAGGGGCAGCAAGGGGGCACAGAAAGGAAAAACGAGCACAATCAGGGGCAGCAAGGGGGCACAGAAAGGAAAAACGAGCACAATCAGGGGCAGCAAGGGGGCACAGAAAGGAAAAACGAGCACAATCAGGGGCAGCAAGGGGGCACAGAAAGGAAAAACGAGCACAATCAGGGGCAGCAAGGGGGGCACAGAAGGAAAAAACGAGGCACAATCAGGGGCAGCAAGGGGGCACAGAAAGGAAAAACAGAGCACAATCAGGGGCAGCAAGGGGGCACAGAAGGAAAAAAACGAGCACAATCAGGGGCAGCAAGGGGGCACAGAAAGGAAAAACGAGCACAATCAGGGGCAGCAAGGGGGGCACAGAAAGGAAAAACGAACACAATCAGGGGCAGCAAGGGGGCACAGAAAGGAAAAAAACGAGCACAATCAGGGGCAGCAAGGGGGGCACAGAAGGGAAAAAACGAGCACAATCAGGGGCAGCAAGGGGGCACAGAAAGGAAAAGCGAGCACAATCAGGGGCAGCAGCAGCAGGGCACACAGACGGAGCTGTGTGGTGGGGGAGCGACCTACCAGTCAAGGTCAGGGATCGGGAGAGTCCAACCAACCGAGTACAATGCATCCAGATGCTTCCAGATACGATTTGGTTGGACTCCCATTGACTTCAATGGGAGCCTTTGTTCCGACCAAATGCATAGGCTCCCATTGAAGAAAGGGGTGGCTGGTGGAAATCGGGCACCCTTTGGCAGGCACCCCCTGGTGCCTGCCACACTGTGCATGGCTGGTAAGGGGGGACCCATGGGTACCCCCACGGGCCAGATTGGGAAGGCTCTGGGTACAGGGGGGCCCACTACGGGCCCCCAAAGTCTGATTCCAACTGCTGATTCGAGTCAGACGGCACGATTCAGAAAGGCTGTCCAAATCCAGCATCGTACGCGGTCGTTTGGAAACTCGGGCCGTAGAGAAGTACGATTCTGCTCCGTATGGCTAGGTCATTCCAAATGCCGTCGGGTTGGGATTGGGATATTCCTAACACCTAACTCGCATCATACTCGGTCAGTTGGAAACCTTTCCTCGTCGGTAGGAAAGACACGTTCCTGATCCGATTTGGAAAGAGCAAATCCTGTTAGGAGGCCTTCCTAACCGCATCAGAATCAGGCCCTAAGTTTTTCTACCATGCCAATGCGAGAACTACTTTTACAAATTACTGAACACTACAAACGTAACACATACTACTCCCATTTCAAAACAAAGTAAACACATATCTATTGCACCAAATACTTACAATTCTCTATTTCCAATACAATACAACTTACCTCAAAGAGGGTTTTGGACACTAAAAGGGTTAAAAATGCTATTCCCACTCCAAGATAAAATAACTTACAGAAGGTGTTGGACACTAAAGGGGTAACATTTACTATTCCCACTCCAATATTGCTTAACACATGGAAGGTGCTGGACACTAAAGAGGCAACATCAACCATTTCTACTGCAGTAAAACTTCCCAGGGAAGGTTTTGGACACTAGAAGGGTAAAATATACAATTCCCACTCCAAGATAAAATAAGTCAGAAAAAGTGTTGGAAACTAAAGGGGCAACAATTACTTTCCCCACTCCAATATAACTTGACAAAGGAAAGGTGCTGAACACTAAAGAGGTAATATCAACCATTCCCACTGCAACAACACTTTTCTAAGGGAAGGTTTTGGACACCAAAAGGCTTAAATATACTATTCCCACTCCAAGATAAAATAACTCAGGGAAAATGTTGGACACTAAAGGGGCCACATTTACTATTCACACTCCAAACTAACAACACAGGGAAGGTTTTGAACACTAAGGGGCCGATTCTGATGCGGGTTGGAAAAGCTTCCCGACCGAATCGGTTGGGAAATGGTGTCCGACCCACTCGGATCGGGAAAGTCCGACCGGCGGAGTAGGATGCATCCGGATGCTTCCAGATACGATTTGGTTGAACTCCCATTGACTTCAATGGGAACATTTGTTCCTAACCGCATCAGAATTGGGCCCTCGGTCGGGAAGACACGTTCCCGATCCGATTTGGAAGGAGCAAATGCCGTTAGGAGGCCTTCCTAACCGCATCAGAATCAGGCCCTCGGTCGGGAAGCTTTTCCAACCCGCATCAGAATCGGGCCCTAAGGGCCTGATTACGCCGTACTTGCGGTGGAGTGGTGTAAACCTCCACACTGGCAGTCCGACCGCCTCATTTTGAGTGCAGCGGTCCCACCTCCACAAGACTGCCGCAACTGCTGAGGATCCACGATCCTTGGTGGTGACGTAGCGGTCAGAGGCTCCAATATGCAGCAGCAGCACCACCAAGCATATGTGGAGTTTCCTCATCGCCACAGTTTTCATGGCGGTGAGGCTCAGAAAAGGTTATGGACGCTAAAAGGGTTAAATATCCTATCCCCACTCCAAGATAAAATAACTCAGGGAAGGTGTTGGGCACTAAAGGGGCAACAATTACTATTGCCACTTCAATATAACACTAAAGAGCCAACATTTTCTATTCCCTCTGCAATTAAACTTATCTCAAGAAGGTTTTGGACACTAAAAGGGTTAAAGATACTATTCCCACTCCAAGATGAAATAACTCCGGGAAGGTGTTGGACACTAAAGGAGCAACATTTACTATTCCCACTCCAATGTAACTGAACACAGGGAAGGTGCTGGACACTAAAGAGGCAAAATTACCAGTCCCACAGCAAAAAAACTTATCTCAGGGAAGGTTTTAAACACTAAAATGTTTAAATATACTGTTCCCACTCCAAGATAAAGTAACTCAGGGAAGCTGTTGGACGCTAGAAGGGCAACATTTACTTTTCCCACTCCAATATAACTTAACACAGGGAATGTGATGGACACTAAAGAGGCAACATCAACCATTTCCATTGCAATACAACTTACCTCATGGAAGGTTTCGGACACTAAAATGGTTAAATATACTATTCCCACTTCAAGATAAAATAGCTCAGGGAAGGTGATGGACAATAAAGGGGCAACATTTACTATTCCCACTCCAGTATAACTTAACACAGGATAGCTGCTGGACACTAAGGCTTCGATTATGAGTCTGGCAGTCCACGGTCCACCAGACTGGCGGGGGCGGCGCGGCGATGGCGGTCTCCTGACTGCCCTCTTAACTGTTGGGCGGTGGGACCGCCACAGCCCGCTGCAGCCGCCAGGAACCGCTGTTCCCTGGCAGTGTTGTGGCAGTCAGGAGGCCTCAATATGCTTGGCAGGACCACCATGGTCCCTCCGAGCATATTGCGAGTTTTGCCTACGCCGGCGGTGTCATGTAGGTTCCTCCTCCATGAACACCATGGCGGAGAAGAAAGACAGGAGGCCCTGCCGGGCCCCCTGTGCCTTCTCCGCATGGGGATGCATGCAAGGGGGCACAACATGAGCCCTCCTTGTGTGCATGCACCCCAGTTCCCACATGGGATGGACTTTTCAGTCCATGCTGTGCTGGAACTGTTTTTGGCATTCCCATTTCTTGGCAGACCCTGCACCGCACTGCCAAAGTCGCAATCGGGCACTAAAAAAGCAACATTGTCCATTCCCACTACAACTTAACTTATAAAAATAAAATTGTTGGACACCACATTCTCAAAAATGACAATACCCCACTACTACAAAAGAAAAAACCCAAAATACAGCTCACGATAAAGGTAACATTTACTAAAACTATCACAATATCAACAAGCTATGTAAACATCTTCAAATAAACATATTTATTACAAATTAAATGAAAACTCATCATTTTAAATGTTAATACCCTACAACTTTTTAAATATATTTCATACAAAATTTAATAAAATGTTTATAGATGGACATATTGCACACAGTACAATATTTGAAATCATAAACACAATTTAATAACAAATATTCATAATTATCAATAATGTAGTTGTAATTTTTGGGGTAAACATATAATTTATTTTTTATTTTTATTTATTAAACTTACGTGGAAAATAGCAGTGTCTTAATATTATTTTTAATATTTTTTCTATTTATAAAATCAAATATTAAAATATTTGCATAATTGCTTTCTACCTAAGTACTATTTTTTCAAATTTACTATAATATTAAAAATTCACGTTTTCCATTTTACAACATTTAAAAACAATTTTATTATAATTTTTTTTAAATGCAACATTTTTAAAAAGAATAATTACTTTTTTTAGAAAGTAAAATTATTAATTTCTTATCAAATATCACATAACACCATTTCCTAGAAAATATATTTTTTATAAATAGCTAATTTCTGAAATTTTGTTTTAAATGTTACATTTTTATTAAAAAATAAATTTAAAATTAAAATACTAAAACATGTATTTATATTACTTTCATTTAAAAAAATCCACACACTTATCCAATATCAATTCTACAACTCACTTCAAAAAAGTGTTTTATTTGATTTATTAAATTTATTAAATACACATCCAAAAATAAGCACTTAGGGCCTGATTATGAGTTTGGTGATCTTCCTGTGGGCCAACACACCAGCACCCTGCAGGAAGACCGTGAAACCCGTAGTCAGACCGCCCACCGGATTACAAGTTAATCGTGGGCAGGCAGTTGGTGCTGTGGCGGTGTTATAGCAGGGCGTATCTAAGGCTCATAGGTGTGTCTTAGACATGCACCGCAGTGAGACCGCGTAGCCCGTTCCTGCATGATATGGAATGCACAATGTTGTGCATTTCATAGCATGCAGGAACTTGGGGGCAAATGTACAGGGGGGTACAACATGTGCACCCCGTCATGCACCCCCTGGCCGAGAAGCGAAAGGGGGCCCTGTTAGGGCCTCCTTAGTTTCCTCACCACCACCCTTTTTATGGCGTGCTCACTGCCATGAAAAGGAAGGAGCTGCGGAAGCTCATAATATGCTTGGCAGTATCGCAGCGGCATCGCCAACATATTACTTACTCAGACCGCTGGGCCACTGCCGCTGGATCACCGAACCCCCGCAGTTGCAGCGGTTCTGTGGCAGTCCAACCACCTAAGTCGTAATACAGTGGGTGGACCACCACCAGGAGTTTCGTCGGCCCTGTGGGCCGCCAAACTCGTAATTAGGCCATAATACAATTTTTTTCAAAATACTCCCACCCTTATCCCTTATAAACCCTACATGCCGCTCCAATTCTTTTTTTTACGCATACAATTTAAAAATAAATATTACAATATATACACTAATACATTATTTTTAAAATACATCCTACCCTTATCCCCAACAGCCCGCTCCTAAAAAATATAACTTTACTATATAAAAAAGAAATTAAATTGCAAATAAATTCTAAAAAAAAATCAAAAATAATTATAAACAATTACTATACATAAAAGAATATAAAAACAAAAATACAATATATATCAGACTATGGGGCCGATTACGATGTCGTTTGGAAACTGTCCCAAAATAATTAGTTCCGGAATAGTTTCCGAACAAATCAGGTCCTGTGAGTCCGGACGACCGATTACGATGCCTACCAACATTGTTCGGTCGGACTCGAATTGACTTCAATGGGAGCCTGTGTTCCGAATGCGAACACAGGCACCCATTGAGAAAAGGGGTGGTTGGGGAAAACCTTGCACCATGTGGCGGGCACCCCAATGACCGATTCCAAAAGCTGTTTCGTCTCGGGCAAACCGAATCGGAACGGCTGTCCAAATTGGTCATCGTGATCACTCGTCCGGAACCCAGGTCCATAGAGCTGTACAAATCGGCTCTGAAAGACTCGGGCTGCCCAGATGCCTTTCGGAACTGATTCGGTCTGCTCGAACGGGTTCTGGGCATCGTAATCTGTCGTTGGGAAAACTGTATGATTCAGTAGGAAACAATACCGAATCCCATCCCGAGCCCTTCCTAACGACATCGTAATCAGGCCCTATGTATGACTAAAAACGGTATTACTAACAACGATATTAACTACATCGATATCAAATACATTGATATTAAATACAACATCTAAAATCGATATTTTAAAGACAACTATATTTATGTGTAACTATATTCTTGACACAATATTTAAGTTACATGATATTTTTATTTCGATATTTTGTCTGAGCACCCTGGAAGAGATCAAGGGGCTCCTGCCTGGTGGAGAGTGAGGCCTGCCTTTATTTGTACTGAAAGAGGGGGCACACCGGGAACCCTCACAGGTATGGAGTCTTATGAGCTCGCAGAAAGTCAGTTGCTGTTTTCAGAGATTTTCTCTTAGCCAGGGTCTGATTGGACTCATCTTGAAAGAGTGCCAGGGTGGACCCATGGAAGACTATCGGCTCTTTCTGTCTAGCCACTCTCATTTAGGTCTGGGCGGAGTTCGCAGAGTTTCACTTTGCAGATGACTGCTGAGTTACCAAAAAACTCAGCAAAATTCTGTGGGGTTCAGCGAGCGGGCAGATTATTGCTCAGCCACCCCTTTCTCAGAACTATTACTCTATCAGGGCGCATTATGCCACTGACAGCTTCTGGCCATCCAGATTTTGCTTTGCACATATTATCTGCATTGTGCTAGAAGGCGAGGCCTTGGTAAACACTGCCACATTCTCAGCATATTTCGGGCCTGTCTCTCCCGCGGATTCACTCCATAAATAGCACCACAATTGTACAGCACATGGACTAAGAAGGCCTTACTGTGCCAAAAGGTGCAAGAGAGGGCCAGAAGGCCTTGATTCTTTCTCAAAATAAGCAGCACCGGAGCAGCATGGCCCCACACAACACCCTAACCCACTGAAACAGAAACCGGTTATTATTTTTAAAAATATGGGAACCCTCAGCTCCCTCGCTGGTAGCCATGGTCACGCAAAATGAGATTTTTATTTTTCCTCTCTGAGTAGGAAAATCCTGCAGTTGATTACAGAGTTGGGATAAAACAGTTTAATTGATTGTCGTTAGAAATGCAGCACACTCGAGCAGCGAGTTATTACACAGCCAGCAGCTCTCTGTAAAAGAGTGCAAATTGACAACCATACACCCCTCACCCACATAAAAAAAATCCTGGTCTGACGCTGTTCGGTTCTACTTACTCGTACCAGTACTCTCTGATCCACACCCGGGCAAGAACCCCATAAGGCCTCTAATATAGGGATATAGGGACACCGACCTACATCACTGGGGACTTCATACACCTTGATTCAAGGCACTCTGGGGTCGATTCCGATTCGGGCCGGAAATCTCTCCGACCGAGCCGGACTTGGAGAGATTTCCGACCGAATCGGACCCGTGCAGTCCGACCGAACGAGTCCGATGCATTCGTATGCCACCGGACACGAGTCGGTCGGACTCCCATTGAACTCAATGGGAGCCGGTCGTACAACGCGTACGCGGGCTCCCATTGCCTCAATGGGTGCGAGGCGGACAAGGGCGCCCCTACAGTGAGTACGCCGCGAGCGCCGCGGCGTGCACGCACAGGTAGGGGGACCCATGGGTCCCCCCTGTGTGCGCCTCGCACGGGTACGCGTACAGGGGGTCCGACACGGACCCCCAAAGTACGGCTCCGACAGCGAGTTCGAGTTGGACGGCGCGAGTCGGTCGGAGCGGTCGAGGTGCGCATCGTACTTACCCGGCCGGAAAACGTCTCCATTGCGCGGTGCGAATCGGGTCCCGAGCGAGTCGGTCGGAGCGGTACGATCCGGGTACGAGTCGGTCGGAGCGGTCGGGTCGCCCGGACGAGTCGGTCGGCGGAGTCGCATCGTACTCGCTCGGCCGGACCCGCGTACGATTCGGTCGGGAAAAAGGGCTCCGAATCGGATCCGGTAAAGCCGAATCCTATTCGGAGCCCTACCGGCCGAGATCGGAATCGGCCCCTCTGTGTCAACACTCTCTCCTAACCTGCAGCCCTTGGAGTGATACATTGCTCACAAATCGCAGTGCTCTGCTGCCGCAGTCCTCACCTGCTTGATATATATTTTCCCATTTTCCGCGGAAGTCCCCCACCACCCTGCTCGGGTTAAATTGTAGTTCTGCCTCTGGTTACCTGCAAGGAGCGATATGAGGCACTTTCCTCAGCGCGCGCAAATACCACAGACACATCATTTTCGGACTACTAAGGTGGGAGCCATATATGTTACGTTAGCTGACGTTTTTAAATCTCTAACCTCTTAGAATTACAAACTCATGTTAAAATATTCCCAATCATTAAGGGCATAGTACAGAGAAGGGAGTGAGCTCCTCCATTGTGTTGGATTGTAATACTGCTCTCCAGGGTGAAAGCCTGACCTATTCAGTTCTTGACAGCAGCAGAGGGTGTGTTTTGAGAGGAGCAGTTGAGCCTGTTATAGGCTGGTATAAACGCTGCATGGTAAACAATAACACTTTAGAAGCTTGTAAGAAGACTGTTCATCACTAGGGGTGAGCATGCCAGTAAACTCCACGCTGCCAATGGTAGGTGGAGTTTTTGTTGAACTCCGTACTCCAAGCCGAGCGTGGAGTGGCAAAACTCCACAACCTCTGCCGGGGGAGCAGAGTTTACCACCCACCTCTGCTCTCATTATGTCTTCTTTCTGACGAAAATCGTGTCCCTTGTGAGGACATCTGGTATTAACTTGTTCTTGGTTTGAAAAGTGTTGAACACCCTACGAGTGCGGTCCTGCTCTATTGTAGATTCTGTAGGACCTCCAGTAATGATGCAAATAAGTCTTGCACATATCTCATCAATTCTGAATCTGTTATCCCATCCAGAATGCCTCTGATTTAGATATTTCTTCGCCTTGACCTATTTTCTCCATCCTCCATTTTTTCTGGGAGTCACTGGCATCTCTTCTCAAGTTCATCCCTCTCGTGTGCGCCCTCCACTGCGGCCACCTCTAGGTGATTAACCAAAGTGTCCAGCCTTTGCACTACATGGTCAAGCTCATTCAAGGATGTGAAAAAGGCCTGCGGCAGGAGGATCATTTCCCTTTTGAAAGCCGCCATCATTATTTGAATATCCCCTCGAGTGGCTGGGGAGTCCATGCTTCCTCTCAGCTCTCCCCAGGAAGTAGTATGGCCATTCTGTGTCAGTAGGGTGATGCTAAACCGCAAGCACACTAAATTCCTCCTCTTTGCTAACAATGACCAATATTCTCTGATTCAGTCATGGCTCTCCAATTTTAACCTAATGGGTTTTACACACCTACTGACAGAATAGGCCAAATCTCTTGGATTTACCCTCGGCTTGAACTTGAACCTGTCACTCAGATAACACACTGCCAAAAAGACCAAAAAGGGCTGGTTCCAAACCTCTCTTGTGAAAGAGCGAAACCTTTTCTTGCAGGAGAACACTTAAGAATGACAATTTAGACCCTAGTCCTTTACGACCTAAATGGAGGTAACTCCCTGCCCAGGGATCTGCCTCACATTCTTCAAGCAGTCGCATGGCTAATCAAGGCCTTAAGAAATCCAACCACATCAAATTGGCGCTAAAGGTTCCACATTGGCTCCCCCTGTGAGCCAAGATTATGTTAAAGCTCAGCAGCATCACTTAAAAGGCCTTCAACACCAATTCCCATGCCTTCTTATCTGACAAACTAGCACTATCTAGAGGTCAGTGCCAGACGAGGAGATCTGACATCACCAGATTAGAGACTAAAGACTGCAGGAAGGAAAAAAACAAGAAAAAAAGCCTTCTCAGCCTACGCCCCTGAATCTGGATAACATTCCCTCTGACATCAGAACAGTACCAGTCCTACTACAATTCAGAAATAACCTAAAAATTCACCTCATCAAGGAACACTGCCTCAGACAGGATGATTCTCATCAATAGCTCTACCTCCTCTCTCTACAAAAGGGATGGGAGCCAGTTGACCACTGAAATCTGGGAAAACTGACTTCATTGCAATTATAGTAAAGAGTAACACAATAAGAGTTACCTTGGGTCCATAGACCTATAACTAAGAAGTTATTTTTATGCAACTCAATTTTTTGTCCTCAAAAGAATGATTGACTGAGATGGCCTAGCTGGAATTAAATTCTGAGACATTAACGAGCACCTAGATTTCGACAGCAGGTGCACGATTGCATTGAATTGTCTTGCCAGGTCTTCGACCTTCTTCCTGGGATACTTGATGTAAACACTGTGGGGCAGGTAATCTGACACTGCCAGATGGGCGAGTGTGTGGGCCTTTTTTTGGTCCCATGCGCTGTGACGAGAGCAGAAAGAGAGCAGAAAGAACAGCCCACACACGGGCTCTTTCAGGCTGGCCCATCTAGCAGTGCCAAACTGCACAAACAGCCACTTCAGCACTGAATGTATAATGTATATACATACAATGGAAAGTTTTGCAGCGTTTGTTAAAGGGTGCAAAGAAAAAAGGGAGCGGGGTCCCAAATAAGGTTTTGACCCCAATACATTTTAAATAGACTTTTTGTATTGGATGGAGCGGCAAAATGGCTGAACGGATTATTGATCCTTTTTGCTATTGGAAGTGATGTTATGAAGTGGATATGAAGAATAATGGCCAAAAGCCTAGTGGAATCTATGTAGCACAATACTACTAAAAGTAGCAAGGAGGCCCAAAAAATAAACTAGACTGCATATGTAGTTTCAGATTTACTACAAAAACAACTAAAAAAGACCCGTTTATGGTCTTATGCTAATGGAAACCAATAAACCAATACATAACAAATAGAATACATCTTAATTTACATACGTTTTCATTGCATGCTCTCTGGGTCTGTCGTTGGCGTTGTGATCCCAATAAAAAGGGAGTGATCATCATCAGGACTCAGGAGGCTACAATGAGCCTGAGGGAGAGAATATGAAAGGTAATGCTGTTTCTAAAGGAGGGGGTCCCTGGTGACAAGTCTCAGGAACAAGGGGGCTGGGAATGACCTTAGCTGGAAGTATGCTGGATACCAATAAGGGTCTCCAATCAGCCCGCAGTGGGAGGTATTTGGGCAAAATATATATCAGAAACAAATATTGTGATACAAAAATATTGTTGTAAAGAATATTGATTTATCAGGTAAGTAATATCGTTGTCAAGAATATTGTTGTTGGTAATGTTGCTTTTAATGATATAGTGTAAGGAATATAGTTTTTTAATCATCTTTGTGTGTTTTAGTTCATATATTAATTTAATGTGTAATTAAAATGTTAAAATATAATCTCTAATTTTAAGTGATTTACAATTTTTTATTTAATTGCTAATAGTAATTTATTGTGTTGTAGCTGGATGCTAGGTTTGTAGGGGTGTAGGGTGTTAAGTTTATTAAGTATAATTAATTAACAATTAATTCAAAATGTATTATTAAATATTTAATTGTTAATTAATTAAGTTAATTGTGCAATAATTTTATTTTATAAGTTATACATTAGGTGCGGGTTGCTGGGTTTATAGGGGTACAACGTGGGAAATTAACTAAGCAATAATTAATTGCTAATTAATTATTGATTTATTATTAATTCTTTATTTGATTATTAAATATATTATTGTGTAAACATTATGGGCCTCATTACGATGGCGATCGGACGAACATCAGACCGCCATCAGTCAGCGGTCCCGACAGCCCAATTACAATATGACCGCCGTGCAGGCGGTTGTAAACATGCCTTTTTCTATTGCAGCTTGTGCTGCAGCCCCGACCACCCGCCCAGGAGCGTGTCTTCCTGCGGGGTGCTGGTGTGGCAGCCCGTAGGAAGACCACCAAACTCATAATCAGGGCCCTAAGTCTCTTGGGTAATTGGATAGATGACGCCAGGAGAGCATATCATTATTTTTAGCTTAAGCTGTGTGCTCTGCAGCTGGAGTGCAAAGACCCTTCGTGGTTTGATCTTCGTTTGCATTTCGCAGCCTGAAGAGTGTTAAAGAAAGACTCAAACACTCATTTATAGCTGTTTGAAATAAAATACATTATTTACAATATTTTGCTAGTATAATTAGTATGCTTTGCAATGTTTGTATTTATAAGGATTAGTTTAGAATATGGTTAATTATAAATTATTGTGTCATCCTTTGACAAAGCCAATAGATCTATTTTATATTTTGGTGTTTTGACCCTTTGACAAAGCCAGTAGGTCTGACTAACAGGTGAAAGTACACCTCATTATATTGTTATATTGAATTAAAAAAAACTCAGAAGTTTACTGAAAAAAAACCAGGTTACAGTGATGTTATAGTTAGGTGAAAATGTCAGTTAAAAAGTAACATTTTAAACTTAGAAAAGACAGTGAAATTTACCTGTTATAGTTCAGTGAAGCAATTATAACTTGCACCCTATCCATGCATATTTCATCACCCATGACATGTTCTATGACATTATTGATAACATCAGTGCAGCATCTGAAATGACATCATTGATAACAACACTGTGCATGGCAGGGTAGCTAGTTATTTTGATTTCAGTAAACTATAACTGGTGAATTTCAATGTTTTTTAAAGTTTAAAACATCATGTTTTAACTGACATTTTGACGCCTAACTATGATGTTACTTTAACCTTTGTTTTTCTCTCTCTCTCGCTATCTATCTATCTATCCATCTAAATCTCTATATAGCTCTCTGTCTCTCTCTCCATGTATAGATATATTCACTGAAAAAAACTAAGATTTACAGAGACGTTATAGTTAGGAAATAGAATTTTTTTAAACGTAGAAATTCACTGTAAAAAGAAAAGGTTACAGGGATGCTATAGTTAGGCTGGCATTTTACGCATACAAAACCAGATAAATTCAGCAGTAATAGTTGCAGTTATGCCCCCACAACACACTGTTTATGACCTTACATATTACATCACTCATGACATGGTCAGCGACATCACTCATAACATCACAGATTATATCTCAAATTACATCACTGATGACATCATCCACAGAACCACTCACACACCCACACAACCACTCACACACCCATACAACCATCAGTCATCAGTGATGTCATTTGAGATTTCACCAGTGATATCACTGATCATGTCATGAGTGATGTAATATGTGAGGTCATAAGCAGTGCATTGCAGTCAGGTAACTATAACTGCTGAATTTCTATGGTTTTGTACATGTGAAATCTGAGGCTAACTATAACGTCACTGTAACCTTTGTTTTTTCAGGGAATTTGTAAGGTTTTTCGAATACTATTTCCAAACTAACGTTTAAAAAACCTTAGAAATTCACTGAAAAAAACAAAGGTTAAAGAGACGTTGTAGTTAGGCTGACATTTCACCCATACAAAACCAAAGAAATTCAGCAGTTGAAGTTAGCTGAGCTAACGACAACTTACGCCCCCACAATGCACTGCTTATGACCTCACATATTACATCACTCATCATATGGTCAGTGACATCACTCATAACATCACTCATGACATCTCAAATTACATCTCTGGTGACATCACTGATGTTATAATCCATGGAACCATACAGTTACCTACTCACACCCCATAGAATCTCTCATACACCTACTCCCGCTGCCACACAGCCCCTCACATACCCATTAATAGTCCCATACAAGTACTCACATAACCAATCACTCATCCATAGAGCCACTCATACATCCACTCACTCATACAGCCACTCACACACCTACTAACTCACCCACACAGCCACTCACACATCCAGTCATACAGACACTTGCACACCCACTCATACACCCTTGCAGCCACTCATCCATACATCTATTGACACAGCTACTCACTCACCCATACAACCACTCACACACCCACTCACACACTCACACACCTGCAGAACCATTTACATACCCATCCACACATCCATACAATGACTCACACACCCACTCACTCATTCTTACAGCAACTCACACATACATTCACTCTCTAATATAACCAGTGAAACCCACTCACTTACCTATACACACACTCAAACAGCTACTTCTTCACCCATACAGTCATCCACATACCCACTCACATACCTATGCAGCCACTCACACAGCCACCCATACAGCTACTCACAGACCCACTCACTCTCCAATACAGTCACTCACACAGACACTCACTCACCCATACAGCTACTCACATACCCACTAACACATCCATACTGCCAATCAAACACCCACTCACACACCCATAGAGCCACTCAGACATCCACTTACACACTGATACAGTCACACAACCACTCAAATGAGATATGTTAGAAATAGTTTGATTAATTACTAGTACAGAAGGAATAGCAATTTAACTTATGCTGTAGCTTAGCATATACCTTTAAGTCTCAGAAATGTGGGGGGCGTGGCCAAGATGGTGACTGTGACGGGCACACAATTGGAGTCTCTGCAGATGGCCCGCTCAATATTCTGATAAAACTATCGCCCCACACACCCCTGACCCCACCTGTGACTTCTGACAACACCGGTGTGGCTTATGAGAAGCTGCAGAACCACGTGGACTGGGGGAGGACGAGGAGGTCACTGATCACCTTGCTGGACCCCTCAAGCAGTACAATCACTGCAATCACTTACACAGTGGGGAATGGGTGGGCACCTCGGGCATTGGGCCGAAGACACCGCCTCGACCATGAAAAGCATCCACTCAGGGGCCCCCACCGACCCCTGCCCCCCCCCACATCTACCACAGAGCTGTGGCCGCCACCGCACCCGAACTACAATGCATCATCAACACCACCTTCAAAACAGGCACCTTCCCAGACGACTGGAAGCTCGCAGAAGTCAGACCCCTGCTCAAGAAGCCCACAGCTGACCCCACTGACCTCAAGAACTATCGGCCCATCTCGCTCCTCCCCTTCGCAGCCAAAGTTGCAGAGAAAACAGTCAACAGGAAACTGACACGATTCATTGAAGAAAACGCCGTCCTTGACCCGTCCCAATCCGGATTCCGAGGAAACCACAGCACAGAGACCGCCCTACTCGCCGCCACCGACGACATCCGCACCCTCCTGGACCAAGGCCACTCCGCAGCCCTCATCCTACTCGACCTATCAGCGGCCTTCGACACCGTCTCCCATCGCACACTAGTCGTCAGACTACACGACGCAGGCATACAAGGAACAGCCCTGGACTGGATCCGATCATTCCTCACCGGAAGAAGCCAAAGGATCAGACTCCCACCCTTCCTCTCCGACCCCACAAAAATCACCTGCAGAGTCCCACAGGGTTCATTACTGAGCCCCACCCTCTTCAACATTTACATGGCCCCCCTCGCAGCCATCGTCCGACAACACGGCCTCAACATCGTATCCTACGCTGACGACACCCAGCTCATCCTCTCCCTCACCAAAGACCCCACCACTGCCAAACTCAACTTCCAGAAAGGAATGCAAGACGCTGCAGTCTGGATGACCAACAGCTGCCTGAAGCTCAACGCCGAGAAGACAGAAGTCCTCGTCCTCGGTACCACCCCTTCTGCATGGGACAGCACCTGGTGGCCGACCGCCCTCGGAAGCCCACCTACCCCCTCAGACCACGCCAAGAACCTCAGCATCGTACTCGACTCATCACTCTCCATGAACCGACAGGTCAACGCCGTCACCTCCAGCTGCTTCAACACCCTCTGCATCCTCCGCAAGACCTTCAAGTGGATCCCCCCTGAGTCAAGGAAGACAGTCACCCACGCACTCATCACCAGCAGACTGGACTATGGAAACGCACTCTACGCCGGCATCAACAAGTCCCTACTCCGCATACTCCAGACAGTACAGAACACCGCCGCCAGACTCGTCCTCGGCATCCCCCGACACAAACACATCAGCCAACACCTACGAAGTCTCCACTGGCTCCCCGTGGAGAAAAGAGTCACTTTCAAAATCCTCACTCACGCCTACAAATGCCTACACAACAACGGACCCAAATACCTCAATGACAGAATCAACTTCCATGTACCCAAAAGAAACCTCCGATCTTCCAACCTCGCACTGGCCGAAACCCCGCGTATCCACAGAGCCAGAGCTGGCGGAAGATCCTTCTCTCACATTGCAGCCAAGACCTGGAGCGAGCTACCGGCAGACATCAGACGCGCCCCCTCCCTGAACACCTTCAGGAAGACCCTCAAGACCTGGCTCTTCGGCTAAACAGATCTGCGGACCACCCCTCAGCGCCTTGAGACCCTCACGGGTGAGTAGCACGCTTACAATTCCCTGATTGATTGATTGGGCACTTCCTCAAGTGCGTTACGATTGGGAGCCTGTGTGACAAGCCAGTGGAGCAGACACTGTAGGAGACACAAGCCAGGGACCCCGGTCCTCCACGCCAAAAAAAAACAAAAAAACTTGTGACTCTTTGCGGACCTCAGTTGCAGTGAGGCGCTCGTCAGGATGTGCTGGAGCTCTTACCCTGACCTGTCACTGTGGGTCCTACACGACTACTTGCTTTTGTCCCACCCACCCGGGATCCCCTCTGACTACCTTCTGGCTGCATGGAGTGTTGAATTTACTCACTACTACGTCAGGGAAAACACCGGGAGCCGATAGATGGCCATTGGAATTTTACACGTCATTCCATACACAACTGGTCGCCCACCTCAACAGCATGTATACAGATGCTTACGAGAAAGGTATATTACCTCCCTCACTTCGTGAGGCCGTACTAGTGCTACTTCTCAAACCAGGCAGGGACCCGCTGCAACTGGGCTCATGTCGCCCACTGTCACTCCTGAACACCGACTATAAAATACTTGGCAGGGTGTTGGCAGATAGACTAGTGGAAGTGACTAAATTATTAGTGCACTCTGACCTAAACAGATTTATTCCAGGCAGAAGCAATTGCCTCAATTTATGCAGACTCTTTTTGTTGTTGGAGTGGTTGCATACTATGGAAGATCCTGCCTGGAATGCCTCATTAGACATCGAAAAGGCGTTTGATACCCTAGGTTGGGAATACTTAGAGCGGTGCTTGCGAAATATGGAATAGGACACTAGTTTCTACAATGGATAGCGCTGTAATATAATTCACCAACAGCTTGTGTTAAGATGGGTCACATAATCTCTGTCCCATTTGTAATTAAATGGGGCCCTAGACTGAGGTGTCCCCTATCACCTATTATTTTCGCTCGGCAATGGAGCCACTGACCTGTGCACTACGTCTCTGGGCTGCTGTCTGGGCATTGTGGCACATAACCAATGGCATGTGGTCTCACTTTACGCAGATAACGTGCTGATCTATCTAAGCAGCAATATGACTGTCCTGCTTGACATAATGGACTTACTGGATCATTTTGGTCATGCCTCCATCCTACCGGTGAATTGGGATGAATCCCTTCTGTTTACCATGACTCCTCTGACTTTAGAGCAAACCAGAACTCTGCCGCAGGCACCGCTTCCTTGGGCCTGTGACACCTTTAAATACCTGGGCATCCAAGTTTACCACCCAACACAAGATCTAGTGGACGGCAACTTAGGTAGGGTGATAACTAATGCCTGGTCCTCCATGTCATTTTGGACAGACCTTCCGCTTTCCCTAATGGGGCATATAGCGATATCAAAAATGCTATTGCTGCCCAGGCTGATTTATTTTTTTGCCGCTCTTCCCTTTTTGCTACCCAGAAAATTGTTTTGTGACCTCAGGTCTCAGCTAATATCCCTTATTTGGGGCAAACAAAGAATTTGAATTCCCCTCGCCACACTTTATGCCCCAATCTTTGAAGGGGGTCTGGGAGCCCCCAATTATGAACAATACAATGCAGCTGTACAACTACAGTAGGCAATGCATTGGCTGGCTGGCCACAATGTCATGGAGCTAGGGAATTGGACCAAGGGGCTTCGACAACACTCGGTGCTGGGATGGATGATGAGGTCATTGACTTAGATCACAAAAAAGGTAGACAATGTGTTAATGTCTATTGCCCGCGGATGCTTGATTCACTACTTACAAAGGGCATGACCCACTCCACCGTACACTCCCAACCTATCACTTTGGGTGATTCCTGGCGGTGCAACATTAGCCCCCTCCTCCAGAGGCGGTAGAATGGACCAGGCCAGGTATCACCACATGGGGGGACCTGTTTGTCGGCTCATCCCTGTGTATGTTTGAAATTCTTACAGAGGACTATGGGCTATCTCCTGGCTCCTTCCTGGCATATGCTTCCCTCACCCACCAGCTACACAGGATGTGGGGCACAACACATGATGAACCCAAGACCTCTAGTTTATTGCAGACTTTGCTTATGCACGGTACAGGCAGGAGAGCCATCACCATGTTATACAAATCCTGGAGGCAGGATACTGCACCCCCTTTCACAGCGCTTAGAGAATACTGGGATGCAGCAATCTTGACCACACTGACTGACAAGAAATGGGATCAGTGCCTAGGAATCCCAAAGATTGTTTCCACAAATGCCAGGCATAAGAACACATATTTAATTATCTTCATCACACGTATCTCACCTCGCACAGGTTGACGCGAATGTACCCGACTTCTTCCGATACCTGTCCATGCTATCACACCCCAGATGCCACATTTATTCACATGGTGTGGGACATCCCTCAATTGACAGCATACTACGACAGTTGCTACTACACTTACTGAAGCCATGGGCGCCATTGTATCAGCGCAAGGTGTGCACTTCCTATTGGGTATCACACATCGCAAAGCAAAAATCAAGACACTGAATACATTGCTAGACCTGGCGCTGATTCTGGCAAAACAAAGGCTGGCAATGTCCTGGAAATCAAATTCATCACCACTGACCTAAACATGGCTCATTGTTCTGCGCAAGGCGTTGGTGGCTGAACACGTGTTGGTCTGCGGCAATGCACAGGGTCGCACTGCCATTGCTGATCCCCAGAATGGTCAAAAAACCTGACATTTATACAGTCTAAACTATCTATCAAACACCACCATACAGCCAGCCCTTCATGACCATAACTTACTTGGAAGTGGAGAACAAGACCCCACTTGGGTGCTCTCCACCTCACCCTGCTCTGCCTCCCCCACCTCCTTATGGATGACCATGTATGAACATACCTCTCTCTTCCCTTCCCCTCCCACATCCCCTCCCCACCAACACACCGCATTTCAGACTAGCCTCTACACTAGTGCATAAGCATTAGACATCACCACGCCTGTCCCCGCAACTACACTACATCCCATTGCCCCCTCATATAGGGCCACCTGTTGTACACTATGTACCTTGCACAAATCGCCTCCAATTATGTACTGCAAACTTTGCTATGTTGACTTGTTGTATAACTGTATATTGCTTAGGCAGACACTGGGGGAAAATGTGATATTGCAACTGTAATATTGTCATTGATATAATGATTATAGATTCTGGTGCATGCTGATGTTGAAGTCTAAACTGCGAATTCTCCATGGCCCCCGGATTTATGTATATCTAACTGAAAATCAATTAAAATATGGAGAAAAAGAAAGTCTCAGAAACGTTTACGAACCACTTACACTGACGGGATGATGTCATCAGTGATGTCATTTGCGATGTCATCAGTGGTGTAATATGTGAGGTCATAAGCAGTGCATTGCTGGGGCATAAGTTATAGTTAGCTCAGGTAACTCTAACTGCTGAATTTCTATGGTATTGTACGAGTGAAATCTGAACCTAACTATAACGTCCCTGTAACCTTTGTTTTTTTATGTGTTATATATATATAGATAGATAGATAGATACAAATAACCTTATTAACCCCCAAATACCCTTGCTACCCAAATATCCTCACCTACCCTAAACCCTAAAAATGCCCTGCCACCCAATACCCTCACCTACCCTAAACCCTAAAAACACCCTTGCAACCCAAATACACTTACCTACCCTAAACTCTAAAAATACCTTGCCACCCATATACCCTCACATACCCTAAACCCTACAAATACCATAGCCACCAATAGCCTTACCCACCCCTAAACCCTAAAAGCACCCTTGCCACCCAAATACTCTTACCCACCCTGAAAACCCTCAAAATACCCTAGCCACCCAAACACCCTTGCCCACCCTAAACTCTAAAAATACCCTTGCCACTGCTTATAACCTCACATATTACATCACTCATGACATGATCTGTGACATCACTGATGAAATCTCCAATTACATCACTGATGACATCACTGATGACTGATGGTTGTATTGGTGTGTGAGTGGATGTGTGAATGGTTGTGTGGGTTTGTGAGTGGTTCTGTGGTTGATGTTATCAGTGATGTTATTTGAGATGTCCTTGGTAATGGCATCAGTAAATGTCACTGACCATGTCATGAGTGGGGTAATATGTGAGGTCATTAGCAGTGCATTGCGGGAGCATAAGTTATAGTTAGCTCAGTTAACTATAACTGCTGAATTTCTATGGTTTTGTACGTGTGAAATCTGGGCCAAACTATAGCGTCCCTGTAACCTTTGTTTTTTTCAGTGAATTTCTAAATTTTCAAAAAGATTCTATTTCCTAACTATATGGTCCCCATAACCTTTGGTTTTTTTCAATGAATTTCTACAGTTTTTCAATGCTATTTCCTAACTATAATGTTCCTGTAACCTTTGGTTCTTTTAGTGAATTTCTAAGGATTTTTCAATTTTATTTCCTAACTGTAACCTGTAAGCTTTGAGAGTGCATGTGTGAGTGGCTCTATAGGTTGATGCGTGGGTGTGTGAGTGGCTGTATGGGTCTGTGAGTAGTTTTGTGGGTGTGTGAGTGGCAGTATGGGTTGATAAGTGGGTGTGTGGGTAGGTGTATGGGTCTGTGAGTGGGTGCGAGAGTGACAATAAAGTCCCATGAGTGGGTGTATGAGTAGCTGTATGGGTCGGTGACTGGGTATGTAAATGGCTGCATGGGTCTGTGAGTGGGTGTGTGAGTGTCTGCATGGGTGTATGAGTGGGTTTGTGAGTAGTTTTGAGAGTGTGTGAGTGGATTTGTGAGTCAGTGAGTGGGTGTCAGTCGTTGTATAGATCGGTGAGTAGGTGCATGAGTAGCTGGGTGGGTATGTGAGCGGTTCTGTGAGTGGCTGTAAGGGGAGAGGATGTAGCCTAACTAACCTGTAAGCTTTGAGAGTGCGCGTGTGAGTGGCTGTATAGGTTGATGCGTGGGTGTGTGAGTGGCAGTATGGGTCTGTGGGTAGTTTTGTGGGTGTGTGAGTGGCAGTATGGGTTGGTAAGTGGGTGTGTGGGTGGCTGTATGGGTCTGTGAGTGGGTGCAAGAGTGACAATAAAGTCCTGTGAGTGGGTGTATGAGTAGCTGTATGGGTCGGTGACTGGGTGTATAAGTGGCTGCATGGGTCTGTGAGTGGGTGTGTGAGTGTCTCTATGTGTGTATGAGTGGGTTTGTGAGTAGTTTTGAGAGTGTGTGAGTGAGTGGATTTGTGAGTCAGTGAGTGGGTGTCAGTGGATGTATAGATCAGTGAGTAGGTGCATGAGTAGCTGGGTGGGTATGTGAGCAGTTCTGTGAGTGGCTGTAAGGGGAGAAGATGTAGCCTAATGGCTAGGGTGGCCAATCTCAAATCAGGGGAACCAGGTTTGAGTCTCGGCAATGATACTCAACATCCTGTGATTTTGGGCAAATCACTTAATCTCCCCGTGCCTAACAAAAATGAATGTGTCCTTGTGAAAGCAACTGGTGCTCATGTAAAGTGCTCTGATACCCGATACCTTTGGGTCAAGTTTGCGCTATAAAAAACTCTGGGGGGAAAAATGGGTCTGTGAGTGGGTGTGTGATTTGCTGTATGGCTCTGTGAGTGGCTGTATGGATTTGTTAGTGTGTGAGTGACTGTATGGGTTTGATAATGGGTGTGTGAGTATTTTTCTGGGTGTGTGAGTGGCTGTATGGGTCTGTGAGGGAGTGTGTGAGTGATTATGAGGGTGTGTGAGTGACTGTATAGGTCTGTGAGTGGGTGTGTTAGTGGTTGAGTGGGTGTGAGTGGTTGTCTGAGTGTCTGTGTGGGTGTGTCAATAGCTGTTTGAGTGACTGGGTCAGAACAGAACTTCACCTGGCCCTTTATCCAACAAGAGTCCACAGTTTTGCCAAAAATGGCTACCCAACTGGAGTAGTTAATTAGTAAGTGCTACCTCATTGGGTGAATGTCTAGTGCATATTCTACACCACAGCTGCATAATGGACCACGAGGAAACGTCTCTAGTGACCTTGTGTGCATGTAATTTTGGCAATGTAATTGTTCCTCAAGCACCCTGATCCACAAATCTGTGATAAAATGAATCCTCATCTAGAGAGGAGGATGAAGCTACAAAGAAGGGAATCTCCACCAACCAAGGGTACTTCCTCTTAACTATATGAAGTAAGGGTTTCTTTGCTCGGTAGAGATGTCCTCAAAATTCCTCTGTATCAAGAACTCATCACCAAAATAGGTGGGAAACGTATTCGGGGGCCTTTTGGTAAGCTGTCCATCAATGTGGTAAGAGGCAGGAAGACCTTTGTATACTACTAAGGAAAACGGGCCGGGCCAAACGGGCGTACCTTGCAGATGATTTCTTGGCATTTGCATACTCAGGGTAATTAAAAGGGAGAACCATGGACTCTTCTCTTAAGACAAGCAAGAAACCACTCATCACAGTCACTATATATCAGGTTGCACTCCAATAGATCAACGATGTGATCACCTTCATTAAGGCTTTCCGATTGTTTTTCAACGTGGAATACGAGAGAAAACATACTTGCTTTGCCTTTGCCAAGCCCAAGAAGTTGGGATCATTTCTGCTTTACAGAAGTGGAACTTCAATTGGGGCACCTGCAGTGTTTATTTTTGTAAGTGCTTCCCATTGAGGTATAATTTCTGTGAAATGAGCATCGGATCCATAATGGAACCTCATTTTTTCCAAGAAGAGTCCTCAGTTTTGCTGAAAATGTTTACCCAACTGGAGTAATTTCAACTGGTTAAGTAGTGAGTGCTATCTCGTTGGGTAAATGTCTAGTGCATAATCTACACTACAGCTGCATAAAGGACCACGATGTAATGTCTCACCTCGCACAGGATGGTGCAAATGTACCCGACTTCTTCCTATACCTGTCCATGCTGTCACACCCCAGACGCCACGTTTATTCACATGGTGAGGGACTTCCCCCAATTGACAGCCTACTGGACGACAGTTGCTACTACACTTACTGAAGCCATGGGCGCCATTGTATCAGCACAAGGTGTGCACTTCTTATTGGGTATCAGACATCGCAAAGCGAAACTCAAGACACTGAATAAATTTCTAGACCTGGCGCTGATTCTGGCAAAACAAAGGCTGGCAATGTCCTGGAAATCAAATTCATCACCACTGACCCAAACATGGCTCATTGTTCTGCGCAAGGCGTTGGTGGCTGAACACGTGTTGGTCTGCGGCAATGCACAGGGTCACGCCGCCATTACTGATCCCCAGAATGGTCAAAATACCTCCCATTTATAGAGTCTAAACTATGAATCAAATACCACCATACAGCCAGTCCTTCATGGCCATAACTTACTTGGAAGTGGAGAACAACACCCCACTTGGGTGCTCTCCACTTCACCCTTCCCTGCCTCCCCCCAATTCCTTACGGCCGACCATGTATGAACATACCTCTCTCTTCCCTTCCCCACCCCCCTGCCCACCCATACACCGCATTTCAGACTAGCCTCTACACTGGTGCATAAGCATTAGACCATCCCCACACCTGTCCCCACCACAACAATACACACCATAGCCCCCTCATATAGGGCCATCTGTTATACACTATGTACCTTGCACAAATCGCCTCCAATTATGTACTGCAAACGTTGCTATGTTGACTTGTTGTATAACTGTATATTACTTAGGCAGACACTGGGGCAAATGTGATATTGCAACTGTAATATTGTCATTGATATAGTGATTGTAGATTCTGGTGCATGCTGATGTTGAAGTCTAAACTGCGAATTCTCCATGGCCCCCGGATTTATGTATGTCTAACTGAAAATCAATAAAAAATATGGAGAAACTAGAAAGTCTCAGAAACGTTTACGAACCACTTACACTGACGGGATGATGTCCTCAGTGATGTCATTTGCGATGTCATCAGTGATGTCACTAACCATGTCATGAGTGATGTAATATGTGAGGTCATAAGCAGTGCATTGCGGGGGCATAAGTTATAGTTAGCTCAGGTAACTCTAACTGCTGAATTTCTATGGTGTTGTACGAATGAAATCTGAACCTAACTATAACGTCCCTGTAACCTTTGGTTTTTTATGTGTTATATATATATATATATATATATATATATATATATTCACTGAAAAAACCACAGGTTTCAGGGACGTTATAGTTAGTCTGACATTTCACTCGTACAAAACCAGAGAAATTCAGCCGTTATAGTTAGCTGAGCTAACTATAACTCACACCCCCGCAATGCACTGCTGATGATGTCACATATTACATCACTCATGACATGGTTAGTGACATCACTGATGACATCACTGATGACATCATCCACTTAATCTCTGATGCACCTACTCACACCCTAATATAACCTTTCATACACCCACTCTAAAATACAGACCACCATTCTCGAAACCATAGACACACCAATACCAGTTAGTACATACCCACTCACTGATTCCTATGTCTACACACACATCCACTCACTCACCCATACATGCAGTCACTCATCAATACAGCCACTATTATATTCACTGATACACCCATACAGACACTCACACACCGCCACTCACCCATAGTTACTCACACACCTAGTCAGTCACCCAAAGAGCCAATCACAATGCCATTTACTCACCTAAATAGTTATACACACACACCACCTCACTTATTCATACAGATACTAACACATACTTACTCTCTGATATAATCACTGACACAAGCACATTCTCATCCATACATCCACTCTCACAATCACTCACTCTCACATACAATCAATCCATCAATCAATCAATCAGGGAATTGTAAGCGCGCTACTCACCCGTGAGGGTCTCAAGGCGCTGAGGGGGGTCCGCAGATCTGTTTAGCCGAAGAGCCAGGTTTT
Organism: Calotriton arnoldi; assembly: GCA_963921515.1. NCBI lineage: Eukaryota > Metazoa > Chordata > Amphibia > Caudata > Salamandridae > Calotriton > Calotriton arnoldi. The sequence continues at coordinate 581,468 of CAWUFW010003974.1, forward strand.
GAGGGTCTTCCTGAAGGTGTTCAGGGAGGGGGCGCGTCTGATGTCTACCGGTAGCTCATTCCAGGTCTTGGCTGCAATATGAGAGAAGGATCTTCCGCCTGCTCTGGCTCTGTGGATGCGTGGGGTTTCGGCCAGTGGGAGTTTGGAAGATCGGAGGTTTCTTTTGGGTACGTGGAAGTTGATTCTGTTGTTGAGGTATTTGGGTCCATTGTTGTCTAGGCATTTGTAGGCGTGAGTGAGGATTTTGAAAGTGACTCTTTTCTCCACGGGGAGCCAGTGGAGACTTCGTAGGTGTTGGCTGATGTGCTTGTGTCGGGGGATGCCGAGGACGAGTCTGGCGGCGGTGTTCTGTATTGTTTGGAGTTTGCTGAGTAGGGACTTGTTGATGCCGGCGTAGAATGCGTTTCCATAGTCCAGTCTGCTGCTGATGAGTGCGTGGGTGACTGTCTTCCTTGACTCAGGGGGATCCACTTGAAGGTCTTGCGGAGGATGCGGAGGGTGTTGAAGCATCTGGAGGTGATGGCGTTGACCTGTCGGTTCATGGTGAGTGATGAGTCGAGTACGATGCCGAGGTTCTTGGCATGGTCTGAGGGGGTAGGTGGGCTTCCAAGGGCGGTCGGCCACCAGGTGCTGTCCCATGCAGAAGGGGTGGTACTGAGGACGAGGACTTCTGTCTTCTCGGCATTGAGCTTCAGGCAGCTGTTGGTCATCCAGACTGCGACGTCTTGCATTCCTTTCTGAAAGTTGAGTTTGGCAGTGGTGGGGTCTTTGGTGAGGGATAGGATGAGCTGGCTGTCGTCGGTGTAGGATACGATGTTGAGGCCGTGTTGTTGGACGATGGCTGCGAGGGGGGCCATGTAGATGTTGAAGAGGGTGGGGCTCAGTGATGAACCCTGTGGGACTCCGCAGGTGATTTTCGTGGGGTTGGAGAGGAAGTCACTTATATACTCCAACACTCACATATACTGCCATTCACATATGCAGTTACTCACACATATACCACTAAGACATCCATTCACTCACCAACACAGCCATATAAACACTCACTCACCCATACAGCACCTCGAAGAATCACTCATGAACCCATACACCCAGTGAATCACCCACTCACACATCCATGCAGGTAGTCACCCAACACAGAGACACTCAGGCACACAAACTGGTACTCAGACAACCAATCAATAACCTATATAGACACTCATGTACCTATTCACCAACCCATGCAGCCACTTACACACCAACTGACAGACTGATACAGACATTCACACAGATTAGTCACTCACCCATACATTCGCCCAGACACGTATAATCGCTCACTTATACAGTCAGCCACACACTGACTGAATCATCATATATATATCACATTCTTAAACTTTTTAGAAACACTCACAGTCACTGGCTGATGTCATCAGTGATGCCATCAGTGATGTCACTGACCATGTCATGAGTGATTTAATATGTGATGTCATCAGCAGTGCATTGCGGGGGTGTGAGTTATAATTAGCTCAGCTAACTATAACGGTGGAATTTCTCTGGTTTTGTACGAGTGAAATGTCAGACTAACTATAACGTCCCTGAAACCTGTGGTTTTTTCAGTGAATATCTAAGGTTTTTTTAATGCTAATTTCTAACTATAACGTCCCTGAAACCTGTGTTTTTTTCAGTGAATTTTTATATATGCATTCAATCTCCTCTCACTCTTACAAGGAAGGAATCAGCACTCAGGCTTTAGTTTGGAAGTATTTAATCTGGAAAAGACGCGAGCCACGCGTTTCGGCTCGTCCGAACCTTGATAATGATACAAGACGTCATTGTAGCTTCCTTATTTAAATGTAGAAATGCCTCTAGTTGATAACATTAACAAAGGACTACATATTACATTAATCCAAAAAGCTGCCGGCCATATTGAGCTGGTCACGATTGTTAGGTTTGAAATTCCCGTTCCTGCAATGCGCTCATCTCATGCTATATTAGGTTAGCAGTGCGTGGCTAAATAGATGCCATTTATATTCACATTATGCAACCCGCTGAGTTATCCCCATAATGTGCAGGCTTCAGTTAGTGAGTGTGACTCCATTTTGCATTTCATAATCTCTATTAGGCTGCTTAGACTGTGCTTGAGTTAGGTCTCACTGCTCACATTGCTTGCCTCAGCAGGACACTGTATTTCGTTATTATTTTCTCTTTATTCAAGGCTGTTTCTCGACTTACTAATAAATAGGCCATTTTGCCCTTGCATACCTATCTGAATGTGTAGTTTCTGCTCCCACGTTAGGAGAAGCTGAGACCCAGCACCGTGGCCTTGGCTTCCTGATAAAATGTACCCATCTGGCAGGTGTTAGATCATCCTACTGTGCCTCTTTGTTCATGTTCGGCCCAGGCCGGTAGTTTTCCATTGGGGGCGTGGTTGGAGGCTCCTTGGGAGGAATTATTATTCACTGTAGACAGTTGGGGGGTCAGTCCCTCGGCAGACATCTTAGGGTGCAGGTCATGATGGACTTCTCTGCAGAGTATTTCTAATAAACATATAAGTTTGTATTCTCTACTGTCTGACCGACTCTTCATTCTTGGGAAGGCATAGCAGGTGGTTGTAAGTAACCCGGGTGGGCCTTAAGGGCCACTTCCTTCAGTTGGCGCCCAAACAGGGACTCCACAAGGTGATCCAGCTCACCCGTAATCGGGTTGCAGGGTCGGGGTGCGTCTGGTTGGTCGGGCAGATCGGGGTACTCCACACGATCGAGCTTGGTTCTCACAGCTGCCCCGCCCATCTGATCGGGCGACTCCTCATCTAGTGGTCACCGGCTGGGGTCCTGAGAAGGCGAAACCTTGGAGTTGACCGTTTGGTCCGAAGAGTCGGCAGTGGAGAATAACTTGACTCGACCTGTGTGCACCAGGTGAGTGATTTGATTCTTGGAAAAATGGCACCATTCTTGAACGGCACGAGCCTACGGGCTGTGTCTCAGTACAGTCTTCGGACTGACTTGGTGCAGTTTCCGGACTGCCTTGCTTGAACGACATTAGCCGACTGGCTGTGTCTTGGTACAGTCTCCGGACTGTCTTGTCTTCAACTTGGTGGGTTTGCGGACCCTTAAAAAAGGCACAGAGTGTTTATGAGCAGTCTACCGGGCCAACTGGTAATTTGGTCTGTTCTTGAAAAGGTCTGGGACTGTTTGCGAACAATCTGCCAGGCCAACTGATAATTTGGTCTACGCTTGAAAAGGTCTGGGGCTAGAGCCTGTCTTCTTGAACTTGGTACAGTCTCTGGACTGTCTTCTTGAACTTGGTACAGTCTCTGGACTGTCTTCTTGAACCTGATGCAGTCTCCGGGCTGACTTGTGGTTTGATAGTTGTGTTTGGGTGCTATGAGGTTTGTGGACCGACGTCGGTGGTGGTGCTTGTGAAATGCTTGTTTGAGTGAGTAGCGACTGTGCTCTTCGTGTGGAGGTAAGGATGCCTTGGATCAGCAAGCTGTGTTGTGTGGGTTTTTTTTGTTTGACACGGTCTGAGGACCGTCTTTGGGAAAATGTACTTGTAATTCCTTTGTAATACAATGTAAAGAGGGGGGACGGGGAGCTAGTTTTGAAGGAAATAGGTCCAGTACGAGTGCTCCCAAAGATATACGTTATATTCACTAATAGGTAACTGTTCCTGTAAAAAAGTATCCGGTCGTCAACCTATTATGGTTGAGAGCCAGTGTCAATGTGGTCTCCAAATAAAGGTTAGGTTGGGTCTAGGTGAAGGTGGGGGAATTCCTCCTTTTGGAATTAGTGCCCTCACACACCCTTGCGAGTGTCATGCTTCATCACCGGGCTTTGCTCCTCGTGGGGGTGGCGCTGCTGTCACCCACGGGCCCCGCAAGAGGGCTCTTTGTCGGAGATCTTTTGAAGGAGGTGCCGCAGTTGTGCATGCAGGTGTGTGGGCCTGTGAAAAAGTGTGTGAGTGGATAAAATTACCTTACGGTACCCGAAAACAATTTTAATTCGAGTGTCCGGAAGATAAGGTTAAAAAAGCTATGGATAGGAGCCTCTCCTTAAAGCAAATGTTGCGGAGGGACAAGTATGTTCCAGCTGCTCTCAATCCGTAGAAGTGATAAAAAAGTGCAATTTGGTCAACATGTTTCGCGCATCGGGTGGGTCTCTAGTGGATCCCAGTGCGCTTCATCAGGACCGTGAAAAGAGAAAAAAGAAGAACTGTGGGAATCAGGGAAAGACACCCTATAATCCCACCCTACCTACAATGAGGTCAAGTGCGTCTTAGCGCTGGAAGGAACGTAAAGGTCGTATTCCTTAATCCCAACCTGATGGAGACACAAAAATGAGATATACAAGGTACAAAACAGATATGTAAAACATATAAAGTATATGAGCATCCGCTGAAGGTAGAATGATGTCATGGTGGTTCACATTCCACATTGATTACATAGCATGCTCGGTGTAACATGCCTTAGTAATCGTGATTTAGCATATGTATGCGTGGCAGAAGCCTGCACGCAATTGCGGCCAGTGTAAAATAAAAATTCCCACAGGCAGTTTGTCACCATCATCTGGCACAGTCAGAGGTGACTCGTTATTACATGCATGCATCAGTAATAAATACCCAGGCTAAGAGTCATATGTCAAGTGACGATCAAGTAAAAATAGGCACTATGCACTATGGGCTCGAGACAACACGAGCTGACGTAGCCTCTACCCACTTTCTCGCACTTACAGTTTTCTCTCTTCCCGACTGCAGAATTCGCCGGCAAGGCCAATCCTTACGATTAGAGGGGTAGGCGGCCACTGTTGCTTTGCGATTTTTTTGCTATGTATATAATGAGCGGCGCACTATGTGGCACTGTGATCATATTTACCTGATAGACACATCAGCCTCATTTCCGCTCTATGACAGCTATTGCTAACGGACTGCCACGAGCACATAGGCATCCATGCCTATTTTTACTTGATCGTCACTTGACATATGACTCTTACCCTGGGTATTCATTACTGATGCATGCATGTAATAACGAGTCACCTCTGACTGTGCCAGATGATGGTGACAAACTACCTGTGGGAATTTTTATTTTACACTGGCCGCAATTGCGTGCAGGCTTCTGCCATGCATACATATGCTAAATCACGATTACTAAGGCATGTTACGCCGAGCAAGCTATGAAATCAATGTGGAATGTGAACCACCATGACAGCATACTACCTTCAGTGGATGCTCATATACTTTATATGTTTTACATATCTGTTTTGTACCTTGTATATCTCATTTTTGTGTCTCCATCAGGTTGGGATTAAGGAATACGACCTTTACGTTCCTTCCAGCGCTAAGACGCACTTGACCTCATTGTAGGTAGGGTGGGATTATAGTGTGTCTTTCCCTGATTACCACAGTTCTTCTTTTTTGTCTTTTCACGGTCCTGATGAAGCACACTGGGATCCACTAGGGACCCGTCCGATGCGTGAAACATGTTGACCAAATTGTACTTTTTTATCACTTCTACGGATTGAGAGCAGCGGGAACATACTTGTCCCTCTGCAACATTTGCTTTAAGGAGAGGGTCCTATCCATAGCTTTTTTAACCTTACCTTCCGGACCCTCGAATTAAAATTGTTTTCGGGTACCGTAAGGTAATTTTATCCACTCACACACACTTTTTCACAGGCCCACACACCAGCATGCACAACTGCGACACCTCCTTCAAAAGATCTCCGACAAAGAGCCCTCTTGCGGGGCCCGTGGGGGACAGCAGCCCCACCCCCACGAGGAGCAAAGCCCGATGATGAAGCATGACACTCGCAAGGGTGTGTGAGGGCACTAATTCCAAAAGGAGGAATTCCCCCACCTTCACCTAGACCCAGCCTAACCTTTATTTGGAGACCACATTGACACTGGCTCTCAACCATAATAGGTTGACGACCGGATATCTTGTAATTCCTTTGCCAGGCAAAATAATGCATTTGGACCCTTTCTTGAAAATGTCTGGAATGAGTTTAATTTGGTTTCTTGTTGTCGTTGTTGTTCTGCAGATGCCCATTGGAAGGAGGTTAGCTAGCGCCTCCTGACGACACTTTAAATTTTGCAGAATGGAAAAATAATAAATAAATATAAATATGGTTTGATAAGAAATACTAGCAAGAATGTACGTTTGTTTTGACATAGGAAGAGTACAACATGAGAAAAGTGTAAGGAAGGGATATGAATTTAAATTGAAAACAGTGTTGTGACAATTCAAGATAATGTATATTTATGCTGAACAGACATGCATTCTAAAGGTGCAGTAAGGAGAGGTGAAATACACGTTCATAATTCAGTAGCGCGGAATGTGTTCGGTCTCTCCATGAAAGGGGGGCAGGGGTTCTGAAAGGGGAGCAGTGTGTCGGTACTTAGAGCTTTCCAGCTTCAGACACGAACTGCATTCATTTCATTTCAAATCTTTATTTCGGTTTAATTTAAACCATAAAAGATACACAATAACAGGTCACACACCATAATGATAAGAAACATAAGAAAGAATGGCCTTTCATAGGTACCGCTTTAGACCATTTACATAGAAAAATTCACAATTTAAATACAAAATCTTAAAAAAAAGAAGATAAAAGAACCGATCATCTATTTAACAATTAAAAAATATAATAAATACAATAAAAAATGCTAGGCATAGTTGAATATGTCAAAGGCATTTGAGGAGTACGTAGCTCAAATAACATTGCAAGTAACCAAGGACTGTAGGTGACTATCTGTACATCCTTTAAGTGCAACTTCCTAGTAGGAGTCTAATCAAAAAGTGCAAATGCTTTAAGTGCAACAAGTATACTTAACAGGACATTCTACTTAGGGGCCGATTCCGATGCAGGCCGGAAATCTCCCCGACCGAGCCGGACCCGGAGAGATTTCCGACCGAATCGGACCCTAGCAGTCCGACCGAACGAGTACGATGCGTTCGCATGCAATCGGACTCGATTCGGTCGGACTCCCATTGAAGTCAATGGGAGCCGGTCGTACAACGCGTACACGGGCTCCCATTGACTCAATGGGTGCGAGGCGAACATGGGCGCCCCCTTCAGCGGGTACGCGTCGAAGCGACTCGCGCCGTACATGCCCAGGTAGGGGGGACCCATGGGTCCCCCCTGTGTGCGACTCGCACGGCTACGCGTACAGGGGGGTCCGACATGGACCCCCAAAGTACGGCTCCGACTGCTCTTTGGAGCCGGACTGTGCGAGTCGGGCGGACTGCTCGAGGCACGCATCGTACTTACCCGGCCGGGAAACGTCTCCATTGCGCGGTGCGAGTCGTGTCCGTGCGAGTCGGTCGGAGCGGTTGGGTCCCGCGAACGAGTCGGTCGGCGATTTCGCGAGCGCTCGCATCGTATTAGCTCGCCCGGATGCACGTTCGAATCGGTCGGGAAAGAGGGCTCTGAATCGGATCCGGTAACGCCGAATACGATTCGGTGCCCTACCGGCCGAGATCAGAATCGGCCCCTTAGTCTCTCATTAATTTATAAAGTGCAAGTGCAAAGCTAATTGGCGGCATAATTCCAAAATAAACATGTGCATAAGATCACTAAAATTTCAAGCCTTCCTTTACTCTTATTATACCTACATCAAACAGGTATCTGCTGACACTGAAGACAATTTTTTGAGAAGTGTCAGTTTTCAATATTCTTTCTGCCTCAAGACAAGACCTAATGCCCATATTTCGGCAAATAGGTTTAATCCATTTCTTCCTAGATTTAACATAAGCAGGGCAAAAGAATAATATGTGTAGGTCATTTTCTCGTGTGTCAGATTGGCATAATACACAACACTCAGTATTATTCTCCCCTTGTTTTCAGACCCATTTCGATGTGTTCGAGTTGGTTTACAGAACACCATATCGAAATTTCATATATAGTGATTTTGCTAGCTGTGGCTGCACTTCGTCCAGAAATGGCTCAAAACTCAGAGTTGGTTTCATAAGAAGAAACTGGGTTGTTAGTGTACCGATAGCAGAGCTATGGGACACACTGTTTTGAATGTAAGCCCAAAAGGTGGATTTCAATATTTTCTTAGAAACCAACGTCAGTTGAGCGTGTTCTTCCCAAAAGTGCTTCAGCCCTAATTTACAAAACCAACAGTGAACATGCTTAAGCCACTGGAGACTTGTACCTTGATCGAACCTTAAAATTTCTTCTACCCCTTCTTTATAGTGGGCAAGTTTGGTTGTAGACCACAGTCGCACCCAAAACAATAATGGTCTTAATATGGCTTGGTAGTCTATACGTTTAATGTTTAGGTCCATAACAATAGGGATTAGAGGTGTGCGCACAAGGAGGCGTAATAGCTTCCTGAAAAATTTATTTTCTCCTCCCGTGAAGGTATTCTTGCATGAGGGCCCCCATAGTTCCGCCCCATAAAGGGATGCTGATTGTGCCCTGTACTTCTATACCTCGAGGGCAGGGGATACCGCCTTAGAAGTACTGCTCTCATGTTTCTTTACTATCGGTAGGGAATTTTGGAGCAGGACAGTCTTGCTTTTCTCCAATTGCGGTTTCCAGGTCATTTTGGGGTCCAGGATTATGCCTAGATAATTAAAATTCTGCACATATTCTAGCTTCTGATTTTTAACAGTTAAGTTCTTCTTGAAAGATTTGTGTGGGTTAACTGCCATGTATTTTGTTTTGCTAGAATTTATTTCTAGGCCCTTAGTATCACAGTATGCGCCAAAAGAATCTATTAGACATTGTAAACCTTTTGGGGTTTCAGATATTAAAATAGTGTCATCTGCAAATAAGAGGGCTGGTACTGGCACCCCCCCTAACTTGGGTGAATCATGTGCACAGCCCAATAAATGCTCTGGGAGATCGTTTACGTACAATGAGAATAGGGTGGGCGCCAGCACACACCCTTGCCTTACGCCCCTTTTTACTGGGATTGCCTCAGTAAGTTCGCCCCTCGGACCCCATCTAACCTTTCCATAGTTGTCCTCATGCAATCTTATTATTTGCATGAGGAGTTCCCCTGGCACCCCTTGGTCTTTTAGGGATTTCCAAGGTAGGTTTCTAGGGATGAGGTCGAAACCGGCCTTCAGGTCGATAAAGGCAATATACAGATGGCCTTTCTTAAAAATTGTATATTTCCAGCTCATACAGAGAAATCTAAAGACCTGCATTCTGAAAATTGGAACGTAGAAATTCGGTGCAATGCTCAGAAGTTAACATATGATTGATTTGAGTGGGTGTGTTTCATTTGGATTTGCCCACAATAGAACGTGTATTTACTTTGGAAAAAGTGTTTCAAGCACTCCAGGCAGTGTGTCTTTATGCTGAATAAAAGGATTTTCAAAGTTGAAAAACATAGCTTGTGAATTCAGTGTGTGGCAGGCTTGCGATGGCCTTCGGTGAGATAAGGAAGGAATTCCCAAGGAGGGGGCTCATCGAGCAGAGAGACTCAGAGCAGCTCAAGCTGGGGAGAGAGTTTTTTAAAGCCAGAAAGGAAGGTGGGGGCCATGCCCAGCTCCTGACACAGACAGGCAGAGATGCGCAGCGCGGACTTTCCTAGGGCAGAGTGCCAGCAAAAGATATTAATGGGGTACAGATTAAAAGAACAACACAGGAGCTAAAAAGAATTGGTTCATGAGTTTTGTGAAAGTGTGTATCTAGAGTTTCCACAACACTGTGGGATAGAATGTCCTAGAGCCGGTGGCATGAGATTCTTTGTGACTCAGTTGGGTATTGGATTACTGTTCTCTGATCAGATTAGGGTGCACGTACAGTAAATATTGGTTTGTTTTCAAAGAAAGTTGTAGAAAGAGTAAAAAAAATATATATATATATGATGGTACAGAGAGGGTTTGCTCAGAAAAATTGTTTGCAGGGAATGAAAAGCGAGTTAAAATGCGTTGTTTCACAAGTGGAAATAAAGGTGCAATATCAAAGCTGTTGGGATTTTAAAAGGAGAAATTTCAAAATAAGTTTTAGAAAGGGTTGCAGCAACAATTATTTGTGACTCAGGCCTGATAGGGAAAGATTTGTTTTGCAAATTAAAAGGAATAGATTGCCTTTTTCTGTTACGTATTTAACATAGCACAGTGTTATGAGTGTTTTTGGTGGGTGTTTCAGACACATTAGTTGTAGCACATGTTTTATGCTTTCTTGCTCTGATTATTGGTCCTTTTTACAGTGGATTTCTGTTTTAGTTAATGTCTAATTGTGGTGAGCATGTGATGGGTTTGGCCTCCTACTATTACTGCTCTCAAGCAGGTGAATGTGTGATGTCGGGCCTTAATGTAAGTAGTGAATGGTGTTTGCCCACCTTCCCGAGTTTTGCGAATGTGCCATCCGCTTTGTGGGCAACAGGCTATGTAGATTGTGTTTACAATTCTGTGATTGGTTGGTGTGAAGTTCATGAAAAAGTGGTTTTCCTACATCCTGCTGTTCTAGCCATTGCTATGCCTTTGCTAATGGTTCCTTCTGCTGCTCAATGTTTTTCTATCACTGATCTAAAACACATTCTTTGGCAGTACAATTTATTTCAACAACAGGTCTTTGTCCGGATTCACAATGACTGGTAGGAGTCATAGGCGCTGCTGCGCTTCTTAGGACTATGCAGAAAGACAGAGCATCTATACATAGGTTTTAAAAGAAGTAGTTACTTGTTATTGTTTCAGACACGCAGCAAAGTTGTAGGGACAGTACAGTTATATAGTGTTAGACATGGCATCCTTGACGTGGTTTTCCCTGACTTTTTACCTCTACCTCCTATGTTTTGATGCTGTGCTGGTTTCCGTTTTTGCTAGCTTAGATGCTTTGGGTATTTTGCCACTGCTGATCAGTGCCACAGTGCAAGTGCTTTCTGTGTAAATTGATATTGGGCTTGGTTCTTCCTGCTTTGCGTATTCTGTTTGCAAGTAGATCCCTAGTGAAGGGCACTGGGTGTGCCAGGCTGGTAAATAAATAGCTAACAGTAGGCTTGCAGCGCTGATAGTGCCACTCACATGAGTAGCCTGGAAAAGATGCCTCAGGCCTGTCACAGCAGTGCCTGCGCGCAGTTTGTACATAGGAAAAACATATGGTAGGCCCAAGGTACCACCCTAGGCAGGGTACAGTGTATGTGACAGGTAGGATATGTACTGGTGTGTGTAACATGCCCTGATAGTGCCATACTGCCCATTTTGTTTTTCACTATTGAAAGGCTATCTTGCCCATAGGACAGAATGGGGAATGTGTTGTAAAATTTTACAACCACATCCTCCCATAGGGATAAGGTAGACAATTGGAGCCTGGACTCAGAATTTGGTAACACACCTTTTAGTAAAGGATGGGTTTTAAAATATGTGTTTGCAACAGGCACTTTTAGAAAGTGGCTATTTTCTTGTCCAATTTTTCTGTGTGTTTCTGCCTGATTGTGGATAGGCTGTTTGGTCTCAGTGTGACAGAGACTGAGAATGTGCATTTGATGTGGTGTCCTCTTGTGGTGCTTTATTGTGTTACTGTGAGTGCTGATACAAATACTCGACACATTGTATTTGGGATACGACTATCTGCTCGTGCACAGCTCCTAAGGGGGTGAGCAGGGGTCATCTAAAGTGTGTATTTCCATTATGCTGACTAGAGGAAAGGGTCCATATTTGAACAAAGGTAGCTGCCTTTGCCCACTACGGACACTCATTTTTTTTAAACAAATTGTTCTTATCTTTAGTTTTGACTGACCAGGGAGTTTGTTTTTTAAAGGGGTAAGTGGAGTTTGTTTTTTAAAGGGGTAAGTATTTTTGACAGGAGGTTTCCTTCTCAGGTCACCTACTGTCGAAAGGGGGGGTAGGATATTAGCTCCTTGGCGACTAAGGAACTAGAGGTGCATGGGGTGCATGAGCCTTAACTCTGAATGCCTAACACTTGAAACTGCGTTCTTTTTTTCTTTCTTTGGTTTCTGTGCTTGGTACATATATTGTTGTGTGCTGTTTTGTGTTGAAAGTACACAAGACGGCTTGTCGTGCTCGCTTTCTGTCTTTGACGCCACCATAAGAGCCCTCCTGAGCGGTCTAGGAACGGTCATGACGGTGGCTGTCTCCATAAGACAATCTTGGACTCACCTTAGCCACTAATTTCACAGTTATGGTACTCAATGCTGTGAACATGCCCTTGAATAAATAGAGACACAGCACCTCACCAGTGCACGTCTAACTTGCTATAACAAAGTACGGTTCGGAAAAATTGTCATGATTTAAAGTGTGTCACCTTGAAGTCAGCCATGTTACTGCCCCTCCTTTCTGTAAATTGATGGAATTTAATTGAAAAGAAGATGAAAGGACGGGTAGACTAGACTGATGTTTCCTTATCTGATCCTTAAGGGGAACTATAGGTTGATGGCTCCTGTTTAAATTTCCAGGTGGCACCACCACTATTGCTCATGTTACCGCAACACTACATAGTCGCAGAGACATCACGAGTCCTTTATCAGTTAGCCTGTAATTGCGCTGGCAGCCCTTACTAGAGCTGGTGAATTGGTAGGCCAGAAGAAAAAAAAGGAAAAGAAAACGAATGTTGCTAGATGCCTATGTTTTTCCCCTGGTTATGATTACACATGGCCCAGTTTGTGTACTGTATGATGCACATGATGCACAATACTAGGAAGGGTACCTGTATGCCCCCGGTAATTGCGCACCACACATTTTAGTGGTTAACAGTTTGAAGAGCACATAGCTCTACAGGAGCTTGTTTGGAACAACAAGTTTTGCTGGAGAATTCATGTACTTGCTACATTATGCTTAATTTGTCAGTTATATATATAATCAGGATCTCTGTTAAATTAGCAATTTAAAATTTTCCTGCCACAACTATAACTTGAGAGCATGGTCACAAATGCAATACTTATGTTGGCTCCCTTGGAAAAAAAATTCTAGAGGTGCATACAGACCTGCACAGCAGCGAAGGTTTACAAAGTAGGAGCTGTGTCGTGATCTCTATGACTTATTGAATACAAGCTTGCTAAGACGAGAAACACAAACAAGCCATTGCTTTGAAATTCCCTTTTTGAGGTTCTTCAGATGAATAATATAGGAAAGGACAGATGCAATGATTCAAAGTATGTCCGGATTGTTCTATCAGAACTTAGTAAATTACTTAAGGCTTACCCCGCTACTTGGTATTGGGAGAGAAAACAATTAATTGTATAACGTTTTCTGCATTCTACCCACTAATAGGTCCGGGAAACCCTGCAGTCATCAGAGGGGCCCCGGATGTGATGCACAGCCTGGCTGCTTGTTATGGAACATCCATGAATATGATTGAGGCGGAGCTGCAGAGCAAAGAAGTGCTGGACGAGGCAGTACCACTGAAAAACAACACAGAGAGAGGGGCTATCCAGGAGCCCCAGTCTGTTGGTCCACCTGTGCTTGAGTCCTAGCCCATTGAGCCCAGCCTGTGGGCTCGCCTGTGTTTGAGTCTCTGCCCCCTGGTCCTCTTGAGTCTGACCCCATTTTTCCTTGAACCCCCTGTGCCCGGAGTATTGAGGCACAATTTGCGCCTCGACGGATGGACAGTGCATCAGAGGGAAAGTTGAATGAGTAGGAATGGACGTCATGGAAGAAGAATATGGTGCAGGTACCCTGTCTAAGGTGCCAGTGATAGAGTAAGGAAAAAGAGATTGGTGCACTGGCCTGGACACTGGACAGTATTAGTTGAGGGTGTCCTCCAAGGAGGGAGGGTGCTCTATCCTGAGTGAAGAGGATTTTTCCGGAAAGAGCTAGATGAGTAGCTCCACCGCTGGTGCTCAACAGCGCCTACGCCAGATGAATAATAGGAGCCTGCCAGTGATGGCTCTCTGAAAGTCACTGGAAAGAAGAGTTTTGCCCATCCCCCTGTTCATCAATTCTATTGCATTGCATTTCTCTCCCAATTACCATGTATCCTTTTGGTCGTTCCATTTTTGAAGAAGAACACCTCTTTGCAGCCTGCTGACTTATAGCTTGCTTGATAACAAGTTTGCCTTGGATCTCACTTTATAATGTTTACTTTCACAATTATGTTTTACCTATGAGGAAATGACCTGACAGATGTTGCTTCTCTTTCCTTTTTCCCCAATGTTTGTTGCCTCGTCTATGCCTCGTCTATGCATCATACATTCCATCAGCTACAACGTGAAAGTAGGTTTCTGCCCTTAGTAAAAGGGGTTGCTAACGCAAAGAATATGCCCATGTATGCACAGTCTCCCAGCTCGTTGTGCCTGCTATGTAAGTACACCGACTCCCAAGAAAAAGGATATCCATGCGATACAAATGCTAAGATCATGCTTCAGAAAGAGATCGATGGGTTGATGAGCATTGATACAGACACTTTTAGGTCAACATGTCTCTTATAGTTTCCTTGCTTAATAGCGAGCATTTGAACACTTCTGAGTATTAAGATATTGATCATGTGAATAGAGATTGCCCCTCCCTTAGAATTGTAAAGACCCTACCGGATAGCCAAATAAAGCATTTAGCCACTTCTGCTAAAAGGAGGATCGGTTAGGTTTGAAATTCCCGTTCCTGCAATGCACTCGTCTCATGCTACATTAGGATAGCAGTGCTTGGCTAAATAGATGCCATTTGTATTCACGTTATGCAACCCGCTGAGTTATCCCCGTAATGTGCAGGCTTCAGTTAGCGAGTGTGACTCCATTTTGCCTTTCGTAATCTCTATTAGGCTGCTTAGACTGTGCTTGAGTTAGGTCTCACTGCTCACATTGCTTGCCTCAGCAGAACACTGTATTTCGTTATTATTTTCTCTTTATTCAAGGCTGTTTCTCGACTTACTAATGAATAGGCCATTTTGCCCTCGCATACCTATCTGAATGTGTAGCTTCTGCTCCCACGTTAGTAGAAGCTGAGACCCAGCACCGTGGCCTTGGCTTCCTGATAAAATGTACCCATCTGGCAGGTGTTAGCTCATCCTACTGTGCCTCTTTGTTCATGTTCGGTCCAGGCCGGTAGTTTTCCATTGGGGCGTTGGTGGAGGCTCCTTGGGAGGAATTATTATTCACTGTAGACAGTTGGGGGGTCAGTCCCTCGGCAGACATCTTAGGGTGCAGGTCATGATTTACTCCTCTGCAAAGTATTTCTAATAAACATGTAAGTTTGTATTCTCTACTGTCTGACCGACTCTTCATTCATTGGAAGGCATAGCAGGTGGTTGTAAGTAACCCGAGTGGCCCTTAAGGGCCACTTCCTTCACGATGCGAAAATTCAGGAATTCATACAATAAAGAAAAGAAAACAAATGTTAGTATGCACACAATGTCATTTCAGCATATATTGCCCCGTGACCGCCATACCTGTTTGTTCGTCAACGTGACTTGTTCATAATAAACATACTTACGATTGCAAACATCAACATAAAAAATGGACTACACATTACTTTAAAGTGAAAGGCTATCGGCCATATTGATCTGGGCACTTTGCGTATTATATTGGTTCTTACACAAGAGAAAAGAAACAAAAGGGGTGTTAATATACAAACACGATCCCTAAATAAAGTTCTAGCGATTATAGTTCCATTCCATTCACAGCTCATTTGAGATGTCATGAGTGATGTCACTGACCATGTCATGAATGATGGAATGTCTGAGGTCATAAGCAGTACATTGCGGGGGCGTAAGTTATAGTTAGCTCAGGTAAATATAACTGCTGAATTTTACTGGTTTTGTACGAGTGAAATCTGAGTCTAACTATAACATCCCTGGAACCTTTGTTTTTTTCAGCAAATTTCTAGGTATTTTTAAATGTTAAGTAAGATGCCTATCACAATGGATGGGGGTTGGAAGCAGGGCCTGGCCTGGCATTGTGCTACCCCCACCTAAGCTTGCTGCTCCTGCCTCCCCTCCTCCGCTTTGCCATCCATTGTCCAAGTCCATGCCCCTGCTCCCTCACTACAGCCTTGTGTGGCCGTTGTTCTGCCACTGGCCTTCCCGCCTTCTCTGAACAGTTAGCTTGCTGTCCTATCCACTTCCTCCCTATCCTCTGTTGTCTGAATCTATGCACTAGCCTCCTCCCTCCTGCAATGCATGGTCTGATGTGCTGCCACTGCTCTCCATTTAGCATGATGTCCCAGTCCACTCCTCCTGCCCTCCATTGCCCAATTATATGCCCCATCATTGACCTCCTGCTTAGCCTCTGTGCTTAGCTTGCTGCCCCTACTCTTCGTCCCCCTGCCCTCCAATGTCTGTGTGCATGCCCCTGCTTCATCCTTTTTGCCCACCATGTTCCATGGACCTGCCCCTCCTATCTACTCTAAGTGTTCTGTTGAGCTGCCACTCCCCTCCCACCTGCCTAGCATTGTCAGATGATTGTAACCTGTCCCTCCCACCTCCACCCTGCCTGTCCATTTCTATGCCCCTATCCCCTTCTTCCTGTCCTCCATGGTCCATTTTACTGCCACACCCTTCTGCCCTCCCTGGTCTGTTGTATTGCAACTGCTCCTCCTGCCTGCCCCGCGTGGTCTTTTGTAAGGCCCATTCCCCTTAACTCTCTTGTCTGTGCCAAGCTCCTACCCCTCCCTTCTATCCTCCATGGTCCTTTGTGCATGCCCCTGCCCCCTCCTTCTTGCCCATCATGGCTATTGTGCGGCCACTAACCCTCCCGCCTGCCATGCATGGTCTTCTGTGCTGCCACGGCCCCTCCCACCTTCCCTGTGTGGTCAGCTAGGTGCCCCTGACCCCCTATCACCTTCCCTCCATGGTCTGTGTGTATGCCATTATAGTCTCACTGTTGCCCTCCATGGTGTGTTGTGCTTCTAGTGCCCATCCTGCCTGACCTCCATGGTGCTTGCTGCTCCTGCCCTGCCCCCTTGCCCACTGCCCTCTGTTTTCCAAGTGCAGACCCCTATTCCCTCCCTCCTGGCTTGTCTGTTCCATTGTAATGCCCCTAATCCCTCCCTCCTGCCCATTATGGCCCGTTACGCTGCAGCTTTCTCTCCTGTCTGTCCATTATGGTCAGCTTGCTGCCATTGCCTCCTTCTCCTCTGTTCTCTTTTGTCCATGTACATGGTCCCGTCCCCTCCCTATTGCTTTCCATGGAATGTTGTGCTGCACTGCGTCCCGCATGCCCTGTGTGGTGTATTGTGCTACTGCAAACCCTAATGCCTGCACTGTAAGGTCAATTTGGTGCACCTGTCCATGTCCCTCCTGTCCTCTGTTATCCGAGTCCATGTCCCTACCCCAATTCCTCCTGCCTTCCATGATCCAGTGCACCATACTTGCTAACATTTTGCACTTGGCAAGAGGGAGCATTTGAAAAAAAACTGGGGAATTGATTTTCCCCATTGACTTACATTAAAAAAGAGGAGATTGTAGCCAGGAGACAGATAAAATAAAGCCCATTTGGGTTTAAAAACATTGGGCGTTTCCTGGCTGAATCTGGTCTGTTGGCATGTATGGTTGTACTACCACTGCCTCTTCTTTCTGCCCACAATGGTCTATTATATTGCCACCACCTCTCTTGCATGTCCTGCATTGTTGGTTTGTTGCCCCTGCTCCCCTTTCCACTGCCCTCCATAGTCTTTTGTGCTGCCACTGCCCTTCCTGCCTGCCCAGTGTGGTCAAAATGTTGCCTCTGCACCCTCTTACCTGCCTTCAATTTTCCGAGTCCGTGCCCCTGACCTCTGCCTCTCAACAGTATCCTAATGAACAACTAGATTGCTAACATTCTATATTTATTACAAAAGTGTGGCACGCTTGACGTCATCTTGATGTAATCAAAACTGTAATACCTAAAGCATTTCCTTTAGAAATTATAGAAATGAGAGGGTCTTATTTGCATCGAAATTATGGTTAGTGCTCTAAAAAACTAAAATGAGGACATATTTTCTGAGTTAGCGACAAAGCACTTTTAAATTATTTGTTATCTTTATGTTTTTTTATCCAGTGGACCACTTGATTAAATGTTGCACTTAGGGGAGAGGATGTGGTGTTACTTCCAGAGCTGCAGACTTTGCAACTGGGGAACCAGGTTGGAGTTTCTTCTTCAGCTCGACATTCTGTGATTCTGGTCAAATCACTTAATCTCCCCATGCCTACATACAACCAAAATGAATTTGTCCTTTAGTGATGTAATCAATGCTCATGTAAAGCACTCCAATACCTGACCAGTCTGCACTATATAAAACTGCAAAAAAACAAAAAATAAAAAGTGGCATATTTACAAGCCCCTTGCGCCACTTTTGCGCCGCCGTTGCGTCACGCATGTGACGCAGCGGCGACGCAAACCATGCGCCGCGTTGCGCTATATTTACAACGTGACGCATCTAGGGAGATGCGTCACGTAGTAAACCCTGCGCCACATGAAACCTGCGTCCAGGTTTCATGTGGGCATACCGGCGCAGGGGGCATTCCGGCGCAGGAACGCCTCGGAAAAGTGACGTAGTGAAATCTACAAGATTTCACGCAGTCACTTTCCGAGCGCTGGTGCGTCAAATCCTTACGCCTGCTTCAAGCAGGCGTAAGGATTGACGCACCATGTTAGGGATAGGGAAGGTTGGAACAATGCTGGAGTTGCGTCGCGCTTGCGACACAACTTCAGCACTGCGCCAACCTTCC